>OX375808.1:6918610-8118610 GCA_947359405.1 Antitype chi
AAGAGTAACTATGACTCTTCAAAGGTAGCCAAATGCCTCGTCATCTAATTAGTGACGCGCATGAATGGATTAACGAGATTCCCACTGTCCCTATCTACTATCTAGCGAAACCACAGCCAAGGGAACGGGCTTGGGAGAATCAGCGGGGAAAGAAGACCCTGTTGAGCTTGACTCTAGTCTGGCATTGTAAGGAGACATGAGAGGTGTAGCATAAGTGGGAGATCGTTCGCGCGATCGTTGCTGTAAAACCACTACTTTCATTGTTTCATTACTAACTCGATTGAGCGGAAGCGGTGCGCGGTCGATATTGTCGGCGAGCATGCGGTTTTTGTGTTTCAAACGTAACAAATGGCGACGTAGCAGTAACGCTTGTTGCCAACTGCTGCGTGATCCGATTCGAGGACACTGCCAGGTGGGGAGTTTGACTGGGGCGGTACACCTGTCAAATAATAACGCAGGTGTCCTAAGGCCAGCTCAGCGAGGACAGAAACCTCGCGTAGAGCAAAAGGGCAAAAGCTGGCTTGATCCAGATGTTCAGTACGCATAGGAACTGCGAAAGCACGGCCTATCGATATTCTTGTATAAAGAGTTTTTAGCAAGAAGTGTCAGAAAAGTTACCACAGGGATAACTGGTTTGTGGCAGCTGAGCGACCCCAGCGACGTTGCTTTTTGATCCTTCGATGTCGGCTCTTCCTATCATTGTGAAGCGAAAATCACAAAGCGTTGGATTGTTCACCCACTAACAGGGAACGTGAGCTGGGTTTAGACCGTCGTGAGACAGGTCAGTTTTACCCTACTGATGGCATGTCGTTGCGATAGTAATACCGTTTATTCCTACAATAACAACGGTGTCGGACATTTGGTTCATGCACTCGGTCGAACGGCCGGTGGTGCGAAGCTATCATCCGCAGGGATAAACACTGATCGCCAATAAGAGTGAAACCCACCTAGTCAAATTCGGCAAGGATATCATTGAGGAGCCCCGAGAGTCGAGAGGCTCTAAACAATGTGACTTTACTAGTCGCGCTTCACCACGTGAGGTGCGACGTCGAAGCCCATTTGGATCGCGGAGATCGATGCTGTCCGTATAAAGCGTGCATCACGGCTCCGGAGGTCTGAATTTACCTCAGTTCGATGTCGGGGCTCGGAATAGTCTGTAGACGACTTCCGTTCCTGGCGGGGTGTTGTGCTCGGTAGAGTAGTACTGCTACGATCCGTTGAGACTCAGCCCTTAGCTAGGTGATTCGTTTCGCAGTCATTTAATACACGAACTCTTAATAATACCTCATATTGCTGTCTTGAACAAACGGAGTTGTAGTATGTTGAAATATTACAATCGCATCTGTCAAATTTGATAGAATTTAAACTTTAAACCGAAAGCCTAAGGTTCATGTTCAATTGGGAAATTTTGACATTTTAGGATAGCTAGATGTGCTGGCGTCTGTACAAGGAAATAAAGCGAGGCAATGCAGTTTTTATAGTAAAGGTAACTTTTTTAGCCATGTTAGAGAATATATTAATAAGTATCTAACCTTAATAAACATCTAGGTATTACGTTTCAAAAATACAGCACTATAACTGCGACAGGTAGCATGGGTTTATACTGTGGGTACAGAAACCTAAAAATATGGTTTTCTACTAAAAAATTATGTATGTATGTAGGTGTAAGTAAAAGCTCATGCATTGTTTGTTTGTGTTCTTAGGTACTGAGAAAGTAACTCCATCACAAAATTATGTTTCAGTAATATGTACAGTACAGCAAAATCAGACTTTAATATCCTCACTGCTGGGACACTGGCCTCCTCTCTATGGCCTCCTCTCTCTGGGGCTAGGCCGTCATCCAGTTCGGGTTGTTGGATGAATTGTCTTAAATTTTTTGGTTCTAGGACATGCCGGTTTTCTCACGATGTTTTCCTTCACCATTTTGCGACCAGTGGTGATGAAATAATTTACACAAATTAAAGCGCCCGTCAGGCAGTGTCAGTGTTCGAAGCTACGACCTACAACTCGTGTCGCGGTGTATTCCTCCGGCCCACCACTGCTCTTATAATACAATAATAGTCTAATATTAACAGTAAAATGTAAAATTAATGAGTCAAATATCTTTCTAGTTTATTGGGACTTCAATTGATATTGTGTAGAAAGAATATTTCCTTTCAATTCTTTTAGAGCAAAGTGCGGAGCTCGGATACACGTACATGACGTAAAACTCCAGGAGCTTTTTGGTATAGGACTTTTATTTATTCATTAATTATACAACGTGTAACGGAAGGGGTATATACATACCAAGGGCACGGCTTCTTTGGATGATATCAAACGATATTGGAAGGGTTTTTTAATCCTATCTCTACATGTTCGGAAGTTTTGAGAATTTTTAATACATTGATACTAGAAATCGAACTTTTCAAATTGAAATAAACACATCACTCGGAAGAGATTTATCGTGATATTGGTAAGTAACGTGGAAAGTTATTGACCTACGTAGTGCGGTGACACGTTTGTTATGATTTGAATGTAAGAAACATATGAAACTGAAAATTTGGTATCAATTCTTAGAGTACTTTATTTGAGCTGAAACTATGTATAGTGATTCTATACCAGCTGTTATCTTTAGTGCTTAAGGATAGCAATAGGGTTTCTTTTTCACCCTGTAGAAAGAAACAAAATACTGACAGTAAAAGTGTGTATTGTTAGGTCCATAATAATATAGGAGAGAAGTGGTGACCCAGTGGTAACAACGGCGACTGAGTAGGTTCAAATCCAAGCAGGGATTTTATTTTGCGTAAATTATTTTAGCACAACTGCGTAGGAAAACATCGTGAGAAAACCGGCATGTCCCTAGAACTAACAAATTCAAAGACACGTCACATCCACCAAACCGCACTGTTTGAAGAGCGTTTATTCTGAAAATGGGCAACGGCGCAAATAGCTGTCAAATATACACTATTCACTGTTTTGATTAATTTGACGATATTACTGTATGGAAATATGAAATATCGCTAACTAGTGACCTAAAATATTGATTATGAAATGCAATAATTAATATTTTAACACCGAATATTTAGTTTTAGGTGACAAAAAAAGAACTTGAAAACTTTCCAAATGCCCTTTTTACACCTAAAACGGTTACAACATTAAATTTAGTGTTAGGTATATGTTTTACAAATCATTATTCATATTTCAGGTCACTAGTTAGCGATATTTCATACTTCCATATAGTAATATTAACAAATTAATAAAAACAGGTAAATATTTGACAGCTATTTGCGATGTTGCCAACTTTCAGAATAAACTGTCACAGAGAGGAGGCCAGTGTCCCAGCAGTGGGAACGATATAGGCTGATTAGGCTAATGTTTATACTGCACGAATATATATTTTTAAATGGCGATGGTAACCTTCCCGTCAACATTAAAAACTTAATTTAACGGATACAAAATCTCTACATAACTGTTTATAGAAGTTCTCTTAGACTTTCACACAAATTTAATGTCAGACGGAAAAGTTAATTTGTGTACCTACACGTAGGTTAATAAATAAAATTTGATTATTTTAAAAGTTTTAGATATCTACCTTTATTTTTACACGCTTTATATTAGCTTCACTTGTATGTTTGTTTGTATGTAACCGACTCCTTAGAGCGCGATTTTGACTCATTTGATTTCATTGAAACTTTGTAAACTTATCGAGGACAGATGACAATTCCATAATTTAAAAAAAAAGAGAAAAATTAAAAAAAGGAAAAAAAATTAAAAAAGAAACACTTTTTTGTAGTTTGCAGAACTAAAAAATAGCAAATAAATAATAGTTTAAAAAACTAAAAAACACGCTTTAAAAACCAAACTAAAAAAGGAGAAAATAATTCAATTCAATTAAAAAGCGTGGGTGCTTGACATTAAGTGATTATAAAAATACCACAAAAAGCACCCCACGCTTTTTAATTGAATTAAATTATTTTCTCATTTTGTTTTTAAATCATATTTTATAGTTTTTAAAACTATTTTTTATTTTAATAATGTATTTCCAAAACCACCTATTGAAACTTATCTAATGCAAATTGTATAATCTAGCAAAATAAATAAACCTAAGCATTGTGCTTTAATTTTTTTTATTAACATCAATCGAAAAGTAATGGATTCGTATACAAAACTTAAAAATACGCTGATAACATTGAAAAATAAAATGATAGTGAATACTTTATATTTAAGCCTTGATTTATGATAAGTTAAAGTTTAAGTTCATTATAAAACACTGATTACACTAAAGCCGATCATCTACGACGCTTTTCTTCAAGAGCTATCAGTGTCATAGTTGTTGGGAAAAATGGCACTGACAGAACTTTAACGCTGTTATCCGTACGAAGTTTGTATTTAACTGGTTAAGTACTTCCAGGGTTCCGTCGTGGACGACGGGTCGAACTAAACTGAAGGACGCGGCTTACAAAAACAGTTTTAGGACTGAGTGCCATCGCTGCTGTAGACAACTTTTTCTTTATTCACGTGACCATTGTCATTGTCGATTCTGGTCGCACTGCCTCCTGAATTGACCTGGCCATTATTATTGGTGGAGAAGCTGCGAGTTCTGACGGACTGCCCTTTGAAGGTCTCGCCTTCGCCTGGTACATAGGTCTCTATCTTCTTAAGGTCAAGGTCAGGAAATATGTGGCGGAAACCGAAGTTGTCGAAATCTTCGTTTTTTTTAAAGTTGTTGAAATTCTTGAACTGGTTGGGATTAGAAGGCTTGATCTGAACATAGAAAAAACACCATTAATGTTATGTGAATCAAAATAACTCATTTTACCAAAGGTTGCTTGATGACTAAAGGCTTGCGGAAGCCTTTAGTGATCCAGCAACCGAAGCGACGCGACGTCATTAGATCAATTTCCATAAAGTTTTCATAGAAACTGTGCTTGTAGGCTGCAGGAGCCTTGTCACGTACTGCCGCTCTCAGAGATGTCAATTAATAATATAATAAATTAATAGTTTACTGTAATTACAAGTATATTAATATAGTAACGATGGCATTCAAAAGTGACAGATTGATATATTTTTAATGTTATTGTTCCATTGTTAATAAGTGCCACCTCCGAGTGCGGCAGTTAGTCAATCGTTTTCAAACAATAAAAAAAACAATGCTGGCGTTTGGCTGGGTGCGCGCTTACAGAAGTTGTAGATACAAATCTCACATGCTCAATCACACAAAGGTGAAAAAGAAATGCTCCGACATTGTGTCAATCGAGCCTTTTTATACGGAGTTAGTGATAACGAAAGATAGGAAAAAGTAGCTAGTAGATCTCTGTCCAGTAGTGGGATGATGCAAGCTGCCAGTCAGTAGCCAGAAGATACAGAAGATGGCATTCGCGAGAAAAGAAGAAAAGACACCGACATAAAACACAGTGACGCGCTATCGTCGTCATCAATATTTTTATCGTCACATTGCTTCACTATAGCCGCCACAGACAGCCCACCTTGCAGAGGCTGTCTTGACGCCGAGGAATCAGCCACCCACGTCATACTGAAATGCGAGGCCGTGGTTTCCCAACATTAAGAAATCCTCGGAACAGAGAGGTTGCTCCGCGAAGCCTGTGCAGCTTCCAAGAAGCTTCTGTGATTTTGGGCCGAGCTAGGCTGGCTCTGTTAGCCAGAACCCCCACGCACAACGGACCGAATGGGAGTCTAAGTGCGGAAAAGGGAGTCCCCATCATCATCATCATCAAGACCACAATAAATATTGCACATTATCAAAACCGAAAAAAGGTATTTATCAATTTACTATTGATGTGCAAAAATGTGTAGTTTTCAGGAAAGAAATTCAACACACACAAAGAAAATCACACGTGCAGTCTAGCGTGTACGGTCACCAAACGACTTATGCAACCAGGGTCGTCGGATTTAGTAGAAGATAAGTTAGAAACCAATGAATGTTTTCGAATAAAATTTAATTTAATTACTAGAAAAAACTAGAGAGGTGTCAAGGGACACCCGGATGGAACGAAGTTAAAAAAAAAAAGATAAAAAAGACGAAATGAAAATATCTGGCTTTCTTTCTATAAGAGAGAGAGAGAGGGGCAGACAGAGAAACATGCGCACGCCGCACGGCTTACAATAGCTTACTATAGCAAAAAGTGTCGTTACAACTTTTCGTGAGATTTTTTTCCGTCTAGCCCCCTTTCACAACGCGCGATAAGGAACTTCGTTCCAAAAAAAACAGTTAATTTATCAAATAAAATTTTATTCGAAAACGTCAATCTCTTTTGGTGACTGTATGTACCTTTTAGTTATAAAATTTAGTTTCTCGAACTAAAAGTACCTGCCGCTAAAAAAGATTGCTTAAAGAAAAGTGACAAAATTAAGTAAAGGTCCTGAACCCGGTTTTTATAACTTAACGGTTACTTATTTATTACTAACCGATCGTTCACTGTTAAACAATGATTCTTTTCTCTTACCCGAAATATTAATTATTAGCATAGATAACACAAAAATAATCCTTTTAAATTAAGAAATTGGGTAGTAGGTAATATCTAAGTTACGTACAAATTGACAGTGCAGGGCGCTGCAAGATAAATTACCAATAATTGTTACTTACACAAAATTGACAAACCCAGAACTATGACGGCAAAAGTTGAGCAAAACTCATTGTTTTACTCTTAAAATTATTACGTCTATACGATATCGGATTTCGCAGTAGATACCATTTGTATAATTTACTAAAAATAATTTTAATCCAGGAACTAACTTGCACAATATTAAACAAAGACAGCTTTCCAAAGAATAGTTTGCGCTCCGGAAGTCATCGTCTATCTTCGGTAATACGAACGCGCGATGATGCGATCTAATATAGAGCTGATACAACCATGGAAGGACTTGCCTATTTTGTATTACAATGACTACAAAATTATGGATTAACAACTCTATGTAATTCCAAAAAAGTTTACGTAGTGCACCATGTGCGTTTCACGAAAGTTAAAATACTGAGTATCGGTACTACCAACATTACGGCGAATGGAATTCTTTCGTGAAACACACTCTACCACATACCGCGGTAGAATAAATCCTACCAGCATTGCCTATTAGGGGGTTACTCAGCGGTGCGACGTTCGTGCTAATTTGTACCAAGATTACCGAAGTGCATACTTTCGTGGATTACAATTAGTAAGCTTGAGTGACATTGGACCATAACAACTTCGGATTGTTGATAGCGTAGGCCTTAAACTACTTCATTGTGCAAGTTACTCGCATGTCTGTTCCTGGCTTTATTTGAAAATGATGTCCCCTATTACATTGGACTTAAACATAACTGGTGATTAAGGGGGTATTATAGGTACCTATACCACTGCCCAACCCTTTGGGAAAACAAGGCGTGATATTATGTTATGTAATGTCGTAGAAAATATGTAAAATAAAATGAAAACGAAACCGCCAAATGTTTGATGTTGTCATAGAAAAGGCTGGCTACTGGAACACAATAGAAATAGGAACAGTGAATCAAAATAATAAAAGTATACCTTTGGGTCGTTGAAATCAAACTGTAACAAAAAAAAAGAAATAACATAAGCATCATTAAATAAAATGTAAGAAAGTGTGTAATTTCCAGTAGGAGTATGAGTATTTAGAAGAGAGCCGCCAGGAAAGCCCGCAAAATTCAAATTTTCATACGTTTCTTGCACTTAATAAATTGCCCTTTAGGTTCATTTAATCCTATTGAATAATAATGTCATTAAAAAATAATTTAAAGAGATTCAAGCAACTTAGATTAGAGGGCCAGCCGAGGGAGAAGCCAAATTTATAACCGTCGCGAATCATACTACTTGACACTGCCCTGAAAATTAATAAAGAAGTAATAACATTTGAATTTCGCGAGCTACCTCCGTAATATACTGCGCTCCTTAACCTTTTGACCGCCAGAGCGTAAACTAATCGGCGTCCCTCCCACGCCAAGCCACAAATCCGGCGCTATTCTTATTTATTTATTTATTTAACCATTTATGCACACACACATATAAACAGACAAGAAGAAAGGAACAGAAAAATACGTACATAGGTAATGCTTATTTCTACAGAAATCTCTTCCAGCACACCTACGATAGGAGAGAAGATAACAGAGATGTAGACAACGCGTGTAATAACAGTAGAAGGAAAATCATAAAATTACAAATTAAATTCTAATTTAAAAATATACACACATAATATGGGAATATACATACATACTAATATACATACATACTTCTAAAATAAATATCACTAAAATATATATAATTAATTAAATAATAAATAAATAATAATAACATATAATAAATAATAATAATAAAATAATAATTATTAATATATAATATAAAGTTAATTATATAATTAATTATTTATTTAATATTTAATTTTTTAATCTCCTACAAAAAAGAATAGGGATTCCAAAGTTTAATCGATAACCAATTAATCATTGCTCGTAACATCATTATTTTATTTTATTTGACCCTACAATGTTGTTTTCATATCGGCATTAGCCGACGGTGGCGTGTTGGGCACGTTTTCATTTGTCGGCTATACGCGACGGTGGCGGTCAAAAGGTTAAGTAAAAACTGTGTAGTGGTAGAAAAAGAAAAGAGCATAGTTCGTCTTTGTGAAAATAAAAAGAAGAATAAATAATAAAATTAGTTAAAAGTTTAGTACGATTAGTAGTTTTTTTATTTACCTCATTCTGAATTGTCTTCCTCCTGTAGTTAATAATTTAAAATGTTTTAGTGTGTATTATAGTTATGTAGGTATTGTATTAATATTTTGTTATATGTATTAATTAATTATTTTATTTTATTCCGTCTAATGCTTTTCGCTGCTTACCGGTGCCGCACTGAAAAAAAAAGAAAATCCATGACAATTAAAAATAGGTAATAAATGAACATGTAGTGATTATTGAAAATATTAGCTAATATTAGCTAATATTTCTTTTGAAAACATTAATGTGTAATGTTTTTACGAAGATACATTCACATATTTCTTAAGAAAAAAGAAATTGTAAAAACTTAAAAGCAACGAGTTTACATAACAAACATTGCGCACGACTATTTAAGATATTACTAAATCTCATTACAGAAATACGTACGTGGTCGAAATCGCAGGCGGGTTATTTCCAGCTGAAAATTAATTATAGTTTCATAAAGTTATCTTTCTCAGGGTATCAGTTTTTGCCCCAAGACACGTGTCACTTGAGCTTATAGCTCGTGGTCTTTGGGTTAAATGCTAAATCTATGGGTAATACTAATACTCATCGGGAAATAGAAATGTTAAGTGTGTCTCACAAAAGTAAATAAGCTTTTCAAAATGTTCCCAACGTTAGCACGAATGACGACGCAACACGATCGTTACAGTGCGGGATACGCCGTAGCGCTACGTGTAGCACATGTGCTACGCCGTAGCGCTACGCGTAGCTTGCATGCTACGCCACGCCACCACGGTTTAGGATTGCATTATCACTTTTAACTTAATGTATCAATTTTCTTTTGTTGCATTTTTAGTATTACATATCAGGTTCTTTGCTTCACATAAAACGTACAAATTCCCTGAATTTCTCCGAAAATTCACGACACAATTTAAGCTAATAATATTTCAACAAAATACCAAATTGTGTTAATTCACTATTCTAAATATTCATCTCCTCGCAATGTAGATATAGATAGGTATGTATAGATCTTTGCGATTATTTTGACGTGAACAAAAAAGAAAGAAAGAAAAACACATAATAAACTGGGTATCTTCATCCATCAAAAAACCATAATTATATACATACTTTGCTTCATAGTAATTACTCCATCAGTGTTCGTGTAAATTGTAGTACCACCATCTTTGGACATCGTTCCATCTTCATTCATCTTCATATTACTCTTTGTGCTGACTATCACGCTGTTGAAGGACCCCCCTTTTGTCGGGGTTTGACTGGCTAGCTCTGCAATTGTTGGCATTGTCGGGAAAGTGATGGCAGGGAATTGAAAGAAGGGAAAGTTTTGCGGGAAAGTGGGCAATACAGGCATAGAAGGTGGGGAAGCTATATGACCAAAACGCAATGACGGCATCTGGAAATAAAGGGCCATCCTTAGATTACATCACACGAATCCCAAGATTTTCGGGGCCTCGCCCTTATCACAGTGGCCACTGGCCCCCTAGTGTGACATCATATGTTTTGCAATTACCTAATAATCTAATCTATCTAATAACTTTACACGAGAAATTCTTGTATATGTATATATATAAATAATCTGAATCTGGGAAACGGCTCCAACGATTTTCATGAAATTTAGTACGCAGGGGGTTTCGGGAGCGATAAATCGATCTAGCTAGGTTTCAGTTTTAGAAAACGTAAAAAAAATCATCCAGATATTAATATTTATAAAGTTAGTAGACCATCGCGCAAGTCCGCGATCGTTGTATGAATTTACTATGACGTGCAAACGCGACTTGACTGATCGCTCGAGTACGCCATACTCATACAAAAAGCGCAACGATAGACGCTACTACAAAAAGGTATTTGAGATTATACATGTGGACTCGCCCTCCCTTGTCACAATATATCACAGTTGGCTGATCCCCAGCCCCTGAACGTGTGTCGTAATTTAAGGATGGCCGTTAACAACAAAAACGAACTATGCTCATCGAATTTATTAATGTGTTATTTAGTGTGTAAGTGACCTTATATAGTTCTAAAATCTTACCATGGACGAAGGAAATCTGAAACAATATCAGTTAAATTAGCTGGCTCGTTTATTATGACAATATTCCAATAAATTACCATCGAAGATCTTGTTTATATTTCTTTTATCGGTCGAAAGTAAATAGCCTGTAAGTCCTTTGGAACATGGTTCCTCATTACTCACCCTGGAAATGGGGTATCGTTGGCAGGCCACCCTGGAAAGCCAGCTAAAAAGAAGTGGCCAAAATTAAGCCCTGTTTTGGTGAAAACAAAAGTTTGATTATACAAAATATATATCCTTATGATCTAGTAAGGAATTTAGCATAGTGGACAGCGGTATCGATTTTGTAAGAACTTAAAACAAAAATATAGAAAGGACCAGCTAATAGTTAGATTACACTTAATCATTTCACTGATTTGACGGCTCTGTGCTATCACAGGATTCACAGGCTCATAGGGCAGCACGCGTAGTTGCGTAGCATGACCACAGTTGGAAAACAACAAGACATAGTGACAGAATGCAGACAGAGCTTACTGCGACGCGATGGCAGAAATGATGATAAGAAAGTGTCAGTTTGTCTTCGCAGAGCAGAGAACAGACATAGAAGTGATCATGCTACGGGTGCTGCGGTAGGTATTCTCAACAAACACACATTTAACATGTTCCTTACACAACCGAAACCATCGTTTTAATTTGCAAGAAAAACTATCGAAATCATTCTTTTTTAAATGAGATTGTTGAAAATAATATAATATACCATTTCTAATTTTAACTTGAATATAGAGCCACTGTACAATAGATCTATGACCGTTGTCTGTTATCAACACAACTGCGCACAAGCAATAAAGCGGAATCTAAAGTCAACTTGAATACATTCTATTGTAATATTCTAGAAATTTATCATTATATCAGGCTTAGGAATTCTAGGTTTAAATCTTGAGTTGGTATTCATTCAAATATTAAAAAATATATTTTATAAACATTTATATGCTTCAAAAAAAGAAAAATTTTGCAATTTTGAATTACAATTGGAAGAAACTAAAAACTATTGTCATAGCCAGTTTCCGTCGAAATATAGAAGTATCTATAGATATATTTATGGCTTTATTAACTGTAAATTATTTATCAAATAAAACATTGATAAACAAAATCATTAACGTTCATTATCAAGATCAACTAAAGTGATTGGCAAAGAACGAGATTGCTCGATCAAAACTGTCATTAAATCAGACTATCGTTTTGCACTATCGTGTAACTCTATAAATACTACTATTAAATTTATTAACGGTAACAGTTTTGAAACAAAGAAAAGGAAAACTAAGTAACATTCACACTTACCACTCGCGATGGTGACCATAGACACGGTCATAAGAAACGTCGTACAAGCCATTATATGGCTAAGATTTTATTATTAGTAATAAAAATATTCGCTATGTGTGTAATTAACCAACACTTGAAGATCAACTGAGCTGCTTGCAGTAAACGTTATTTTAAATATCGTTCATTAGTTGTTGTTCAGTCACCAAGCTGTTCAAATAGTGTGACGAATGGCTTTTTTTCAGGCAACTTATTCAACACTGCTCAGCGGCTGAAACATACATCATGTTAGGTATAGTTAAGAAATCAATGTATTACGCAACTAAAGGTTTATTTTTACTTGCATCTCATTTTGACTACGTTTTGCCAACATTTTAAATGAAAAGACAGTTCGAAAATTTTAAATAGCTTAACGTCGCTTGTTGACGGTAAAACAGATATTTATTTGCTTAAGGCCCTGGTAACTTTAAATATTGTCGTTATGAGCGATAATAGTTCTTATTGCAATCCGATACGAGTTAAAATCTGTTGTGATAAATTGGAATAATATTAATGAGCAAGCATTGTCGTAAAAATGCAAATAAAATCGTATAAAATTAGATATTAACTATTTAATAATAAATAATTCATCACTGTTTGCAGTTTGGCATTTGAAACTATATGGTATATTTTCAATTATAATTATAATTGTTATTGAAGGGATAACCTGGTTTTAAAGATGATTAAGAGGTGACTTTGATGATTTTTTTGATGCATTAAAGTATGTTTAATTATGTTTTGAGTTCCATCACTATATGCAAAAAAAACTTCGAAATATCATATATTTTTTTGCTTACAAAACTATTTACGGTTAAAGAGATACACTGGTTTAAAAACCACCTTTTTGAGCGTTTTCAAGAAGTCACCGCCTTAAACATATCTCGTACCTACATGCAAGAATAGACATGCATGCAAGATGGTAACAACATTATTAGGCATTAAGTATTATGATTGTTTCACAATTCACCTATGAAGGAAGGTTAAACTTTATGTTGTCACTGCCATTGGCTGTCATTTTAACGACGTTTAGTGGAGATGCTTCGCGACAGTGAATCTTGTTTTTTTTTTTTAAATTGTTAACAATTTTTTTTCTATAATACCTACCACGTTATTTAAACACTGTCATGAATATTATTTAATTATTGTGAATGTGAGGTAAAGTGTAGCTACTACTACTATGTGTACACACGGCCGCATAAAGAACTTAAACTACCAGTAGTTTGAGTTCTTTATGCAGCCTACCCAAATGTCTTTTCTTTGGTATTGTTCCTCCAATCGTTAAGCTCCTTAAGTTCTTAGTGCATGATTACTGATAAATATGTGCACTGACGTGACAGTTCCACTCAATCACTTGACGGTTTATAAGACCATTTCAGAGAACAATCTTACATGGTCTCCACATGATCTGACCAAGATTATGTCTGGACTTTAAAAGAGACTGTGACTTCGAGTTTGTTTCAACAGTTCTTCTCAGAGTAGTCATATGAGAAACGCCAACCTCATCTAGGTCGTTTTTAAAACATGATTGAAGTGTAAAAAGGGTTTGAAAACCTTCTTACTTAAATAAAATCATTTATCACTACATATAGTGCACTAGTTGTCGACGATGTACAATCGCTTTGATTAGAGCCGCAACGGGTGGCATACAAAGAAGGGTGTGGGTTGGTTCATTCATCGAAAATATACGTAAGTTATAAACGTTTTGCAATGCATCGCGTTGCGGTGCGGCCTGCCCCAATCTGCACTAGCCTTTACATGCACTTGTCCAGCATGGTTCTGCTTTTGACATATATCCTGTGTATAGGTTGTGTGTGACGAAATTCACTCCATTGTTGCTTAATAAAAATCATAATTTATATAAGTACTCGGAAAATATACCAGTTACCGATTTGATACGGCGAATTCAATGAGTTGTTGGACTGTGCTCGTTAGATGCGGTTTTTCGAACCGCGCGGCTGATCGATTTATGCAAATTTGAAATTTAAAAGTTTTTGCTTGCCGAGGTCTATAACTTATGTAGGTATTTACCGCTCAGTGTCCTAACCTACTAACTTAAGTTTCACAAGTATCACAGTACACCGATAACAAACTCAAATATTTCGCCACCCGCCACATCTCACCCGAAAAAGACAACTTCTGCAGGACATACGCCTCTTTGAAGCATCGCCGCAGCAACTGGCCCCAATTGCACAAAACATTTCCAACTACAATGCGACGGATTATGAAGGATATTGCTAATCCATTGCTTTATATGTTTGAAAACTTCCTCTGCTCTACAAAGTAAATCACGCCATAAATGTAGTTGAATTGCCAAAATAAAGGCATTGCCAGTCTATAAGTTTGTAACGGCTTTACCCCGCAGGTCTAGATTTCAACAGGTAGTAGAAACATCAGGCACCATTTGCCAAGATGCTCATGAGTTGAATACACATTAGTAAGGACAAAAGAAACCACTCATGCTAACATAAACTCTGGCTTCATCTACATCCCTACTTGGGAACTACGCATGCGATTTTGTGTGACGTCAGTATGATACTGACGTCACACAAAATTGCATGCAGAGTTTACAACGTCTCGTCCGTCTCTCTGATCATAGGATCCTCCTTTTTCTATAGAAAATGAGTAAAATGTTCACTCTATTCCTCATACCTTCATAACTCAAACAAAAAAGGTTTAATAAGTCAATTTTACGATATGTTGTCCATCTTGACCATTAATAACTTTCATGAAATATGATATAACATAATGATGATAAGTAGAAGACAATCATTTTGTATCCTTTTATCACCACATCTGGGCCTGAATTCACTATGAGCACTTATCGATTCCTTACTCGTAACCACGTCAATCACACACGAAATCTGCTAATATCGTGTTAATAATATCGACAAATTGTTTTGGAACATAAAGAATATAACATTTCGATCCCTTACCGTTACATTGGTTTCTAAAAATCACGATATTGACGTAGTTTGAACATAGTAAGATTCCGCGGGGAATCATTATAACCATACAGAATTGGGGACCAGAAAGGTTATACAAAAACTGAACTAAACTGATAAGGTAGTGCATTTGTGGAGCTGTTGCAATTATTTTAGGGTCGGCTTCCAGTCAAATCGAATGCAGCTGAATACATACATGTAGTGACTACCTATCTGACCTCTAAAACCTAGGTACTGGGTAACACAATGCTCCCAAGTATGACTAGTTGTCAGAGTTTTAGACCAATTCAAATATTAGCTTACTACTACAATTTGTAGCTGATTACGAGAGTGTCACCTCCTTAAATAATTCAAAGTTGTTGCCCAAACAACATTCCCTTACAAGCCTCTATTGACTCATCACTTATGATTCATACTGATCCTATTTAAAACATGATGAGATACCTTCGATGTTTGTCATTTCCATAGCATTACTGTAACTAATTAAATTATAACGTGCAATAACATACATTTGTCCTCTTTTGTTTGATTAAAAGTTGACTTCAGCACAGAAAACTCCAGTTGAGCACACTAACGGTTAACAATGAAACTTTAAAAAAAAATTGTTGAACAAAAGCATCGATGTACGTCGAAGTGTGTCCAACATTGACTTTTGTGTACAGGAACCAAAATATTTTAGAGTAATTAAGTGTAATACAAGTTCGTCCGCACTCTTTCTATGCACTGAATTCATAGAACAACCGTTAAACAAAACGTGATCTACTCCATTTTTTTATGGAACGCGTGTTCTCTAATAAAATGTATTATTTGTCATGACATTAACTAACAATGTTTTAAGTAACCTATTTTGTTCTTTTACTTACTTTTAGCAGTCCAAGATGGCGAAAAAACGTGCACAAACGAACGCCGGAAAGTCCCACACTCTCTTACTTATATGAGAAAAATAAAACGACGGAAATTCCTTCAAAGTATCAAATACTTCTCGTTATACAAACATGGCTTTTAATGACCATATTAAATCTGACGTGTTTATGCATTAACCGTACAGTTTTCGCGGAAAACAAAACTGATAAGTCTTACAATAATGTTTTTGTACGTGTAGCTATTTGTGTGGAAAACTTTATGAACGTTATTTCTTTAGTTCAGTGTAATCGAATTCTTTGTAAAAAATATATTTTACTGCAGGTTTTTCATAGAACCAAGATAAAACCTATTTGCATTTTGCAGTTACCAGAAGCTCTGTCCGACGGCCGAGACATGTCCTCGTCGACCCAGACGACTCAATTACTCTCCTTCAGGAAAGAAATACGGCCACCAGTACAGTTCGTACACACCGCACACAACCGTCATTCAGACCTCGCCGCCGAGGTCCTCGCGCCCCGCGAAGACCCCGAGTAACGGCGCCTAACGTCGAGACCCCCGACCGACCCTTACTCGTTGAAGCGCCAGCCCGCGCCGCAGCTGAGCCAGTGGCTTTAAATTCCCCGTCTAATAATAATAATACCAATATTTTGATCCAGCCTGTCCCCACTAGCTGTCCCCCTAACAGTGACGTCCCTGAGCTGAGGTTCGTACCCCACAGAGGGTGCCCTCAGCGTGCAGTCGCTTAGTATGTAAGTTTTTAGTTTTTAAGCCCTGGCTGGAGGCGTTAAGTTAACTCTTAATGGCAGCCCCAGGAAAGCCCGGTTAAGCATTCACGGCCTCTCAAGGTCAACTGCGAGAAGCCCGGCAAAAAAAAAGCAGTTACCAGAGCTTCAAGACTGCAGTTTTTGAGTTCATCTCTGACACATAAGTAGTTAGCCACGCTGTCTTTCTTTTAAATAAAATTCAGCATAACTTCAATGCTTATAAATATGAGTATCCACTAGCCCTACTGAAAAACTGGACTAATCAACAAAGCCATAACTTGGGAACACTAAATCAAGTTCATCCGATGTAAACGAAACCGGACTAACTTTAAGGTCAGTGAATGAACTCGTCAAGAATGTCTTGCATTTCGCAAAATATGCCGCAATATGGTTTACAGTAATTGGGTACGAGACTTACATCCGCGTTGGGCGACGCGTAGGCGCCTCCGAGCTACCTACACGAGTTCACATGACTGGTGACGTCACCCAATGCATCCTTGCGTTAATGATAATACGCTTTCGAAGTTGCAACAGTTTTGTGTTATGTAAATTGTGACGTACGTAATATGATGCTGTATTGGTAGATTAGCAGTTAGCCTTTTTTTTAAAAAAACATTACGTGTTTTATGCGTTGAGCCGACATTGGGTTAATTTCAAATAATTAGCGATCAGTGATTTTAATGTCACCGACTAAATGCTTACGGAAAATCTTAGGATTTTTGTTGCATGACATGGACAAAAATAAATAAATAAATGAGTACGTGAACTTTACAGAGATCTTGAGTTGCCTGATATCAAAATTCGGAGTGAAGGACATTAAATATCTGACTTACTGCCGTTTGCTTGCCGGTTGTAAGCAATACAATGTTTAGTGCATTATTGAAACAAATAAATCATTAAGTAAGTGTTTAAGGCGAGTTAGTTCTAGAACAAAATGTCCTTATCAATACTACGGATTGATAAGTAAGTACGGATTAGGCTGCATTTCAAGCTGAAAATTTACACATTAATGTGTCGAGCCTTGCCGCGGTTGGTTCATGGATGGATGACTACACATTACATATCGAGACCCCTTCGAGCCTCGGAAAACACGATAAGCCGTTGGTCCCGGCTGTGTATTGCACTTTTCTATGAAACATTCGATTTTATTTTTGATAAATGGCGACAACTTTCAGCACAAAGGCGTTGCGCGTCGATTTCCTAAATCACAGGATGATATCCTGTGTTTTAGTTTTGTCTTTGGGCTGGCAACGCGCCTGTGACGCGTCTTGTATTGCAGATATCTAAATGCGGCGGTGTCGAACACGTCAGATGGGCCGCTGCCCCCGGTTTGTTGTTTGTTAACGTTGGTATGGATAAAGGCAGAAGGATGCGGGGTGGCTCATCCTTCTGCCGCTATCCCAATTTGACCACAGTTTATTGCAGTTGCACAGTTTATAAATGAGCATAAGGTATTTTGGTTCAAAATTACTCTCACGAAGCATAAAACTTCTCCTCTATGAGACCTTACTATAAAACCAATACTGACATATGGCTTGGAATGCTGGGTACTAAGCAAAAAAGACGAGGAATCTCTGTTTGTATTCGAACGGACAATCCTCAGGCGCATATTACAAAACGATCAATGGCGAACGTGGTTCAACCATGATCTCTACGAGACGTACAACGAGCCTAATGTTATAAAAACAAGAAACCAACTAGACGATAACAGAGTACCCAAATGTTTAGTAGATAGTAAACCGAATGGCTGGAGAAGTCAAGGGTGGCCCAAGCTCAGATGGTAGCTTGGCGTAGATCAAGATTTAAGAACTGTTGGAGTGAGAAATTGGATAGAAAAAGCCGGAAATAGGTCACATTGGAGAAATATACTTGACCAGGCGAAGGCCCACCCGTGGCTGTAAAGCCTTAGGTACATAAGCTAGTGAGCTAATTTAAACTTAAGTGCATTGTATCCTATTGTTTTCCAAGAAAGGGATGTAACTCATTATGTCAGCCTTGAGTTGAGAGTTGTAGACTTATTTCCGTTTCCATCTAGCCTATAAAAAATACCCATAAACATACTGTGGTTGGACACGCGGACGACTATTCAATTTTTATACTTGTAAATATTTCAGGAATAATACCTACAAGTTTTTTGGCAGTCAGAAATGGATTACGAAAATATTGTTTGGTTGATAGAAAAAGTGTTTTGTAAGAGGTTGTTTTTCACGGTTTACTGAAACGTATTATAGCAATCAGCGATTGATAAAGATATACAGTCTTGTTTATTTATCGTCTTTGTTAGAGACGATTTTTTGGTCCCGGTCATTCGTGGATTCTTGACAGTCGGTACGGGTCGTCAGAACCCTGAAAGTCTGACAGCCAGTCAGAGTATCGTATTACCTAGTCACTGGGTTGTGCAGGTCAGACAGGTAGTCGGTATGACTGTTATACTGGAAACTAACCCCAACATAATTAGAAAAATGTTAGGCAGATTGAATGCTAGAAGACTATTTTCTAAATATCAGCACAGATACATTTGGTTAAGGCTCTGTTCTAGTTTTTTGCTGTATCTGACTATGACTGGATTTTGTCTTTATCATTATTTCAGACTAGCTTTGGCGAGCGGCTTCGCCCGCATGGAGCTCGGAAATGATCTCACGGGAACATAGGTACTACCGAGATAAAAAGTTTCCTATGTGTTAGTCCAAGCTATGAAATTTCATTCAAATCCGTTCGGCCGTTTTTGCGTGATTGCGTAACAAACATACAAACTTTTACATTGATATAGATAGTACCAGAATCATAAACAAGATAACGTAATCTGCAGAAACACACACGTCTGCTGATAGCCGTCGATAGCCGTACGTACTAGCAAATCTGATATCCGAAAAAAATAGCTTACTGGCCATCAACAAAATGTTTGTGTTTAAAAAAAAAACATCCATATCCTTCACTAGGTTCTTCACTCCTTAGTTCATTGGCAGATCCGAGTGACGAAATTCCGGGTCTCAGGTACATATATTATGACGTCACAACTGACTAGTTCCTCATAATTCGCCTTTCTAAAATAGGAGCATGACCACAAGCCTGTGCCACAAGCGGATCTAAATATTTGCCAGCCATAACGGTATCGCGGTAGTAAGAACAATGAATGTCTCGTTTGCATATTAGCAATCGAAATCTTAAGCTGAACATAAGTCTATTTGGGAGATATTAATGGTAACTGGTTTTGTCATTAGGTTCTGTAGAATGATGTATAGAAATGCGTTGCTGGAGAGTTTCTTGCGCCGTTTTGTCTTCTCAGTAGGTAAGTCAAGGGTGGGCCAATTTGCTGGTGGTCGACTTTAAGATTTTTTAAATTGTTATGATGATGACCGGATTTCGAGTTGCTATGTATAAAAGCCGATCCATACGCTACAAATTTGTAGGAAACAAATGAGATACCTACAGAAATTTACCTTTAGACTAGGGTAATACCAGGATAGTTGCCCCAGTGGATAGTTGCCCCGATTGTAATTACTCTAGTTTCGCGAATGAATCGCATGCTATTTTATTAATCTATCGAAAGACTCTGCAACTACCACTAAGTTGACCGTGTCTCATATCTGTGTGCGATTGCACGGGAAAATGCGATCAAAGTTTTTGCGCGAAACATGTCTTTTTCTCGGCGGGTTATCTATCCTAAACGTAATTTATATGAATTAGGCAACTATCACCTCTGTAGGATAGATGTCCCAAAATATGGAGGTCCGCAAAAATCGCTAAAACTCTGGAAATGCTAAAGATAATGTTTTTTACTTTTCATAAATTTGTAGATAAAAACAAAAGTATCGGCCGTATCGGTAACAAAAGTATAGAGTGATTTCAGAAAGTGTGGCAACTATCCGGCTTTACCCTATACTTTTAAAGTAGCGGTTACTATTTGGGTAGCCTTATTTATCATCTGGAAAATCTAAAGAGAAATCTCGCTATAACAGTAGTTATAAAAACCCAGTTTTAAACTAAACAGCTTACCAAATGATTTACAACATTGTCACTTTGTCACTACAAAGCAGTTCAGTCGGCCAACAACAGTACTAAGTATTAACACAAATAACTTTACAACATTCTGCCGTTTATTTACATGCTACATAAGACGTTGGGAAACCACATGACATGATCGACTCATTGCTACAGAGCACCTGCGACACGTAAATATTAGCATAGTAAGTACAGAAGTAAAAAGAGTAGTGATATTCTCCAAACATGACGTCGTAATCTCGATTACTCGACTACCTCATTAGTATGTTCATCTAGTGATTGCAAGTGTGAGTCCCTGTATGGGATTTTGGGGTCAATCAATTGTGATTTGGTTTCATCATCATCATCCAAATCCCGATTTAATTCTACTGCTGCATAAGTCTCTCTGCTTGTGCTCCACGCTCTTGTTTCAGCTTTATTCAGGTCTTTCCCGCGATATCAAAAACCAGGGGTGCGGGTTGTTCGAAAGAGATACCGTGGCCCCGGGCACACAGGAAACTAAAGGAACATGGGTGGCTTTTAGTCAGTAAAAGTCTGACACGCCCTCTTGCTCCACCCAGAGCGGGAGAAGTTATTTGATGATTTCCTAACCTAGTTTTATTGTGATTTTTGTTGTTCTATTCTTTTTTTATTGTGTTTGTTGCTGTTGTGTCTGTGTCGAATAAATGTTTTCTATTCTATTCTATTCTAACCTCAAAAAAAAAAACTGTTACGAAATTCTCAGTAGCAGCCCGGTCTAGATTCGTGGTCAACTAGCTTCAATATGCACACCCCTATAGCAGCATCACTATTCCCCCCTACAGTGCCCCCCTTAATTTCAGTTCTTTGTCACGAGAACATAAAATTTAAGCACACAGTGGGTAACTAAGTACATCTTTAATATAATGCTTGCTTCACACTGCAGCTAGAGTGCTACACTGTTCTCTGTTTTAAAGGTCAATAAACGCAAATGTCTATCGTGTTTTTTCTTCACGTATGTATATCTTTGCATAATAAGTCTATAATGTTCCCACATGGGACATAGGCCTCTTCTCTGTAAGAAGGAGTGGGCCGTAATCCACCACCCGAGCCCAGTGCAGTTTGCACATGTCTTCGAATTTTTGGTTCTCACGATGTTTTCCTTCACCGTTTTGATAGCATGCGTGATGAAATAATTTACACAGAGTAAAGCGCCTGTCAGGGTTCAAACTTACGACCTGCAACTCAGTAAGTCGCGGCCGTTTCCACTGCGCCATCACTACGTGATGAAAGATTCTTGCCTGTCGCATATAGTTACTTATTGAAGCAACAAACGACTTGCATCGTCTCAACACTGTTTAGGACGGTGTAACTTTTATTGTTGCTTCAACCTATGGTATGTCATTGACAATTAAATCGCACCGTGTAAGGCTTTAATCATGTCAGCCCAGAAATTAGTTACATTTTTACTCATTTAAACATTGGCAATTATCATTTAAGCGTCAATAAGTTTGTCGCCATCCGATAGGTTGTCGTATTGAGTCGCCTTGTCGGGGACAGCAAAAATCTGCCGGAAGAATGGCGGTCGTCTATATTTAATTCAAACTGATTTTTTTTTTTTGGGTTATCCATTTGTAAACAGCCTTTAGAGGACTTCTTTAGTAACATTTATTGATGTTCGATTTTGACTCACAGCGTATCGAAGGGTTGTGAATAGCAATGCAATACCTGCCACCACCCACGTTATCTCTGATCAAAACCGTGTGGTTTTATTCTGGGAAATCGTGAAGCTTTTCGAAGAAGTAGTTCCTATAGCTAAGGTTAGCGAGCAGTGTGCCAGGCACCTTACTCTATGGCCAGATAATGTATTCGTTGCTCGTAAAACAAATTAAGCAACGCGTTCAATGTCATTGCTAACTGATGCGCACGCGGCGATCGTTGTGAAATTACGCATCTACGCCAAAGTAGAACTAAACATTAGAATACCGACACGCCCATGACTCCACAATTTTTTCTGAATCGGTACGATTTTCATTTCTAATTTTATTATGTGTAGGTATTATGATTCAAACTGTATGTAGAATGAATTCTACAAATAAAGAAGTCTTTGTTTGCAGAATTCTGTCTACCTACGCAAGGAAACTATACAAAGAAAACTTATCGTTCGTCAACAGACAGAAACAGCTGTATTATATGATTGTTTTATAATTCCAACTTTTATTGTAAGTTAATATTTGGATAGGTATACGTTAAATGCTTGCTCGCCCTCTTATAGATGTTGGACACATATATTTTACTACACGACACGTGGTTTTCTTTTTTGTTGATACAGCTTTTTTAAGCAATGTAAATACATGTTGCTTTCATAATATTTCTGCATGGTACCTTGGTTTTAATACTGTATAACTACATAAGATTTTATAACATTTCAGTAAATTTACTCATAATGGATGTCGATATTTATATGCAGAATTTCATTTCGTGTAGTACATATTTAAAATTCCTTCATACATCGGTAGTTGTCGACATTACTACATTTAAGAAACAACAAGGTATTCTAATACATAAACTGTAATCAAAGTTATTGGAAAACCCAAACAAATAATTCAAAGCGAATTATTGTTACAATAATAAGTAAATCCTACTTATATCATAAAATGTGAAAGTTTGTATCTGAAAAATGTTTCGATGTTTGTTACTCAATCACGCAACAACGGCTGAACGGATTTGGATGAAAATTGGCACACAGATAGTTTAAAACCTGGTTTAACACATAGGATACTCTTTATACCGGTAAAGTTTCGACCTCAACGTTGGCGAAGCCGTTGGCAAATGCTAGTGAAATTACATTTTCGATAAATACAGACAGTGTAAATAGGTGCGCAAGAGTTCCAGACAAATAAGGTCAAGATTACACTTAGTGTACGTGCACATTTTCATCAATGAATGGCCAGACGTTTAAGATGATTCAATATTCGAAGGTCCTTACTATTGTCTGAAAATAACTAGAGGAGAAAATTCGGCAAGGCAGCTGAAAAGAAGAATTATTTCAGCTGGTAGATAACTATTGATTTTTTTCGAAACGAATTCTTCAAAAACGTCATCGTATGAGTCAGCAGACAGCACTAGAGTTATATTCTATTCTATTTTTTAAATATGGCAAGCAAACCCGATGTCGACTATTCTGCCAATGTCTAAAGTGAATAGGAAAAACATGTGTGCATTATAGCACTAGAGTTTGATAGTAAATTACAGGCATTTATGAAATGTCAGTGTCATTGACTGTCATCCACAGCCTGACTTCACCCACAGACTCAGGCCTCTCTATTCTTGTGGCAACCCCCACGCTCCTGTGCCAGCCTCATCCAAGTTTTATCCGCGGCTACAGTGTCGTCCGCCAATTTTATCACCCGCTACCTGATTAGTATGATGTTATTTGTTATTTTATGTGAAATATCTAAATGTAAATAAATATCTACTACAACTTTTATGAAATAAGTAAAATGCCAACAAGTTCTAATTGAGTTCTCTACGAATAAGGAAATGGTCAATATCTCAACAGCAACTATTTCCAAATGTGAAATACCTACGTAAATTCTGATATCAGCAAACCGGTGACTAAGTGTGAACGCCTTTCACAACGATTAGCAGACAATAACATACCAAGTGTAGTGCTACTCATTAACAAGCCATTTATCAGTGGATAGGATCATTTTGAGAATATTATTTTCTTATGTTCCATGCGACGAAGAGGCCTATCATGCCATCAACCTGGCACAAATCCAGACCCCGGGCTGCTACCAAGAATTTCCAACGAAATCTGAGTATACTATATGGAGGTACACCACTGCCCTTCCTTCCGAGGAAACAAGGCGTGATGTTACGTATGTTGTTGTTTTTTTTCTAAATAATAGCTTTTCTTTCACTTGCGTACCTAGCTACACATACCTTCACTAATTCCTCAACCTTGGAATCGTTGTGAGTATTTCATAAGTAGCTAAACATGAAACACTAAAATCCTGGGTTTTTCATCATTTATTTAATTACGTTTCACCAATAGTTGTTACAGACATTATACAGATTGGAACATATAATTAAGTGTCTTAAATCTAACTGCACAACCAATTACAGGCAAACACCGCATGCAAAATGCTCTTAGTAATTAGAACTTTAATTTAAAGATTTAATGTACTTAAATCATGAAACGGTAGAGGAGCAAACTCGGATATTTGCAGGTAATTCGCGATAAGTTTTGTCCATGAAAATCACTAGGACACAACAAAAAATAAGTAGAACCACGTAACTGCAATGTCATGGAAATCAATGACTGCCTATGTCAATAATTAAATGGTTTAACATCCTGAATGACTCATTATTTTTATTCAGTCACTACTCACTCTACCAGTATTATCAGCTGGATTATGACTAGAACCAAAGTCAATCTTTTGCAACTTCAATTTAACAGAAAGACATCTTCCAGAAGACATCCCATCAAACGGGATAACACTCTGACTAGGGAAAAAAATAGGCTGCTATCACTAATCAGCCTCAATAAAGTAATGACTACAATAGGGCCGTCGTTGACCGTGACGGTGTCGTGACAGAGTTATCATGTTCCTCGTAAATTCTAAGGATTATTAAATCTGTACATGGTTCTCGTTCGACAGTAACTAGAAGTGACATTATTATGAGCATGTGACAGCTACATACACTTAAACCACTTGTCTGGGTTCGAACCTACGACCTACAACAGACAAATCACGGCCGTTACCACTGGGCCACATTGCTCAAAAACTTTGTTTTTATTTAATTATTTCATCACCACTGTTCTCAAAACGGTGATGAAAAACATCGAGAGGAAACCGGCATGTCCTAGAACTAAAAATTCGATGACATGTGACATATAATATACCAACCCGCACTGGACCCGTGTGGTGGATTACGACCCACTCCCTCTCGCAAAGAGGAGCCCTTTGTCCCAGCAGTGGGAACGTTATAGGCTGATTATGTATGTCAGCTAGTTAAAATTAAGTTCACCAAAATTGGAGCATAGATTTTTCAAAGAGGTGTAGAAGATTAAACTGCCGAAAAAACAGAAAAGCAAATAATTATACATATCCAAAGTCACCGACTTCCAAACTAAGTGTTAAACAAAAAAGGTTTATTCTCTTTTGCTTTTCAGTTTTTTCGGTGGTTTAATTTTTTTGTTAAAAAGTTTTTTTTTTATAATTTTTGAATACTTTTTGCTATACACAACTCAGCATTAAAATTTGTGAGTGAACAATCAATCATCCCCTGTTTTACTACCGTTAGGATTGGATTTTTTTTCCAAATTTATATGGGAGAATTTTCGGGATATACCCTTTCCAATAAAAAATAATTAACAAAATCGGACTACTCTGTAAAAAGTTAAGCGTGGTCATACATACAAAAAAAAATATACGCGTCGACTTGAGAACCTCTTACGTTTTTTCGTCGGTTTAAAATGGGATTTTTCCCTGCTTGAGTGGCTCCCGCTATGTTTACAATGAATTGTAGTGACACGTATTTGTGCGATAATGTGCATTGATCGCCGACCGTGACACGAGACGTGTGACCCCGGTCCTGTTCACACTCACCTTACACTTCGAACTACTGCTGTTTAGGGCTACCACACAGCATGTCCGAGTGAACAGCCATTCAAAATGTTTGGTAAAAATTCAAATAAACAAAACCCAACTACAACTAAAAAGTCTAAATCAAACTCACTGTTCCAGGTCTAATGTAGTTCGTGGCAGTTATTTTAGTTCAATCTCAGAGTGAGCTAGTTTTGAACTTTTTAGTAGTTCTGTTTTTTTTATTTTTAATATTCACTTTACCTGTTGACGTTTAAAATCAGCCATTTTAATTTTAAAACAAAACAAAGTCATCACAAATATACCATCGCGCGATCCAGACCAGTCGATAGACACCTCATTTTTAGCATATATAACATTATATTTCTTCCCAAATTTTAAGAATGTTTTTGAGGAAAAGAACAGATATTTTTCTGATAAAACATATATTATCGTTCTAAAACCCATTATTTTCTCTGAGATAAATATGCTAATTGAATAATTAAGTATCTATAATACCTACTTTAAAATTAACTATTTTATTGTTGTGTATAAATTAAAATAATAGGTACATTTACATAAAGGTGGCATTTTATGATGTTTAATTAACTAAAAATTACGATCTCACATCACTTAACGTTAACTTAGGTACATATAGTAAGTAATAATAATTCCTGCCTACTTATAAGAGTATATAAGAGGCAATACAAACAGTGCAAGCGCTCTTCTCATACGGAGAAGAAATAAGGGCGAATTTCACCAACAAAATTGTACGCAATCACCACAAAATCACGTTTAAGGTTTATCAGTATAATTATTTTCTGTGGAAAAATTACACCGAACGCAGTTTGTACGTGTTGATTGCGTTCAGTTTCATTGGTGACATTCGCCCTGATGAATGATTCCCATGCCGATTTTGTCTGCGGTGACTGTTTTCATTTGACATTCGCACTAAGTAGGTAGCAAAAGGATTTTAATATATTGCGCCAACCCTAGTTATAATGATGATAACCGTAATCTGCCTGATAAGTACTACTTACTACTTTATGACAAGTTAACAGTAACTTTACTTAAGAGCTACTTATTTATCTTGACGCGTACAAGGTTCGAGTAATGAGGATACAGTCATTATGTCATTATGTAGATCTGATCAGAACTGATAGATTCTGTGACTCCACAGATGTGCGGTCAGTCTCAAGTTAGACCTCTATCATGGGACTTAAACATCACAATCCGACTAATATCCTACTAATATTATAAATGTGAATGTTTGTATGTTTTTTTTTTTGGGTTGGAAATCATCAAATAACTTCTCCCGCTCTGGGTGGAGCAGGAGGGCGTGTCAGACTTTTACTGACTGAAACCCACCTGTGTTCCCTCAGTTGCCTGTGTGCCAGGGGCCCCGGTATTTCTTTCGAACAACCCGCACCCCTGGCAGGCATCGGCCCTTGCGGACCCCACCAGTTGGTGCTGACATCTCTTTGAGGCGCGCGTGGAACAAAACGCGCCGTCGACCCGAGCTTGGTCCTTACCAGACAGCGAGCTACCCATTACTCGCCGTCCGCAAGCCCGCGCCTACGGCAGCCTGGAATCAGCCTGGAATTCCCGACGCCCGGGGCGTCTCCCACGGTGGCTACGGCCGTGAGGGCGCATAAACTGCCAATGTTTGTATGTTTAGATATTTGTTACTCAATCACGCATAAACGGCAGAACGGTTTTGAATGTGGCACGCAGATAGTTTAATACCTGGATTAAAACATTGGACGTTTTATCTCGTTACTACGTTCCTGTGGGATAAAATCCGACTTCAACACGGGCGAAGCCGCTGGCAAAAGCTAGTCCGTCTGTAAATTTTATTTATTTATTTATTCCCACTGCTGGGACAAAGGCCTCCTCCTTGTGAGAGGGAGTGGGCCGTAATACACTACGTAGGTCCAGTGCGGGTGTGAAAATGTCACATGTCTTCAAATTTTTGAAAAAGTAATCAATTCAAACTAGGCTGAGAGTCAGTACTTTTTGTACGTCAAAAGTACATAAGCAGTCTCCCATAACGCAACCATCTATCACAATTTGAGGCTTTTGAAGGAGAGAAAATGTCTGCTCAGCAACGTAAATAACGTAATGAATGTGTCTGAACCGTCAAACGTAAAGAAATTGCGATCAATTGTCAGTTTATATGTGTTACGTAAATAACCCTGCCATATCTTATAAGATATTGTGTTTTAATTAATTCATTAAATCTCAATTTTGTGATACTTACCTACGATGGGTAAAATGTATTTAACTACGATAAGTAAGATGTTTCCAGAGATATGCTGTATTGTAAGGGACGTTTTTCCAAAATAATTATGACAAAATTTTATTATCCAAACAAATTTTAGCTATTTATTATTTGCTACGTAATAATTTGGCAAATAAAATTATGCGGTAAATTGTTTGGGAAGTTATAATTTGTATTTTTTTTTTTAAGAAACAACGGTAACCCGTGTTGTAGACTATCTACTTTCAACATTCTTGTGGTACGTAGCTATAATGCAATGGCGTAAATGCGCCCATACCTATATCTTTGCGTTATTTTTACTTTACAATAAATTATATTTCTAGGTATTTGCCAAATCATGCTGTATTTATTTTATAGCTGAAAATACTAATTTTCGTAATGGTATTTAAGTGGAAAAGGCTGTTGGAAAATAATTCATTAGCTTTATAAATTCCTAACTGACATTTGATAAAATACCGCTACTCTTTTGCATAAATTCAAAATAGGAAAGGTTTTTTTTTTCTAGCTAATAAAATATCGTATGTATAAATTAAATACTAAGCCAAATGGTTTCCTTCTGACCTATTGCAAATTAAAATCGATAATTTATTCTTTTATTAACGAAATAACAACCGTTTAGGATTGTAATAATAAATGGACCTAGTTCATTAGGTATTCGTGTAGCTGTTTTATAACTGTTTTTGGAATAAAATGTCCACACAACGAAAATTTATATTTATTTTATTATTTATGTAAACACAGTAAAACACATTAGGATACGATATAATTACAATTGGAGTACAAAGACCTGCGAAAGGAGAAATTAAAAAGAAACGTAGACAATAGTGTGTGAGAAAAAGGAGAGAAAATATGAATATTGTGAAGTCTCTAAAATATACACATATAATGTTGCTACGTAAGATAATTAGATGCGCATAGAATAAAACCTCCGAGCTCATCAGCTTCCGCGGCTGACCACACAGTGACAACGTGCTCAGCGTGTTAAACTGTACAAATAAAGTAGGACACTTGGATTTCCCAATCACGAGCACCTTAACCATCTATTTTTCCCGTCACCACTAAACTGGAGACAATAAAGTCGTTAAATTTATAAGGAATACGTTATTTATGGGCATGGGCGTGTAGGGGGGGATGGATAGTTGGCAGGATGTCGTCTCGGGCGCAGCGCAGTGGGTTTTCTGAAGGCTGCGGCGCGTGCCGCATGCCAACACCGCCGGTGACCTCGTGCGACCCTATTAAAACAAGATACATCGTGAATCTCACGTAGTCACCAGAAGACACCATGAGGTTCATCTACACGTGCTTGTGCTTCGCCTCTGTGCTAAAGATCGTTCTGCCGGCGCCGGCGAACGGGTTCGTGTTCCCGGATGAGAGGCGGCGGGAGAAGAAGCTGGAGCCAGTGATCACTCCACCCGTTCTGCCTGTTTTGGAACATTTGGAGCGTGATCCGAGTACTTTGTTACCGCATGAGAGGCGGGCTTCGGGACCTAGTCAAGTAAAACCTAGGTTCGGTTCGTTCGGCGGAGGTTTTAACGTTGCTCCCTCTGGGAACGGCGGGTTGACAGCGAGTGTGAGCAGCAGTGCAAGTGGGCTTGGTGCCAGCCAATCAGCTTCGCAGTCTTTCTCGTTCGGGTTCAACGAAGGATTCAGCGCTTCGCATTCCGCCAGCCAAGCGTCGTCGTTCAATGGTTTCGGAAGGTCAGTCACCTTATTGTTTACGTAAGCATTTAGATTAATGGGATTGATGTAACATTATTATAATAAGGTGTATTTAAATGTTTTTTTGTGAAGCTAAAGTTTTGAAACGAAATGTTTTTTTAGTCATTTATGCAAAAGCGAAGATACACTTATGACTCTAACAAATTGCAACTAATATTGTAATTTTGTTATAGTTTATACGTAATCAGATATTTTACGGCTTATTTTATGGGTGCACTTTAATTAACGGTGTCACTGTTACACTGTTGGATTTATTTCCACTGCTGTTGTAAATATCCAGTTTTGCAGAAGAGTCGACATAGGCTATCAGTTGCTAAAAATAAAAATAAATATCCAGCTGTCACATTTATTTGTTTAACCATATATGTAGTTAAAACAGGAAGTGACGATCGAGAAAACAATAAAAAAATATCTTTATGGTAAACGGATATGTATGTGTATTACATACTTAAGTATGTCCATACTTACATACAAAACACGCCAATAACATAGTTGTTTTAATTTATACAACTTTTTACAACTTACTATTTAACTACATAACAGAACATAATAATTTTGAAAAAAAAACTGAAATGTATTATTGCTATTTGAATGATGTAGTACTTTTAAAACCAATTCCCTCGAAAGGGTTAAAAAGGATGATTGACTTTCAGTTTCATCGGAGATGTTTGATTCGCCTTACGGGTAAACAAATGAACGATTTAAGGTGAAAAATTCGAGGGTAGCTCGCGAAAATCGAATTTTCTTACGTTTTTTGTGATTTGCAGGTCAGAGTCACAAAATATGATTCACGAACTAATGACTTCTTCATGAAATAGTCATTCAACAGAATTAAATTAACTTAGAGGGTTGCATTGATGATTTTAATAATTTTAATCATATTTCGTTCAACATACAGACTGACAATAACCTCCAAATTGCAAAAAAACTTAAGAAAATTTGAATTTCGTGAGCTACCCTGCAGCTGTCGTTCATTAGTTTACCCTTATTGATGATGTAAAATCTTTTATGACTTAACTTGGAGCTTCCACCTTAATATAAGTAGGATGGTCCGTCTCATATAACTCCTGAATGTTTATCATGTGTTAAACTTGAAGATAGGGCCTCACCATTAATTGGGTGGGCCATATTCAGAAGTGGTTTAATGACTTTGGTTTCTCTCTGAATCTAAATCTAACTCTCAGATATCTTACCTATTGGTCTGTGAATATCCAAGATTATAGTATCCACATCACCAATTTCAACCTTGTTATTAAACCTGAGTTCGTATTTTCCAGCGGCTTCAGCGGCAGCCAGGCGAGTAGTCAAGCGGCTTCATTAGGCGGCTCCGGGCTCTCAGGGTCAGGTGCTGCTTCTTCAGCCTCTGCTCTCGGCAGTGGGTTCGGTGGCAGTGGAAGCCAGAGTCAGAGCGCGTCCTCGGCTTTCGGCTTCAACTCCCTAAACGGCTTCCAGCAGCAGCAACCCGATGTAAGTAGAATTGTTTTGGAATTCATTTCAGTTGACTGATTCAGTCGTTTGTTGGTAGGCATAAAATATAAAGACATAAATATAATATTATCGAGGGAATAAGAACGGGAAGCATATTTTGCTTGTCTTGTTGATTTGCGAATATCGCAAAGAATCCATTACTTGAAAACCGTGCTCAGTGGACGGGTGGACTATGGGCCGGTCTAGGAGGAAGAAGAAGAGGAAGCAGCTGATATGAATACAAATAAAAACAACATATTTATGAAAATATAGAAAGGTACGGTCACCAAAAGAAATAAGTAACCAGGGTCGTCGGATATAATTGAAGTTTCCGTTGAATGTTTTCGAATGAAATTTAATTAAATTGATAGAGAACAAACAGTTCATTTAGAGAATTAAATTTTAACCCTGGTTACTTATCTCTTTTGGTGACTGTAGTGCGCTTTGCCGATTTTCCGAGAAATTTTTCATCGGTTTTACAAAAAAAAAAAAAAACTGCTAGTTTATAGAAAAGTGCAATACCTACGCGGTCAAAATGTATGGAACAGCTGTTTTTTTTTAAATAACCGATGAAAAATTTCTTCACTGGGGTGTCTAGAATGGTATGCTGAATTCATGGTTAAAGTTTGCGCACCAAACTTTTCCTGTATATTCAAAAATCTCGTTCTTGAATAAATAATATCTGGATGACTGAGCTTTGCTCGTTTTTTTTTTTTGGTTAGGCGTTGCATACTAAATTTCGTGAAAATCGTTGGAGCGGTTTCCGAGATTTAAATTATATATATATATAATAGGTCTTTACCTATGAAATTGCCGTTTTGTATGAAAAAAATTAAACTAATTTTTTTCATGTATTTTTTATTTGTATTAATCGAAGTAATCACCCATGCAATCAATGCATCTTTGCCATCGCAGTGGCAGTTTATTGATGCCCTTCTTAAAGAAATCAGCTGGACGGGAGGCAACAAATTCTTCAAAGGCATTTTGTACTGCCTCTCGGGTATTGAATTTTTTTCCCGCCAAGAAGTTATCAAAATTCTGGAAAAAGTAGTAGTCTGTAGGCGCAAGGTCTGGTGAGTAGGGCGGATGACGGAGAGCTTCCAACCCCAGTTCTTGCAACTTGGAGACCGTCTGCTGTGCAGTATGAAGTCGCGCGTTGTCGTGCAGGAGCAGCGGAGACGAGCGATTGACCAATGCTGGTTGGAGATGTGCCCGCTTCTCCATCATTGTGTTCAGTTCTTCACAGTACACATCTGCAGTAATGCTCACCCCGTTTGGTAAGAAGCTGTGATGAATCACACCGGCGCTAGACCACCAAACAGTGACCATCACTTTTCTAGGGGTAAGTTTTCGTTTAGGGCATTGTTTAGGTGCTGAACCAGGATCCAACCAACTTGCTGAGCGCTTGCGGTTATCAAACAGAATCCATTTTTCATCGCAGGTAACAATGCGGTTCAAAATTCCTTCATTTGTGTGTCTGTTGAGCAGTGCAAGGCACGTCTCGACGCGTACTTCGCGCTGACGATCATTGAGTTCGTGGGGCACCCATTTGTCAAGCTTTTTTACCTTGCCAATTTGACGCAAATGGACCAATATTGTTTTGACGCTAACGTCGAAAGCTGCTGCTAATTCAGCCGTAGATTGTGTATCATCGCCTTCCACAATCGCCTTTAATTCGTCATTGTCGACCAAAGTCTTCGGACGACCGCGAGGTTCATTTTTCAGGTCGAAATTTCCAGAACGGAAGCGAGCAAACCAATAACAGGTGGTGCGTTGGTTTGTAGTGTTAGCTCCGTAAACGTCGTTGATGTTGCGTGCCGCTTGTGCCGCGTTGCTGCCACGACGGTACTCATATTCCATAATTACTCGAATTTTTAACGTATCCATGATGACGAAAAAGATTGAAATGCGATGAAAATGTAACACTAATCAATAAACAAATGACTACTTTTGGAAAAAAAAATCCATGTTTTTAAAATAAAATTAATTTGAAATTAGAATTCTTACCCAAACAAAAATTATTTTGATTTGAAATGGCCAGTACTGCAAAACGGCAATTTCATAGGTAAAGACCTAATAAATACCTAAATACAAGAATTGCTCGTTTAAAGGTATTAGATTCTTGATATGTCAAAATGAAAGTTTTAGAAATTGTGGACGGTATACGAAACTAAACCGTTATAATAAAAAGAATTAGTCTAGATCTGCTGATTAAAATTTTAAATGCATATTTTAGTTTATTGTTGTCACTATATCAACTCTCTAAATTTTCTAAAGCCATAATAATATATTACTTTTCTATTAATTATTTGTTTTCACTTTTCAGTTCTTCGGCGACGGCCTCTTAGATGTCAGGCATAGAGGACTCCCCAACTTCCCCTTCCCCAATTTCGGGGGTAGAAGCAAGGGGCTCGGTGCTGCGGCTTTCCGAAGCGGGAAAAGTGGTCCCTCATCAAGAAATAGGGACGATTTTTTGGCGGTTCTCGTCTCTGATTAAATGTCACGTGTAGCACTGTAGGTTAGCGAGAAGACTGGTTCTTGAGGAAGAACATTACAAGTCTTCACAAAATAATGTGTGCTAAAAATTGTGTGGAAGTGAATCCAAAAGATCCACAGGTCGTTTTAGTTGCTTCTAACTCGGTCTGACTACATCGCGCTACATCGCACTATACATCGCGCTACGTCGCGCTAAGTCGCATAAGTATGTGACGATATATCAATGTTTTGTACCCATTATTTTGTGCTCCTAGCGAGTTCATAGTCGCTTCGACTTAGCATAAAAAGGCATCGTATGCAAAAAAAAACCCTAAGAATTTACTACATATACTTAGTAAGTTTTGAAAACTTTAGTCATTTAATAACTATTTATTTTTTCGTGATATCATTGATTTAAGCTTTTCAAAGCTACAGAACAGTTGAAAAAGAGTCGTTTTTTATTTAAGTCAAGTGAAATTTCAGGCTGTCTATGAATCTTTTTCCAATTTGACCAACAAACGAGTTAAAAAACATATACAGGTTGAAATTGAAAACATGCGACAAACCGTAATGGGAGATTGTACTCATCATTATGAACAACTTTTACTAAGGGACCAATGATGCAATCCCGAAAAAAAAAACATCTGTTCCCTACATTTATGTTCGCATAACTCGTCAAAATGTAGGGAACAGCTGTTTTTTTTTTTGCGATTGTATCATTGGTCCCTTAGTAAAAGTTGTTCATAATGATGAGTACAATCTCCCATTTCGGTTTGTCGCATGTTTTCAATTTCACCCTGTATTTAAGTGCGTCGACATAAATATAAGTTTTTTTTAACCATTTAAGATTCCAATTCAAATGAGGTTGCTTAATTAGAGTGGAAGTGTGCCATAAAATTTGTAATTTATTTAAATCAGTAACTTATTTCGTCAAAATTAATTTGGCCCTTTGGTATTTTAAATAATTTGGGCTCTAATCTTTTAATTACTCAACAAACTTCTTTTAATGTACCTTCATAGAACTAAGGACCTACTCGTAGACTGCGAATTATTTATTGATTTATTATTTAAGTTGTTGTGTTAATTTAATATTATTTTATAAAATAAATATTGTGACCTAAAATTTTATTTTGTACCCGGATATTATCTCCAGTATTTATTTATTTATTTAAACTTCTCGCACACAAAAAGCTACAAAGGCGGACTTAATGCCTTAGGCATTCTCTACCAGTCAACCAAGGGTGGTGAAGAGATTAGATGGCAGGTGCTTAGGTTGAGAGGAACAATGATTGAAAAAAAACTAGCTATACAAATTGTATCATAATGAATAATAAATAAGATTGGTACCCAAATAGTTTATATACTTATAATACACATACATTATCTACCATATCACACATCACATCTTCATCATCATCTACATTATCTATTATAGTCACATTTATTTCATCCTGTTTTTCTGTCCTTTCATAGTTTTCAAGAAAACCATATCAAAAGTTAATTAACTCAGTAGTGAAATGTTCAATAGGTGGAACAATCACATAATCATGGTTTGTGATTTTATTGCCTATAGAGACCACTGCAACGTATTCATGTGCAGAAACATTGTCATCTGCAGTCCAGTCTAACCGGATGCAGCTGAATACCAGTATTTGACATGGAACGACTGCCTGTCTGACCTCCACATCCCAGTTACTGGGTAACACGAAATCCTTTGGTAAGACTGGTTGTCAGAATTTCGGGTTTCTGACGACCCGTAACAACAGCCGGGACCAACGGCTTAACGTGGTTTCCGAAGCACGGCGGGGTCTTGGTATGTAAAGATTGTCACCCATCCACGATCCCCATCACCCATCACGATGAACCTGACCGATCGACCTGTGCGGTTAATATTACTCAGCCATAAGACTCTCACAATGCTGCCATAATTCTATCCTGATCTCTAACTTTTACTTGCCATTTTTTATAGCCTACACTGTCCAACTTCTAAGCAAAGTCTCCAAATCCTTCCAGGGTCATTTTCTAGAGCCACCTCAATCCAACCCTTGCGTTATGCGTCTAGGTCGTCGCACCTGCTTTTCCTGGTCCGGCCACTTATAGTCGAAAAACTGCAAAAAGACAGAAAGAGAACCCCATCCAAGGCCAATCAACTGGAACTTATGTAGCAATAAAAATTTCAATAAGTAAATGCTCTTATGAAGAGGCTCTCGTTGAGCTCCTAATCAATAGTTTTAATCTACAAAACAAATATCAAGCTGTCATCAAGAAATCGCTGTTCTGTGAAAAATCTCACCCAAAACCTAACGGCTCTGCAAATATTGGTACCAGAAACGAGGGACATGTTGATTTTCGCTGCTCATACCCGTGAACAGTTAAATATTAAATAGAGTATGTATTTCAGTGGGTATGTGTGTATGTGTGTGTTGGGTGTTAATATACCTATGTATTTCTCAATTCTGGGATTTTTAATTTTTGATGGTTGGAATTGCTGATGGCTAGAAGCTTGCCCCTATTACATGGGAATGGAACATCAACTTAGGTGACGAAATGTGGGTGTACCATACATTGGTAATCCCTAACACACGGCTTGGTCTTAAACCGTACTATAGTGTATTAACTGTAAAATATTTTGGATAAATATAAGTACTCTGACGCCTAAAAGAATATACTACAGCAAAAAAAGTCATCTATCAAAATCAAAAGTCATTTATTCAAATTAGGCTGAGACTCAGCACTTTTCGAACGTCAAAATACATAAGACAGTCCCCCAAAAACGCCCACCCGTCACCACTTCCTGGTGCTTTAGCTGGGAAGAAGAAGTGGTGCAACAAACTCCCCAGCAGCACAGCTGTCTGTTTAGTCGGATAGACTTGATTCTATACATACGTCATATTGTTCACTATGCAGAGTATCGCAGAGTACATTCTTGACGCTAAGTAGGATAACCCGAACTTAGCATAATCGCCTATAAAGTTCCCACTGCTGAGCACAGACCTCTTCTTGGTGAGAGAGTGGGCCGTAATCAACCACGCAGGCCCAGTGCGGGTTGGCAGATGTCACATGTCTTCGAAATTTTGATTCAAGTATGTACTTGCCACGGTGAAAGAAAACATCGGGAGCCGTCACCGTTTTGGGAGCAGTGGTGATTAAATAATTAAAATTTACATAAAGTAAAGCACTTATCGGGGTTCGAACCTACGATCTACAACTCGTAAGTCGTCGCTGTAAACACTGGGCCACCACTGCTTCGAACTTAGCGCCTACACAATATTCATGCAATGCTAATCACCAAGTTGCTCGTATAAGATGATCAGGCAAAATGGTATTCAACTTTGTCCGACTGCAACGTAACACATAATATCGTTAACGGTAGGAACGTAGAAAGGGGAACTGATTGACATCAACCGGGAATAAACCCTGGTTCCGGACAGCTATTGAGATGACCCGGATTAATTAAAATCTAAACCAACGAGGCATTTCATTTGAAAAGAAAACTACTAATTTTACAGTTATCACCACCTCCCCGTTAATCATCTACCTACCCGGAATTTGGTGGTATGTAGCTACATTTCTAAGGTCTGATTTAGTAAGAAGACTAAACATTGTAATTGTGTTTTAATCTTCCAAGCAGCCTACGAACAAAAACAGGTACCAGTTGAAGATGTATCGTCTTCAAGGACCATCGAACCGGTCCCACCCGCCTCGGCTAAAAATATCTTAAGTATAAGCTTTTTGTTTTATATCCTTACAAGTAGCCGCAAGTACGTTCCGCTCGTTGACTCTGGCTCCATAATAACATTAAGTTCTTGAACAATATAAGAACGAATAGTTGCACAACTTGATTAGTTCAAATATTTTTTTAAACATCTGTAACTGGGGCTAATTCTAATAAAGGCCAACGTTGCAAAGTGTCTTTAAAAAAATGTCACAACGGCAGGACCAATGCAATTTTTGTAAATTACTCTAGTAATTTAAAAAATTGCAACCTACTTATGCTCCAGTTGGAATGCTGCAATTTTATTGTAACATACTTTAATTACTTATACTGGTCCTCAAATCTCCTAATAACTTTCGAAATGTTTTGTGGACACTTCCCGTCAATTTTCGTGACCAAAAGGATTGCTTTACTTTGGCCCTGGCCAAAATTTAAGCAGAGTCCTTCAACGCAGCCATGTTGCCAGTCCATTGGATATGCTACTAGTCAATGTGCAGGAATATTGTGTTGGTCTCCTTTAGCTTAGGTATCGCTAGCTGAATTATATCAGCAAAATATTCTTCATTTACTTTCATTTTTTTTAAATAATATACCATGCTTTTTCCAGCAACTTCGCATGCGTGAAGGTTAAAAATTATCCCACAGGAACGTACTACCGAGATAAAAGGTATCTTATGTGTTGATCCAGGTTAAAAACTATCTGTGTGCCAATTTTCATACAAATCCGTTCAGCCATTTTGGCGTGATTGAGTAACAAACATCCGAACATCTTAACATCCAAACGCACAAACTTTCACAATGGTAAGATTAGTAGGATGATGCGGCAATTAGTAACACACAACAAAAATGAAAACAAAAATTGCCACATATTAACATTCAATACAGAAACAACAATTCAAATACCAAAAATATCAAGGATTTTCCGAATGTCCGATTGAATTGAAACGATCACAAATGCCTACATGGAATATGACGTAATTCGTCTACGAACAAAGCAAACCTGTCATAAATTGATCATTGGTTACAGTCAGGTTGTTCCAATGACTCACAATTATCTTGTGTCAGCACGATCCTTAAAATATATAAGTGTGCCGCATAGAGTGCATACTAAAATAGGTACCTATGAAATACGTCACTGATGTATCAGATCTAAATTATTGCATAACGAACTGAATCGACAAAATTGTAGGATTGATAAAAAAAATATCAGTTTATTTTATTTTATTGTATTTTCATCTTTATGACAGTCCAAATAGCAAATGTTAGTGTTTTGACATTTTTACTATATCGAGACATTGTTAACTGATTACAATTTGAAAAATATCTGTCCGGTAATTTCTGCGTGATGCTGGAAAAAATATATTTATTTTCGGTATTTATATCGTTCCTAGAGCTCGCAAAAATTAGAAAAAAGAAACATTCCAAGTACAGTTCTGACTTTGCTACAATTTGATTATATGTACAGATACGTACAAATGTACACATAATAACAACAATGGTTTGGTGATGGACAGACATTATTTAGTTATCTATCCATCATTTGATTATGTCCTATTGATTTGATTGAGATAAGTCTATGTACCATGTCCTGAAAATTTTGTCACAATATCAAGGTTCTAAACAGAAACAATTCTTACCAATTAAATAAATGATAACCGAGCATGATTGTCGCGTGAACTAGACCTCATACACTTGATAGTTGAGTTCAAACATCATAACCTCGTCATTTCATTAGGGTTCCGTACCACAATAACAGTATGTTTTGTATTTTTTACAAAAATAACCCAGTATGTTTTGTATTTTTTACAAAAATAACCCTCCCAACAGAATTTCGGCCACAGTGGCCAATCGCAGGAAAGATTAGCCAAGTACACAGGAGATATTATATTGCATAAGTGTGTTTGTGCAAACGCAGTTGCACTCTCTGTTCCGTTACGACACGACCGGGGTGAAATCAGGCGCAGGTCTAAGATGTTATCCACGGCTTCTGGGGCTTCACACCACCAACTTCTAAACTCCGGGCTGGTAAGTACTGAGAAATTCGTAATGGAAAAACAAAATAACACTTTGCCCGATCCAGGACCCCTACGCTTACCAGTATAGCTTGCGATCACTAGACTAGACCACTAATATTGTAAATTCATAAAATTCTCATGAAGATCTGTCATATAAGTCTGTGGTTGAACAGTAAGTTTTTTAGAAGAGATCATATTTTAAAACAACTATGCTAATGAAGCGTTTTTTACGTAAGTATGTAACACACGTGTCCTTTTACGCCTATATCTCTTCTCGCCCTCTGTTTTAAAGTTGGACCTAACTGGAGTTTGTTCTATCGTAGAGTCTTCGATTTTCATGCGAGTGAGTGTTACACGGGCTTTTGACATGAACTTAGTTTTGTCCATATTCATTTAAAAACCCACACTTTTGGCAGCTCTACTGAGGTCAGCGATCATTGTACTGAGTATATCCATAGTCTTATGCCATCACTACTATGTCGTCTGCAAACCGAAGATGAGTGATGTCCTTCCATTGATGTTTGTTGACGCCAACCCCTTTGTAGTCCAGAACCTTGACGACATCCTCCAGTGCTGCGGTGAACAGTTGCGGAATGATACTTCAACACCTCGATGCACCGATAGTCAATCTGGCACCGTTGATGAGACTGCAGAACAGCCCAAGTCTTTATCGAATTGAAGGCTTTCTCGTAGTCCATGAACGCCAAGTAGAAGCAGAAGCAGGTTATACTCTTCTGTTTTCTGTATAGGCACAATTTATGGACTAATCAGAGTTTATCTAAGAAAAAACCTTTTCAATTTATGAAATGTAGAAGCTTTTTTTTAATTTCCATAAACGTATTAAAACCTATTTATTTGTACAATGGCATCTCAGTTAATCATTATAGTATTTGGTGGTAATAATATAAGATTATTATTCAAAGGAACAGTTAAATATGAGAATACCAAACTATGTTTTGTATCTGATTTCATGTAGGTATTGTTCTTTTTCTACTCCCGTTTGCAAAAAGTATTTATTATATTTTAATTTCATTTTGGAGGCTAACGTAAACAATGCCAGGAAAATAAAACAATTTCTCTAACAAAACAAGTACAGTTTTAAGTAATCGGCAAAAACACTATAAGTACAGAAAAATCCTTGGCATTAGTGTTGACATGGATCTTTTTTGGCGGAGCCGTAATACAGCACACACTTGCTGTTAAAACAGTAGTTTTTTTTTTTAATCTTTGTATTTTGTGTGTTCAGGATTAGCACCCTAATTGCAAAACACATTTTTTATCGCAATCTGAATCGTTTTGATCCATTCTTGCATATTTTCGAAAAAAATGTCTGCTTAGCAACGTAAACAACGCCATGATTGATGTGGAACTGTTAAAATGAAAGCAATTCCTATTGAAAGTTTATTGCGCAATCACCCGTCTGTTGTCAAATTAATATCATTGCTTCTTTCTATATACAAGCAGACTAAGTTTGGCTGTTGCAAAAAACTACAAAATAGTTTTTTACCAAGGTACGGAACCCTCGGTAGGCAACTCTGACTCGATTTCAGTCCGTTTTTTTTTATTGTCATTCTCAAATTACTATAGTCGTTTTTCATACACCACTTAAGTAGGTTCTTTTGACTGCCAAAATCATGAAGATTTCTTGGTTAATTAGTTTAATAATCAGTATATTGTTCGTGCAGATTTGCAAGGCTGGTGTAAAATTCAACTTTATCTCTACTACGCCACCTTCTATGTTATCGAGCTCTGACATGATAAATAAATACCACCATCAGATTAAACGGTGAGCGATTTTTTGGCAGTAAGGGTAAGCTACAGAAAAACGGTCATAAGAGACTGTCCATAACTTTTGATCTGACTTCACAGATTTTGTAAAAAAAAAAATTGGCAAGAAAATGGGCAATCGCTTTTGTGAAGAATAATGTAAATTACTAATTTTAAGTCGGCGCCAACCAAACAATCCAACTGCCATTATTTTAATTGGTACCTATCTTTATGTTTGTTTAGCGCCGAGTTTTTGTAATTTACATTAGTTTAGGAGCTTAGTTACACTAAAAGGTCTAGTTTTAACTTACCTACCAGTTTCTATTGTAGAAAGTATTTTTTTGGGATATTTTTATTTACACTTAGGGGTAGATTTTGTTTTTTTAATTTTAAATGGGACCAAACTTTAAAATCCTTAAAAAAAAACAAAACATTATTTAAACTTTGCCTTATTTGGTAAGAGGTCGCGAGTCCTCAGGATTTGCCAGATTTTTTTTACACCGATAATGTAGCAATCACTGGAATTTGAAACCTACTATTTGGTAGTAAGTCTTTTTTTTCCTACTAGTAGGACAGAGTGAAAAGTTCACGATTTCGTAGATGATTTGCTGACAGCTATTAAATCTCGCAATTCATTATTTGCATCGGTAGCGCTATCAGACGGGTTTAGATACTGTAAACCATTAGGTCCAGAGCTGTGGTACCTTTATCTTTCTTTGTTCTGTTATACGCATTATGCCGACTGACACCACGCGTTGGTTCCAATGTTGGCCCCAATGCTACGCGGCGTGTGGACCGAAAAACTAACATAGGTCGAGTTTGGATCATGCTAGAAATTATCTCCATACACACGTTGGACAAGTGGTGTTTGGACCAACGTTGCGAAAAACTTATGGAGCCAACACGTGGAGATAGCCTTTCCAGCGGTCATTACGAAGTTCTCGCGCCGACAATCATGAAGTTTTCTCTTTTCGCAATATTAATAATTGGATTATTAATTCATATTGTTACTGGCAGTCAATCAAATAGTCCAGAAAACTCGATAAGCAATTATACTATCAGACATAATTTGATGTCAGCTTCACGCTTGATATCATATTATAATCGTGGCATTAATTATTAGGTAAGTCACGTATTTATTACTTGCACCTTTACATCCTTCACCGTTTTGAGAATCAAAAATTCGAAGACACGTGACATGTACCAACCCGCACCGGGCCCGCGTGGTGTATAACGGCCCACTTAAACCTGAATCCCGACAGTGGGAAAATATATTCTGATTATAATGACTACGGCATAAATTCTTTTTAGACATGTATTTAATCGTGCCTCAAATAATTCCTATTTTGCTTTACTTAAAATATGATTGAAAACTCTAACATTCATTATTGCGCCTCCGATGATGGTTAGTATTGTTATTTTTACCGCGTGTTAAGGCAAAGTTGAAAAGAGTATACTTGACTGGTTTGGTCAATGTCGAGAGGATGAATGAAAGACGACTCACGAAAGGTATAAAAACTCAGAGGTCAGTGGAAACGCCGGAAGGGGACGCCCCAGAAGGACATACTGTGACCTTATAGGTTGATGTTCTTCAGAAAGGTCAGGTGCGTTGTACTCGCAATCGGCGCGCGTGTATGGCCAGAGGCCTTAGTGTGAGTTTCATTTTACCGTCTCGATCAAACGCGTCGAGCGCGTTTGGCGCTCCGATTGGCCCAGAGGCCTTAGTGTGAGTATCATTTTGCCGTCTCGATCAAACGCGTCGAGCGCATTTGGCGCTCCGATTGGCCCAGAGGCCTTAGTGTGAGTATCATTTTGCCGTCTCGATCAAACGCGTCGAGCGCGTTTTGTGCTCCGATTGGCCCTGCATTGGTGACGGACCAATCGGAGCGCCGAACGCGCTTGATGCATTTGGTCGAGATGGTTAAATGAAACCCACATTAAAGCCACAGATGTATGAGCGTAAACGAAGCAAAAGGAGTATGTAAGGCTCGTAGTACCTAGGTAGCGTTCTGCTTTCCCCCATGGTAAAAAGACGTATGTTTATGTACGTATGCTTCATAGGTTTGAAGAAAGCATCTGCTCAACAAAGAAATGAATGCTATCAACTCTATAATCTATAAAAACTTTTTCCAAAAAAAAAACAACCGACTTCCAAAAAAACACTACAAAGTGAAAAATAACTTTAATTTCGGAAGTCGGTGTCTTTGGAGCTGTATTTTAATTTTTTGTCACCGCCTTCCGAAATTAAAGTTATTTTTCACTTTGTAGTGTTTTTTTGGAAGTCGGTTGTTTTTTTTTTGGAAAAAGTTTTTATTTTTCACTTTTTAGTGGTCCACATGTGCTTACCCCTTCACAGCATACCGGCGTGATGTTATGTTATGAACTGGTGTAAGCAATAGACAGACATGAGATTTCAGCAATCCCAGTCCATTTGCTATCATTTATTGAGGAGTTCCGTTGCCTATCTCCAAAGTTCTTCATCAGATCTTCACCAAATTGAAATGAGACCACTCCGAGAAAGTACTCTTCCAAAAAATAGCTAAATCGCTTCGTGTGCCTATAAAATTTGAAGAGTTCTCTCTATTTCTCCAGGTTCCCATCATCAGATCCTGACTTGATGATCATGGGACCACCTGGGAAGTATACCCTTTCAAACAAAAAAAACAAAATCCAAATCGGTCCAGCCATCTTCGAGTAATCGGGGAACATACATAAAAAAAAAAAAAAAAAAAAAAAAAAAAAAAAAAAAAAAAAAAAAAAAAAAAAAAAGGTTCCGACGAATTGATAACCTCCTCCTTTTTGAAGTCGGTTAAAAAGGTTCCGACGAATTGATAACCTCCTCCTTTTTGAAGTCGGTTAAAAATAGCGGAACTGTCAAAATGAAACGTGTGTATGGGATCCATTGTCATTTTATGTGTCTTTGTAAAGTAGCAAAATCAAATCGAACTGAATCAAAACACCGTTTGTCATCACAACCCTGTGACATTACAAACATATAAATATTCTTATCATTTCGTGATAAGTATGTGAGTAAAGGCTAGATAGACTTCATTCAGTGATAGCTAAACAGTTGTATTTATTGGAGATGTCTCTGTTTATTGTCATATTAATAATAAGTTTAAGTCTCGTTATTTCCATCACTTCATTGGAATATAGGGAGGAGTATAAATACTGAGGAGTATAAGGACAATAACCCCGTAATAGATGGCGCAAATTCACGATGACGTCAAAATTTGAGGTATCTAATTTATATTTAATACTAGCTTTCGCCCAGTGACTTCGACCGCATGACGGTCGAAAATTATCTCAAGGGAACGTACTATCTGGATAAAAAGTATCCTATTTCTTAATTCAGGTTAGAAACTACATATCTGTGTGTAATATTTGTTTTTGCGTGATTCAGTATCAAACATACAAACATACAAACTTTCACATTTATAATATTATAGTAGGATTTTATGTCAAGAACACACACACTTGACACACACATGGAGACATGATGTACATAAGTGAAGGAATTTTGAATAGGTACACACATTTTTGCTCAAGTTCATCCTTATTTGCTTTTCGCATAATGTTGTTGAATATCCATTAAAATAGTAAACGTGAAGTGCCAGTGTGTTCTGTCGTAATAAAGCCATCTTCCGCGGATCATCATGTAACGTGTGTGGGTGTATAAGTCTCGACAACCGATCTCGTTTCACGGTGAGCGACTCTTACTTAACAATTTATTTATGTATGTTAATACAACACTTCAGTAGTATGCTAAAATCTTCATAAATTAAAAACACGACAACCATTCCAGTTTTAACAGTCGACCAGTTCTTTCGTGTAGCCACTTACATAGAAATTATCAAAAAATGATTAAAAATTATTTGACGTTAATAGTGTTGTCTGTTGCTATATGTTTTGTCAATGGTTGGACAGTGTTTCCTTTGCCGGATGCGCCTGCGTCTGTACCGGTAAAGCCTACTCCAGTGTTGCCGCGGTATCCGATAGCGTCTTCAAAAGACAGTTCCTCTCCAAATAATCTCGTGAAGCCTACTCCTGTTCTGCCGCGGTTTCCAGTAGCGTCTACAACAGCCAACTTTCCAAATAAGTTTAATGCGTTATCCCAGAGTGCCAAGCCTGTATTATCTACACAAGATGTCAGCGTGCCAGCATCAGATTTGCTTCCACCTAAGGTACTTATTTCCTGTCGCAAAAAAAAAACGAATTTCCCTAAAAATTTTAATCCCCTATTTAACTCTTTTAGGGGATAAGTCTTCAACCATCCCTCCTTAGTGCATACCTTTGTGAAATAAGGAACTCTGCTGCTAATTATATTATCAATCTTCTATACCCAGCGGTTTAGCCCGTGCGTTGTCTGCCAGTGAATACTTATTAATTAGATAATCAGGTTTTTATACATACTCTATTTGGTAACTCGCAGTGTGTCTATTTAGCATTGCTAAAGGTTAATATTTTTTAATAAATTGCACTTACAGACTTATAGTGTTTGAAGTAGGGTATTACGCCATTAGAAAGGGAGACGAACGGGTCTAAGCAAATTCAATAGAGAAAGTTTGTAATTTTGTGAATAGTGCTCAATATCTTCTTACCTTGACATTACTGAACAAAATATTAATCATTGACTATTTGTGCAGTAAGACGGCCCCTACACCTGCAATATATTTGCACAATATGACGGAATCAGCCCTTGCTCTCAAACTATCCATTATTTCACGCAAATACATTGACGGCCCATAAGCTTCAAAGTTTTCGCGTGTGCAAGATCTGCGCAATTAAAATAAAGCTCGCTCAAAATCTTGCTAAAACGTTTCGTAATTTTCAAATATTAGCCCTAAAAGGTCAAAAACGTTGCGCAATTCGAGAAATTGTGCAATGTAATTGATCGTTTAAGGCCGCCCTAATAAGAAGCATACTTACTTATAATTAAGATAGAATATCAGTTATACTTATATCTGTGACCGCAGTGAACTTCACTGATATTAATCACACGAAGACAGAGACGTACGGCGACCTAGCAGCTATTTTTAGACTGAACATAATTCATTTCCTTTAGTACCTAAGTACTACTGTATAATGATGATGACAACCTGTCAATCTGTCCAACTCTATAGATAAGCTAGAGCATCTCTTTAAAACAATTTATATCATCAAGAAAATAGTAGAAATTATAGTACATAGGCGAATGCCCAGAAGGATTTCTACGCTTATTAAATTTTACTTGAACTAACAGGTTTAGAGGGAAATTTCCACTACCATCACGCCTAGTAGGTAAATAGTGACAGGTTCATATAATTTTCTTTTTATTTAATTTTTTATTGACTAAGCATTTTATTTTATTATTATCTATTATGTCATTAGTTATTGACATGATCTACTCATAACAATATTTTTTTATGATGAGTATTGCTCTATGTGGCAGCTAGCGACCTCGACAATTGATAATTCTATTCTTGCCAGAGTAACCGGCAGCAAGTTCGTCATGCTCCCATAGATGTCACTGCTTGCGGTAGCGTCGGGGGTCGGGTTGCCTCCTTCCCTCAAATATGGCGAGGGGGGTAATGGCTGATCTTTGCGTTATGCTCGTGAACGGGTGCTAATTGTGGTGACTGGTTGTCTTGCTGACCATGATTTTGTTATTGTTACTAATAATTACCTACCCGTTTATTTATTTTACGTCGATGAATGATCCTAGGTTATCATTTGTGGCCTCGAGTTGTAACTCGGGTAGAAACAGCTATGTGAACATAATCCAGCATTGCATATGTAAGATATCACGCACTTAATTCTAGGAGGCTCTTATTTTAGTATTATGCTTTATTTAATTATTATTTTTAAGTTTTATTCTTTGTGCTCGAGTTAAGTTTTCATTTTATTTGTTGGTATATTGGCATGGCTAATGTTCTGTGTCTTGTAATGTTTATATTACTTTGTCTATGTGCTGTGCTGCTGGGGAGTTTGTTGCGCCACTTCTTCTTCCCAGCTTAAGCACTAGGAAGTGGTGACGGGTGGGCGTTTTTGGGGGCTATCTTATGTATTATGACGTTCGAAAAGTGCTGATTCTCAGCCTAGTTTGAATAAATGACTGTTGAGTTTGATTTTATCCTATTTAGTTTAGAATCACAGCAACTTGGTATTCATGAGTGAATGTGGGAAGATTCTGCTGATAATATCTTTTAAAATCAGGTAACAGTTTATTATGAAATCCAATACACAATTTAACACTAAATTTTACATATTATCCTACAAGTATACAAAGGAAAAAAGGGAATAGCTCATAGGGCATCCAACATTTGTCCGGATTGCTGTCAGTGGGACAAGTTGCGTTTTAAAATCTGTTTTCGTTTTACTAAATTCATCTTCGTCTGCATTTATAGAGACTAATTTGCAATAAAAATACGGCTTGATGGCTTAAGTATTTTTAATTAAAAAACCACATTCGTTAAGAATACTACCTAATTTATGTAAAACACTTCCAAAGTCATCCATCAAGTATAATGTGTATTGATTATATAATCTGGTTATTCTGGTTATTGCCAAGGATTCTACCTATACTAGTTTATTTGTCTGGTTCTTACTTAAACTGTCACATAGTACCTATTCCGTCTTAAAGTTGGCTTAGGCTAGGTATTTTAACTAACTCCAAATAGTTTATTCAAACTTTCTTTCTTTCATTGATTTGTTATTCGTTTTGCTAATTATGTACATTCATGTTTGGCATTTCCGTTTGTAAATACTCTCGCATGTATTCATATTGTTAGCTTGATTATAATTATTGCCTCAAGTATTGCAATGATCAAAAGGCTGCAACAATTAGTAGTTACATTGTATTTGTTAGATCCACTTGGTGAAATAGTCCCTGTCTGTCTTTAAAGATATTATTAGAATGTTATGAATCTCTAGATCTAGAATGACATCAACTTTGCATCTACTAAACGACTGATATTATCTCCTTGTTTGCATTCAAATGCATCAGTCGCAATCATCTGCTCCACATTTGCTTCCGTGACTCTGTCTAATGCCTATTTTCATCCGAATGGTAGTTGATGTTTCTTCATATGTAACGCAATGGCTAGCTAAATCCTTTTATGACGAGACGAATGTTGTTCTAAATGACAAAAATATTCTACGACCACTCATAAAGACGAGCATCATTGGGCAAGTCTTTTTCAGGGTTGTCACTGCCAATTAAAGTTACCTTGAAGTTGGAAATGTAAAAAAACTTTTTAAATAAAATTTAAACCGAAAGAAAAGTAACTAAAAAGTAAAAAATAAACCTTTTAGTCTAAATAAGCTCCTAAATTACTCATTTAGAGTTGGCGACAAACAAACAAATCAACGCTGCAGATCAATCAAGCTGCCGTTATTTTACATGGCGCCTTTATGTTTGTTTGGCACCGACTTATAATTAGTAATTTCAGTTAGTAAATAGTTTAGTATTTGGGCAGCAAGACCATATGGCTGATCGATCAATGCTACGATTTGGTACACCTTGTCACAGTAGAGTAAAAATGAACAAAAATGCAAACAACATATTATTATTATACAGCTAGCTTCGGCTTGTCAAGTCGGAAATTATCCCTCGGGAACGTACTACCGGGATAAAAAGTATTCTATGTGTTAATCTAGGCTATAATCTATCTGTGTGCCAAATTTCATCCAAATCCGTGCAGCCGTTTTTGCGTAATTGAGTAACAAACATCCAAACATCTTCACAAACGTTCACATTTATATAATATTAGTACTACATCCTACTAATATTATAAACGCGGAAGTTTGTAAGTATGGATGGATGGATGGATGTTTGTTACTCTTTCACGTAAAAACTACTGAATGGATTTGGATGAAATTTGGCACACAGATAGATTATGATCTAGATTAACACATAAGATACTTTTTATTCAAGTAGTACGTTCCCACAGGATAATTTCCGACTTCCACGCGGGCGAAGCCGCGGGCGGAAGCTACTAGGATATAATTGCGACGCTTATTCACAAGTGTTCGCGTAATTAGTTAATTCGCATTTCAATAAGTTATCAGTTACTACTGTTAGTATTAGCCCACATCACCCCACTGCTGGGCAAAGGCCTCGCTCCATGACTTTCAGCTCTTTCGATCCAGGACTAAAGTTATCAGTTTATAAAAAAAGGCTGATGTGTAAAAATTTAGAAAACGTGCTATCCATATCCACAAAATGCATGTTCTTCTGAAGGAGCTCGTATTCGCAAGATTGCTTTCAGCAAGTCATGCACCATTTGACTTACCATTTTTTTTCTTTTTTTTCAGACGGAGTACGTTGAATACGAGCCATGAACGACATAACTGATATCTTCGGGACCTACTACTTATATAGTTTAAGCAATAACCTTAAGATTACACAAAATCCTATTCAAAAACAACTGTAGACTTTTCATGTTCGTACAAAATACATACAAATAAAATTCTTGTGGAGATCAAAGCTAAACGATGGAATGCGTTTCAACAATTTTTTGGGTGTTTGTCTGTTCGTTTGTTGGTAGTTTTATCTTTTTGTGTATATGTTTGTGCACGCATCATTTCAAAAGTAATGGACAGGTTTGATTAAAATTGTTACAAGTATTTTGTAGCTTATTTATTTCGGAAACTTTTAGTCCTAAAAGAGCAGAGTAGGTATTCCCACGGGATCTGTATAAGATCAAATCTCCAAATTAGCTGAACATAAATCTATGTTAAAATCAATACAGATCTCACAGATATCAAACTCGCATTTCATTCACAGAACAAAGTACGAGTGTAATTTATTTATTTATCACAAACACTGCTATCATTACAGGAAAATCCTAATAATGTCATATCATGCTTGTTCCCAGTCCCCTCTTCATCAATTTAGTCTTATCCCTAAAACTGAAGATTTGGTAATGTCCGAGTTGAATAGTCGCCTAATCGACGGCCATGCGGCTTACAAGCAAACGCCAACAAGTTTTGCCGCCACATGGTTAGTCAACGTATATCTAACTAACGGCTCTCTATAATCAGGATATTTAGTTTTTCGTTTAACATGTTTTAAAACGTTGCGGTAAATAAACAATTTTGAAAACGCGTGTTTCCCGACTTCAGTGTGAACGGAACTCTTGGCATAGCTAGTTTAACATAATAATTAAGATGGTTTTTTTTTGCCAAATATTTTGGGAATCCCCACAATTTTCATGCAAATTCCAGCATCATTGTCTAGTACAGCATAAATTAATGTTTTTCATGACGAATGTATATTTATCTGATAAATTAAATTACACGTTTTAGTTATGTATGAGTGTATTATTATTCGTATGTTTCCGCAGGGCTGTCACGTCTATTAATAGCAAATTGTTTGGAACGAATGAGTGAAATACACCGACCCCAGCGTGGTTTGACGATTAATTGAAAGAACCCAAAGATTTGCACTAGCCCTTGAAGCCTCATGTTTCATGGAGCTACAGAGAGCATTGGATATAAATTTAATAACATTTTTTTTTTTATAGAATAAACTGTGTGTGTCAGCTCCAAGCTCAGACTACAGTTTTCTATATACATATATTATGCACACATGTCAGCTGTCGCGCAGCATACCCTGTCACGTCAGCTGATTTCAAAGTGAATGTTCAAGAGTTGCGCAAAAAATACATAACGTTTTTGAGTTAACGCTAGTCTTAACTTTACTCGTCATTAAATTTCCATATCGGGGGCTTTAGGCGAGAATCGATTCTTATAATAAGGAGTAAACTCCAAAAAAGTAAACACACTTTTAACATTCAGTGATTTTATCGATTCCTTTATTGTTACACATGACAGCGTCAGCGATGGCCGAGTTATACTATAGTGCTGTCATCATCTCGATTTGGTGGTACGGAATCTATAGTGCAGGTTTACAATAAAACACGATGTACAGGAAATCATTCAGTATTTCACTTCTAGAATAATTAACACAGTAACAATACTAACAATGTTCATGTACTATTTTCTAAGTTCGTGAAAAACGACAGCTTCGCGTAGAAACGGAAGTTTGTATTCGTTCGTTATTCTCACAAGACTGACTCGTCATTGAGTCACTTACCTTCACTCGACTCTTATAAAATTTATCATTTTGAATTATAAATAAGATAGGTACATAAATAGGTTATAAACTTATAATATACATACATATCTACTATAATATATACTTATAATATATATACAAATTCAAGGGAGAGAGGTGTTGAGATGAATCTACACTATTTGTTAAGAAAATACCTCTGCAATTTCCGCTTAAATGCATACCGACTGGTGGCCATTCTGTATTCCAAAGAAGAATGGACTGAATATGAAAAAAAGAATGAACAAAGTCAGGAGTATGAGAAGGACAGAGTAGAAAAAGATTGTCAGAAGAACGCAGATTCTTAGTGTGAGAAGAACATAGATTTTGGAAATGAGACACAAGATAAGAAGGAGGAGTAGGAGAGTTGAGAAGGGAGAAAAGCGTAGTCAAATCACACGTCCTCTTCTTCGGCGAATGGGCATCCATTTGAGCTCAGACCTATAGCTCGACACATGGTCATATTTCCCGAGGTTGAAAATGAAACGGATACAATTATTAAGCAGTCTTTCGAGCTTATCCTGCACAATCGCATTCAAATCGAAGTAGCACACGTCACCATAGTCGATGATAGGGAAAATCATAGTCTGCACAAGCATGGTCTTTGTCTTAGCGGGCAAAAAGTTCCTCAGACGATACAGGAATCGCAGAGTACCGTTGACTCTTTGACTAACACTAGAGACCTGGCGTTGCCAGCTCAGTGTCGAGTCAAGATGCAAACCGAGATAGTTCATAGTAGGGGTAATGGTTATGACGGTACTATTGAAAATAAGAGGAGGAAGAGAGCTAAGGGTCACCCTAACCATCAAGCGCAAACTTCTAATTACAATGGCCTGACACTTTAGTACTACAATAAATCAATTGAGAGACTTTTATCGCGCAACTTTTATAATCTACGACGTACATATTTACACTATTGGCAGCAAAAAGTATCTAGAAGATTCAAACTCAAAACCAAATAACATTTATTCAAACTACGCTGAGAATTATCACTTTTCGAACGTCAGCAAAATTACTTAAGACAGTCCCCCAAAAACGCCAGCCCTTCATCACTTCCTGACGCTTTAGCTAGGAAGAAGAAGTAGCGCAACAATTATTATGGTTATTTAGCATTAAAACTAAAATCGTGTTGTTAAACAAAAGTTGTACGTAATAATACCTACTTTAATATAAATGCAAAAGTAACTGGCTGTTACGCTTTCACGCCTAAACCGCTGAACCGTCTTTATGATATGTGGCAGAGATATAAACCTAGGATATGGAAAAGGACGTAGGCTAATTTTTTACGCGATAACCGATATACACGCGGGTGGAGCCGGTAAAAGCTACTAGTATCATATAAGTCTGAAGTGAGAAGTTATATGAAAGATTTATACGGAAATTATAATAATTATTAATAATTTTAATTCAGAATTAATTATTACATTTCATAACTTGTTAGTAAAAAATCTTAAAACTACTTTAGTAAAATGATTAATTATTGTACAAATTGAACATTATAAAAAATTGAGCTACTTAAAATTATAGAGGGTACCACCCGAGCCGTGAACTGTATTCCAGTGCCTCACAACCGGGCAATCAATCCTTTCCAATATGGTATTCAGAAGGCTGTTGGTGCTGCCCCGCACGCGGCGCATCAGGGAGGCCACTCTCTTACGAACGATCGCCCTAAAGCAATCCGTTTTGGCCTTAGCAAACATACCTGATGCAAAAGAGAGAAAACCCCAACAACATCCTAAAACCATTATTGTATAGGACCCGCAGGGCATTGAAAGCTCCACGCGTATACCGGACCCACAGGCTGCAGGTTTAAAATGACTGAATGAATAATACTGAGAAATAATTAGTCTGCTTATCAAATTAATAATAATTAAATATAAACAATTTCTTCTTCATGATAATACGGGGTTAATTGGCAATCACTCTTAAATTATCTTCCATATTATCTATTCATGAGCCAAGAACACAGATTACCATGAGTGAATTAGTATTAATCTGCGTCTGATTAAAATAATTATGAAAATAGTAAGTAATTTATATGATTAACAAGAAAAATCAAATTCCATTTACTGACTTTGAACTCAGTGGCAATATTCCATGCGATACAACTAGGTACCATATGTACATTTGCCCCATGGATTTTTTTTCGATTTTTTTTCAGACGGAGTACGTTGAATACGAGCCATGAACGACATAACTGATGTCTTCAGGACCTACTACTTATATAATTTAAGCAATAACCATAAGATCACACAAAATCCTATTCAAAAACAACTGAAGACTTATTTTGCCTTTACATTTTGGAAGAAACGTTGAGACGTGTTGAAATATACTCGAAAGCAGTGAGTTAGGGCCACATAAAGATATCTGAAAGTCTTAGAATGCTAGCTTAATAAAATAAAAGTGTTTAATAGAAAATTAAATGTATCTTAAATGAAAGTAATAAAATGTATGTGTCACATTGTATTATATTTATAAAAAAATACATAAACAAAACTTCCGAGACTTTTAGGTATCTATTCATTGCTCTCGAGTGTAGTAGATTTTTTTCACAATGTCTTATTTTGAGATTGTTCACATTCGTGAGTACTTTTAGCTCCTGAAATATTGAAAATAAACCCCAAGTCAGTCTGTATAAAAGCTACAAGTAGGTCCGAGGGAGTGTAGGTACCTATTTGCATAGGTTATATTATTAAATACTAACATCCTGCCTAAATTGAAAACTTGATCTATGTCTCCAGGGCATCTACATCCACAAATTAGTTGTATTTTTATTATGATAAAGCAGGAATATTTATTGTTCAGCAAATTGACTTACCCATATTATGTATTCTTCGACAGTCGTAACGGGTAATCAGACGCCCAAAAATGTCTGACCAACCAGTCTTTCGAAGGAGTATCGTTTACCGAGTAATTGGGTTGTGGAAGCCAGATCTGGCTCTTGTGCTACATTAACTCCTAGTACAAGAGCCAGGACTACACAGAAGTTTAAGTGTAAATAAATATATTATTATTATAAATTATAGGTAGACAGTCGCTCCATATAGGTATAATACTGGTATTCATCTGAATCCGATTAGACTGGAAGCCGACCCCGATTCTTATCCGAGATATGTATCCATTTCGCCAAGTAAATACGGGTGGAAGTCGCATGCATTTTTTTAATTACACGATATCTACGTTGCTGACAACCCTATTAAGTAGGTACAAAATGTAGGCACTCCAAACACGATGTCTTTGTCGCGCATGTTGATCGTGGAGAATCCCCGGTGACCAGCCAAACCACTACGTTATATGAACAACATAATAAACGCACTCAAGTTATTGCCTTTTATTTCCCATCATTGTACATTAATTATATCATCATACATTGAAGTAGTGATGTACATCCACTCATAATTAGATGAGTAATCTGGTAAAGCCTTCATTATATGTTGTATACAGTACTCGTAATTGAACTGTAGTGCAATTAGATATTGTACACGAGTATCTTCTTTCCTTGTACAGAACAAAATTAAAAACTAGAAGGAAATTATTTGATCATGTCAAAAAGACAATCAATATTCATAAAATGGCGAATAAATAAATTGAGTTTAGAATCACTATATACATTTCAATAGAAGCAAAAATCCTTATTTAAATTCGAGTGGTAGCAGTAGGTAAAAATCGGAACTGATAACTATGATTGACCGCTAAAGCCGGTATAAACAACACTAATGTATATTCTACCTCGCTTATATATACAAATCCAAGCCCACAAATGTAACTCTATATAAGACCGGTCGAAATAATGAAAAAAAAAACATTTGTTCTGATATCATCCTTGAGACACTACACCTACCAGTGATAATGAAGTGGCTCCCAACAATATCACTCCTTATTTTAGTGCAATATACTGTTTCGAAAGAAACTGCGACATACCAAGTATCTGGAATCGAACTCGTTGATCTAATACGCGGTTTTAAGGCAAAGGACAATGTTTTAAGTCTGACCAAAGTGAATGGAGATCCTTCAAGCTTACCCGATGGAATCTACTTCGTGCCGGAGGATGAAGCTTTGACTGGGGAGTCTAAGTATTTGCATTACAATGTAAGAAACAATCATGATTTATTTGTGTATATTTGTGCACTAGAGCTTAGTAGTATGAAGCAAAGTCGCCAGTATAATTAAGTGGAAACAGTGCTCAGATGAACAGGAATATAATTGTATCCTTACCTTTAACAGGGATATCAATGAAGAGAGGATTATGCCTAGCCGCGGGTGAAATCGGGATGTTGATGATGATCGCAGATCAGATATTGATTTATTTGTGGGACATACAATACTTAAGATAAATAACAAGCCACTATTTTAAGATACAATAAGAATGTGGCGTCACGTGACTCTACTCCATTGCATTACTATTATTTAAAATAGAAAAGGTCAGATGAAAATAATACAAATAAACTCGTTCGCTTATTAGTATTTGTGAACTGAGTCTGGAAAAACCACAGACAGCTAAGGATGAAGTAAAACAATAAATAGAAATAAAATTCAGAAATAATTAACAAGTTGTTAGACATGACCTCAACCCTGTTGAAAAACGTGAAATAATAGCAAACAATAGAACTAACGAACTTGTTGATCAATTAATAGCAACACCTTTTAAGTATGAGTTTACGTTTTTGTTTCTGCTCGAGTATAGTTTTCAATGTTTTTTGTTGGTATATTGGCGTATGTTATCTGACATAATTATAGCAAGTAATTAAATTTTGCATATTCTGTGCTGTTAGGGAGTTCGTTGAGCGGTGAAGAGTTCTTGGGGGACTCTTATGTGATTTTGACATTTAAAAAATGCTCATTCTCAGCCTGATTTGAATCAATGACTCTTAATTCTGTTTGATACTGCTAGTCAAAATTTTGTTTGAAGACAGAAACAACTTTTAGAGTAAAATACACGAAAGCTCTCACAGGAACCCCGCTCTCCAACTTAAAAAGCTTCCTTCCGAATCAACTTTAACATCATCAGTAAACTTCCGTAGATTTTTAATGTCAGTTCACTCGTGAACTATGTGTCTATGACCTGACCATTATATATTATAGTTAATAGATGATGTATTGTTTTCAATAAGTTCTTTACAAATACTTCGTATCGTTCCAGGGACAAGGAAAAAAGGCAAGTTTGGACAAAAAAACAGGCATCAGTCACGACGAGCAATTAGGTTGAAATATTCGGAGATCAATCACAATAATATACCTACAAAATAAAATGTATTGAGTATTGAGCATTTTTATTTCTTACCTGTATCACGATGGATGTAAAAGGTCATACAAAAATAATGACATAATAAATGTAATAGTCAATCAATTGAATTCTTATAAAATAATAATGAATGTTATATATGTTGTTGTGTATTTTTTTTAAACACTCAATTGTACATATTATTATTTTAATACCAGTATTTTTTAATTATGTAAATATCTACCATACAAATAAATAAAATTGAAAGAATGTATGTAGATATTATGATGTTTGTTACTCAATCACCTAAGAACCTAGTCCCTCCGGACTATGAGAATAAAGGAGGAAGAAGGTCCTACTCGTTGTAGGAGGAACGAAGGAGTATAGGAACGCACCTCCGTTTGCATCCAGGCTTATTCGCTATCTTTATATGTCTCTCACTTGGCTAATCTTCTTTAAGATTGGCCACCATGGCCGAAGTTCGGACTAGAGGATTTATTCTGACACAACAAAAACATTACAATAATCAAAAACAACAACACCAACAAACATTAAACAAAAATACAAACCGCAAACAATAAAAACAAACACAAACAATTTCTTTTTTTTTTTACTTTGCAAATCTCAACCAAGACAGCTGCAGCAGGACGATTAAAAATGGTACCTATATAATTTTCTTGAAGTTTTATTATGCAGGAAGTTTTTTTTATGTATCTGTTAGTAAATCCACGTTTTCTGTCTGAGTATTTCATTTAAATGTGTACAGACAATACAAAAAGCGATGTGATGACCTCATTGACCATCTACACTCGCGAGCAATAAACTAGGCTGGAATCACTTCATCGCGCGGTGCTCAAGACATTTTTTTAGAATTTCTTTATAATGAAATGTGGATTGTGGTATCACTTGAAAGGTAATTTTGTTAGCTTTCAAATGATATAAAAAAGATTTAAAAATAATTAAGTTTTAGAAAATATGTAAAGATAAAATTTTAATTTACAATTTATGTTATTTACCCCTTAAAATTTTGTGTTTTTCATTGACCGAATGAGTTTCCTGATGGCATCCTCTGGGATTTCCTGCCACTCTTCGACTAAAGCAGTTTTCAAGTCTTCTATTGACGCCAGAGCTGGACATCTTCCTCGTACCCGCCTTTTCAGCTCGTCCCATATATGTTTAATCGGATTTAAGTCAAGACTGAGGGCTGGCTAGTCTAGTGTGGGAATCCTGACTTCTACAAGGTACTAGTCACTGCAGCGGGAGCACATGGCCTAGCAGGATGTCGTTGATGTGTCTTTCTGCGATTAGCCCCCCTCCCCGACCTCCACCAGGTACGAATATCGACTCCGTTTTTGTTTCGATAGATATCCCAGCCCACATCATACAGGACCCACCCCCGTATGCCACTGTTTCCGCAAAACAGCATTGTGCAAATCGCTCTCCTGGTCTCCTATAGACTCTCTGTCGACGGTCGCTACCATGCAGGCACATCCTGGTTTCGTCTGAGAACAGGACTCGCCTCCATTGCTCGATATCCCAAACTAAGTCATCGCGAACAAACTGAAGCCTGGCTTGTCGGTGGGCTGGAGACAATTTAGCCAAGGCTGGCCTTTTCGGGGTCAAGTTCGCTTCTTTGAGTCTTCACCTCACTGTCCACTCGCTAACAGCCCTCCGTCGAACTTCTCTGAGCTGCTGCTCGACGTCCACGCTGGTCAGTTGTCGATTTCGGAGAGAAGAGGTGACAATAAATCGGTCATCTTTCACCAAAATGCATCACTGTCATCCAGATCCTGGTCTCCGGACTAAGTTTCCAGTCTCCCTGAACCTCTTGTATACCTTCGAGACACAAAACTGACTCAAATGAAGCTGTCGAGCGATAGTACACTGAGACAATCCTTGCTGGATTAGGATGACGACTTGAGCGGCGTCTATAGGTGTGGTTTCCATTTTCTTTTAGCTTCAGTATTCCCAGTGACGTAAAATATTGGACTGATGATCAATTTTCATAAACGCCCCCTTTATAAAGGGTTTCAGGACTACCAAACAATATGGTGTTTTGTTTTGAAAATTGATGTTTTCTGTTTTACGTTCCATGACATAAGGTGAATAATCTTTGGTTATGATATTGAAAGAGGTTAAAAGCTACTCAAAAAATAAATTACCTTTCAAATGATATGCTACAATCCATAGTTCATTGCATAGAAGTTGTAAAAATTTATTTCGAGCAGCGGACGATGAAGTGATTCCAGTTTATTGATCGCGAGTGTACATGCATCGGTAATATTATAATGATTATTCGTTTAAGAGATCTTATTCATGATAACTAGATAATTATGAATAAATTGTACACTAGTTTTTGTCTCATAAAATATGTTACAGCTGTAAATTTATATTTTCAAAATCCGGTGAAAACGCGAAAAAGTTGAACGCTGAGTGTTGGTGAAATGTGGGTGTCGGGAAGCCTCTACATAACACTTCGGGGGTTACAAGCGTAATATTGTGTTATGTTATGTGTCAAATGAAACTAAGAAAGGTCCTTTTTATCCATATCATAATTCATGCAATATCATTCATTAGGAACTGATTACTTTATAGCGCAGCAGTGAGCAACTTTGTTATTGGTAATTTGTACAACTAAAATATCCTAATCACATATTACAACCATATTTTTATTTATGTTCGACTTCTTTAATTAATCATCAAAACAGAAATATCACTAGCAATATTACAATGCATTATCCGTGACTAAACAAGACTGTTCAAGTATGGTGTCCATCATTTCAAAAAAAATCGTGATGTTATTGAACAAGGATCGTATATAAAGCTTCCTGAGAACACTATATACACATTTACATTTGTACACGATGAGATATACTCGTTTAGTACTCAAATTGTTCATTCTTCTTAGCATTACACGTGTTACGAAAAGTGAAATAAGTAATGATGAGAAAGTAGTGTTAATTTCGCCGGTTCTAGCTCCTTACAGAAATTCACGAGCTCAAACAAATGAAACGGCTAAAGATTTTCCTTTGCTAATGTTACTGGCTAGTGATAACAGAGATGTGGAAACCAATGGAGCGAAAATTGTTGAAAACTACGAATTGGCACAGCCTGTTTATGTGAAAGTAAGTTTACTGAACTGGATGTTTTAAGGCAGTTAAATAAATAACAATTATTATTCAACAAGTTAAGTATCTTAATGGTCAGGTTTTGGGTTCAATTCCCAAGTCGGGTAAAGAGGTAGGTTCTTCCAACGGGAGTCTGGATTGCTCACCAGTTGATGGCAACAGACTCGTCCGCGGAACTTAAATTTATCTGGAGTTTGGGTGCAATATACCAAGTATACAACCTCTGCCAAATCCATTGGAGAGTAAATGTTTGCTTTTTTATATTTCTCAGAAACTACAAGATCAAAGACAACTCTTGAGACGTCGCAGGAAAACAAGCAAGATCTACTTTGTACAAAAATATTAACAAGTGGACAAAAAAAGAATACTGATGAGCACTTATTGCCAGAACGAATCAAGTATTTTGATTGAAACGCTCATAAAAAACGTAAAAGGAAGTAAAGACTGTTTAATATGTTATGGCTAAGTATACATGGAGTCTTTATATGGTCAAAGACCGCTGTACTTGTTGATGTTGGTAAGAATGCGGAGTAGGTATATACAACCGTGTTATGTGGATATTAATGGTTCTTCCAGTTTGTGTGGTTACTAGCATCTACTGGTAACTATGATTGCTTTCTTTCAATATTTCCAAGGATCATTAATTATGCATGATATAAAGTAACCATTAGCAAAATAACAGCGTATCGATGCGATTTCAGACACAAGGTTCAGTTATTAGTTAAAATAGTAAAAAATTTCCTGTACTTGCCATTATTCTGTCTCTTTCTTTACCACGCTACCGAATGTCAAAAATAATCAACACTTAGAACAATATTATTATATTTTGTAAATATCACTAGAGATCTCGTTCTAAATGTCATCATTTAGAACCTGAATCCATGACACTAGTGGTATCATAAATACATCTCAGTGTCTACTATTATTATTAAACTAAAAATAAAATTATTAGAAAAAAAACTTGTTGTTTTTGTAAGAATGACGTCTAGAAAAATTCCACAATTTTTGTTATAATACGGTGCTTATTTAATATAAGTTAAACGGCGTAATTATGTGTATAATTAGAACATAGTTAAAGCACAGTAATTTTATTTGAGATACCATCTGCAGTTGACAATTTATATATAAAGGATTTCCAGTACCACGTTTTAGTATATGGACAAAAAATACACAAAATACCAGACACTATTTCCAAAATGCCATATAAATTATATTTTTGTTTTATTCTGACCCTAGTATGTATAAATGTGACTTGTTTTTCAAATATCCTGCAAAAACGAATTCAACTAACTTATGAGCAGGTAAATGCCACTAATTTATTTTTAAATGAGATATTTTATACAAACCAAAGTTGTGCAATACTTATACCTACGTTTTGTTACAGGGTGCTGCCATACGACATTCTTCTCTAAGCCGGTTTCGAAGGCAAAGTCCTGTATTGGGTATGTATATTTTTGAATCCAATCACGTAATTGTATGTCGATTTATTCTCTGTACATTATGAAAGCGCACAGTAGAGTGAAATAAAATATTATTAAATAATTTTGCTACAAATAATTATAAATAAAATTGCTAAACTGTCATGGCATTGGAATTGTGTCATTCGATTTGAATGTATGTATTTTTAGTTCAATGTTTTGCTATAGGCTTTCCTTTTCAAAATGTGAATAGGATTAATTTCGCCTTTTATGCCAGAGTCTGCTGGTTGCAGATTGTTGGTCCTATAAGTAGCTTTTGTTTCATATTTAACACCAGTATAAACCAAGGGGTCTTTCCGGATTTCATGAAACACAGTTAAATAGTTTCATTGTTCAAATCCAGCGATAGTAAGGAACCCAACAATTATAGACCTGTATAAATTTAGCCACTTCTCAGTAAGGGTTTTGAAAAGTTGATGCTCAATAAAATGTTACGTCACTTTAATAAAACTCCATATTTCACGAACAATAGCATAGTTTTACCAAAGGGCGTTCTACCACCGACGTGACTGACCTTGGGTCACCCTCATAAAGAAAATTTTCAACGCCTGGGAAGAAGCACGATATGCCATTAGAATCTTTTTTGACCTCTCTAAGGCGTTTGATTGCGTAAACCATGAGCCATTCCTGCTGAAACTAGAGCACCAAGTGTTAAGAAAACCAGCTCTTGATTTGCTAAGAACCTGAAAGAAAGGTTAAAGTTAATGAAAACGCCATAAACTCATTAGGGTTTGAAATAACAATGGGCGTTCCTTATGGTTTAATATTGGGTCCATTCCTCTTTTTTTAGTTTACGTTAATGATTTACGCCAATTACACATGACATTACATATGACACATCAATGCTCTTAAAGTTAGATCGACGGTGACAAAATCTTGACGACGTGTATTCTTGAGATCCAAGATTGGCTTACGGTAAATGACTTGGATACTAAATGAAAAATAAATGCATTAATTGCGGTTTAAAATACCTAATGTTATATTGGATGGAGAAAAACTAGAATTATTAATATTAATTAGACGCATTTCCTAGGAATCACGCTAGACGAAAAATTACAATAACATTGTTTATTACAAAATATTTGTGAACATTTATAACCTTTTTTGGTATCTATAGTCATTGTATTTTAGGTGCATCTTTACATACAATTAATGAAAACACAAAACATTTCAAAAGAGTTACGGTGGAGATTCTTGTCCAGTCTTCTCCCCATGAAACTACATTTCGGAAGAGGCAACTAGAATGAATTCAATTATTTGTACATTTTGACAATCAGCAGTGGGTTTTATATGCCTATTACGAGGTCATTTGTTATAACGAGATTTTACCTAAGCACTTAACTTTTATAATGTACTCTGAAAAACTAGTTATAAAAAGTATTTATCTATTAATTAGCACACATAAATGAATCTGTTTAATGAAACAGGATTATGATTACTTAATTATGATATAAATTGTGTAATTACAGGTTATAAGAACTATATGCACAAAACGGCGGTTCGAGCTGTGGTCGTCGTACCAGGGGGTAAGTAATAAACACTTTTTCACTTCTCATGCTCTAAAAGTACGCCAATATAGCCCTACGAAGTGGGACTAAAGTGACCACTTTAGTCTATAGGGAGTAAAAAGTAGTTAGTTTTTTAATTTCCTTCATGTGACATAGACAAACTCAAACAGCCAGTAAATATACTATTATCTGTGGAGTGTGGACCATCTTCATTGTGAAAATGTTGAGAGTTTTAGTTCCATGGTTTTTGCCAAGGTGGCGCCATGTGTTTTATATTGTTATTCTGCGACTGAAACTGACCGCAAAAATTTCTCAATTTTTTTCGAGTGTAAACTTCGATCATTGATCGAAGAGCGTAAATTTGTTCGGTTTTAAATAAATTTATTATGAATGTCCAGCGACAGTTGTGGTATATATGTTCCTTGCTGAAGAGTTTGACGTCGAGCAAAGAGCAAAAGACATAATAGATATTGTGATATTAATTTTAATAAGTGACTATTTTACACGCTCTATATTAGCTTCACTTGTATGTTTGTTTTGTAACTATTTTTTTTTGGTATCTATATTCATTGTATTTTAGGTGCATCTTTACATAAAATTAATGAATACACAAAACATTTCAAAAGAGTTACGGTGGAGATTCTTGTCCAGTCTTCTCCCCATGAAACTACATTTTGGAAGAGGCAACTAGAATTAATTCAATTATTTGTACATTTTGACAATCAGCAGTGGGGTTTATATGCCTATTACGAGGTAATTTGTTAATTCACTACTCATTCAATTACAGTTTTTGTATATGAAAATAAGGAAAAACAAAATCATTTAAAAATATAAGATTAGTAGTCCACCGGCTTCGAGATCAGGAGGCCTACTCCCTAGGCACGAAGTCCGTCGTTTAGGTCGAAGTAACGGGCGTTTCCGACTCCATATCACTTACCAACAGAAGATTAGTTTGGAGCCCAAACTAAGAATGAATGACAACACAAATTGACAGCTGTCCCTACTCCTGATATGTTTTTTCCCGTCCAAAAAAGTTAGTTAATTGGCTGTAGGAGTCAATACGGCCCCGTCCGAACTTCTTTCGAACGGGCCCGTATCTTCGTTGACGGAGTTAGAGAGTAGGCCCCCAGGTCCCAGCTACCTCCTCTCAAGGAGCTCTTAACAATACGAGCCGAATACCTTGATTATGATTCATCATCATTATCATCTTGGTACTATTGGCAGCCCTGTTCCACCCACTGTTGTGTAAGCCTCCTCACTTTTGTGCCGTCCTTCCCTGATTATTGTACCGTCCCTATATTCCTCAACATGATAACTAAGGGTCAGTTCAGAAAATAAATAATAGTTTAAAAAACTAAAAAACACGCTTTAAAAACCAAACTAAACAAGGAGAAAATAATTTAATTCAATTAAAAAGCGTGGGGTGCTTGACATTAATTGATTATAAAAATACCTCAAAAAGCACCCCACGCTTTTTAATTGAATTAAATTATTTTCTCCTTTTTTAGTTTGGTTTTTAAAGCGTGTTTTTTAGTTTTTTAAACTATTATTTATTTTCTATTTTTTAGTTCTGCTAACTACAAAAACGTTATTTTTTTTTCTCAATTTTTTTTAAATTATTGAATTGTCATCGGTCCTCGACAAGTTTACAAAGTTTCAATGAAATCTGACCGTTTAAAGTGGGTCAAAATCGCGCTCAAAGGAGTCGGTTACATACAAACAAATAAACATACAAGTGAAGCTAATATAAAGCGTGTAAAAACGGAACATGCTCGAGATTCACTGGTTCCATAGAAAATAGGACCATTTTACCATAACCTAAAGTAGAAAATTGTATCAATATCGACACAGTCGGCTCGCGCATGCTTGCGACTAGGTTGCTCTTTTTTTTCTACTTTAGACTATGGTAATACGGTATTATTTCCAATGAAGCCAGTTAATTGCTCGGGCATTTTTCCGTTCTATCTGAAATGACCCTTAGGAGGCAGTTATCAAGTAAAAATTAATTCTACCATACAGGTTTACAAGAAACTTTTTAAATATTTCACCTTTAATCAAAAGTATTTGAAGAAGTTTGACCAGTTATAAATCTTTACAGTTGTCGTCTCGCATACCTATCTGCTATTAAAATAGCAAATTAGCATCACAATCTACGCTTTTATCAATCCAAATAACTATACTCCATTAGAAATAAGATTAAAACAAACCTTTTTTACAGTCCGTTCAACTGATTCTGACTTCTATACCGTAGGCATAAGGATGGCATTAAAAGCAAAAAAGTAGTTACAATACCAACTGTTTACTGCAGCTGCCATTTGTCATGCCACCAACGCAATAGAAGTCAAAATCGGTTAATCGGACTGTAAAAAAGGTTTCGTTAAATGTCTAATCTTATTTCAAATGGAGTATAGGTATTGAAAGTGTATAAAAGACTAAAAGAAGTCGCATTAAAGGATTTTTTAAATGGTTTTCTGGCTTTTTCTATATGATTTCTAATATATGGATAACCTGTAGGTACAATAGAAATAGTGAAAAAAAGATATATAATACCGAGTCAATAAAAAATGTTAACAGGAACTGTATCATGTGAACAATAATTTCATTGTTAGTATTGATCTGTGCCCTAACCTTTGATCTATGCACATAAACATAGTACAGAATTAATCTATTATAGTCTACGCAATTGTGTTCTTGACTCATCTAGGCGACTTGAACGTATACGTATTTGTATTTTAAAGTCACTAGGCACTGTTTAAGTTCCCTACAAATGTGCTCGGAGGCCGCAGCATGCGGTACCAAGCGGTACTAGACGGGTATCACATCTCGGCCGCGAAATCATAGGAGCGACGGAGGAAAACCGCAGTAGTTCCGTCACGACTTCTCCGTTGTACGACAAGCGAAACAGACGCAAAACTGCCTGTTCTAACACACAGATTTGATTATGATTCTATCTCTTTACCGCATGATTTAGCCGATCGGCTCGGAAACCAATTAACTCCTCCGTACTCAGCCCCTTATTTTGTTGCGGTGCCGCGTTTGTTTCGCACGTATCTGTAGCAGTCGACAAGTTTATAAGCGAAACTATTTTTGGTGTAAAATGGATGTTGATTTTACGGAAAAACTAATCTGAGAGGTCCGAAGTAGACCTATCCTGTATTTATTAAGTCAAAAGCGACGACATTATGCTTCGATTGCTTTAAGTCAACTGACTCTCATTATCTTCCGCTACTCGAATCGCGACACAATGTCGTAATGTTACTTAGCGGAATTCGTCAGGCGGTTTCTCATAATTACTTTGGCGGCAGAGATGTGCTAAGGTCCTAACACATGAATATGATTATGATGCACGGCTAAGCACAATGCACGACGATTATTTTTTCCTTTCCATCACTCTTCCTACAAACGCCGGAGATAAGCTACATAGCTGCGACTACGCTGCATAACCTCGGGTACGCCGCGTAGCTGAGTCTACGGTGCCTAGTAGGGGATAAGGTGCGTAGCTGCACCTACGCTTTGTAGCTACGCTGTGTGTACTACGCGTCTGACAAATGTATTTTGCCGTTTAATACTCAGCCATATTTACCGGTTATCGTTCCTACTAAATATAAGATACTAAGGACCTATCAATACCAGAATTGCAGCAATTACCTAGCCAGAGCTGTGGTGCTTCTTCCCCGTTCTTCTCCGTAGGTACCTACTACGCTTTGAAATGTGCAACTAGCTTCATCATTCTGACTGACCGAACCCTTGACAATTCAAAAGTCATTGGTTTATTTGAAAGTTTGAGCTTACTAAAGGATTGGTGATTACGTTTTGTTGTTGGCGTAGTAGCCTTTTACGACCAACATGGAAACCAGTATTATCTCCATAAATACTAAAGTGATGAATTATGGGCAATTAATTCCTAACGGTTATATTATTAATCTCAAGTTTTGGGTTTTTGGCCTTTTCTTTAGCATTATGTAATCTTTTATTTTTCTTGTTTTTTTCAGTTCCTCCGCTATACCGGGGACCAGGCTCGTCCTATGGTCCCAGTTCGTCAGCTGAAGTGCAAGACGTTCCATATTTGTCGCCAACAGACCCACCACAGTAGTCAACTTGCCAGGTGATTTATTCTATTTTAGGAGTAAAGGTACATAGTACACATATCAGCGCCATGCCCCGGACGTGATAGAGCCGTGGCATACATAGGCAGGCACATTTACGTCACCGCCCCGGACACAGAAGTATCTGAACGAGTTCATACAAAAAAAAAAAACACAAAAAAAAAAAAAGGTTCCGACGAATTGATAACCTCCTCCTTTTTGAAGTCGGTTAAAAATGTACACACCGATTTCTTTTTAATAGACTTCAAAAACGAGGAGGTTCTCAATTTGACTGTATTTTTTTTTAATATTTGTTGGCTCAGAACTTTCGATTGGGTCAACCGATTTTGACGATTCTTTTTTTATTTAAATGCTGGTGCTTTTCGTGTGGTCCCATTTAATTAATAATTCATATAGATCTAATGATGCATTTCGGAGACAGACCACGGAACTCTTAAAAAAATGACAGCATTTCAACCGCGATTGCTGCTATCGCATAAATATGCATTGTTTTTACCCCAAGGATGATGACATTTCGAATTGGTGTGGGGTAGGTAAAAATCTGTGTGCCAAATTGCATCCAAATCCGTTGGGCCGTTTTTGCGTGATTGAGTAACAAACATCCAAACATCTAAATATCCAAACATTTAACATAGGTACATATATAATATTCACATTATAATATTATATATGTAGGATAAGTAGGGTGGAAAGAAACGCGGATCCTGCCTGCCAGGGGTGCGAGTTGTTCAAAAGAGATACCGCGGCCCCTGGCACACAGGCAACTGAGGGAACACGGGTGGGTTTTAGTCAGTAAAAGTCTGACACGCCCTCCCGCTCCACCCAGAGCGGGAGAAGTTATTTGATGATTTCCCACCCAAAAAAAAAAAAACCACAAGGATGATGACATTTCGAATTGGTGTGGGGTAGGTACTATAACTAAAAGGAGAAAAATAAAAAAAATCCAAAAATACAACCGACTTCCAAAAAACACTACAAAGTGAAAAATAACTTTAATTTCGGAAGTGGGTGATACGAAAATTAAAATACATAATTATCCAAAGTTACCGAGTTCCGAATTAAAGTTAGAATTTTTTTTGGAAAAAGATTTTTTAAACCCCTGGTGGAGTACTGTTCGTCCATGTCCCGGGCACGTCCCTGATACATATGTCTGTATAGCATTTAACCCTTTTTACCCGACTGGGTGACGCAAAGGAGGGTAATGTTTGCTAAACACGTGTTGTGATTTGTTTCTTTGTGGCCCGACATACTTTATTCTTACGTCAATCGATTTGCCTTACAACATGACAGTTATCAAAATTCAATATGGCGACCACCGGACGCCATATTGAAAAAAGAAAAAGAAAAGAAAGTCGAAAAACTATGTCAAGTGGGGTATTAATGAATAGGTCTGTAATAAAAATAATCTTTACGTTTCTCTATTCATTTTAAATTTTGAATATCCATTTAGGATCTATGAGTATTTAAAGTTGATTAGCATCCGTTCTCACTTAAATTTTCATTACTTAAAAAAAAGCGGTGACGAAAGTCTTAAATAATCGTAAGTATAATATGAGTAACGTAAAAATAATAATATTAACTAAAAAGTCAAAAAATTCAAAAAACCTTTATTTTAAGTAATCTCGTGCAGTCAGAGGCATCTTCTTTAATTTAACAATAAATTGGTACTTACCTTTATTGCTCTAACTGTATGCGATGACCAATAATTTTACCTCTCAAAATAAAAATATTTTCAAATTTATCTTTTTACGCAGTCGGGTTTTTCGATTTTGTAATTATTTTTTTAATTGTCTCTTTACTTATCTTTAGTTAAACTTTTCTTTTGGTGTGATACTGTGATGGTTTTTTTTTTGAGGCTTGGGAATCATCAAATAACTTTTCCTGCTCTAGGTGGAGCGAAAGGGCGTGTCAGACTTTTACTCACTAAAACCCACCCGTGTTCCCTCAGTTGCCTATGTGCCAGGGGCCGCGGTATCTCTTTCAAACAACCGGCACCCCTGGATACTGTGATGGTGTAGTCTGAATGAGTTTTTTTTCTGCTACAGATAGCAGTAGCTGCACAAAAAAGAAAAATAAGAATAAAAAGATTTTAAAGTTCCAGAATTGATGCCTACTCTGCTTCGCCTTTGAGTAAGCAACAGGTTTTTAAAATATGATTTTTTATAAACCTGTAATTGTTAAAAATATTAAGTCATTTTAATATAATAATATGTTTTTATTATAAAAATATTCTCATTCAAACCACACAATACACACACTGATGAAAACCAGCAACAAGATCATGTTTTTTTTTCTTAGAATAATACCCACATGCCAAGGTAATTTTCCATGCGTGGTCATCGGATTTTCCATACGAAAAGCATTCGCACGATTATTATAACCGTAATTATAAATTTTATTCCGATAGCTGGGTTCGATTCTCGGATCAGGCAAAGTGTTGGAATTTATCAGCAACAGCCCGGGGTCTAGATTTGTTGATGACAATAGGCTAGTTTCCTATTTCATGGGACTGAAACTTGCGCAATGCGGCTGTACTATAGATACACCTCGGCTTAATCGTTTAGGAAAGGCGTGATGCAATGTGTTATTTGTCTGAATGTGCCTGACAATTACGTTTCGCGGCGCCGAAAGCCACGGTTAATACTAGCAGTGCCACACGCACGAACCAACTTGCTCAGCAATGCGCCACTGACGCGCGCACTGAATGACACGGCTGACAGAATTGATTTATTTACATGTTCTGTGAATGAATTTATTCAAAAAGTTATATTGTATGTGTAACATAGTTTAATTAAGGACCACGCTACCGCATTAGGAATTTCCTGTAATGATAGCAGTGTTTGTAAATAAATAAATAAATTTTGTTAGGATTGTTTTTTAAATCACAAAAACACAGAATGGTTTCTTTCTAAAATGTTTGGTTGTTAGTGACTGTCTTCATTCGTTATCTGCCTAGCCGTTTCTTAATTATGTTGGGGCTTTCTTTTTTTTTTGGGTTCGAAATCATCAAATATGTATCTTTTCCCGCTCTGGGTGGAGCAGGAGGGCATGTCAGACTTTTACTGACTAAAACCCATCCGTGTTCCCTCAGTTGCCTGTGTGCCTGGGGCCGCGGTATCTCTTTCTAACAACCCGCACCCAGGGTGTTGGAGCTTCAGTCTTACCGGGTGCAACTGAATACCAATATTTTACATGGAGCATCTTAATTGCAGTCACATTCTTTTTGTTAGTAATAAACAATAAGAGTATTAATTGAGATTTTCTATTGTTATTTATAAGTGAAAACGTGTCTTCTTGAATGTCAGACCTCAAAATAATTAACTTATTACATTCTGCTTTATACATGACACAAAAACAAATGAAATTCACACTAAAGTATACACATTTATTTTGTCCACAAAAATATTCACACATTAAGAATAGGAAATTAAAACACATTAACATTATGAATTTTTAATATAAACTCGGGGATTATTTACATCCTTCTCTGAATATTCATTAGTACCGAATTATCTTAGGTAGGTACAGCATAAAACAAAAGCGTAAAAGAAAAAAAAAAGAATCTTTTAAGATAAAATGCACAATTTATTTTAACGCCTTTTCTTTCACAGATGACAACTACATCACACCGGTAGTAAACAGCCCACATACTGTACCATAAAGAAGATTATAGACTATAGAACCTCATTACATTAACGTGATAAGAATCTAAGAATCCATACTTGTTATTGAAAATAAAGCTCTATTAATAAGAATACTTGTTTCTTTTTCCATTGTCTCACCTCAGAGGTCAGGTAATTTACCTTTTCCTTGATAATTGAATATCAGTGTGTATAATTATGAGATACGATGATGTAGCTTAAAAAATGAATCTTAATCATGCAATCAATTGATGTCATTTTATTCATACAACTTCCGGCTCACTTTGTTTTCATAGAGACTAGTTAATTGTGGAGAAAATGCTTTATTTGAAGCCTATCATTTGAAGTTAATAGTACCAAGAAAGTGTTGATGTCGGCGATTAGATAAAAATCCCCCATTGTTATCGTGGTTTTATTACCTTATATGAAAGTAGTTATCGTTGTTTACAAATATAGGCCGGTATTACAGAACTTTACTCAAGATTCAAGCATTACATAAGACACCACATCATCATTGAGGGAGAGGCAGTATATGCGCCCTCACGGTCGTAGTCGCCGCGGGAGAAGCCCTGGGCGTCGGGAATCCCAGGCTGATTCCCGGCCACCGTAGGCGCGGGCTTGCGGACGGCGAGTAATGGGTAGCTCGCTGTCCGGTAAGGACCAAGCCCGGGTCGACGGCGCGTTGTGTTCCACGCACGCCTCAAAGAGATGTCAGCACCAAAGGGTGGGGTCCGCAAGGGCCGATGCCTGCCAGGGGTGCGGGTTGTTCGAAAGAGATACCGCGGCCCCTGGCACACAGGCAACTGAGGGAACACGGGTGGGTTTTAGTCAGTAAAAGTCTGACACGCCCTCTCGCTCCACCCAGAGCGGGAGAAGTTATTTGATGATTTCCCACCCAAAAAAAAAAAAACCACATCATCATCATTTCAGCCGAAAAACGTCCACTGCTGGAAATAGGCTTTCCCCAAGCTCCACCACTTCGACCGGTTCTGTGCTTCCTGTATTCAGCGGATTCCTGCGGCCTTCACAAGGTCATATGTCAACCTTGTGGGAGGCCTTCCAACTCTACGTCTTCCGGTAAGCGGTCGCCACTCCAACACCTTCCGTCCCCATCGGCCATCTATTCTGCGAGCAATGTGCCCTACCCACTGCCACTTAAGTATGGCAATGTCGGTTACATTGGTTGTCCTGCGGATCTCTTCATTCCTGATTCGATCACGTAGGGAAACTCTAAGCATAGCCCTTTCCACCCCTTTGGGTGAATGTTAGCCGTCTAATAAGGCCCAGGTGGCCCAGGTGGTGAGGTTTCAGTGCCAGAGGTCAACACTGGCAACACGCACTGGTCAAAGATATTAATATTCTCACGGTGGCATCGCAATTTATCTTCGCTAACATCTTATATATTAGGCAAAATATACACATAAATAAACACTAAAAACAGTGATATTCATAATATTAATACTACAAATAAGGACAAACTACGTGTTCCCTTTCACCGGCTTCATAAAGTTCATAACTCACTTGTTGAGCTTGGTATAACCTTTTATAACAAGCTTCCCTCTTCTTTGCTAGATTTACATTTTAATGCGTTTAAAGCTAAAGTAAAATCCAACCTTTGTTCTAAGGCATACTATTCTATCAACGACTACTTGGTCGCTGTGATTTGTGTTCTTTCACCAGAATTAGCTTACCTACTGACAGGCATTATGAGTTACTTTACAACATTGTTTATTTTATTTGACTGCATAAGCCATTTATTTTTTATTTTTCTGCGAGCAACGGGGCAATGGGTTGCCTCCAAAGAAATAAAAGAAAATATGATGAGTAAATGATTCATCATCATCTGTCTAGGCTTTTCCCAACTATGTTGGGGTCGGCTTCCAGTCTATCCGGATGCAGCTGAATACCAGTATTTTACATGGAGTTACTAGGTAATACGATACCCCTTGGTAAGAATGGTTGTCAGACTTTCGGGCTTCTGACGACCTGTAACGACTGTCAAAGATCCACCAATTACAGCCGGGACCAACGGCTTAAACGTGCTTTCTGAGGCACGGAGGGGTGTTGGTCTGTAAAGATGGTCACCCATCCAGGGACCAACCGCGACAAGCCTAGCTTAACCTTATCGATCGACCCGTAAAACTGTTATTACACAACCGCAAGCCCCTTAGTAAATGATTCAATTTAGTAAATTGCTTAAAAATTTAATTTTTACATGACATATTTTTATTTAAACTAGATGAGGTCGGTAGTCCCCAAAGCCACGTACACAGCTAGTATGGAATAGATTTGTAAAATATGGATTAAGGTATTTTACACAATCAACAGGTGCAGTGGGCTGTATAAATTAATTAATACAACTGGGGTACCCAATTAATGCAGCCCACCGTACGCAAATTGGCTGGTACCCAAAAACGTGCTTGCTGATCATTAATATTCTTGTATATCAATGTTGCCGATTGATTGATTTGCTCACGAGCATATTCTTTCCTTCCCGGAATATTTGTCTACTTCCATCTTCGCATCACTAGGCAACATGTGTAGTTTTTATTTTGGGCAACTTCGGAAGAATTTATGCTCACATATTTGGTATTTTTCTATCATAGATGACGTCAATTCATTTATTACCTTATTATTCAACTAAACACGAAAACTAGTTTGTGAACTTAAAGTTTTAATCATCTCTTTGTATTTAACAACAGACTTATCTCAGTAATCGGCCACAAAAACCATAAAGAACCTGTTCGCTGTTATTAAGTATGGATCCAAACACACACAGACGAGCATCCGGTTCATGGGAATAACCAGCTTAATACGTGCATGGACTCCGCAAATTGGCAGGCATGTAACATCACGTTTTTCTCGTTCAACCACACGTACTTACATATCATCTTTTTGTTTTTCCCTATGGCGATTATTATGTGATGCGTGAATATTAATTATTCTCGTCATATTATTGAAGACAGTTGGACTTATTCGGTTGTCATCGTCACCGTGGGAATCCGCCGTTCCGCGAACTAATCCCGCGGACTGATGGCAGTAGCAGTCGGTCCATGACGTCGTAGCGTCCGCAGGAAAATCGCGTTATATAAATAGGTTTGCTTTGTTAGTCCTGCGTCAGTGATCGCGATGGGATACAGTAGTGTGGTGGTGAGCGTGCTGGCGCTTTCAGCGCTTGCGGCAGCAGTGCCGTCTATCGGAGACAATTCTTTGGACGCTGGGGAGCGAGTAGTGCTCGTGTCGCCGGTCCTTGCCCCTCCGCGGGACTCCAGGTTACACGACACGACGCGCTCGAGGCAGTTCCCGATACTTGTGCTCCTTACCCAGGCAAACCCTCAAATTAGGCGTCAGGAACCCGAGGCTAAATCCTTGAAAAACGCCCAGCCGATTTATGTTCAGGTAATTATTTGCAAGTATGTTTTCGTGAATTAAGTTTTGATGATGGGGCATTTAGGAGTATGCCCTAAATTATTAAAATCACTATGCTCAAGACTACACGCTCGTATTATGAATGAAGGAAATAAATAAATCTTAATATGCTAGTCAAAGATTTGTATAAATGCTTGCTTATTATTCAAAGCATTGAATATATTATTGGTACTTAACTAGTTACTGCTACCTGTTAACTAGTTACTACTCTAAATGGTATTTAAATAATAATAATTATATATTTGATTATTTGAATACAAGCTATAATTTGTAACTTAAAAAAATAAATGTAATTATGTTGTTATTTAAAAATATGTTAAATACTAATCGAGTTTTGCTCTTGCTCTTTTAAATACCAACGTTTCTATGCTTATTTATGTTACATCTTGTTACTAAGTCTTTCTTCTATTATTTTCTGTGTTAACTTGTAATTTAACTAAGTAAGTAGCTACTAGTCATAGTTTTGTTGAACAACGGACATAGCATGGATCCAAACGTGATCGTTAATCATCAGGTATTCAAATTAATATCAGGTTATAACCGTTTGTTAACTATCGTTAGACGGTTTAGTTCAATTTTCATATAAACAACTTTAGAAGCAAAAATGTTTACCTATTCGGTTTTGCGGGTGGAGTCAGGATAGATAAAAGAAGAACCTGCGGGTAGTTGCGTGACAAAGAAAAAGTAAGCTTTCATTTTGACAGTTCGACAACATTCATTGCGTTATTTACGTTCTTCAGCATACATACATCTTTACATACCAAGACCCCCGTGCTTCGGAAAGCACGTTAAGCCGTTGGTCTTTCTTTTTTTTTTTTGGGGTGGGAAATCATCAAATAACTTCTCCCGCTCTGGGTGGAGCTAGGGCGTGTCAGACTATTACTGACTAAAACCCACCCGTGTTCCCTCAGTTACCTCGGGTGCCAGGGGCCGCGGTATCTCTTTCGAACCCGCGGTATCTCTTTCGAACAAGCCGTTGGTCTCAGCTGTCATTTGTGAATCTTTGACAGTCGTTACGGCGGGTCGCCAGAAGCCCGAAAGTCCGACAACCAGAGGACCAGTACCCAGTAACTGGGTTGTGTAGGTCAGATAGGCAGTCGCTCAATGTAAAATACTGGTATTCAGCTGCATCCAGTTAGACTGGAAGCTGACCCAAACATATTTGGGAAAAGGCTAGGCAGATGATAATGCTTTTCGTTCCTCAGCAGACGAATTTTTCGGCAAAGCATTGGATTAGCAATATCCTTAAAAAACACACAGATTGTGATTGTTAGTGTGTAAAGAGTTAAATAGCAGAAAACAGATGAGATGGGTTTTGATTGACTCAATGCATCCTGCACCCTGATATACGCAATTAGGGTGCAGGATGCATTGAGTCAATCAAAACCCATCTCATCTGTTCGGGCTTCTGGCAACCCGCCGTAACGACTGTCAAAGATCCACCAATTACAGCCGGGACCAACGGCTTAACGTGCTTTCCGAAGCACGGGGGTGTTGGTCTGAAAAGATGGTCAACCATCCAGGGACCAACCGTGGCAAGCGTAGCTTAACCTGATCGATCATCACATCATCTGTTTTCTACTATATTTTTTTAAAATTAAGATCAGATGATCTACGTGGAAATAATTAAGGTCATAGGTGAAGTAGTCGATGGAAAAATACAAAAGTTATGATGATGATCTTATGACGCTTATTTGTTCATCGACCTGAATAAAGGCTCCCGTAGGCAGGAGCGGCACGATAGCACGATACGAGTCTAGCAGAATCATTTTCAAAAAAATTGTGATACAAAAGTCACGTCGCGCTGTCGCGTCGCGTCTATCTGAGGGAGCCTTACAGGCTATTAAGTTTAAACCAATCAATATTTATGAGCACAATAAATATTTCCAAGACATCATAATGGACGTAACAGAACGTTAGCATATTTATAAGTTCAAGTTTAATGAAACTACTAGTTAGCTTTCCTAAGCGTGCATACTTGCATGTATAATTTACTACATTTTTCCAGCGGCTTCGCCCGCGTGGAGGAGAAGGATAGAAAGTATCCTATTTGTTAATCCAAGTTATTATGTGTGCCAAATTTCACCCAAATCCGTTCTGCCGTTTTTGCGTGATTGAGTAACAAACATCCAAACATCGCAATATCCAAACATCTAAATATCCCAACATAAATAAATATCCTAACATAAATAAATATCCTAACATAAAAAAAATATCTCATAAATAAATATCCTAACATAAATAACATACAAACTTTCACATTTTTATTATTAGTAGGATTAGGAGGATAGTAGTATATAGTAGGAAGTAGGATTTTAACCGATTTCATTTGTTTTTCGCAGAAACTTGAAGACCAAGAACAGACTGGACTCAACAGGCAGAAACGCCATTTACTACTGAAGAAATTAGGTGGTATTTCCTTTGGGGGAGGTTTTAATCTCGGAGGAGGTGGCTTCGACGAAGGCCACGGTGGCGGCGGCCACGGAGGGCATGGCGGCGGCTATGGTGGAGGCTACGGCGGCGGCGGTGGCTATGGAGGAGGCTATGAAGAACACGGTGGCGGCTACGAACAACCATCCAAAACTATCATTGTTAAAGTGGTGAACGAACATGGTACGCACGCACTGCACAGCTTTTTGCGCACACACGCACTTCTATGTACTTTTTGTTATTAATATTTCAAGCAATATGAAAATTGGCGATGACTGTCGTCAACTGATGCAACAATTATTAAGCTTGTGTTATGTATAGTTGATGATTTGGTTTCTGACGCCTAGAATCTATTTAATTTAAAACTTATTAGGATATTATTAAACTAGTTGCATGGATTGAATCCTATTTTACACGCTTTATATTAGCTTCACTTGTATGTTTGTTTATTTGTTTGTAACCAACTCATTTGGACGCTATTTTGACCCACTTTAAACGGTCAGATTTCATTGAAACTTTGTAAACTTATCGAGGACCGATGACTATTCAATAATTTAAAAAAAGGAAAAAAAAACGTTTTTGTAGTTAGCGGAACTAAAAAATAGAAAATAAATAATAGTTTAAAAAACTAAAAAACACGCTTTAAAAACCAAACTAAAAAAGGAGAAAATAATTTAATTCAATTAAAAAGCGTGGGGTGCTTTTTGTGGTATTTTTATAATCACTTAATGTCAAGCACCCCACGCTTTTTAATTGAATTAAATTATTTTCTCCTTTTTTAGTTTGGTTTTTAAAGCGTGTTTTTTAGTTTTCTAAACTACCCCGGCCGGCCGACCGCCCGTTTAGCTGCGAGAGATTAATTAAGTATAATTCTTCATTGTAAAAGGACAATTTTGATCTTAATTAAATTCACAACGTATCAGACTAATTTGATTGGATAAGGAATAATACTGTATTTTTTAAAATATCTTCGTTTACGAAGAGAGTTACGAGAGAGAGAGAGAGAGAGAGAGAGAGTTTACGTTTTGAGTTATTTATAACTCAATATTTTTTTTGTATTATTTAAAAGATAAAAATGATTACTGTGGGTTAGCCTTAGGACAAAGATATACAATTCCGTTAAACAGTCACTAAAAGAGATAAGTAACCAGGGTCGTCGGATATAGTTGGAGTATAAGAAACCAGTGGATGTTTTCGAAAACATTTTTATTTATTTATTTATTAATAGAAAACAAACAATTCATTTATGATAGTGAACACCGTACCGACCAAAATCCGATACGTGGTTTAAAAAAAGGAAGCGAAAGCGAAAACAGCGACTTATTAGATACTATATAAAGAAGAGAAGAAACTAGAATTGTCTAACTGACAGGTGTTAGGTACGCATTCTCTCGACGGCCGGACTGTAGTTAACATTATGTTGGTTTTGCACGCTACTCTTGTAATATACAGGGTGATTGGAAGATGGGTGCAAAGCTTTAAGGCGAAGATAGTACAGACAATTTAGAACCATTTAAGCCATGGTTGTCTTAGACGAAGTCTTACCAAATATTTTTAACCAAATTTTTTAGTTTTTTTTCGGAAATTCTCAAAATTTAATGTAAACTGCATAATTATGGCCAAATTGAATGATAAATGAATTCATTTTTTATTTATTTAATTAAAGTAATGTGTAAGCAATCAAGCAAAACATGTTTTAGGCTTCTGTGTCATTAGAATTTTTTTTACAGACATTTAAAGCTCAGAAAAAATAAAAAATTTGTACAATACGTCTTTTAAACCTTATTAAAAAAAAAAAAATTGGTAAGACTTCGTCTAAGACAACCATGGCTTAAATGGTTCTAAATTGTCTATACTATCTTCACCTTAAAGCTTTGCACCCATCTTCCAATCACCCTGTATATTGTAAAAATGGGCAGATAACGGACTGTAGTTAGATATGAGACGTTTCTATTACAGCTTAAAATTGCAGGAAGCACAACCAATATCACGCAACATATCAGGTTCTTCAAAACTTTTAAGACAAATGCATTTATTTTAAGGAGACGCAGGGCCATAGAAAAATTCCTAAACATACATTTTTTTATGGTGAACATACATATGGTAGTAGTATTTTACTACTGTACACACTTCCGTTCTTCCTTATTGTTTACTTATTTTAATTGTATTTCAGGTCATGGCGGCGGCCATCATCACGGAGGCGGCGGCTACGAAAGCGGCCACAGCGGTGGAAATGGCGGCGGTTACGGTGGAGGTTACGGTGGAGGCGGAGGTGGTGGCGGCGGTGGCGGCGGCGGCGGCGGCGGCGGCTATGGTGGAGGCTCTGGCGGAGGTTACGGCGGCGGCTCTGGAGGAGGTTTCGGCGGCGGCTACGGCGGCGGCAACGGTGGCGGCCAAGGATACCAACAATCCAACAACCACGGTGGTGGTGGATGCGGTGGCAGCTGCGGTGGCAATGGCGGCTTCAGTAGCAGCAGTTCATCTTCTTCATCTTCCTCGAGTTCCTCGTCTACCAGCTACGGGTGAGATTTTTTTTTTTAAATTATTTCAATCAACATTATTTCGATCATACAATTATAAAAAATCATAAATAAAAATCAGCTCATAAAAGGATCCCCGATCAACAACCATTCCAAGAAAATCATGATTGGTGATCATACAGGTTGAAATTGAAAACATGCGACAAACCGAAATGGGAGATTGTACTCATCATTATGAACAACTTTTACTAAGGGACCAATGATGCAATCGCGAAAAAAAAACCATCTGTTCCCTACATTTATGTTCGCATAACTCGTCAAAATGTAGGGAACAGCTGTTTTTTTTTTGCGATTGCATCATTGGTCCCTTAGTAAAAGTTGTTCATAATGATGAGTACAATCTCCCATTACGGTTTGTCGCATGTTTTCAATTTCACCCTGTATATTACGAGCAGAAAGAAAGACAAAATAACAGTATCCTAGCTACGTACCTATGCTCTTAAAAATCAATTTATCATTTAGGAAAGAGTCAAAGACATACAAATGAATTTGTCCTAGCACGGAGACAATGACACAGTCATTGAAGTCGTTGCACTCTCGGGTTGTAATGATATTTCTTCTATAAAACGTTTTTTCAGCACAACAATGAAGTATCATTAAAAATTCATTGTTTGATAATATAGGTAGATTATAATCATTGGGTAAGACGGCAAGACTGCTGGATACTTTTAAATGACTCTTAGATAATTACCCATTATAACAAGGAAAAATGTACTACTTTTGCTATAGTGCATTTTTCCAAAACGATTTCACTGGTACCGATTGTAATAAAAATCATGCCTTCTTTTCAATTTTGTGGCCCCCTAAATGCATTATTACATTACGAAATCGTCCCACTAGTACACACGGCTACATATCAAGCTATACATTTCCAGTATAAGCTGATCTCGCATTGTATATGATTTCCGTACAGTGCGAGATCAGCGTAAACTGGAATTGTATAGCTTGATGTGTAACTGTGCGTACCTCTACATTAGTCAGTTTCAAAGTTTACGTGATGATGATGATATAACTTTTTGAGAATTCTGCTATAACTAAAAAAAAAAATTACGAATTATTGCATCTCGAAAAAAAATTGGTTAAACTGACTTCTGATATTGATGCCATTAAGGGTAACTATAAGGTTATAATATTGTGGAAGACCTGTCATCAAACAACTGTCGTGTCGATGGAATATGCCCATGTAAAGAAATTCCTTCAAAATTATAATTCAAGGTATTCTTCTCTTTCTTTTGCAGAAAACGTTAACTTCGGAGTACTCAGTGAATTAACAGAGTGTTACGAAGTGCATTGAACAAGCTGTGATTAAAGGTGACCGGACGATATTCGCTAAACACCAAATAGCTTTAATTACACAATGTTACTTGCTATACATGTAACTATAGACAAGAAAATTTACTAAACATTGACTAGTTTTAGAAATGGTAACCTGAATTCGACTATGAAAGACTCAGTTTTCTTTACAACTGGGAATTGTTTTTTTCAACAATTTCTCTCGATCTGAAATTAAAAGTACATAATTACTGTTTGCATGGAAGACTTTTTTGTTTAATTTTGTTCAAATTGTTTTGTTCATATAGTAATTATGATTTGTTGATGAACGTGTCTTTAAGATACATTTTTATGTATAGCTATGACGTCAGTCAATACATTTCTATGATTGTGAAATATTTTGACTGTCATAAATGTGTTGATTTTTTTTTATGTTGCGTCTTCCAGTCTTTACAAGGACATATCATTGTGATGTCATAGTTTGTGTATGATATTATATGTCCGTATCTATGTGTTTTCAATACCTATTTAAACTTAATGTATAGTAATTAACTTCCGCTTACTTCAAAATAATTAAGTACCTATTGTTACATGCGTATCTTGTAATTTTGATATAAGTAAAATACAGATGTTTTTATAAGTTTTTTGTTTTAATGTGTCCCAAGGTTTTGGTACCTCACTTATTTATTTTAAGAAACATACTACGCCCTCATTCATATTGTGAATACAGAAACACCCGCCGAGTTTAAACTCTTGAGTTCAGTACCCAGATCATAAATCAGAGTTTATTTTCCTAGAAAATTTTTGTCCAGAAGTTGTAGCGCATTTCAAGAATTGCTTTTTTAATACATCCATCAATATTTTTCTTCGTCGTATCGATGGTTCCTTTTGTTGATTTTAAATAAGCTTCGACCAGAATTCAGCCACTTCGACAACGTTATCTTTGGCCTCGCAAAGGTCTTTCATAGACTAGACCAGTTAGTGCATAGAGAGCACAACAAGAGGTGGGGTCTATTTTGCAATATGGCTCCAAAATCACACTGATGTCTAATCTAAGTACCCCCCACCTAACCAAGGTGTGCTTGCAGCAGCCCACCTGGATGCATCCATTAATAAGCTGCCACTTAAAAATTGCATAGAGATTCTGATTCCTCGAAATAACACAAGGCTAATAAAGGAAATGTAGAAACAATGATCGTCAACATTGTAACACAGATCGTGATGATAATTACACGCGCTGTAGTGAAGATCTTATTCACGCGATATGATCTCCTGTCATTATTGATGACGTCACACAAACAAAGCTATCCCCATTCAATAGATACTGTAAGAACCTGAGGTTCTCCTACCGGGATCGAATGATAAAACATGTTTGTTGAGAAAATAGAGTAAGAATCAGAGATAATACGGGTTTCACCGAATACGATTAATCGGCCGAATATTCGGTTAAACATTTACCGAACCGAATATTCGGCAGGATTTGGCGATGATTTCATCATCTACTCTAGTTAATTATGCATCTTGTTCTTGTGTTAGCAAACAATAATTGTTGGTTGTGTTAAAAGATTGTGCTACTTTATATGTAGATGCTTATAGATTTTTTTAATACATTATGATTCGGTAGAATGTACGGTAAACCACCGAATACCGAACATAAAAAGAATATTCGGCCCATCCCTAGTAATTATTCTAGACGATCATTCTACGAATCATAATTTCATCTTCTTCCTTCGCCTTGTCAGCCAAATCTCTCGCCTACTGTTTTTTCTGCTATTCTATTTCTAAGCTAGCTTGACTGTTCGGATCGATTAAAGTTATTTTATCGCCAGCCTGTATAAACTATGATAACGACCGCGACTTATGAGTTTTATGTCGAAGTTTCGAACCCACACAGGTGCTTTACTTTGAGTAAATAATTTCATCACCAATGCTCTCAAAACGGTGAAGGAAAACATCGTGAGGAAACCGGCATGTCTTAGAACCAATACTTCGAAGACATGTAACATCTTCCAAACCCGCATTGGGCCCGCGCGGTGAATTACTACCTACTCCCTCTCGCCGAGAGGAGGCATGTGTCCCAGAAGAGGGAACAATATAGGCTGATGATGCTTGTACTGTATAACATAAGGTCGTCTTTTGCAGACAACCTTTACATAAAATCACGTCTGTAATTACCCGAAAGGCAAGGCAAAGTTGTACCGATAGTACACTCACATTTCGCCAATTATGATTTAAGTTCCATGTAATAGGGGGTGAGCCTATTGTAGCCTATTGTTAGTGTATAATCATCATCAGATGATGATGATTATACACTAACCCACCGCTTTTTTCGTCCTGCGTTCAGCCTCTTCTGTAGCAATTTGATTCGCTAAAATATAAAGTTGGCAATAAGTGTATTAACTTGTTAATTCTTGCAATGATCAATCCCGCAAAAGACTTTCTCGGATTCAAGTGAGTCGCTTTTTGGATTCCTTCCATCATTAATTGCTCGTTTGACCTAGCAACCTACACGTGTTATTAAATAAGTCGTTTATTTTTTCATTCAATAATTAAAAAAGCTTGTTTTCAAAAAATTCCATATTTAAATTCATAACAACGGTTTTTAATATCAAGCTATTAACTTGATTAATAGCTTCCAAAAACATAGGTACAGTCCCGGACTTTAATTGATAAGCCACTATTAATCTTTCCAATTTTGCAGTTTTATACATTCACGAGATTACACGATTAAACACGAACTTAAACCACATGCTCGTAAACAAGATGACAAATTACTTATAATCGGAAATAGTCTTATCCATAGAGGTTGACTAGTAAATTGTCAATGTTAAATCAATACACTGTTGCATAAGTTTATCCAATCTATTTGATACTGACCTCCTTTGAATAAGAGCTCATTAAATACTCGTTATTTCTGAAAACCTATCCAAAGACAGTGACAGTTGAAATGTCAGAGACGATAATTTCGAATTTTGGTGAATCGTAGCCGTAACTATTTTTGTTTTTATGCAAGTTATCATATTTGTCATGAACGTCTCTTGGACGCTACGCGTTCGGATAAAATCGTGGGTGCGAATTTTTCCGATGTCGAAATGACTAATCATAACGTTACCATCGCTACGCTAAAACAATTGTTGCTAGGTTACGGTTGCTAGCCCTGCAATTGGTTGACTTTGGGTCGTCACTCTGGACATGTACGAGTATAACCGACTAAACCCGATTTGCATTACACGGCTAAAATAAGAACTGTGGCAAGTGGCTTATCAATTAAAGTCCGTGACTGTACCTAAAAACGGAAATAAATGAAGAAGTTCTGCTTGGGAATTTTTTAAGGGTTTATGCATATATCTGCCTGCCCTTCTCCCATCTTAGTTACGGTCGACGCAACACGTTTGCTTCTGCCAGTCGCCAATTCTATCAGTTTTTAAATGCCGCAGCATCATGCTGAGGTAGGAGTCTTTTGGCCTCGTGAGCTCTCTGTTCTATTTATATTTTTTACTTTCAAGAAATTAGTTTTTTTTTATAATTTTTGACCGATTGTGTGTTTAGTTTAGTATGTGATATTCCTGTGCGAGTAACAATAAATACTTTTTCTTTCTTTCTTTATTCGCTTCGGTTACTGGGTAATACGATCCTGGTTGTTAGAATTTTGGGCTCCTGACGACCCGTAACCACTGTCGAAGATCCATGACTGGCAGCCGTGACACGTGACAACGGGTTAACTTGCTTTCCGAAGCACGCGGCCTCTCCGTGCCTCGGAAATCACGTTTTACCGTTGGTCTTGGTATGTAAAGATGGTCACCCATCCACGGATCAACCGCGGCAAGCGTAGCTTACCCTGATCGATCGACTCGTGCGTCTGTTATTATTTAGATACTAGCCCCTCTTTTCCTTATTCCCGCTTTGTTTATTACTTAAAACATAAAACGTTTTCTTTGAAATAGTTACCTACTCGTTCCTATGAGGCATTCACCCTGATCTCATCATTAATTACACCACCTGATACCTATAACTACTAATTATAGCAATAATCATGTTTCTCAGTAAAATCGAAGCGGAGTAAACAAGAATGTAAGATTATTGTTGTAAAAACCACAAAGTTATGGGGAAATACTCGCCTTAGATAACTTGAATAGGATGATTGCAAATGACCTTTACGTTATTATGAATAAAACCAGAAGTTGGCTTTTTGCGCGGTTTCACCTTCTCTCTTTTATCCGGTTTATACCCATACACCTTTATTTCATCACTACTGCTCTCAAAACGGTGAAAGAAAACATCGTACATGTCGTGCATGTCCTAGAAACAAAAAAATTAAGACATGTGACATCTACTAACCGGCGCTGGGCCCGCGTGGTGGATTACGCTCAGTCTTTCCCACAAAAAGGAGGCCTGTGTCCCAGCAGTGGGAACATTATAGGCTGATTATGGACACCTAATACAAAAGACCAAACTACATACCTGATGAACACTTCAGTACACTTTAGTTTTCCTGATCTCCGTGATTGATAATGTTCTGTAAAATACATTTATGTTGCTGTTACTAGATCTGCAATAATGCCAGTTTGGGAAGCAGTTAGCAAAGCCCAATTAAATAATATGAAACTGGACTAAAGTACCTGAATTAATGAAACTACATATTTGAATAAATTACCAGCCATCATGTAGGCATCTGATCACACAATCGACGCACAATACTACTGACTAGTAATAACTATATTAACTTGCACAATATAGTATGTCCTACATATTTTTAGGGTAGAAACAGTGAAATTTAGTGTTAAGCAAACACCTACGTGAATTTGCCTAACACACTATGTCAGTTTGCCGGGTTATTCATATATCTGCCTCTCGTAGAATGACAATTCTGATTTGGTTTTATGGACAATATGTCAGTAGCAATTTTGGTAAACAATTAGTTTCCCTTACTTTACAAAAGTAATGAATCAGTTGTGAATTGTCAATTTATCTATAACCTACTGTAGGTAAAATCTTTAAATTAAAAATCCTTTTGGAGCCACAACACAAGGCTATATTTTATAAGTAGTAAAGTCTTTTTTGCCTTACCCTTTGCAGAATACAGGAATGATGTTGGTGTGTTGGTTTTAAATCTATAGATTGAAGATGTGCTATAGATTTAAAAATAAACTAGAACATCAACCAACGCGGTCGTACCGACAATTTATAAAGCACCTGCGGTATTGTTGTTATACTTTACTTAACTGTGCTGTTTGGTGCTTTGTTGCTTTTAATAAACTTGTAGGAGTTTCATTTTAATGTACGAATGAACGTAATCGCAGAATACTAGATGCAAAAAGCTCTTATTACTCTACGTACCCTACTTGAGTAAGAAGTTTAAGAAACTTCACTATTCCCAAAATCGACGATTATACTTTGGTAATTCAATTACTTTTCTGAAGATCGATCGAACAAGGTGCCTCCTTGCTGTTTCATTTATATATAGGTACTCGTTTTTTAGAAGGCACTTTTTCAACAACCACTTTTCTTTGCATGGTATTTGCAAACTTTATGTACCTGTATTTAGTATCTATTTCGGTTCACCAGAACGCGGCTGTTCAAATTCCCTGCACTAGGAATGCCAAACCTAGTGGAAAATGTTGTAATCTCTCAACCAAACCAGTCTATGACGTTTAGCATGTTGGCAGTGCCTTCCTTACAATCCACAAAAGCTTGCTTCTCACTTTAGGGATTTTTTGTGATAATCAATGGTGGTCACTGTGTTTCCTAAAACTTTTCCAAAATTGGCTCATGGTCAGAAATGATCTTAACTGACGCACATCCTGTTTATCATGGCCACTATTGCAGTTAATTTCGTTATCTCAGCAAAATACAATATGCTATTACTATCTCAGTGCGCATCACATGTAAATGTGTCCGTATCTTGCACGATTCTTCATTCATTCCAAGAACAGTCATATTTTAATGCGCATACAATTATTTGCAGCAATAATTTAGTTTAATTAAATATAATAATCGCCGAAGAATTTCAAAGGCGTAAATGAGAGGTTATCATGAGTCTGAACAATTAATCTTAATATATTAAACGGTTTGTAATGTGCAGTAGGTCTGTGAAGAGTCAATAAACCTTAAACCTAGAGATAACTGTGACTGTAGTTTTTGATCGTATCCAGGAATAAAGTGAGGCAGGCACTTTATGACACAGACTGGTGGAACTAGCTCTACCTAGTTCCATCAGTCAAATTAAGTGGAAAGTAAAGCTCGCAAATAAGTCAAGGAGCTGTCCCTCAATAGATAGTTCTGGCTGGCGCTACATTGAACTAACGCGGTTCTTGGGTAGACGAAGAAATCGTTTAAATTAAGAACTATAATTCGTACTAAATATAAACGTACAGTCTATAGTTATTTTACCTCTGATTTTACGTCACTGTCAAAATCAAAATGATCTTTATTCTTCATTCGATAAGGTTGCTCTTGGACTCCTGCCGCTGTCACGTTTGTAAATATCACTATGAACTTGTTTCTTGTTACGATAAGGTTGCTGTTGGGTTGGTGCGTTCCATGCTTGGCATCCAGACTAATAGACCGAGTTCCAAACGTTGAGATACAAAGACGTAGGAAGGTCTTCGATATCGGAGAGCGTAATATGAAGCTCAAAAGGAGTTGAGTTGGTACCCTGACCAGGCAGAGTGGCGTCCAAGGACTGTAAGACGAGATCGCGGGCAAAACCTGGATGAGGCTGGCATAGGAGCGTGGGGATTGACACGAAAAATGAGGCGTATGCCCAGCAGTGGGCGAAGTCGGGTTGTGGATGATAATGATGATGCTGCTGACAGAAGAAAAACATTTGTGAACGGACTGTAGAAACTAAATTAAGAGCTTGTAAGATTAACGAAAGCATGACGTTTTAGACTTGCTTAACTTAAACAAACTTAGTGAATAATTTAAAAATAAACATTATTAAGCTAAAAATTATTATTTGAACTTCCCTAATATTAATGGCAGAATATTTTAATTTGATGGGATTAGCATTGTTATTAATTTAAACATCACGATCATGAATTTAAACTATTCTATAAATCAATAGAACATACTATTAAGGTACATAACACCTACTGTAATTAATTTGAATTTACGTTCGATATACAAATAAACACCTACCAAATAAAAAATGTTAATAAAAGAACTAGCACATCACAATGTAGGAAGAATCAATCAAAATTATTGTTTCCGTGAAGATACATCCTGATCCTAATAGGTGTACCTATTATTTTGATAGTCAGAATCATGGCCAGCTTTTGAAAGTCTCTAATGCAATCAAATAAAACCGTGGTTACGTTTTTTTTTTTTTGAGGGTGGGAAATTATCAAATAACTTCTCCCGCTCTGGATAGAGCAGGAGGGCGTGTCAGACTTTTACTGACTAAAACCCACCCGGGTTCTCTCAGTTACCTGTGTTCCAGGGGCGACGGTATCTCTTTCTGTCTTGGCAGGCATATCAACCCTTGCAGACCCCACCAGTTGGTGCTGACATCTCTTTGAGGCGCACGTGGAACACAACGCGCCGTCGACCCGGGCTTGGTCCTTACCGGACAGCGAGCTACCCATTACTCGCCGTCCACAAGCCCGCGCCTTCGGTGGCCTTCGGCGGGGAATCAGCCAGGGATTCCCGACGCCCAGGGCGTCTCCTGCGGCGAATAAGGCCGTGACTGCCGGGCGCATATACTGCCTCTCACTCACGTGCGCCGCCTCCCTCTTCGCGAGCATCACTGCTTCGCAGAAGGAGGTGACGGATACCCATGCACTCTCACTCCGTACCATGGCGTGGACCAGGGCCAGACGCGAAAGATCGCCGCCGCCTATCGCCTCCACGGGGACACGGCGGTGCTCCGCCCAAGCCAGCTAGACCTCCACCGTATGCTCCACCGTGTCCTCAGGGCGATCTTGGCAGTGGAAACACCCGGGCGTTTCCTCCCGCCTTACGCGTGTCCAGTGAGGACCTGCATCGGGCGGAAGATGAGGATGCCGTGGCGCCACTCAATCTACTCCTCAAAAAGGGGACTTACCGCCGCAATCGTGGCGTGCCCAACCGTGGTTACCTTAATGTGTGTGTGTGTGTGTGTTCGTCTGTTTTGCAGGTTTTGCGTCCACTAATTCTTACCGTGAGCATGAGCACTAAACTATCATAACTAAAATAAAATTTAAAAAGCTTTTATTGCCGATTTTACAATATTTTTAGGTATGGTATCATTCTTAAATATTTCTGCATAAGTCGACAAAGTAACTCCTAATGTAGGAATAGTCAAAAGATAACGTAATCTATCTGAGGTGAAATTTTCGCGCTCGTTTGTTTTGCTGTAATAAATCATTTGAATCAAGACCTAATGCCTTAATGACATTATCCTTGGTAATATTCTGCCGAAAAAAAAATTGACCAAATAAAAATGTGCGTACTAAAATCATTCCAAATATTGAATTGGTAAGTTTAGAAAGGTTGCTAAAATTTGTTTGGATAATTAAGTTTTGTCAAAATAATTTTGGCAAAACGGCAGGATCCCTGGTCAACTATTAGCTGTGCTAGTTTTCCTTTTAACTTCGTTGTACTACCGTGATTTTTTTAAATAATACCGAAAACTACCGTTTAGCTGACTCTAATAACAATTAGCACTTTAAAGCTTAATATTTCAGAAACGGTTACCTTAACCGATTTCTTGTTTACAAATCCGCCATATTTTTGAAAGATTTATCCACCAACACCCTACAACATTGGGTAGACGAGAAAACATTCCCATTGTACTTACGTGTCCTCTAGAACTAAACAGAGAGCGTTTTCAAAAAAAAATTGCCACATTTGCTGCGTGACTATGAGCATATCCACGCCAAATTACAGCTTTACAGTGCTAAGAGTCTCTGAGCTTAGAATCGGACAGACGAACGTACGGACGGATGGACATGACGAAAATATAAAGGTTCCTTGTTTACTACTGAACCCTAAAAACAAACGAAATTCTATCAAGCGGCCCCTTATTAGACTTTGCTACAGGCCTTGCGCTGGCTTAATCCGGAATTATGACGGGAGCCATGATAGACAACAAAACGGAGAAGGAATATGATGAGGATCTCACCGAATATAAAAAAATCAAATCCAAATTGTTCAGCTTTAAACTTATCAGTTTTTGCTAGTCAATACTTACTTTATTACAAATCTTAAATTCGTAGGTTCAATGATTGCAATCAGCAAATCAAAGATATTTTTGATGGAAAACAATTTGGCGTAATTGGTGGTCGTGATCTACAGTTCACAGGGCGCTGTTGTTGATAAACAATGATAGGTTCCGGTCAAAGAGTGACTCATCGAATATCAGCTTTATTTTTATGATAAGTAACTTTTGCATGCAGCGCCACTCACCTTATTAAAACAACGCTTGAAAGTGATTGGCGAATTTCTATAAATATCTTCAATTACATTAAACGTATTGAATCATAACATTTTTAGTAAGGTGCCAGGGTAGCCCGGTAAATTCAAATTTTCTTACTTTTTCTTGCAATTTGTAAGTCTAGTTGTCGTCAACGGAATAGTCACTAAATGGAACTAATTCAAATTAACTATGATGAGTATTCTATTGATGATTTTAATAATTAAGAAAAACTATGTAAAACATAACTACAAACGTGTTACGGACATGAATCATGTTTTATTCAACAAACCGCTTGATTTAGGCTTACTTACGGTTTGAATTAGGCTGAGAATCAGCACTTTTCGAACGTCAAAATTACACAAGACAGTCCCCCAAAACGCCCGACTTTCACCACTTGCGTATTATATGAATTACTACAGCCTGTGTCAAACTCCCGACCCGATGGAAGAAGATGAAAAATATTAGTAGAAATGTAACTATTCCATGTAGGTACAAACAGTGAGAACATGCCCAAATAACTTAGATAAAAACTGCGGCTATTCCCACGGTCGAATAATTCAATTAGCTAAATAGTTTTATAGCCGGAAAATCTTGTTTGGTAATAAACAATCTTCCGATGATTTAACAGTTATTTTGTTATTGTTCCGACTTTGTTTGTACGTATATTTTAATAACTTGGAATCCATTTTATGATTTGAGGGCTCTAATTTTCATTGGTCGGCCGTATCTCGACACATGCCTACTGCTTGTTTTAATTGGTATTCAGAATTGACAATAAGCTTCTGCCCGTGACTTCGTTATAATATATTAAAATAACAACCACATTTTTATAAAATCCATCGCATCGCATCGCCACCCACCCGGGCTGTTACATCGTTTTCGTGTAGCGTTTTTTCTGCCTTAAAAGATGCTATGTTCCTAAGCTTCATATAACCTTCCTCAAGAATTGGGCTAACAAATGCAAAAGTATTTTTTCAAAACCAACTGGTTGTTCTAGAGAATATAGCGTTCAAACAAAAAACAAACGGTTACTAAGTATAGATTTGATATTAAGTAAAGCGGCCCTACCCTAGTTCAGTTAAACTAAGCCCCATTTGGTGAACGAAATCACCGTGAGGACCCCGGCATTACCTACATCAAAAAAATCGTAGACATTTGATATCATAGAACACGCACTGAGCCAGAGCGTAGTGGGTTATGGCCCACTCCATCAGTCAGAGATCGCAGAAAGAAGGCTTGTGTTCCGACAGTGGGAACGTTAAAGCGCGTTTTATGGGAAGCTCCATTTCTAAAACTCTTATACCTACTTAATATTGTAACAAATCCAAATTAGTTTTTGCATAAGTACAGAATCTATCACAAACATTTCACCAATATAAAGTCAGACCAAACCCCAAACTACACTCTTAGCTACAGCCAAATTGTGCAAACACAATACACGAACGAACGCGCATATATTCGCCTTCAATTACGTATTTTTGCATGCACAACAATGATTAAAATAATAAATTCTCCTTATTGTAATCAGCGCTGTTTTGAAAATGTACTTCAACTAACTACACGATACAAATAACTAACGATTTGCGATAAACTTCTCTTCTGAGAATTAACCTTTTACATGATTTAATCAGGAATACGGTTCTTAGTATTACGTATTCTTATCAACCTGCATTATGTTCTGGTAATATGACAATTTCAATCTTAATATCCATTTTAATAATCTGCTCATCATCAATATTGTCATTGGAATATTGGATCATCAGGCTAGGTTGGGGGACGATCTTCGTAAGCCTACCGCGCTGGATAAGAGATCCCGATCTGTTCGTTGCAGACGCTTTGGTACACTGAGTGACAGGTATACTGGGTGTAAGGGACATGGACGCGCAAACAGTCACAGTGAATACAGCACATGATTAAAAAAATCTGCTGTTCCATACATTTTCGCCATATATAGATCTTGCACGTTTGTATGAATACCACATACAATTTCGCTAGAGTATCCTAGAATCATATGCTGATTTCATGGTAATAATAGTTCGCGTGTCGATGTGCCTTGGATCCTGTTTTGTTAGAAAGAAGTAGGACAATGGTGCTAAACGTATTGGAACCACGTGCCACGTTTGCTCGATTATTACGTATCACTGTGGTATTTTAAAGTTCCTAGGTCACATAAACACCTATTCATATTTCCATTAATTACTGTCGAAACCGTCACAGATCTAAGTCATGTTATGCTGGAGTCCATTTCTGAATATTCACTTCAATCGTTATGGACTCGCAGACGATGTAGGTAGCTGCAGCCAGTTGGGAGCCAGTATAGTCCAATTGCACCAGTCTGTAATAACACGCCGCAATATGAGTATTTATGTCACCGTATGATTGTGATCTCGCGAGATTATGAACTGTCGAAAAATTGTGAACTGCGCCATACTGCTTTTCGACCTAGGTTAGATTTGCGATGAACCGCGCGCGACTTGAGCGAGCGAAGCGAGCGGTGCCGTTGCAGCGGCCGGTGAGCGCTACTTCCAAGTTTGTGGCAGTTACTTGACTATTTAGTAATAACGCAAGGTACGATCCGTCTTGATACCAGTTCACAATTTGACGGTTTCACTTGGATAGATTTATAATCTACCGAAAAATAAGGCGTTAAATTGTAAGCAGTATATTACGGTTCACAATTTTTCGATAATTCAGTCTCGCGAGATAGATTATAATCTAACGGTATTTTCAATTTTACGGTGACATTTACATATGAAGCCTCCTACAGCTGGGCCCAGTACAAACACGTATGGTAGGTACCATAGAAAGGATAGCGAAAGAAGGTCAACCTAAAAGGTAATCCTGGCACTACAGTTCACATAGTTGCCCAAATATTCGCGCTATACCGGAAATACAAAATTAACTTTATTTCCAAACATATAAGGTATATTTTGTATTACTCAAGTGACGCCTTATGTGCCAGCATAAAAGTAAAGTAGGTAAACGTTCACAAGCGAATTCCAAGAAGTCTTCTGGACTTCGGCTTCAGAGCAACGAACAGGCAGCGAGATGATAATAATAATATTATTCTAAGGAGCAACAACAACGCTTTATCTTTTAAAATTCTGACCAGTGACATTGTACCTACCTAACGTGGGTACTTATGAAACTATGATCCTTCACCTTTAGGCTCATTGCTATCTAGAGAGTCATAAGATGTCTGTTTTGTTGCGTTTGCGCAGCTCAGACAGACGTAATAAATGTTCTAATGGAGATAAATTTTGTAGGTACGCATTTATGTTCGATAGTGTCAATATTTGTTGTGAATTTGAATACTTTACCCGTTTTTATACTTTTTGTTTGATGTTTATGCAAATTGATGATGTTATCGACGAGGCTTATGGTGGCTCACAGAGGGCGCCATAGCAACACAAATAAATCATTTTAGGATACGGAAGTGTCAGAAAATTCATGAAAAAGCAAACATCCATCATCTGCCTAACCTTCTCCCAACTGAGTTGAGATCGGCTTCCAGTCAAACCAGATGCAGCTAAATACCAGTATTTTACATGGAACAACAGCCTATCTGACCTCCACAATCCAAATACTGGGTAATATGATAACCCTTAGTAAGACTGGTTGTCAGACTTCCGGGGTTCTGACTTCGCGTAAAGACTGTCAAAGATCAACGAATGACACCAACGACCAATGGCTTAACGTGCTTTCCGAAGCACGGAGAGGTCATGGTATGAAAATATGGTCACACATACACGGACCAACCTGCGACAAACGGGAGTGATATGAAGATTCGAATGACGATATTTCGACGCAAAACTTTGCAAGTGGTACGCCAGTTCGAAAACACATTGAGTCGAAAACCGCTATGTCAAATGACGTTGTCCCGAACACGCTGATTCGAAAAACTGCTTGAATGGTACGCTAGTACGAAAGTCTTGGTATCGAAATCCACTGTTGCGAATAGCATATTCCAATCTGAATTTGTCTGGGGATCGAACTCGCGACCCAGTGATTACCAAGAACTACATACGCTACGATGATGAAACTTTCACTGAGCTAGTTGTCTATACCACTAAGTATAAATGATTTATTAGTAATTATTATATTGAGCAATGTATCCCTGTAGTATGCTTCCCGTTTTGTTGATTACAAAGATAAGGTTTTATCGGGGTCGCGAGTTTGATCCCCAGACAAATTCAGATTGGAATATGCTATTCGCAACAGCGGATTTCGATACCAAGATTTTCATTCTAGCGTACCATTCAAACAGTTTTTCGAATCAGCGTGTTCGCGACGACGTCATTCGATACAGCGGTTTTGACTCTAATGTGTTTTCGAACTGGCTTACCACTAAAGTTTTTCGAAATAGCGTTTTTTTTTATTTTTTTTGTTTGGGAATTCTTCAAATAACTTTTCCCGATCTTGGTGGAGCAGGAGGGCGTGTCAGACTTTTACTCGCAATAACGTCATTCAAATATTCATGCTACTCCCGTGACAAGCGTAGCTTTACCTGATCGATCAACCCTTACGGCTGTTATTTCTTACCCACAACCCCGTCGACAGATATTCCAGTGTTACAATATAAAGAAGTCTGAATATCTACTGTCTGCAATATCACGCCCAGACCAGACTTTTATAGTATACGCGACCTAGATTTTGTCAATACATCTTGGAGCTAAGAAATGTGACTAAATCGTATCAGACAAATATAACAGTTTTATGACTTCGCTTAAACAGTCATAAAACTGATTTTGATATTTGCAATGACATATGGGCATACAGCTAGGACTACCATTAAAAACTATAGGGCACCTACTTATTTAAAGTGTTGACTGAATGGAACGACGAGAAGCAGACATAGGTACTAGATTTGAAAGTTAGGTACAGACGCCAGCACATCAAGTTACCCCAAACTGTCAAATTGTCCCAACTGAACATGAACCTGCATCATCATCATCATCATTTCAGCCGAAAGACGTCCACTGCTGGACATAGGCCTCCCCCAAGCTCCGCCACTTCAACCGGTTCTATGCTTCCCGCATCCAGCGGACTCCTGCGGCCCTCACAAGGTCATCGGTCCACCTTGTGGGAGGCCTTCCCGCTCTACGTCTTCCGGTACGCGGTCGCCACTTCAGAACCTTTCTGCCCCATCGGCCATATGTTCTGCGAGCAATGTGCCCTGCCCACGGCCACTTAAGTTTGGCAATTCTTCGGGCTATGTCGGTTGCCTTGGTTCTCCTGCGGATCTCTTCATTTCTGTTTCGATCGCGTAGGGAAATTCCGTGCATAGCCCTCTCCATTGCCCTTTGGGTGACTTTAAGCCTTCTTATGAGGCCCATTGTGAGCGACCACGTTTCGCTTCCATATGTCATCACTGGCAACACACACTGGTCGAAGACTTTCATCTTGAGACACTGCGGTATGTGGGACGAGAAGATATTGCGAACATGAACCTTATGTGTATGTTATAACGATGAAAATCGATCAAAGAAATTTGACAGATTGGGGTAGCTTGATGTGCTGGAGTCTGTACCTACGTTACCAAATTAATTAATTATTTGAGCTCAAACACTGTAAAAGAACACTCTTGGAGTAACAACTCTCGGCTCACCGCCAAGATTTGAAAATCGAACAGTGCGCTTTTATTAGGCACTATACTCCGTTTGAAATCAGATTAGACATTTAAATAAACCTTTTTTTACAGTCCGTTCAACTGATTTGACTTCCGCGACTGAAATTTCTTGTTCCGTCGATCTACATCGCATCGCATCGTCTGCCCGTGATTACTTTATTTTTGCTTTGGGTTCTTTCTGACTTCTTAAACGACTTCAAAAAGGAGGAGGTTCTCAATTCGACATGTTTATATTTTTTTTTTATGTATGTTCAGGCATAACTCCGTCAGATACAGGAAAAGTTTTTAACCGTTTTAATTTTTCGTCGGTTCTACAAAAAAAAATCTGCTGTTTCATAGAAAAGTGCAATACCTACGCGGTCAAAATGGGAACGGCTGTTTTTTTTTTGTAGAACCGACGAAAAATTTCTTCGCTGGGGCGGGCGTCTAGAATGGTATGCTGAATTCAAGGAAAGTTTGCGCACTGAATAAAAACTTTTCCTGTATATACGGATTTGCAAAATTATTTTTTGGTTCAAAAGGGGTTTATTCCGAAATGGTCCTGTAAAATTTCAAAGTCAAAGTCAAAGTTTATTGCGAACTAAGTGTACAGTGTTGGTGTTATCGGGTGTTAGTGCTTATGACTTAGCAGCCTTTTACAAGCATTGCAATTCATGTAAATCTGATAATGAGTTTCGGAGACAGACAACGGAATTCTTCAAAAAGTTACAGCAAATCAACCGCGATTGCTGCTATCGCATAAATATGCATTGTTTTGACCCCAAGGATGATTAAATTTCGAATTGGTGTGGGTTAGGTACTATAACTAAAAAGTGAAATGGAAAAACTTTTTCCATAAATAAAACACCCAACTTCTGGAAAAACACTACAAAGTGAAAAATTACTTTAATTTCGGAAGGCGGTGACAAAATTTTTAATATATATCCAAAGTCACCGACTTCCGAAATTAAAGTTACTTTGTTACACTACACTTTGTAGTGTTTTTCCGGAGAAAGAAAAAAAGCTTTTTTCTCTTTTTGCTTGACTCCAAAGGGTTCTGGCGTAATGATAGCCTTTCTCAAGAATTGGGCTATCAAATACAAAAAGACCGACCGGTAGTTCCAAAGATTAGCGCGTTCAAGAAAACAAATTCATCAGCTTTATTATTAGCATTAGCTTGTGCTAGCGGCTTCACCCGCTTGGAAATCGAAAATCATCTTACGGGAACGTACTATTACGATAAAAATTATCCTATCTGTTACTCCAGGTTATAAAAATAAAAAAGTATCAGTGTGCCAAATTTCATACAAATCCATTCAGCCGCTTTTGCGTGATTGAGCATCAAACACCCAAACATCTAAACATACAGACGTTCACATTTATAATATGGTGGCAAGGACATCGAACCGCAAACTGAAACCAAGCACATGATTGACCCCTTAGAGTAGATTTTTTTCGCAAGTTATCTATAAAAATCTGCTGTTTCATAGACAATTACACGGTCAAAATGTATGGCAGAGCATTTTTTTTAAATAACTTCAGGAACATGTTATGGTAGTGCGTCGATGTCCATGCCACCATATACAGATTACATTGAAGTGTCGCGTAGTGTTAGTGAGAACGGAAATAAGACTTATTAAAGCTCATCAAACCCACCTTTACGACTCTACACTTAAGTTCTCTGTACAATAACAGGAAAGCATAACACCTAATCATCATAAAAGAGGTTGTTAAGCTGGGAGGATGAGGGCCATGAGGGTGGCATCAACCAGAAGGCCGCGCAAGGCTCCGTAGGTGCGTCGACCCCCACGCGGTTGTTGACCGGCAACCGGCCGGCACCCGGCGCCTGCGACGGCGACAGGTGATCATCGTGCGCACTCATCAAAAGAGGTAGGTAAAGGTTTTTTTTTGTGAATGGCATCTTGCATACAGGTCAACCTAGGAGGCTGTTGACTGCATAACCGGGATATCATAATTATGGATACCTCATAGAGGTCAACAAGTGGATAGGTAATTACAGTATTTTTAAGTTGGTGCATCGTCACGGTACTAGTACAAAAATACCATACGTATAAGTTGGTATGACTATCTGTGCCCACAGTCACATTCAAGTGAAGATCTGTGTCATTTGGATTTGAGCTACGGTATGTCAAGGAGCTAACAACACATCTACGGTATAGCAAGTAATTATACGCCCAGAAATTCTTAATTAACTCTTTACGGGACTGTAGACGTAGTTAAAATTAAACAAAGCGATCGGCAATCGAATCGGCTTTTTATTTTAAACTTTTTAGAGAGCATAGATATTATGTACATAACGCGTCGATCAAAATCGGATTAGTAGTTTTGGAGAAAAATGGCAACATGGATTTGCACAAACAATGTTTGCTGCAGCGCCCCCGGTTAGTTGTCACCGTAACACCTATCTAAGAACATGCACCAAACAAACCCGAACCAATAACTGAAAACTGAATCAAAATCGGACTAGAAGTTTTGGAGAAAAATGGCAATATGGATTTGCACAAACAAACATCCTCTCACCCCAACCGTCTCGATTCCGTCGTGGGTAAAAAAGTCTGACTCCACCTAGAGCGGGAGAAGTTATTTGATGATTGCCCAAACCCAAAAAAAAAATAACCATCCACGTAGAAAAACAGGCGATTTTTATTGATTAATAGATTTATTTTAGACCACTACATTTATTAAAGACCATTCTGAAAAGGCACACAATTACCTACAGTGCCCTTTTATTAATAGTAGGTACTTTGAACACATGCGTAATTTTGTGCGTAATATCCAACGCCAGGGCAAAGCCCTCCATGTTCAGAAGAATTCAACAGATACAAACGTATTTTCCAGTGTTTATAGCTGTTTATGCACGCAGTCAGTCGCTATCAATACCCTGGCTACCTACCTACTCTAAATTCGCAGAACATGAATTATAATTATTGTTTGAAAACTGCCTACGAATAAGTAGGTTGCCTGTATATTCGGCGTACCACATTCTTATTTAGGTAACAAAATTTGGATAATTTTAAATCAGCGTTTTTTAACGTGTGGGTTGCTGACCCCCTTGGGGTCGCCAAGCCTCTTAAAGGAATCGCCATTGCTTTCAAATTTAATTTGAGCTCATAAATATACAACTAAGTAGTTCAACATTTTTATATATTGAGAAAAGTTAATTGAATAAAGGCTTACGTTATCACAAATACCGAAAATACCTATAAAGTCACATGAAATAATAATGTGACGGGAACAGGTGCACCCATTCACATTAATGTGGTGGTTGCGCCTGTTTCTGGTTAACCAACTTTTTGTATCACGGATCCGAGAGGGTTAAATTATTTTCTAAATTTAGGCGATTTCTCTGTTTGCGTTTTATTTGAGACAGCGACGAAAACAAGTAGTAGCTAAATGGAGTCAAACACTTCAAAGCTTCGTGGTTTTATGAAAAATGTAATACCCACCCACAGTATTCAATTTTTCAAAAGGGTACCCAAAGTGACAGACTGGAAATCCAAGTTAGAAACAGTGGAGGGTCGGGGGTTGCGCCATGAAAAATGTTGAGAAACACTGTTTTAAATAACATAAAGTAAAGCATAGTTAAGAATAATCACTAAAATATTCACATATACATTTTCAGTACATTACTTCTTTCTTACACTGTTCCCTCCAGAAATTGGTAAGAGGCACAAACCAAAATTCCTGATACTTGTAAGTACTACGCACTTGATTACTAGACCTACATGTCTTTACTTGCATTCAGTTTGCAGTAACACGGTATTAGCTGGAAAATACGTCAACAAAACCGTCAACCACCATTTCACTCAACTTTTCCTGAAGTAATAAAAAGTACCCACAACAGGGTATTGACAGCAGGCTATATTTCTATAACAACTCTATTACTAAAGCAGTCGTTATGTTCATGTTTGAATACTAATACTTTATGTGACAAACAGAAAGCTAAGTTATGTTCGGTATTGTCGACTTTCACGATACTTTCAGGTCGGCTTGGTGAACGTAAAAGCTCATTGAAACATACCGTATACTAAAAACTTGAATTGCTGCACTGCAATGTGCGGAAACAACACCATGGGGGCTAACACACACTAAGTCCGTCAACGAAGGTACTTACCGCTCGTCTGAAAGTAGTGGGGGATCCTACACCCGATATATTAGCTTTTTCGGACGGTTAAAACACATCGGGAGTACGGGCACTGTTAACTCGTATTGTCATGTTTGACAATAATAATGCTTGATTTAGTACTTGTTTTGTTTAAGGGTGTCTAATTATTTTGTTTGAATTGTTTTAATTAGTCATTATGTTCATGTTTGACTGCTAATATTTTATGTGGTAAGCAGAAAGCTGAGTTATGTTCGGTCTTGTCGACATTCAAGATACTTTCAGGTCGGCTTGGTGAACGTAAAAGCTCATTGAAACATTTATTTAGAATTATTATTATTGTCACGAAATTTGCATGTCTAGTAGGCGGAATATGTAGAACTATTGTGTGTGTTATAAAATCTGTAAAATACCGTATTTCAGGCAAATAAATGAATCTATCTATCATGCATTCCTAGTTTAGGCCCCAAACTAATCTTATGTGTGTAGGTGATACGGAGTAGGAATGGCCCATAAATTCAGATTTCATGCTTAGGAGGTAGACCTCCTAGCTTCATGAACGTTTTGAAGCAATTTCGGACAATATTTCAGTCTTTTGAAAAGATTCCCCGAGAAAGAAATAGGTTACTTTGGATTGTAACGGCCTTTTCAACCATATGATGAACGTCCTAGTTCTGTGGTTTTTGGCTCCAAAATTGGCAATATTTCCAAGATGTTAAAAATAAAGCATTGCTCCCTAACACCTTCATCACCCACACTCTACTAAATATTACCACTACATATCATACTCAACCAGATGGCTAGACGGAAACCTCGTTCGTCGGCTGAAATGATGATGACGATGATGAACACGTGTAGCACCCCTAACAGACAGATGGCGTAGGCTTAGTATCTACTGAGGGTCTTATTTTCCAGTCTCCTTTTTACGCAAACGGAACTGGAAAATCCGGAACCCTAAGAAGGTCAACCACAGTCCCACATTGTATCCAGTTTCTTTGTTGAAGCTGACCTCGTACGGACGGATAGATAACCTTAGTACTCTGAACTGTCCCAAATGTGGTCATATATGATAAAGTGTAAAGAATATACAGGGTGCTAGTTAGGCTTGTTAGTGGACTCGCACGATAAAACTTGAGGCGAATCGTCACTTTTAAATAATATAATATTTTCTAAAGGCGACCCGCACGAAGTTGATTTATTTGTGAGGTAATCGACAATTATTATTATAATTAATTATTAATTAATTAATCATAACAAATAGAAGACGAAAAGTTGGAAGGCCTCCCACAAAATAGACCGATGACCTTGTGAGGGCCGCAGGAGTCCGCTGGATGCGGGAAGCACAGAACCGGTCGAAGTGGCGGAGCTTGGGGGAGGCCTATGTCCAGCAGTGGACGTCTTTCGGCTAAAATGATGATGATGATTATTATTTATTATTATTAGGCAACCGGCACGTTCTGAATAAAACGTTAAGGAAATAAAAGGAAAAAGTGCATTAACTTAATTACAGAATATACAAAACGCGCCAGTTGCCTAATACGAATTTGTTTAGCCCGCAGATAAATTAACTTGCCAACTTCACATACAGTGTGTATATGTGGAGTCCACCGCGTTTATCTTCTTTAAACAGTTCTTTATTCACTATCCCCCAACCATGCAACGTTATGCTGTTGTATAAAATACAATTTATTCAATTCAATGGTTTGTCACAGAATTCCTTTCCGCTGGTCCTAGACGGACCGTGTAGTTTTATTGTTCAAAATAATCTTCACGTCTACATATGTGGGTGGTTACTAGTAGGCACTCACCTCCATCTCGCATAATATGGTCATCCTACTCAACTCATAAATTCACATTTACAATATAATGATATATTATTGCGTGTGTGTTGCCAGTGATGACCTATGGTACAAAAACGTGGTCGCTCACAATGGGCCTTATCAGAAGGCTTAAAGTCACCCAAAGGGCAATGGAGAGGGCTATGCACGGAGTTTCCCTACGCGATCGAAACAGAAATGAAGAGACCCGCAGGAGAACCAAGGCAACCGACATAGCCCGAAGAATTGCCAATCTTAAGTGGCAGTGGGCAGGGCACATTGCTCGCAGAACAGATGGCCGATGGGGCAGAAAGGTTCTGGAGTGGCGACCGCGTACCGGAAGACGTAGAGCGGGAAGGCCTCCCACAAGGTGGACCGATGACCTTGTGAAGGCCGCGGGAATCCGCCGGATATGGGAAGCACAAGACCGGTCGATGTGAAGGAGCCTGGGGGAGGCCTATGTCCAGCAGTGGACGTCTTTCGGTTGAAATGATGATATAATATTTAGCTAGTACCTATCATTAAAATACAAAAGGTTATCATTTTTGTCTTTCGATTGATAACTTTTGTGCAATTCTAATGCAGAATAGGTTATACACGTAATTACTTTTGGCCGAAATAATCATTGATAACGTATCCTTTTGTTTTGGATGTGTTTATGAATATTAATTACCTACTTAGAGTTTCCTCGTTATAGTTTTTTGAGTAGAACAGCTTTAAGCTTCTGTAAGTTTACATAACGTAACATTTTTAATTATTGTAGTTAATTATCATCGGAATACGACCATCCGTTCAATGACAAAGATAACTGACGTCACTTGGAAAGCTGCCACACTAAAATGGAATTGGGCTGGATACATCTGCCGCATGTCAGACGACCAATGGGCCAACCTTACGACCCAATGGGTCCCTCCTAATGGCAAGCGACGTCGCGGTAGGCCCAGACGGAGATGGCGGGATGGGCTGGACTCCTTCAACAAGAACTGGTCACTAGCAGGATTAAACAGAGAGAAGTGGAAGGAGGGTAGAGAGGCCTTTGCCCTGCAGTGGGACATCACAGGCTTTTAATAATAAAACAGTTTACTTGATAGATATAGCTATACCTAACTCACACAACGTTCAAACTACAATATCCGAAAAACTTAGTAAGTACCAAGACCTCGCCATAGAAATAAAAACCCAATGAAAAGCACAAACCGTCCATATAGTCCCTATCGTACTCTCTTCTACCGGTGTAGTACCGAAGGCTCTCACACAAAGTCTTGAGACTCTACACATGCCATCTCACACACTTTACATGCTCCAAAAAGCCACCATTCTCAACACCTGTCGTATCACACGAAAGTTCCTGACTTCTTCTACACTATCATCCACCTTTTCAATTTAATTTCCCCTTACACACTTGGTTCCGGCCCGTGTGTAAGGTCGTAAACTCTCATAAAAGAGAAGAAAAATAAAGAACTCAAAATAATAATAATAATTATCATCTGCCTATCCCTTTTCTAATTTTGTTGGTTTCCAATCTAACCGGATGCAGATGAATACCAGTATTTTACATGAAGCGACTGCCTTTCTGACCTCCACAACCCAGTGACTGGGTAATACGATACCCCTTGATAAGACAGCTTGTCAGACTTTCGGGCTTCCGACGACCCGTAACGACTGCCAAAGATCTACAAATGACAGCCGCGACCTTAACGGGCTTTCGAGGCACGGAGGGGTCTTGGTATGTAAAGATGGTCACCCACCCACGGACCTACCGCGGCAAGCGTAGCTTAACCTAATCGAGCGACCCGTGCGGCTGTTATTACTTGAAGCAATTATTACCTAACCTAACTCTTCTTGAGAATTCAAACGCAAAATACCCGAGGTTAGAGGTGATCACAAATTAACGGTCAAGATAATAATTGAGATAGGCACCTAACATCAAAATATTATAGTAGGTACCTAATACTTAGGAATTACTCTTAAACATCATGTTTAATTGGAATTCACTATGAATCATTTTTGAGATAACAATAATATTGTGAATTTTGCATGTAATTTTGTTTGTATTTTGCTAACCACAATAATATTATTCTACATAGGTGAAAGTTCAGGGGAAAATATTTTTTAAAAACATAGTCATAAAGTTCGATGTTGTTTACCAAGAAGTTTTAACCTGTACCTATTTGTTAAGCAGGAAACCGTTCATAGGTTCCCAAGTCTACCTTTTTGGACGAGGTTCCTGCCTACACACTGCCTTCTACACTCGAGAGCAATGAATCCGGGTCACTTAAAGAATGTTAAAAATCTCGGAAACTAAAAATGATAGGTTAATGCAATAAATTGTATTTAATAGACAATGTAATACTCCTTAAATGAAAGTAAAAAAAATATGAGTCACCATACATTTTATTAACACAAAATTACATAAAGAAAAAAAACTGCTGATCTCTCCTTAAAACAAAAATAGGAAACATGAAATTTTTGAACTTTATTACGATTTTCTTGAATTTTAATACTTCGTATTGCCTCCTCGTGCTTCCATTACTGCGTTTACGCGGTTTGGCATGCTGTACACCAAGTTCCTTATACGATTTTGGGGAATATTCTCCCATTCCTCTGTGAGAGCAATTTTGAGCTCACGAAGCGTGATTGGGGGAGGGTTTCGTTGTTTTACGCATCTGCCTAGCTCGTCCCAAGCATGCTCGATCGGGTTGATATCCGGGCTGCGCGCTGGCCACTCCATACGAGTAATGTTCATCTCTTGAAGGTAGTCATTCACAATCCTACCTGTATGAGGTCGGGCATTGTCATGCATAAATATAGCATCCTTACCTAAATTGACCATAAATGGACCAACGTGATCATTGAGGATTTCTTCCACATATCTTACGCTAGTTAAAGAGCCGTTTTCTATGATCACCAGCTCTGTGCGACTTTCAGAAGAAATTCCGGCCCACACAAGTACAGACCCACCACCGTAGGCTACTTTTTCTTCGATGCATGCTTGCTTGAATCTTTCCCCTGGTCTTCGATACACTCTGTGTCTTCCATCGTGCTTGTAGAGCATAAATTTTGATTCGTCGGAGAACATAACTTTTGACCAATCTTCAATACTCCAATTTACGTGGCTCTGGGCATATCTTAGTCTTGAAATACGATGCCCACGCTCCAGTTTAGGGCCGTTTGCAGGTCTAAGGGGTTTTAAGTTAGATTCAGCAAGCCGACGTCTTACTGTCCATGCACTTGGGTTACTTCCTCCGAGGCGTCGAAACTGATTTGTGAGTTCAGTTCCTGTGAGAAAGCGATTTCGAAGCATGGTGTTCACCAAGTATCGGTCTTCTCGTGCTGTGGTACACCTGGTTCTGCCCGTTCCTGGTCTGCGTAGGTTAGAACCAGTTTCTTCGTAACGTCGGAGAACTCTTTGTACTGTTGACAGCGACACACCGACAGTCCTGGCTGTATCGCGCTGACTCCGGCCGGTTTCCAGCATTGTAAGTATTCTGGTGCATTCTTCAGGCGTAAGCGACATAATTTCAGCTTGAATAATGAATATAGAGCACTATCAACATGGTTTATGTACCCACATAAATGACAGATTACAAACAAAAGCAAAACCAAATGCTGTAATTTCGTAGTTCCATCTTCGAAAGTGGCCCTTTTTCAAATTAGATTTTTTTATGATATAACTTTACAATAACTATGAAGTTTTAATACCTTCATTTAAGGAGTATTACATTGTCTATTAAATACAATTTATTGCATTAACCTAGCATTTTTAGTTTCCGAGATTTTTAGGATTCTTTAAGTGACCCGGATTCATTGCTCTCGAGTGTATTTAGATCGACGCACAACCTGTTACCATAGATCCAGTAGGTACACACGGCTACACATCAAGCTATAAATTTCCAGTATAAGCTAATCTCACATTGTATAGGATTTCCGTACAGTGCGATATCAGCGTAAACTGGAAATAATAGCTTGATGTGTAGCCGTATGTACATGATTCTGAAACCCCCGTTGTAATATTTTGACGGTTCAGACAAGTTCGTGAACGGGCGCCGTCGGTTGAGACTGGTCATCTCCTAACTTCCATGGCTTATTTTAAATCTTATATTTAGAATTGTTTTTTTTTTACATTGTTCTCACATAAAGAAGCAACAAGAATAATGTTCCAAAGATTTTGTAATACCTAACATGATTAAAAAGAGTGTCCATGGAGTTTCTTATCCGTTCTTCTCCATAGAGATCTACGTTTTGGAATGGGCAACTAGCTTCAGCTTTCCAACTGGTCGACTTTTTGACAGTTCAAAAGTGCCTGTAAATGGTTTAATTGAAATAAATGCTTTGAGTTTGAGTTTGAGTTTGACGGCTATTTAAAAAAAAACATACATACATTTTGACCGGTAGGGTGTCTAAAAGTATATGCTGAATTCATGGTTAATGGTTTCAGAAAGCGCGTCGATGTTCCAAAACCCTGTTTACTTGGAAAGTTTATCACCTAGGTGTTTCCAATTTATCTAGGCCAGGCCACCTATTGGGTAGCCTACATCATTTTGTTAATGTTTGGTAGTAAGTAGTTACTGAAAATACATAAATAGTTTTCCAGAAACCCATTTATCCCTACTAATCCCTACTTCCCTACTTCTGCCAGGGGTGCGGGTAGTTTGAAAGAGATACCGTGGCCCCCTGGCACACCGGCAACTGAAGGAACATGGGTGGGTTTTAGTCAGTAAAAGTCTGACACTCTCCTACTCCACCCAGAGTGGGAGAAGTTATTAGATGATATACCACAATAAAAAATAATTTAATAATCCCTATTTTTCTACTAATTTATAAATGCGAAAGTAACTCTGTCTGTCTGTCTTTTACGCCTTCACGCCTAAACCGCTGAATCGATCGTCATGAAATTTGGCTAAGATATAGCCTGGAATATGAAGAAGGACATCGGCTACTTTTTTACGTGATAACTAACATCCACGCGGGCGGAGTCACGGGCAAAATCTAGTATTATAAATGCGAAAGTAACTCTGTTTGTCTGTCTGCCTGTAACGCTTTTACGCATAAACCGCTGAACCGATCGACATGAAATTTGGCAAAGATCTAGCCTGGAATATGGAGAAGGACACAGGCTACTTTTTTACGCGATAACTGACATCCACGCGAGCGGAGCTGCGGGTAAATGCCAGCTCCCAATAGCATAATCAGCCAATAACGTTCTGCTGCTTGAACACAAGTCTCCTATCGGTGAGAGGGAGTGGGCCGTAATCCACCACGCAGGCCTAGTACGGAATGGTAGATGTCACATAAGTATCTTAATTTTTTCTTTCACCGGTTTGAGAGCAGTGGTAATGAAATAATTTACACAAAATAGCCTGTCTGGGTTCGAGCTTAATTACACGTAAGTCGTGGACTTAGCCGTGGGCCACTACTGCTCTAGTTTCCCAATAATAGCTCATGAATTCTTAATAGTCTCTTTGGGGTGTTTGGCTACCTTCAGTTAATATTTTTCATATTCTGCTATTAACATGAGGTCCACCGCTGGACATAGGCCTCCCCCAAGCTCCTCCATTTCGACCGGTTCTGTGCTTCTCGCAACAGTTTAGGTTTTACCATGATTTAATTACAATGCAGCCCTTTACACTGAATAATGTCATTCATGTTTTCTTCTGTCTGTGAGAAAGTATTCGGCATACCTATAGAAAAATGCATAGAGAACGCTGCTGCCCATTCTCTAGTGAGTCCCTTAGTTCCCTCATACGACACCCACGGACAGAGATGGGATGGTGCTCATCTTTACGTCCGGCACCACACGGGTGTACGTAACCAAAACATTATCTCGTACATTTTCTAGGATTATCATCTACCTAGCCTTTTCCCAGCTATGTTGAGTTCGGCTTCCAGTCTAACCGAATGCAGCTGTAGCTGCCTGTATTTTACATGAAGTGGCTGCCTATCTGAGATACACAACCCAGTTACTGGGTAATACGATACCCTTGATAAGACTGCTTGTCAGGTTTCGGGCTTCTGACGACCCGTAAATTTTCTAAGATCTTTCTATATATTTCACCCTTCACGTTGAAAGTGTGTTACAAGAATTCAGAAGTCCTCTAAGAGCTGTTGATGATCTATCGCTCTGTTCTAGATTTGGGTTTGCAGAAATCTCTGCAACTATTTCCAAGCTAGAGGCTATATGATATCCCTAGATAATTTGGCCAAGCTCTAGGGTCACCAACCCGCTCGCTATCCAGTCCACTGACTATTGGTGACGTCAGAGGTACTTGATAATAATTGGCGTAGACATAGAGCAACCATTTCATCAGTTACATTTTCAACTAGGATATCTATTTATGGCTAACTGGCCACAATAACATTCTTCAATGTCCTGTAGCGTGTAATATTTCAAGATAAATATCTACTAACGTAATTGCATAGATTTATCAGCTCTTTACTTGAAACTTGCAATACAAGAAACTCTGTTTTCGAAGTACCCGAGAAAGTGACCGAAGCTAAACTTTCTCATGAACAATGGTTGTAGTAGAACTTATCTGCTATCTAGTGCAAGTACTGCACTAGTTGCTAGTGGCAGTGTGTGCAGGTCCTAGTGCTTTTAATCCGGTTATGTGAGCGCGCGCGCATCACTCGTTAGCCCGCAGTCTTCCGCGCAGCCCGTCACCTGTGCAAGCGCACAAGACAGTATACCGCGAATTTTAAACAATTTTGTTTTTTATTGCTACGTATTAAATTAAAACAAAATGTACAAGTCTTTGATAGTTCTTTGTGTGGTTTTCTGTGTTGTTATTGGTAAGTTTTAATTTCCATTTATTAAAAAAAAAAAATATTTAAAAAAATTCCTATTTCTAAAGTCTCCAAAATACATAGGTGTAATGCACTTTATTAATTTCCCGACTGCATTGCAATACACGAAATCAATTTATTCTAATAGGCTTTTAAATGTTTATGATGTAACGCAGTCGTATGCATCATTTAAGAAACATAAATCTCAATTTAAACTGTAATACCTACACACGCAATTGGTTTTTGTTCATCAATTCGTAATCACTACTAGAAAAAAAAACCCGTCGAATACAGAACCTCCTTTATTTTCGTAGTCGGTAAAAAAAACTTGTATCGAAGAATTAAGTGTTAAAACAAAAACAGTTCACGACTAATCACAACGTTAATTATTAAGCATTATCTTTGTTAGTCATCGTTAAGTCACGGAGATATCGGGCGTGGATCAGATCGTGACACGACGATCCTTTTCCGTGATCGTGAGCCCAGATCAGTTGTTATTTTTTTTTTCATAAAACACATTATTCAATTAAAGGCTATTCTATATTCATAAGTTCAGATATTCAACGAAATTGAAAAAAAATATAAATGTTAACAAGTTTTTCTATAATCAAATTAAGAGATGATTCAAATTCTGTCTGACACTTATTTTGATATGATAATTGGTGTTAAAAATCAAAAGCAAATACCATAATGTTTCTCTTTCAATTTAATTATAAACGTTGACTACTTCCAGAGCAATTGAATCACCTAATTGAACAGTTTAGTTAATTAATCAAAATTATACGGTTATCGAAAATGTTCATAGCTAATGCGTAACTCACGTTTAAGTTTGATACCGTGATTAATAATCTGAATCTTGTTTGTTAACTCCATTTACCCAAAAAAATCAAGTACCCGTAAACAATTTTCTGGTAGCGTACCTACTGTTGTTATGAAATAAAACAGTAGGTCTGTTAATTAATTAAAAAAACGTAAACGTACAGCCGTTATAGACCTTTTAATTTTTTTTTTTAAGTCTGGCTTGTTATCTCCGTAATACCCTGCACTTAAATTTACTGTTAGAGTTAGTTAAAAAAAGAAAACTCTATTGACTTATAAAAAAAAAAAAAACATCGACTGAGGTTTCATCATCACATAAAGAGGATGTAACAAAAAGGTTTGATGGTAGGAATGCTGTAGATACTGAGCCATCTAAGATTGTGCGCACACTAGAGCTAAACCGTGTTCTAGCCCGAACCAGGGTGGCTACTCCCTTAGTACGAACTCCGTAGTTTCGTCAGAAGTAACAGGCGTTTCAACTCGGATATAGCTACACCATGGAGCTACACTGACAAAGATACCTTGGTAGGTATGTTTGTATATAGATAGATATATATACAAAGATACCTACCTAATTGTATTTCCGGATAGTCTGTCAAAAGATAGTCTTGCTTCTATTCTGCACACAACCTAAGATTATCTACGAACTAGATTGACTCGTCCGTATTCACAGCACGTCTCTATCTTAAGCTTCAATTTTACTGTATTCAGAAACAGGAATCAAGTCATTACGAGACATTCCTAACGGATCTTATGTTTGTTAATTGCGATATCCGTAAAACGAATCGATCATTGACACGAATTGATGACTTCTCCAAATATCTGCTAAAAAACTTCTGACTAACGTTACTTAATAAAATAACTAATTGCATCTAAGAATTCTCATGACCAACTTATCTCGTTGCCCATCAAATATTAGTCATTTGGACGCAAGTATTTTTTTGCACACCTGTTTTTATCAAAATCGAAACTCGGTAGAATGATATCATCGACCTATGGGGCCAAATTAATTCCGGGAAAGGTTACATTCGGTACCTACCTTAAAATACCTGCCAACAGTGCTCGTTAAACTAAAATTGTCTGAAATAAAAACAGTAACAAAATCGTGATGAGCCAGGTGAAATAGCGACTAAAATTGGTCTCAAATATATCAATATACAATGACGAGAAAGCTCATCGAAGCGGAACTAACAAAGCATTGGTCAGTGAACATAGCAGTAATGTAGAACTTGAAAAGTTTATGGAAGGAATTTTATAATAATGCAAAAACAAACACGATTGGCCCGGTCCAAGCCGAGCTGGGCTACACACCACTGGACAGGACAATGACTCTAACGTAACGTCCCGTCGCGATTAAAAAGGTTTTATATGGGCTTTATAGGCTTGCGACTAAGTAATGCAGCCGCACGGATCGATCGCGCAATTAAAGCTACGCTTGCCGCGGTTGGTCCGTGGATGGGTGACCGTCGTAACATAAAGAGACTCCTCCGTGCCTCGGAAAGCACGTAAAGCCATTGGTACCGACTGTTATTCGTAGATCTTTGACAGTCGTTACGGGTTGCCAGGAGACCGAAAGTCTTACAATCAGCCTTACCAAGGAGTATCGTAATTAACCGGGTTGTGGAGGTCAGTTAACCAGTCGTTCCATGTAAAATACTGTTACTCAGCTGCATCCGGTTAGCCTGGAAGCTATCCCAAGATAGTTCGTAATGCCTACGTAGATGATGAGGTACTTACATTTCTTACATCTATTAAATTTCTCTAGAAAATAAAAGTAAAAAGTTGAATGAACAAATTTGTCGTACTGCGTGTTAATTTATTGAAAATGGAAGCTAGGCTTAGAAGTAGAAGAAGTAGACCAAAGAAAAAATGGACAGCAACAACAGTGTGAAACTGCAAGTTGAAGTAGCTAGAAGTTAAGTAAATACGGAGATAACGGCCAATGGTGGCCAATTTGTGCCCGGGTAATGGTAATACGTTCACCCCCTTTTACATGGGACTTAAAAATAACACGTAAAATGAGGATGTACTATAAGTACAGACGCCAGCACATAATTTATCCGAGTGCCCACTTAGTTTTCCGAGATATTGCCAAGCGGTTGGTTCACTCTTCACATGACCAAAGGACTGGCCTATATTTCGGCCAAAGAATCAGCATTGCCATACAACGTGGCAATGCTGCCAACCTTTTGGGCACTCTTCCCATTGACAACGATGCGGACGTATTATTTGATGCCTTATGATTATTTTCTTTTTTATATACCTACCTCTACATATTGAGCAACCAAATCAAAACCAAAAACCAAATGTCATCCAAATTGGCACACAAATCGTTTATAATCTGAATTAACATTAGGATTTTTTAACATATTGACATTTCATCACGGTGGGTAGTACGTTCTCTTGTGGTATCCCACGCGAGCGAAGCCGCTGGCAAAAGCTAGTCTCTAATAAGGCTTTGATGAATCGATGATTTATAAATAAATCGATCAAAAGAACAACGACTCATTCGATCAATCGATCATTTTTATAAACTCTGCAATAATTAAGACGCACGTTCAGATAAGCTGTCAGCGTTAATTAATATAACGTAGTCGGGATTGTCGCCGTATGTATGTTGTTTAGACTTATTTAGATAAGAAACTCGCGGCTTGACTCTTTACTGACCCACTTTCGTGGTCATGTAGCTAAACTTGTTGCATTTCGCTCCAATCATCTCGATTAATCAAAACAATTCGTAGATGTTTATGGAACGTCTAGCGAAGTATCAATGATGGAGTTAACTACATAACGTGACTTAACATCACGCATGTTTCCCGGAACGGTTAGGTAAAGATGTATCTGTAATACACTCAAATGTTGCCAGTTAGGTATGTTCAAGTCCCATATAATAGGGGGCCAACCTATTGCCATTAACCGGGCGCAAGTCCAGATTCCGGGTTGCTGTACTGAAAAACAACCGACTTCCGGAAAAACACTACATAGTGAAAAATCAATTTAATTTCGGATGTCGGTGACTTTGGATATGTATTTTAATTTTTTGTCACCGCCTTCCGAAATTAAATTTATTTTTCATTTTGTAGTGTTTTTCTGGAAATCGGTCGTAATTTTTTTGGAAAAAGTTTTTATTTTCTCTTTTTAGTTATAGTATCTACCCCACACCAATTCGAGATTTCATCATCCTTGGGGTCAAAACAATGCATATTTATGCGACAGCAGCCATCGCGATTGATTTGCTGTTATTTTTTTAAGAGTTCCGTTGTCTGTCCTCGAAAAGCCTTATCAGATCTATATGAAATTTAGAAGGGACCATTTTGGAATAAACCACTTTCGAATTAAAAAATAATTTTGCAAATATAAGACGGAGTTATGCCCGAACATACATTTAAAAAAACATGCCGAATTGATAACCTCCTTCTTTTTGAAGTCGGTTAAAAAATCCTGATACAAACACCTAATAACACTGCAGGTCCTGGGTTCAGTTCCCATGTTTTAGAAAGCGTTATTGGTTTTTCTATCAGCAATTTCTTAATAACACCCCGTTGCCAGTTCTGGGGGGCTACTTTCTAAGTCCGTTGACGAAGATACGGGCCCGTCCAAAAATAATTCGATACTTAGCAATGAACCCTACTCCCGATTCAGTAACTTTTTCGGCAGGGCAACAACACATCCGAGAGTAAGGACAACTGTCAAATTGGGTTATCATTAATTCTTACCTCGGGCCCCAAACTAATCTTATGTCTCTGGGTGATACGGAGTAGGGAACGCACTTAACATCGGCCGCAACTACGGATTTAGTGCTTAGAGAGCAGACCTCCTCGAATTTAATTTCTATTGTGTGAAAAATACCATTTAACAAAAAATATTAGATACCCAGCAAAGTCCATTTGATTTTTTTTGGATCAAAATACTACTTCGCGTGACTTTATAGATTACTAGTATGAATAAGAGGAACAATTATAATTACTAACGTCCATTAATTGTATTACTTTTTTACACTATCTTTGTAAAAAAATATAATGCGCAATTCTAAATGATCGTGTATGACCGATGTATGCCTGATATCTACCTAAGTTCAAGCCACTTAACTGCGTATTAGTCCGGTTGTCTTCGGTCTATTTGCTACATACACAACGTCGATAAAAATGTATTTATATACTTACATAGGTACCTACTTTTTAACAAAAATAAGGAAAAGTCACAAAAAAACATATTATGCACGATTGCAGGTGTAAGGAGACTATCCGGTTCCAAATGTAGGCCCCAAAGTGATAATATTTATTCGAGACAATTTGTTCCGATTTTTGAGCATCAAAACTGGGGCAAGCAATAGAATTAAAGAGCATTATTAGACGAAGACACCTTCACTTGTATCTGGAGAATGTGCGTTGGATTCTAAATCTTATCTATCTTGGGTTTGAGATGAAAATCGATGGGTCTTGCGGGATGTATTTGGGTGAAATGTACTGGACAAATGATGCAGGTACAGTTAGCGTTTTGACAAGCAAAAACTCAGCCTTGAGTCGGATGGACGCCGACGACCGTTAGAAAGCCGGTGCGGTCATACATTCACATCTCCACGACGCTAACATTCAAACAAACTGGTACTTGTTAGAACATTTTATAGGTAATCATGAAGGCATTTTAATTTTAACGGTTTTCCTCAGCAGCCTCTCGTTATTTGTGAGCAATCAGTGTAAAGGCGCATGCGCAGCGACGAGAAACCAATGCAGCTTTGGTTTTAATGTCTGTTAAAACCTGATGTTAGTTGTTCTGAAGTGGTTTAATAGTAGGTACCTACCTAATAATTACCTATATTTATAGGCATTTGTTGATGCCTAAAAAGTTAAGATGTTGGTAAATTAAATAAACAAAAATCCGACTTTTTATAAAACATTATTTCCATTAGGGTTTAAAGTTCTTAATGCAAAAATGATAATTTAGCACCGGATTAAGTTGTCAGTTTTGTAAAAAGAACTCCCTAAGTGACTACTGCAGGATATGCAGAAATGCCTTCGCAAAAGTTCATTTCTTTATGCTTAGGTACAACCATGGACACTAGCGATGGATCACTTTTCACCCTTACGCCTTAAGCAATAAGGTTAAAACATGGTCGACCACCATTGTCTGCAATGGTACCTACCTATAGAAAAGCTGTCATGATCTCAGAGCATCGATGCGGAAGAGCTTTTAACCGCATGATTGCAACACGTACCAACTGTCTTATAAAAATCCTAGATTTTGTACCTACTGTTCAGTTGGGGAAACAAACAACACTGATTGTAAAGACCCAAACAATTTGATGTTTGAAAGCAATAATCATATTTTTACTTGATCAATCTTGAACAATATTACATTCATAAGAATTTAGATAGAGATGAACACAATAACCTCGTTAAAGCTTTGACGTGTTGGTGCCTATACAATCTAATGATTAAAAATGAAATATAAAAATAATTATAAGAAATACCTTGATTATTGTTTTTCAAACTTACCCGTAGATCGTTGCATCAAACCATTTTTTTTACTTCGGAGAGTCCTTGGATAGGTAAAATATTTACCAAACATTTTGATGTGTTCTTCTTTCGTGTCAGCATGCTAGCTATAGAAGCTAAAATATAGACTTGAAGAGCTCCACCTAAACAAAGCATGGTACCTACATGCCTTTTTCCTGCACAGAAAACAATTTTGCGTAAAAAAGCCTGCACGAATTTATGAAGATAAATTTTCCTACAGTGCACCTTAGTTACCAAATTGCTAACTGAGTAATCTTTTTACCACGCCATTAAATCTATTGGAGCAGTGGTGGTCCAGTGGCAACAGTTCCGACTTACCGAGTTGTAGGTCGTGGGTTCGTACCTAGGCAGGCGATTTACTTTGTGTTAATAATTTAATCGCCACTGCTGTCAAAACTGTGAACAAAAACATCGGGAGAAAATCGGCATGTCCTAGAACCAGAAATTCGAAGACAAGTGACATCTACCCAACCCACTGGGCCTGCATGGTAGATTACAGCTCACCCCTCTCAAAGAGAGGAGGCGTGTGTCCCAACAGTGGGAAAATTATAGGGTGATTATGATTGAATCTATTGTGTACTATGCTACGACGAAAAAATGCCCAGATTAGGCATGAAAATATTAAAGCATTGATGATGACACCCATTCAATAAGTGTCAGCCAGCTAAAGGGGACAGGTTTAGGATCACTCAATCTAGAACTGTATCTAGCTACGCAGTAAAATCTATTTATTGCACTGAATTGCAGCAATTGTCTAATCGAAACAGCTACATTGTACAAACCTGCGCCCGGAGAAGTACGTACGTAGTTATCTCGTATCTATATAATAGTTTGTATCTACGTCAAGCGCTCAAGTGGCTGGATCGTGACCATTCGTGACCGCGATACTTGCAGGTTAGGTGACATTTAACACTTGGTATCTTGAACGGGAAAGTAAATAACAACCGCTCGGTACAATCGATCAGGTTAAGCTATCCTGGCCTAGGTCAGTCCGTGTAGATGGACGGCCATCTTTTTTTTCTCTCAGGGCTTGGAAAGCCCGCTAAGCCGTAGGTCCCGGCTGTCATTTTAGGATCCTGGACAGTAGTTACGAGTCGTCCGAAACCCGAAAGTCTGACAACCAGTTTTACCTAGAGGGATCGTGTTACCCAGTAGAATGTAGGTAGAGGTCAGAAAGGCAGTCGCTCCACTTAAAATACTGGTAATCTACATCCGGTTAGACTGGAAGCCGACCCCAACATTGTTGATGTTGGCTGGAAGGATGTTGATATCATGAAAAGAAAATGTGTTATATAGTGACTAAGCTTGGTGAAAAGCCAGGATATACCAAAACCACCTGTAGGTACATAAACCTCTCGATTATCCAGTACACAAATAATAAATAACATTCAATCGTTTCCTCAAGACTTTTCACATCCGCTGCTTTACATAGAACGTCGGGGAAATGCTTCATTGTGCCCGCAATTAAAACTAACTGAACAAAATTTTAAGTCAAGTGAGATAAAACTTAAAAACTAAAAAACTTAAACTTAACTTTAGATGTAACTTCCTGACACTACGGTCTTATTAATTTGGTAATTTCGATGTTTGGCTCAACTCAACCTATCGCAATTTACTGCTATAACAAATGCCTCCCTCAAGTTGCGTCATATCGCATCCAGTATACCCAAGCTACCTTTTCAAGGCTGTCGGTGTATCTAGCTATTGGGTCGCTGAGTGCGAGAATAAGAGAGCTTACTGTCGCCAATTTCAAGAAAAAGAAAAGTACCCACTTAATTTAAATAAGTACAGCAACGCCTGAATTCGCTTAAAATAAGAACCAACCATAAAATCTTCTCACTGTCTATCTGCGTATCGGTATCTCGTTTCATCTGCGTTTAATAGTCGGTTGAACGACCGCAGTAACAAGGAAAGTGACCTAAACAAGTCCCGGCCTAGCCATTATCTCTGGTATTAGCAAATTTACGACGCGCAGATGCATGCGATATCATCGTGCAACGCGCGATGTATCGGCGACCCGTGCTCGTGCAAGCAGACGGATTTAATTTCGGGAACTTTCTTCTGTTTCTTCATACATCAGATGAGCTAGAATCGTTTTTATTGCCGCCATTATCTTTCTACTTAGGCAATAAAATCTTTTCATTGCCAGACAACGCACAGCCTAATGGGTCTAGAATAGAAACACGAAATTTTGCAGAACAGTTTTTTTATTTAGCGAAGGTGAGCACTAAGGAAGATTTTTATTAATCATCCCCTAAAGGAGCAACGCTGGCCCAGTAGTTACGGCCGCGTGTTATGAGTTATAGGTCATAGGATAGAACCCAGACACGATTATTACCTACAGCCCTCTTCTGAGAGGAGGCCTGTGTCCAAGCAGTACGAATATATAGGCTGATTATGCCATCCCTTAAGGGGAACCTAGTCGCGGGCTCAAACTCACTGGTGGGCTTGGCTAAAAATTACGCTGTCTCACCAGGCTTCGTGTCCGACAGAGATAGTATCAGTGATGAGCAGTTAGACGCTAGTCTAACGTTATTGAGTGAGATGCAGGATCAATTATTGTAAAATATTCGGGAAAAGAATAAGAAAAGTCCTTTGGACGATTGGGTTTTATGAAAAAGCCAATGCATAAATCAATGACCAATAAAGTTTATTGAACTTTTCAATAATTGAACTTTGTCGGTATCGACTTGGTTTTGGAGATTTTACACTTCTCTTATTACTTAAACACGCCCAAAGTTAAGTACAATTAGCAAGAAAAACTAATCTTTGTTGGCTCCTAACTTTTTAATGAGTTTTTATTTTAGTTTTCTGTTTCAATATTAATAATGAGACAAAACGATATCATATTTTACATTGGATGTGCCATGTCAGACAGTGGAGTAAAACACTCCCGAAGTTTGTATGCAAAATGTGGACTTGGTTCACCTTTAAGGGGTTTATAAGGCCATGAAAGCTTGTACAGAAGTTCGTCAATTGCACGATGGGTTGTCCTATCGGGCACGCGATTTGTATAAAATTAAAACCCTACATTAGATAAAGTTAGGACTGTCAGAGTTCGCGTGTTGTACCTAGCATTGTTCATAGATATTAATGTTATGTTAGAGTTGAGAAATTGAATAAATTCAATGCGCACAACACGCTTGACTTGTCACGGAAGATCGTATGATACGATACTACTATAAGCACGTCGCACACGCAGTCTCGGTTTAACTCACAAGAAATATTATGAAACCTTAATAAATTATAGCTATCGCGAGTAAAATAAATGAGATATAATTTGTATAGATAATCGGTCATGACTTTTAGCTAACAAACAAACAATGTCATTCATCACGGTTGACTAGAGGTCAGATGTAACATAAAAGCTTATTTGAGTTTTATATGCAAAAAAGCTATTTTAAATATGTTGAACAAAAACAACAATATTACGTTACGTTACGCTTTATACGTTGTTGTACACACAATTTTTTCAAACATATGAAGCAATAGATAAGCAATAGGTATCCTTCAAAATTATTCAGATTCTGATCAATAGTGGGTTACGCAATTAGGGTGCTGCATGACGCTTTCTATTTACACTCTACCCTAGAATGGAAATCGCTTGGCTACATTTCTGGGTTCAAAACTGTCAACTGTCTACACGGAAACGTCATTCTTGTCTACTCTTCCGTCGACAAAACGCTTGTCTACGGTTCTCGTGCCAAGCCTGCTGGTGTAGCCGTTGGCGCTTAGGTAGGCATCTACCTAGACTCAATGGGTTGACCAAACGTGGCAGCATTGCAGGTGTGGTCAAAGATTTCGTTGTAAGTTTCACGTAGGTATATAGATAAAGCAGTGTCTAACAAAACTTGGTTTGAAAAAAACGTCCTCTCGGTTCGCTGCATCGAATGACCTACTTTTGAAAATTGGCACCGATAAAAAATGCTCTGCTATCAAACTGTAAACTGGCCTTGAGGTCGCCAAGCCTCAGGAAGTAGGTTATTACGGTGTTCTAGACGATAAGGGGTTCTAAAATAACAAGTCAGTTATTCCTACTCCTGATGGCTTGAACCGACAGGCTCACTATTATTCAATCAAAATCCTTAACACCCAGGCCACTAGGCTCCTATAAGAACTGGTTTGAACTGAACTGGTGAACGTATCGTGGTATAATGAACGTTGCATCGCCTTGCATCTGTGAAAAGCCTAAGTCATCATCAGATAGCCCTGAAACACTCCCTTGGCTCAGGCATCCCGCCTTTAAAAAAAAGCCATTGGGCCCTACTGCCAACAGAAATTGTTTTACATAGAATAACAAGATATCTTTCTATTTCAGAAGCCCGTCCCAAATGGCAAGTCCTGCCTCCTGTGCCAGGATACGTGCCAGTCTACATCAGGTCGGGCGACACACCGCTAGAGGAGATCAACCTTGACTTGGCTGAGGCTTTCCATGAACTGCCTTCGGGGAGAAGCGTAGGAAAGCAGGTGGAGGCGTCTCCTGAGACCCCGGAACAAGCTGACCAGCCCCAACCTGATGACATTCCAGCACCTGCCGACGAAACCGTCGACCACCGTCCCTACGAGAAGAAACTCCTTGAAAAGAAAAAGAAAGCCAGCTCCGAAATCCCGAAACCGATCGAACGTAGATAAATAAACGTACTTAAGTCCTAACTATAAGTTATTAATTTTAGTTACTACTCAACTCAAATTTTGAATACTCAGTTTCCTAAAAGCTTGCCATTAGCTTTATTTATTAAAAAAATGTGTAATCGTAGCCGTTTGCCATTTTGTATTTAGAATACTCTCGAATCTTACTGAAGTAAATAATTTATTTTTATTGTCTTGAATTTCTTTTATGCATCCGCAATGTCCCAGTTTGTAGAATGTTGATCAGCAGTCACTGTCTTGAGACCGAAATTGTTTTTAATTGCCAAGAGCCTGAACGACGGCTTGTGAAAGTCAGCAGCATCTAGTGGCGAAGATGAATAAAATTCTGCTCTAGGCGCGTAGTGACTCACTCCGCTGTTCGAGGTAATTTTATACGGTCACCATCCGGCTTGCCTATGCTGCCAGATATGTTGTAAGTAAGGTCTTTATGGAGAAACACTTCCTAATAATAATAAAAGAGCTGACCTGGGAATAAAGCAACACTTTAAAACCTACAATAATTGTTGGTATAATTGTAGAAAATACTTAATCAAATTGGCCACCATAAAACAGCTACCGTAGGTCGGATTCTTGGAAACGCGTGTTCACCGATCTGCCACAGACGCTGTGAATAATCGGAATTCGTACAGTCATTTAGAGGAACTGGCCCAAGATACCAATAAAATATAGGTACCTATAAAAGTACATACTACCCTTGGGTGGCAGTTTTAGGGTGCGGCCACCCTAGGGTGAAACTCTACGGAATAAGGCAAAATATCGCGTAACACAGAAATTACCAACATGTCAATTGCAGACATGTCACAACAATTTAGGTACATATTCGTAAGGATTTTCCGTTATAATTATGTACCTTTACCGTTTTGTGGTACAAACATTGAAGATTTACAAATTTCTAAATTGAAATTGTAAAATTTTGTGGTATAGGACCTAGATGTCGTGGTGGTTCATTGTTTGATAAACTCTAGAAGAAATATGGGTTTGAACTCCCGATCTCTTGTTAGTCTCCCAGTTTCAGGCTATTGCCACTTAAAAATGCACAATATTATCATTATTTCATTTTCAACCTCAGGAAATATGACCATGTGTCGAGCTATAGGTCTGGGCTCAAATGGATGCCCATTCGCCAAAGAAGAGGTTTGCGTGCTTTGTCTACGCTTTTCTGCCTTGTCAACTCTCCTACTCCTCCTTCTTATCTTGTGTCTCATTGCCAATATCTATGTTCTTCTCACACTAAGAATCTGAGTTCTTCTAACAATCTTCTTCTACTCTGTCCTTTTCATACTTCTGACTTTGTTAATTCTTCCTTTCATACTCAGTCCACTCTTCTTTGGAATGCGCTTCTTCTCGAAATCAGGACGGCCACCAGTCGGTATGCATTTAAGCGGAAATTGCAGAGGTATTGTCGAGAGGGCGTGTCTAAACAAATAGCGTAGTCGTCTCAAAAGCTCTGTCCCTTGAATTTGTATATATTATAGTAGACATGTATGCATGTATGTGCATTATTAGTCAATAACTTATTTATGTGATTATTATTTATTTAAAATTTTCGTACCTAACACCCTAACAGCTACGCGCCAATCCGATGTTACTACTATAAACAAAACAGTTTCAAAAGTCATCTTACTTACGTTAATTAACAAGAAATTAACATGAACTTTGGCTCTAAATATTTTCCATGCACTTCAGTGCTACTTCTGTGAACCTCTTCAGGCTGTATGCACTGAAAGATATCAACCTCCATAGAAATAATATTGACCAATCTTATGGCTCGTGACAAGGGGGCAAACTTGTTCAGGTTTGTCCTAGAGGATGGCTCCAGTAGCGTTGGCGTCGGGTGACGCGAACCACGGCTTCCGGCTGGCGCGCGCTGCCTCAGCTCTGCCAGTAGTTCGGGGTGGTGTAGCCAACCGCGCAGTACCCGAAACACAAAGCTACCAAGAGCGATGTCCCTCCGCACAGCCAGCCTACTGTACCCTACCATCCCTATTACGAAGAGACTCGGGTACAACAGCGGAAAGAAGGGATAGACGCCGTACTGCTTGAAATACAGAAACCAAGTGAATTTGTTCTGAATTCTTTCCACCATGAGTCTGTATTTAGCCTCATCGGGGCTCCAAATTATAGCACTCGTTTCAAGACGGCTCCGTACCAGCGCATTGTACATGATTTTAATCATTGCCGTATTCTAAAAGTCCTTGCCAGTGCAGTGTGTGGTTTATCCTCAGACAGTTCTGAGGATAAACCCAAGATTACGGTAGGACTTATACATATATATATATACCGCATATATCTACGATGTGCCCACGAAACATCAATTCCGGAACCATCTCCACCCCCAGGTCCCGCACTGCGTAACTCGTGACATAACCGCCGCTTCCATCTCATACCGATGTAGCAGAGGTTCCCGCGCGCGAGTGTAGCTCATTATACCGCATTTAGAAATGTTAAAACCTAACTTATTATCAACGCTCCACTGCACTACCCTATCAACATCCTGTTGAAGCCGTCCACAGTCCGAAGTATTTGTAAGTGTGTGTGTTGTTTGTGTTTGTGTGTATTTGTAGTGTTTATTTTTAATGTAATATTTATTTATAATTTATTATGATATATTTTATAGTTTTTTTCATCATTGTTCCTCTCATCCAAAGCACCTGCCATCTAATCTCTGCACCACCCTTGGTTGACTGCTAGAGAGTGCCTAAGGCATTAAGTCCGCCTTTGTACCTTTTTTGTGTGCGAGAAGTTTAAATAAATAAATAAATTATCGACTACAAAACCTTTGTGATGAGACACCATGACCAGTGACATCAGTGGCCATGACACGAGTGCCAAACAAATACTAGGTAAAGGTCAGGCTTACAATAAAACTACTGTATATGAAATATTCTTTTTATTACGTACATTTAAATTATTGTATCTATAAATAACGCAATAGTACTTACCTAAACACTCATCTACTACTCAGCTATTTACAAAAATATTCATAATAAGGTGGAATCGCCAGGGTATCCCACAAAATACAAATTTTCTTGCAATTTGCAGGTCACCAGGTACCAAATATAACTTTATCTTATATTATATTATACAGGAAAAGTTTGCGCACTGAATAAAAACTTTTCCTGTATAAAAGTGAAAGGTCAGTTTTTCATACATTCATTCAATCACTGATGATTAAACACGAAATCTCAAAAACTACTGGGCCTACGAAAAAGTTTAGTTTGAAAAAAATACTGCCCTTTAAATAAGCGTTCTTAATTATATGACCACCACTGTATATACTACATCTTACACAGGATACACATATAGTACAGTATGCGTGTATGTTTATCCTGTTTGTCCAAACTTATATTCTTCCACTGTCGCTCGGATACCATGCTATGATACATAAACACATCTATTACAACTTGATCGAGTTTCATTCAAGAAAACCGCCTAAACACGCTAACGCACTTAAACACTATTGGGTAATAATGTATATTACAGTAGTTGCAAATCATAAGCGCACGTCATTTGTCTTATATGTCACCGATTAACGACATTGATGGTCTGAATTAAAACCAACCACACTAAGTGGCAATTTCACCGATGAAACTGGCAGCTATCAGCACATCTGAACTGCGTCCAACACCTGTCAGTGTCAATATTTCACAAAAATTAGAACACTGACAGCTCTTTAACGCGGTTGAGATTTACTAATCGCTGTCAATTTCTTCGGTGAAATTAAGCTCTAACTAGGACCGTCTCATAGTTAGCATCACGTTAATCTCCCATATGATTGTCCTCAAGTTAGTTATTACTTCCTTCAACTGTTTGTTTTTTAACACCACCTAAAACAACATTAAAGATAAATGTTAAAAACGTTTAAAGTGAGTTCTTAAATAATAGTAGTCTAGAACTTCAATAAGTAAATCAATAAAAGTATGTACAACCGGGAACAGTAGTGGTGGATCACTTTTCATCCTTATGACTTATCCAATAAGGTTGAAAAGTGGTCGAACGGCAATTCCCGCGATGGTCCAACCTGCACCCGAATTATACAACCTTAAAGACCGAATTATACTGATCTGCTTTCCCTGATATATCGAGAAGCATGCTGCCTTGAGAAGGACTCTAATACAAGTGTTTGGCATCAAAATGATGATGATTGATCCTCTCACCTGTTCTGTCAGCTCTCTATTTTCATCTAGTGCTAGCCTGTAAGATTCAGTGTTTCGCCTTTCATCCAACGCCTTGTTCTCTGCTTCGTCCTTCAGAGGTATTAGACTTTCCATATGAGTGTACTCCATTCCCTAAAACACATTCACATATTTTTAAATTAAAATAGCCGTTTATTTCTGAACTTTGTGTAAATCGTTTGTCAGCAAGAAAGTCTTTGGGCCAAAATCAAATCATAATACGTCCCGCAACTCGGTATATTTGTAGCGACATCTAGATCGCCACATGCGAACTACGCATCATACTGACGTCACGCAAGCAGTGTTTGCCTCGCAACTAGCCTAGGAACAACGTCCCGACATCAATCATCGGGCAGTTGCCCACCAGACACAATACCCATCTCGTCGGAGGATCCTCCCTGTTCTACAGGAAAAGTTTTTATCCAGTGCGCAAACTGTAACCATGAATTTAGCATATCATTCTAGAACCGCTCAGAAATTTTACGTCGGTTATAATAAAAAACAGCTGTTCCATACATTTTAACCGCGTAGATATTGCATTTTTCTATGAAACAGCTGATTTTTTTTTGTAAAACCGACGAAAAAATCCTTCGCTGGAGGGTCCAGATTGGTATGCTGAATTCATGGTTAAAGTTTGCGCACTGAATTAAACCTTTTCCTGTACAGAGGATGAGTGAACTTTACACCCTGTTCCTCATAAATATATATGCCTAGTGGCATAGGCGTCCTCAAACTGTCTCCATTGTGATCTGTCCTCTGCAAGTCTGATCCAGTATGGCCCCAGGGTATATCGGATAGGCGTATATCGTCTTCCCTATCGTCACTTGTTTGGCATCGAAGCATGTGTCCTGTCCAGCCCCATTTCAAATGGTCTATATGAACCAATGTATTTGGTTTTTCTTTTTATATCTGTTTCTGACAGTCCCTTAGTTGGACTCCTAACATGCTTCTCATTATATTTAGTAAATATCGACGGATAAACATGAGCCTACAAAGGTTGGTTGGTTAAAATGTACATAAATGTGTTCAGTGAAAGATTTATGGCATTTTCGAGTAATCTTTGTACTGACCTGACACGTCTCGTTACATTTCTCATAGATAAGCCGAAGCCTCTTAAACAGCAGACGTATTGTGCGCAGTTGTTCCTGCATTTTTGCTTTTTTATCATTACTGGCATTTTCACCGCCAGGTGTACCATTTGGTGGCTGAAAATAATAAGAACTAAGTTATTGTATACAACATGTAATAGAATGAACGCAATACCTTAAAGTAGTTTTTTTCATCATTGACTACTGCATTGATTTAATTGACTTCAAACATAAGTTGTTTTTTTTTAATTATGGTTATTGCCATAACTACCTCCGATAGAGCCAAAAAAAAATCAATCTTATTTCAAGGCAATAAGACTCAGTTTTAAATGCACAAAGTAAAGATAGGGTCAACACAATACCAGTTAGCTTTAAAAAAAAGTAAGTTTTGGTCATTGTAATATACTTTTAACTCAATATTCTAATGGGGTGTATGAGGTCTTGCGATAATTATGTAACACGTTGTATACTTACATCAAAAACCTAACAGCTAAAGAAAATCATACTCGTAATCATCAGCTACCTAGCCTTTTAACAACAATGTTAGAGTCGGCTTCCAGTCTAACCGGGTGCAGATGAATAACAGTATTTTAAATGGGGCGACTGCCCTGACCTAATGGTAAGACTGGTTGTCAGACTTTCGGGCTTCTGACAACCAGTAACAAGTGTCAAAGATCCTCGAATGCCAGCTGTGACTAACGGCTTAACGCATTTGCCGAGTCACGGCGGGGTCTTGTTATCTAAATATTGTCCCACCCATCCACGGAGCAACCGCGGAAAGCGCAGCTTACCCTGATCGATCGAACCGTGCAGTTGTAATTATTTAGCCACGAGCCCCTGCAGCAATTCAAGCGGCTGTAAGATGACTTAGGTAAGTATTCTATTTGAGTGTTTAAAACTTACTACTATGGCTTTTAATGTCTGGAAAACATCTTGGGTTCTGCTCACAATATCTTGCACTGTCTCCTGTCCAAATCTGAAAATGAACGAAGCCAAAATCAATATCTGTTGAAAACAAAAAGTTTATTTTTTACATTTAATGGTATCTTAGGCACTATTCTGTCCAAAAGAGCAACTTAGGTTTCTATTTGATGAGCAACCACATACTACTGTCTAAAGACAGTCCAGTCCAGTCCAGTCCAGTTTCTATATAAATATAGAAAGCGTCATGCTAAGCCTGCTGGTATGCAGAAAAATTATTGCAGCAAGGTGTTATTTATACTCTACTGTAGAATATAAATCGCTTGTATAGGGAGCCCCTTAGATCCAGCTGAGGACATAGCAGTACATACTTGCACAATGACGCAGTATTGAACTCCTTGTTCTGCGGCGGCTGAGGGGGCGGGGGCTGCGCAGGAGGGGGCGCCGTGTTGTTCGACACTGCACCTGCAGCCTGCATCCCACCTGAAGATAAAGGTGTAACGAATCTTGTATTCAACTGTGACAATTATATAGACACGACTTTTGCCCGCGGCTCCGCTCGCGTGGATGTCATTTATCGCGTAAATAAGTAGCCTATGTTCTTCTCCATATCCCAGGCTATATCTCTGCCACATTTAATGACGATTGGTTTGGTCGGTTTAGGCGTGAAAGCGTAACAGACAGACAGAGTTACTTTCGCATTTATAGTGTCGCATATTAGTAGGGATTACAATAGTTTCTTACTGTAGAAGCAATAAATACAAAAGAAAGTCAAAGATTCGATATTTCTTCTAAAAACAGAGCAAAAGTTTGCCAGGAAGAATGCGACTGATCCAATTAGGTAAATTAATCAGAGAGTTAATATAAAGGAAATCACCAGTTTCGGCTAAGTGTGGACAAGATACCCGGTAAAAATGATTTTTACTAAACAATATTATTAATTCTGAAATAAATATTTTTGTACATCACATACCTATTAGCCAGATACGCTTATAAAAAGTGGAAATAAACAATACCTATTTAAACTGTATCCACCAGTTAAAAAGGATAGCCATTTGTTTGACGCAGTGTTACCAGCATGAAAATAAAACATCAATTTCAGTCTGTAATCGATTAGATAATCAATTACGGTAACCAAAAAAAAGTGTTAGTCTGCAAAACGAATACCGATCAATACTGTATGAGAAGATTATACTAATTTACATTGTTTTAAAATAAAACAATCAAAAACGTTAATAGTATTTTAACATATTTTTTCCTGGCAACTCCTACTGTATCGCTTAGAGATGGTCAATCCAGTTGCTTTGTATCAATATTCTGCTTCGCAATGGATCATTTCGATCCGAGCATCCATATAAAATCGCTGTTAACTAATCATTTTTAATGTTTTCCTTTAATTAAATTCAATTTCTTACTATGCCAAACAGAGTCCTGGTTATGCCCGAACAATTCTGCCAATGTCAATAGTGTAAAACAACGTTTTCTTGAGATTTACATTTTTCTCATTTAACTAAAAACATGTACATAGATCTGTCCACTACAATTTTACAGTAATACGATTTTTGATACGATCCTCACTACCTTTATCAATTTGTAGTAGTGGATCGTATATTGTTGAATCAATGTGAAATCAATCAAATCCCCCCCACTTGAGTATCGATACATAACGCACATCGCTAACGTCAAGTGAAATGATATCTTGAGTGATTTTACTTGACGTTAGGGATGTCACATGTGACAACAATGAAAAAACTATCAATGTTATTGTGTTTACTCGCTGCTTCAAACGTTTGTTTTTCTTATAATTGACTCCGAGACCGCTCCTCATGATGACCCGGCCCTACCCTCGTACACTGAATCTGCACCTCACGCTGAAAAAATATGCATAATACAAAGATTTTACCCGGCAAGGTTTAAATTTTTCACATTCCAGATGAAGCATATTCCTGCATCTTTCTACAACTTTATTATAATATTTGCTTTCTTATAGATAAGTGGTTTATAAAATGCCAGTCTTTTATTAATAAAGATATTGTCCACGCTTAGCCAGATCATCCTAACTAAATGAGCAATTCCCTTTATTTCTATTAGTTGAGTCACTTCAGTAGTACAAATTTCAAGCATGGTAAAACTACACACACTTGATAAAATTAATTTGTTTAAATTTTTATATTATTTTTGATTAAGTAAATGAGACAGTATTGAGGTGGTTTGTATGTTATGTATACCTGATTGCTGAACTGTCTGAGGCCCCATGCCTGGGCCACCGGGTCCACCGCTGACACCAACACCCATACCCTGCAAACATAACAAAAAAAATCCATAGACAATTTTGTTATTCTTATGAAAGGGGATCGAACTTTTTTGTATGGAGGCTGGCTTCGACCCTATTCGCCATTTTGGTTATTTTTCAAAATGACGTCGTACGATAATACCGATATGGAAAGGGGGGCAAATAGACAAACAAAAAATGTCATGTGATATAATGTCCTAAACTGTCACATTACCTAGATAATTAAAGGTAAAAATGGCCATAATGACCGCAAATATTTTCGTTTCATTCATATCAAAAGAGGGCAATTTAAGCTACAAAGCGCTTTTTCTATTGAAAATGTTGTGTGTACCTAATTTAAAATCAATGTTAAGTGTATTTGATTTTTACCTCTTTAAGTAGAAAGCTTAACTGATTCGAAGTGCTCAGATCTCTAGAAAAACATTGTGAGGAAACTTAGCTTTATAATTATTTTAAGGCAGAAATCGCCAGCCTTGTGCAAACGTGGTATTATATGAGAGGGCGCAGAGAACTTTGCTTAAGGTTATGTTCTATAAACCCTATAGATTTCTATTATCTGACCTTCTGTCAGTAAGAAACAAGCATCTCTCCTGTATGATCCCTCTAAACCAATTAGCAGAAGGAGCTGCATAGTCGCCTCAACTGTTACAGTTACATCTGCTTTTGCTAAAAGGCAGTAGGTACGCAAGACAATCTTCCCACCTTTACAGCTTGCTCAATAAAACGCTACGTATATATTCCTTAATACTCCGAGACTGTAAAAAACTTATAACTGAGTGACTTGAGACAAATAAGTACCTAAGACAATGTTGAGTCTATAATATCTACACTTCAATAACCTAATTTACTTTAGTAAATAGTTTGCTGTGTGCATGGTTAGTGGTAGAAGCAGCATTTGACTTCTCCAGATCCCAAGACACTGTCGCAGGGCTAACTTACACCTAAACATATAGCGTTGTTAACTAACAATGCTAATTTTAACTCATACACACTACACACCCTCACACTAGCACACTCTCACACACATCACACCAATACGCGCATGTTTTGTCTTTTTCCCTTTATAACTTCATCCCCATAGTTTACTTTTTCTTTAATTTTAAAGTAATCTATTTACCTAAGGATTTTTATTTTTATTCTTTTTAGTTTTTATTTTTTACAATCAATTGCAAAGGGGCCATCCATAAATTACGTCACACGTTAATAGTGGGGGAGGGAGTCAACGAAATTTAACATTGTGTGACAAGGGACAGAGGGTCAAAAGCTTTGTAACGTCACATGTCAAAATCTAAAATACTAAAACACGAAATTTATATGTAAACCAAAGCATAAAAATATTTCTTAATCAATATATAGGCTTATGTAGGTTTAAGTCGTCGGAAAGTGCACACTTGTTGATTACTTTAATTTAAATTAAAAAGACATGGAAAAACTGCTGTTTTAATTTAAATACTTCTAATAAAAAATATGTGAGGTTTCACAAGTGTGACAAGGACGGGGGGTCACAATAATTATATTATAAAATTCGTGTGACGTGATTTATGGATGGCCCCAAATGAATGGTTAATGCCAAGTGGAACAGCGGAGTCACCTAACACAAGCAACTCAAGCTTAAAATGTGATCTCCAAATCATGCATGTAAATGTACTTTCTAAATTGACATAAACATTTTATTTATTATTTTATAGAGGCGTTTGCCCTAAGGTGGGGATACAATATAGACTGGTATTATTGTCACCTTATCTAAACCTAGACTAACATAAAAAGATTAGATTTTTATTAAGTTTGTAATGCTTTCATGCTAAAATGGCTGAACAGATCTGGATCAATTTTGGCACGTGGGTAGACCATGACCTAGGTTAGGATTTAGGATATTTTGATTTGTAATAACTTTTTGTAGAGTAACTATCCAATCAATATTAGGTAATATTGATTGGACAGTTAATTGTTGCTATTGCTGTTGATAAATACCATGCTTGTAATGCTACGTACCTGTGATCCCATGCCCATATTCCCCATTTGATTCTGCATAGTAGCTCCATACGGTGGCACCATTTGGTTGCCCATGCCAACCATTCCACCGGCATTAGCCATGGGCCCTCCCATCACTCCTGTAAGGTGTCAACAGCCTACATTGCAATTTTATTTCACTTCATAACCCACCAAATGAGCCTGACACATACAGATACGATATAAACACATAAACTATAGGATTACTTCACAGTTAGGTGGCTCGCCCCGTCCCTACATTTACCTACATATGTATTCACTCTCATTCTTACTGCAAAAAATATGAACAAAGACTCGTGAACGTGTTTGCCCAGCCAAGATGAAGCTACTAAGAAAATACAACAATCTAAAAACTTGAACGCCTACACCTAAAGGACGTTAGGATGAGAGGATGGGGTTTACTGACGCTAAGGATAATATCATATAGCCTAAACAAGATTATAGTGGTGTTTATAATAAAAATGTACCTGCTAGCTGATTCGGTATCGACTGCATCTGGCCGCTCATCGGTCCCCCGCCGAAGCCAGATCTCATGCCGGCAGCATTACCTTGAAAGTTGCCGGGGAACTGATGCCCTTGACCAGCCATAGCTAAGTTATTTATTTACACTTACAAATAAATCAATATTTGGATGATATACAATTAAAAGCCAACAATAATAACCAGTGATAATAACCAACAAATCCGAGCTCTTTGACTGACACTGACAGCAGTGACAGCAATCAGAAGTGTTATCATTCTTTGATTTTGGATTTCCTTAGTTCCTTGCGAATCTCAGACTTCCTCCCCAACCATTATGAATAAAGCATAAATTATCGAGAATTATTATTTATAATACAACAAACTACGCTCGAAGCAATTTTGAAAAGCACCCATTGTTGAGTAGCAAAAACGACAGCGGTTTTTTGTTTCATAAACTTAATATGTAATTTTTCTCGCTATTTAAGGCTTATACACACACATCATAGCAAAAGATGCAAATCGCAAAATATGCTTTTTCAACTTTTCTTCAAACTATATTGTATCCTTTGAATCATTTTGTACTCTAAGAATCTCCTAAACACGAAAATAAACCTAAATTAAGGGAAAGTATCGTAATGTGCAACACTGGGAATCGGATGTCATCGTCCTCTTTGGATCACAGCTTTGGGTAAACAGTCTGTAAATTAGAATACTCTGTCTCCGCTGTAAGCCCACCCCATTTGATGGGGATGGATGGCTGTTATTCTCATTCTTCGCTGATCGGTGATCACCACAGAGTACAGATGCCAGCACATCAAGCTATCCCAAACTGTCAAATTTTTCCAATTGAACATGAACCTTACGTAGTTGCAATAAAGTTGAAAATCTATTAAAGATTTTTTAAAGGTTGGGGTAACTTGATGTGCTGCAGTCTGCACATACAAAGTGTGTTTAGTGTTCACCTATCGATACTAAACACTAACATTTTGTTAAATTGAATAGGTAACTATTTATTATGATCCGTCATGGTTTGCCATTAACCTGGCGAAATAAAAAACAAACATGAAATTACTGGATTTTATTGTAAGTAGGTAATCGTTTTTAAGTATTTTTAATAATCGCGAGATTGTTTAATACAGTTCTCATTGGTAAAATTGCTGATGGAAAGTAAAGATGCTACATACAGTTGACGGTACTTACATCGAAATAAGAACTGTCAATAAATTGTTCTTACATTGAATGTTGAGTTATTTAATTACTATCATCAATTCGTCATGGAATACGAAAAAAGTCAAAGAAAAATCAAGTTGAGTGAGAATCGTTACAACAATAAGGTAAGAAGAAATCAGTACTTATACGAAACACGAGACGGAATGGGCTGTATTTTTAATTTTCAGTACTTATATTCTAATGTACTCTATGGCTGTATTCTACCCGCGGGCCCAGTGCGGGGTACCTAGATGGTACCTAGATGTCACAATATGTCTTAATTTTTTTTTTGTTTCCGAACACGACACGATGATTTATTCACCGTTTTGAGAGCAGTCGTGATGAAATAATTTACATAAAGTAAAGTCTGCATTCGAACATTATTTTGCGCCTTACGAGTTACGAGTTGTACCTTACTCGTACCTAAGTCAAAAGTCTACCGTTACAACTGTACCACAACTGGGCTAAGAGGATGTCTAAAGCTATCAGGTGCGGTCCGAAGGGGAGGTGGGTCCTAGGGGTCATCCCCCAAAGCCTTACCTAAACATAAACCTTCTTAATACTTCTTCGTCTTTTTTGTGCAATAAACTCTAATTTACTATTTTATCTTTTCTTATTAATATGTAGTCTTTGTCTGTGATCCCCCCCCCCAAAGTATTTGGCTGCGACCCCGCCTGAATACTATGTACCCAGGGGCAGACTATGAGTTTGCTGGGCCCTGGGCTGCTAATACTACTTGAGGAGGCCTGCTTGCTAATTAATCAAGTAATTGCCATTTTTTTCAAAGATCATGAAGCTGGTCCGACTGCGAAGGACTGCGTTAGCGAAAAAATACACCGAAATCAAGCTAGATTATGACAGGATTTTTCCAAAGTTTAGTATAATTTATATTCACAATATTGTCCACTAGCTTTTGCCACTGGCTTCGCCCGCGTGGACGTCCAAAATTATGCCCCGGGAACGTACCACCGGCATAAAACGTATAAACTATCTGTTTGCCATATTTCATCCAAATCTGTTCAACCGTTTTGGCGTGATTTAGTAACAAACATCTAAACATACAAACTATCTATCACATTTATAATATTAGTAGGTAGGTACCTACAGAAAGTTTTTTTTTACGACCCAGAGCGGGAGAAGTTATTTGATGATTTCCCAGCAAAAAAAAAAGCGTTCGAACAGGCTGTAAACGAAGTGTCTGCGGCGGACTGGAAAAAGTGTTTCTAAAACTGGTTCAGACGCATGATACTTTTTATAAAGGCTAGTGGAGATCGAGTACTTTGAAAAGATTTAATAAAAAATATTTACCTATTTATTTTAATTTTCGCAAAATTTTCTGAGTATCCCACGTACATCATCGAAGATCTATTTTTAAAATTTGTCAGCATTACATGTCGTGTTTTTGTTCATTTTGTACTGAACGAAACCTGCTGATCATTACAAAAGTGTCGATGGGCGGCTAAGTGTTGTGATACCAGCCGTGCTATTCTGTAACCATCTCACCGAGTGAAGTGAACCGAGTGAGCGTGGAGTGAACTGTCAGTGTCATACCGCTGATGCTAGGGATTGACCAAGCATTACATTTACAATCATAATCGAGATTAAATCTCGATTATGATTGTATGATCATTTTATTAGGATTTCAAAGCTAGTATTTATTATTAGTGCATCATTTATTACTAATTTGGGGGGGTTTTTCAAATCAAATAGCAAAACAGAAATTCAGTCAGAAACTCAATGTTGTTTCGTTCTATTTTTTCCTAGAGTAGGTAGTCCTTATATTGCCTGAGGTGCAAGAGCGCGTCACGCACGAACAATAAATATAAATAGAATAAAACAAACACATCTTGAAGATAGCGTCTACTAATACTAATGCTAATGCGAATCGATATTTTTAGTTTTTATGAACCCATTGTAAATGGATTATCTATAGTTTAACAAACGCAATCCCATGGCCTAGTCGCGGTGTGTTTTGGAGAAGCGATTGTCGATCGAGTCCAGTATCTAAAGACTGCGCAACGTTCTTCAGCGTTGGTATCAAAACCTAAACTTATTCAAAGAGACGATATAACCGAGCGTGTCAATTCATCGAGTGGTAGTGTGCCTGGCTGACGGACCATAGCATTAAATCTCACACAAACTATGTGGGAACCCATCTAAACGATTTATGAATAAATCAGTAATTTAAGTAAAAAGATGTGCGGATTATTATTCCAATATTTTAGTGTACATACCTATCATTATCATCGTAGTAATACCTACAAAACTCAACTGACCCTAGCGCATCCCGTAGTAGGTACTTGCTATGGCTTCGAGAATATGGTGGAGTGATTAAGATCACGCCGCGTTTCCCCGTAAGGCACTGAAAAAAAATGCAATACCAAACCAACGTCCAATATGTAGGTAGGTACCTACTAACATTTTATTGTAGATAGATACTTACTTATCTAGCCGTTGTCAATAATAAAAGAATAGATATTCATCAAATCATCATCATTTTGATGCTACCTATGTAAAAGTTCAACAGTTCAAATGACACTCGCGTAGGTGCTCACTTCACTGCGCCGAAATAGTGTTATGAATCGGGTGCAGTGATCACCCCGCGCATGCGCGCTAGGCGCTCACATCAATGTAATAGGAAGTTTTTTCTTTTTATTCTGTTCGTATTCGAGTTCAGACAATAATTTAGAGGTCCTATTTGTTTCAATGCTTGTAGAAACCTATTTTAATGTCTAAATCCAACCGGTTTTTGCACATTTCAAGTCGGTTTAGTGCCTCCATTTTGTTTGCAATAATTAAAGTTTAAATTTATTAACTAGGTACTTACCTACTCATTTAACCTGTACAGTGTCACGTATGCGCACTAAGCACATTAGGAAAACACAATATCAACGTATAATAACAACTTCTAACCATTCATAATATTAGATCATGTTTTTTTTATGACTTGGAGAAAAATTTAATAAACTTTGGACGCGCGAGGCCGCTCAGTATCTTTTTAGTATTAACGTTATCCCGAATGCCTCTCGCCTACTCTGGGCCGGTGCACTGTTGGTATAGCAGACCTCAGTTCCCGAGTACCTACCCGCGTGCCTACACCACTGCTGTTGAAGATAGGTTTACCTAGTAGGTGCTTCTTCAGCGTTCTTCATTGAAGCAACATCTTGATGGATAAGAATTCAGGCCAGTCCATTCAGACGATTCGATTTTATTTTACTTAAACCGTCTGGTCCCCCCTTGATACCTACCTACTTAACTACTCGTTGTCAATAATCAAAGGATATTTATTAAATCATCATCATCAATACTACATTAAATTATATTTACTGACATTCGTGAAGCATGCGGCGCGCGCACCTTCGCTTCGCGGCGGTATCTCACGGTGATGTTGCCATGGCAACATCACGGTGAGAAACCACGCGCGGCTAGCCGCACTCACTTCACGCGATTCTAGAATCGGGTGAAGTGATAGTGACGTCATTGGCCACATTCCGAATTAAAAAATAGTGCTGCGAGCGCTCATCAATAATTGGCGTTCCGAGATAGATATCACGATTATGACTGCTAAGAACGGTAATTTTTGGCAACAATACGGAACGCTTGTGAACGTGCTAACAGTGCTCACTCAATGCTAAAACCTATTACGGAAGCACTATATCTAAGTAAGCTAAAGATATGATACGATTCAAAACCAAACACCACAACTAATGGATATTATTGTAACTCGGAACGTAGCCATTGTCATCACATTCGATTTTTTTAAACTCTTAGCCTTTGACATTGACGCCTTCTATTTATTTCAGATTTTTTTATGTCTAAATCCAACCGTTTTTTGCTCATAATTATAAAGTCAGTTTAGTGCCTCCATTTTGCATTAAACAGTTGCTTTATTTACGACAAACATTTATAGGTACTTACCAAGTCATTTAAATGATAACGTGTCACACATGCGCACTAAAAACATTAGGAAAATACAATAACAACGTATAATAACAACTTCTGACCATTCATAATATTGGATCATGGTTTTTTATGACTTTGAGAAAAATGTAATAAACTTTGGACGCGCGAGGCCGCTCAGTATCTTTTTAGTATTAACGATATCCCGAATGCCTCTCGCCTACTCTGGGCCAGTGCACTGTTGGCATAGCAGACCTCAGTTCCCGAGTACCTACCCGCGTGCTTACACCACTGCTGTTGAAGATAGGTTTACCTAGTAGGTGCTTCTTCAGCGTTCTTCATTGAAGCAACATCTTGATGGATAAGAATTCAGGCCAGTCCATTCAGACGATTCGATTTTATTTTACTTAAACCGTCTGGTCCCCCCTTGATACCTACCTACTTAACTACTCGTTGTCAATAATCAAAGGATATTCATCAAATCATCATCATCAATACTACATCAAATTATATTTACTGACATTCGTGAAGCATGCGGCGCGCGCACCTTCGCTTCGCGGCGGTATCTCACGGTGATGTTGCCATGGCAACATCACGGTGAGAAACCACGCGCGGCTAGCCGCACTCACTTCACGCGATTCTAGAATCGGGTGAAGTGATAGTGACGTCATTGGCCACATTCCGAATTAAAAAATAGTGCTGCGAGCGCTCATCAATAATTGGCGTTCCGAGATAGATATCACGATTATGACTGCTAAGAACGGTAATTTTTGGCAACAATACGGAACGCTCGTGAACGTGCTAACAGTGCTCACTCAATGCTAGAACCTATTACGGAAGCACTATAATATCTAAGTAAGCTAAAGATATGATACGATTCAAAACCAAACACCACAAGTAATGGATATTATCGTAACTCGGAACGTAGCCATTGTCATCACATTCGATTTTTTAAACTCTTAGCCTTTGACATTGACGCCTTCTATTTATTTCAATGCTTTCAGATTTTTTTATTTTATTAAGTGTTCAGTGTGTTCACAAAGATTTATTAAAATACCAATACCAACCAACCAACCATACCAATTTATTGAAATACCAACTTATGTAATATAACTTAGTAATAACCATGTAATAACAATATAACTGCATAATTATGACATGTAGTCACTATGGGTGAAATGTATTTGTGTGTACGTACATATACAGTGCCTGAAATAAAAATGTTTTTTTTTTTTTTGTATCACATGAGAAAAAAAAATGCTAAATCATTTTTTCTTCTGAGCGTGCTGCTTCCCGGGGGTCAACTTCATGATGCCGCGAACAGAGCGTCATTTGATGTGTGGACTGCATGCACGCCGCCACCGCGTCCAGCTGGAAAGAATGGTAAGAGTTTTTTACTAAGAATTTGATCAATTTCATTCCTATACTCATCAGACTATATCTTTTTTTAAATCAATTGAACCACATAAAATGTAATTGACTTTATTATCAGAATCCTGCAGCTAATGTAGTACCTACTTTCAAAAACTATAACAGTGTGACTTATTTATAATACAATAAAAGATCAGTGTCTTATCCAATCCAAATAAATCAAATGGGCCAACATTATTCATACATTTTGAGTAAATTGTAACTCGTTATTTGCAACATTTCTTAACTCCATGCCTGTTCTTGTCCCAATTTTTTGGGTGTAATAAGTTTATTAAAAATTGTGTGAAATAATGAAAATTTACCTCAGACCGCCACGATTGACTAACAGCCAAGATTGATATGATTAATAAGAGACGGTGTTCTTTAATTGTCTACAGTTCCTTAGCAGCTGCTGGGTCCAATAGGCTCATCTGCCGAGAGATAGAATTGTATCAGAATAATAAAATTCACAGGTGTATTTTTATTTTTTCTGATCCCTATGTTGTCCTTCTGCTAGGAAAGGTTTCCCCATACTTCTTCAGATTTACTAATGTTGTGCCCTCTCCGTATAGTAGGTATGTAAGTATATCTTTTAATGTTTATAGCTTCATGCCAAAAACTTTGGTATGGTGAACCTGATGTAAAGGATGTGGTAAGGGATTCCCTCTTGGCGTCTTATTATTTAAATTAGTACCGTTGACAGGGTCAAACTGATCATCATATTATTAAGATGACTCACTAACTCCTCTCCCATCAGCATTGAGCTACAACAAATTACACTTAAATTAAAATTGACATACTATGCTTAGTTAGATGAAGAAAATATTTTACATAAAGTTCTAATAACAGAAAATATATCAGACAATTATAACCACACTGATGAGATTAATGACTGGCAAATAAATAAATAAAAAACAGCTTGATTTATTATAATTAATATGGCTGGTCCAAATGCTAGGAAATGACAACCTTATCGTTTCTATATAAATAGAACAGGGAATTCTGTTTGTAAAAAAACTATCATTATATCACACAAATACTTACAAAACTGAAACATATAAATCAAAAGTGGCTGCAACCAGTTTCTTTTTTCTGCCAACTCAGGCATATTCTAATATCAAAGGCACTGCACTCAGTTATCTGAAAAACAAGTTTGTTTTAAAAATTATTCACATTAATAGCTTTTAAATACTTAATTATAATATCAGTCTTACCAGACAGACGGGCATAATAAGCATGGTTTTTATGTTTCATTTTTCCGAATATAGGTAGTCATTAAAATCACTATTATTATTCTGATAGATATCTGAAAAAAGCCATGTATAAATTAGTACCTATTCTATAAACTATGTTGACAGGATTGTTTTACATTTATATGTAGTGAAAAAGTGGCCAATAATATTTGCCATTTTTATGGAAGTGCCAGTCAGCCTAATTAAATTTGCCACTCATACATAGCCAGTCTGCCCAAATAAAAGCAATGCTGGCAAGGAAAACTCAAGTGGATTGGATTGAAATGAACTATTTTTACAAGATTAGCACATAGTTAATGATAACTTACGAACCTTCGTGAACTTTTCATGACTATTCCTGTGGTAACTTTCTCGGCCTAAGACAACGAGGGACCAACTTTGAGCCAATACTTCTCATTGATGTATCTTTTACATAGTGCTTCTGGCACAACACACATTGTGCATCAGTTGTTGTACCTACATCTTGTACTACTAATGCAAAATAACACTTTTATATCACTTGGAAGGTAAGATCGGAAATTAATCAACCAACGTTAACTTTACTAAAAACCGATAAAAAAAACTGTAATTGCGGGAAACTAAAAAGTTTTGTATACTTCGAGTCGAGAACCGCCAAAATTTGACAGTAACATTCATAAGAAATTGTTTATGGTTTTCCCTACAATGGAGATTTTTTTGTTCTAACTCTCTAAAAGATAAAATATTGAAAAACAAATGCTTTACGGGTAATAATTAATTTTAGGTCAGAAGTACCTAATTACGTACCTACGAATTCATCTACTTTTGTTTGTAGCGGAATGTCCCATAGACACACAATTTCCACCACAGACAGATTATGAAGTTTAGTAATGGATGTTTTGAAAATAAATTACGGAAATAAACTCTCTTCACCTCTTAGGGTGTCCAATTTTCAACGAATCCTTTCCAACGTTTATTGAGAAAATTAAAATTTTCAATGATGTTTCGGAACGACTTTTTAAAATTAGTATTCATTCAACGGAAGCATTCACAACTTTTAGAAAAAGTAGACCAAATTATAAGAAATACACTAGCTTCAATCCTAAATGTGGCCCTGGACGACCGAGCGTGGCAGCAAGCCACACTTCCCATTCGCCTGGGTGGTCTTCCTCTCCTCGGTCGACAGTACGGATAAACCAGAAATATTTTATCTTTCTCACTGGTCGATTTTGTAGAAGGTACCTACTGTGTTTGACCGATACTTTGAACGTTTGGAAAATGGCTTGTCCCAATACGGTTTTACCTGACAACCCGTCCTCCCAGAGACGGTGGGACGTGCCGCTCTGCAGTATTATACGGAATACCCTAGGTGACGTATTTACCAAATACGTCACCTAATACTGTTGAGCGTGCCCGTCTGCTGGCTGTGGGAGAATGGGAGTCAGGCTTGTGGCTTCAGGCACTCCCGTCATTCATCATAGGCACTATGATGGATGACTCATAGTTTCGGCTCGCTACGTATCTCCACTTGGGTGCATCTTGTGTTGCTCCGCATCGGTGTCACTCGGTGAAACTGTCGACAGTCTCGGGCACCATGGCCTGTCCTGCTGCAAGAGCGCAGGTCGCATAGCACGCCATGCCAGCATCAACGATATTATTCGTCGAGCCCTTGTCACCGCCGGCGTACCAGCGGTATTAGAACCAAACGGCTTGATACGTGACGATGGGAAGAGACCAGACGGCATGACGTTATTGCCTTGGAAGGTGGGAAGACCTCTGATGTGGGACGCAACCTGTGTTGACACCCTTGCGCCATCCCATGTTCCTAGCATGGCGGGCTGTGCTGGCGCCGCTGCGTCGGTTGCTGAGACCCTCAAGCGGCGTAAATACTGTAACCTTATGGGTAACCACAGTTTTGAGCCGTTTGAGGTCAAAACGTTCGGGTCATGGGGCTCGAGTGCACGTCTCGTCTTTAAGGAAATTTCTCGCCGGGGCTGGTCGACACTTCACGTGATCAGAGGGCTGGGTCGTTCTTTGGCCAAAGAATTAGGATTGCCATCCAACGTGGCAATGCTGCATGTCTTCTGGGCATGTTTCCTGATGACAGCGATGCGGACGAATACTTTGACGCTTAAGTTTCCTTTTGTTTTTGTATTTATTTGTATATCGTAGTATTACATAATTCTTAACATTACTAAAATTGTCACTAACGAAGGTACCTACTGAATTCAATCATTCATTACTTGAACTTTACAACGCGCGGTGCGAGCCACCTGTGTTGGCAACACAAGTGGCTCGTGTCGTGCGGACCACAGAGTACATTGAATATATAGGACTAAAAGCGTTGCGGACAGAAAAAGTGACTACCTACTGTAATCTCAATGGAACGTAGAATAAATAATCTTATGAATTCCGTTGAAATTTGTCACTTTTTGCTAACACCGGTTATTTGTTACACTCAGATTAGTTGCTTGGAATGTAAATGAAATGGCAATAAAATAAAAAAACAACTACATCAACAGCCAGAAAAGAGCATAAATGTGGCGATTTACGGAACTAACATGATAAGAATATTGGATTTGACATCTTTCAGTACTGTTAATGTGAGTCTGTCAGATAATTTGTGTTGTTAAAAAATCGTTAACCTGTCACATTTAATAATGAACCTTATAGGTTCGTTCCATAAAAATCTAAAAAATTGTAATCCTCTGTTTAGGAAAAACCATAGACAATTTTTCATAAATGTTACTGTCAAATTTTGGCGGCATTATTTATTTCGGTTTTGTTGCTGACTTTAGCAAAGTGATTTTTAAAAGTTCTTCCCAGTGATTTTTAAAAGTTTGCATCCGTAGTGAGACCTTCTGACCGTGCAAGATGTACAACAACTGATGCACAATGTGTGTTGTGCCAGAAGCACTATGTAAAAGATACATCAATGAGAAGTATTGGCTCAAAGTTGGTCCCTCGTTGTCTTAGGCCGAGAAAGTTACCACAGGAATAGTCATGAAAAGTTCACGAAGGTTCGTAAGTTATCATTAACTATGTGCTAATCTTGTAAAAATAGTTCATTTCAATCCAATCCACTTGAGTTTTCCTTGCCAGCATTGCTTTTATTTGGGCAGACTGGCTATGTATGAGTGGCAAATTTAATTAGGCTGACTGGCACTTCCATAAAAATGGCAAATATTATTGGCCACTTTTTCACTACATATAAATGTAAAACAATCCTGTCAACATAGTTTATAGAATAGGTACTAATTTATACATGGCTTTTTTCAGATATCTATCAGAATAATAATAGTGATTTTAATGACTACCTATATTCGGAAAAATGAAACATAAAAACCATGCTTATTATGCCCGTCTGTCTGGTAAGACTGATATTATAATTAAGTATTTAAAAGCTATTAATGTGAATAATTTTTAAAACAAACTTGTTTTTCAGATAACTGAGTGCAGTGCCTTTGATATTAGAATATGCCTGAGTTGGCAGAAAAAAGAAACTGGTTGCAGCCACTTTTGATTTATATGTTTCAGTTTTGTAAGTATTTGTGTGATATAATGATAGTTTTTTTACAAACAGAATTCCCTGTTCTATTTATATAGAAACGATAAGGTTGTCATTTCCTAGCATTTGGACCAGCCATATTAATTATAATAAATCAAGCTGTTTTTTATTTATTTATTTGCCAGTCATTAATCTCATCAGTGTGGTTATAATTGTCTGATATATTTTCTGTTATTAGAACTTTATGTAAAATATTTTCTTCATCTAACTAAGCATAGTATGTCAATTTTAATTTAAGTGTAATTTGTTGTAGCTCAATGCTGATGGGAGAGGAGTTAGTGAGTCATCTTAATAATATGATGATCAGTTTGACCCTGTCAACGGTACTAATTTAAATAATAAGACGCCAAGAGGGAATCCCTTACCACATCCTTTACATCAGGTTCACCATACCAAAGTTTTTGGCATGAAGCTATAAACATTAAAAGATATACTTACATACCTACTATACGGAGAGGGCACAACATTAGTAAATCTGAAGAAGTATGGGGAAACCTTTCCTAGCAGAAGGACAACATAGGGATCAGAAAAAATAAAAATACACCTGTGAATTTTATTATTCTGATACAATTCTATCTCTCGGCAGATGAGCCTATTGGACCCAGCAGCTGCTAAGGAACTGTAGACAATTAAAGAACACCGTCTCTTATTAATCATATCAATCTTGGCTGTTAGTCAATCGTGGCGGTCTGAGGTAAATTTTCATTATTTCACACAATTTTTAATAAACTTATTACACCCAAAAAATTGGGACAAGAACAGGCATGGAGTTAAGAAATGTTGCAAATAACGAGTTACAATTTACTCAAAATGTATGAATAATGTTGGCCCATTTGATTTATTTGGATTGGATAAGACACTGATCTTTTATTGTATTATAAATAAGTCACACTGTTATAGTTTTTGAAAGTAGGTACTACATTAGCTGCAGGATTCTGATAATAAAGTCAATTACATTTTATGTGGTTCAATTGATTTAAAAAAAGATATAGTCTGATGAGTATAGGAATGAAATTGATCAAATTCTTAGTAAAAAACTCTTACCATTCTTTCCAGCTGGACGCGGTGGCGGCGTGCATGCAGTCCACACATCAAATGACGCTCTGTTCGCGGCATCATGAAGTTGACCCCCGGGAAGCAGCACGCTCAGAAGAAAAAATGATTTAGCATTTTTTTTTCTCATGTGATACAAAAAAAAAAAAAACATTTTTATTTCAGGCACTGTATATGTACGTACACACAAATACATTTCACCCATAGTGACTACATGTCATAATTATGCAGTTATATTGTTATTACATGGTTATTACTAAGTTATATTACATAAGTTGGTATTTCAATAAATTGGTATGGTTGGTTGGTTGGTATTGGTATTTTAATAAATCTTTGTGAACACACTGAACACTTAATAAAATAAAAAAATCTGAAAGCATTGAAATAAATAGAAGGCGTCAATGTCAAAGGCTAAGAGTTTAAAAAATCGAATGTGATGACAATGGCTACGTTCCGAGTTACGATAATATCCATTACTTGTGGTGTTTGGTTTTGAATCGTATCATATCTTTAGCTTACTTAGATATTATAGTGCTTCCGTAATAGGTTCTAGCATTGAGTGAGCACTGTTAGCACGTTCACGAGCGTTCCGTATTGTTGCCAAAAATTACCGTTCTTAGCAGTCATAATCGTGATATCTATCTCGGAACGCCAATTATTGATGAGCGCTCGCAGCACTATTTTTTAATTCGGAATGTGGCCAATGACGTCACTATCACTTCACCCGATTCTAGAATCGCGTGAAGTGAGTGCGGCTAGCCGCGCGTGGTTTCTCACCGTGATGTTGCCATGGCAACATCACCGTGAGATACCGCCGCGAAGCGAAGGTGCGCGCGCCGCATGCTTCACGAATGTCAGTAAATATAATTTGATGTAGTATTGATGATGATGATTTGATGAATATCCTTTGATTATTGACAACGAGTAGTTAAGTAGGTAGGTATCAAGGGGGGACCAGACGGTTTAAGTAAAATAAAATCGAATCGTCTGAATGGACTGGCCTGAATTCTTATCCATCAAGATGTTGCTTCAATGAAGAACGCTGAAGAAGCACCTACTAGGTAAACCTATCTTCAACAGCAGTGGTGTAAGCACGCGGGTAGGTACTCGGGAACTGAGGTCTGCTATGCCAACAGTGCACTGGCCCAGAGTAGGCGAGAGGCATTCGGGATATCGTTAATACTAAAAAGATACTGAGCGGCCTCGCGCGTCCAAAGTTTATTACATTTTTCTCAAAGTCATAAAAAACCATGATCCAATATTATGAATGGTCAGAAGTTGTTATTATACGTTGTTATTGTATTTTCCTAATGTTTTTAGTGCGCATGTGTGACACGTTATCATTTAAATGACTTGGTAAGTACCTATAAATGTTTGTCGTAAATAAAGCAACTGTTTAATGCAAAATGGAGGCACTAAACTGACTTTATAATTATGAGCAAAAAACGGTTGGATTTAGACATAAAAAAATCTGAAATAAATAGAAGGCGTCAATGTCAAAGGCTAAGAGTTTAAAAAAATCGAATGTGATGACAATGGCTACGTTCCGAGTTACAATAATATCCATTAGTTGTGGTGTTTGGTTTTGAATCGTATCATATCTTTAGCTTACTTAGATATAGTGCTTCCGTAATAGGTTTTAGCATTGAGTGAGCACTGTTAGCACGTTCACAAGCGTTCCGTATTGTTGCCAAAAATTACCGTTCTTAGCAGTCATAATCGTGATATCTATCTCGGAACGCCAATTATTGATGAGCGCTCGCAGCACTATTTTTTAATTCGGAATGTGGCCAATGACGTCACTATCACTTCACCCGATTCTAGAATCGCGTGAAGTGAGTGCGGCTAGCCGCGCGTGGTTTCTCACCGTGATGTTGCCATGGCAACATCACCGTGAGATACCGCCGCGAAGCGAAGGTGCGCGCGCCGCATGCTTCACGAATGTCAGTAAATATAATTTAATGTAGTATTGATGATGATGATTTAATAAATATCCTTTGATTATTGACAACGAGTAGTTAAGTAGGTAGGTATCAAGGGGGGACCAGACGGTTTAAGTAAAATAAAATCGAATCGTCTGAATGGACTGGCCTGAATTCTTATCCATCAAGATGTTGCTTCAATGAAGAACGCTGAAGAAGCACCTACTAGGTAAACCTATCTTCAACAGCAGTGGTGTAGGCACGCGGGTAGGTACTCGGGAACTGAGGTCTGCTATACCAACAGTGCACCGGCCCAGAGTAGGCGAGAGGCATTCGGGATAACGTTAATACTAAAAAGATACTGAGCGGCCTCGCGCGTCCAAAGTTTATTAAATTTTTCTCCAAGTCATAAAAAAAACATGATCTAATATTATGAATGGTTAGAAGTTGTTATTATACGTTGATATTGTGTTTTCCTAATGTGCTTAGTGCGCATACGTGACACTGTACAGGTTAAATGAGTAGGTAAGTACCTAGTTAATAAATTTAAACTTTAATTATTGCAAACAAAATGGAGGCACTAAACCGACTTGAAATGTGCAAAAACCGGTTGGATTTAGACATTAAAATAGGTTTCTACAAGCATTGAAACAAATAGGACCTCTAAATTATTGTCTGAACTCGAATACGAACAGAATAAAAAGAAAAAACTTCCTATTACATTGATGTGAGCGCCTAGCGCGCATGCGCGGGGTGATCACTGCACCCGATTCATAACACTATTTCGGCGCAGTGAAGTGAGCACCTACGCGAGTGTCATTTGAACTGTTGAACTTTTACATAGGTAGCATCAAAATGATGATGATTTGATGAATATCTATTCTTTTATTATTGACAACGGCTAGATAAGTAAGTATCTATCTACAATAAAATGTTAGTAGGTACCTACCTACATATTGGACGTTGGTTTGGTATTGCATTTTTTTTCAGTGCCTTACGGGGAAACGCGGCGTGATCTTAATCACTCCACCATATTCTCGAAGCCATAGCAAGTACCTACTACGGGATGCGCTAGGGTCAGTTGAGTTTTGTAGGTATTACTACGATGATAATGATAGGTATGTACACTAAAATATTGGAATAATAATCCGCACATCTTTTTACTTAAATTACTGATTTATTCATAAATCGTTTAGATGGGTTCCCACATAGTTTGTGTGAGATTTAATGCTATGGTCCGTCAGCCAGGCACACTACCACTCGATGAATTGACACGCTCGGTTATATCGTCTCTGAATAAGTTTAGGTTTTGATACCAACGCTGAAGAACGTTGCGCAGTCTTTAGATACTGGACTCGATCGACAATCGCTTCTCCAAAACACACCGCGACTAGGCCATGGGATTGCGTTTGTTAAACTATAGATAATCCATTTACAATGGGTTCATAAAAACTAAAAATATCGATTCGCATTAGCATTAGTATTAGTAGACGCTATCTTCAAGATGTGTTTGTTTTATTCTATTTATATTTATTGTTCGTGCGTGACGCGCTCTTGCACCTCAGGCAATATAAGGACTACCTACTCTAGGAAAAAATAGAACGAAACAACATTGAGTTTCTGACTGAATTTCTGTTTTGCTATTTGATTTGAAAAACCCCCCAATTTAGTAAAGTATGATGCACACTTATTTACTTAGCTTTGAAATCTTAATACAGAATTAGTTAAAAAACATTATTTAAATCTCGATTATGATTGATAAAAAATATTATTAATTCTCGATTATGATTGTAAATGTAATGCTTGGACATCCCTAGCATCAGGTGGAATGACACTGATAGCTCACTCCACGCTCACTTCACCCGGTGAGATTGTTACAGAATCGACATGACGCTACGGCAGCTTCTTACGTAACAATTACCTACCTACGTGTAAATAACCAAACCGTTAAATTATGATATATTTATGTAGATATTATAATTACTTGTGGCTAAGTAATAAAAGCTGCACGGTTCGATCGACCAAGTTAAGCTGCGCTTGCCGCGGTTGATCCGTGGATGAGTGACAAACATTACCTACCTACATACCAAGACCCCTCCGTGCCTCGGAAAGCACGTCAAGCCTTTTGCCCCGGCTGTCATTCGTGGATCTTTGACAGTCGTTACGGGTCGTCAGAAGCCCCAAAATCTGACAACCAGTCTTACCATACAAGGGGTATTAACTGGGTTGTGGAGGTCAGATAGGCAGTCACTCCACGAAAAATACTGGTATTCAACTCCATCCGGTTTGACTGGAAGCTGACCATAGTTGGGAAAAAGCTAGGCAAGAAGATGATGAGTCCACCAGTTTTACCTAGGTGTATCGTGATGCCCATTAACCGGGTTGTGGAGGTTATATAGGCAGTAGTTTCATGTAAAATAAGTACTAATACTAAAGTATACAACTATAGTAGGTATACTACTATAAGTATACAACTGCATTTGGTAAGACTAGAAGCCAATCCCAACAAAGTTGGGATAAAGGCAGACAGATTGATTGAAACATGCCAATATATATTTTTAACCACGCGTGGTGGTGATCTTATGGTTTTTGTATTGAATCCAGTCACCATGACGATCCAGATATCGTGTAAACATTTTCGTATCCTTTTTGATTTACCTAGAGTAGTTGAGCTTGAGTCCTCCTTATTATCTATACTGTAATCTATAGGTACTTAATATTAAAAAGCTGAAGAGTTGGTTTGGTTGAACTCGCTAATTTCAGGAACTCCTGGTTCGAATTGAAAAAATATTTTAGTGTTGGATAGCCCATTTATCGAGGAAGGCTATAAGCTATATAGCATCACGCTAGGACTCTTAGGAACCGAGCAAAACGAATACGAAGTACTCCCACGGGCAGGCCATTCGATGCGACGGGGTGGGTAGGGGAAGCAAGAAATTTGACACGAATAGTACCTATATTCGTGCATGTGCAGAATATCCAGATTTTAGCTTTGCCCATATTTGCATGGTGTGCGTTACCCAGGCCAGATGTTGTCGAAAATGGTCATTTGAATCTAATAGATAATTAGTTTTGCGGCTTCTGTAATTGTTGCGCACATTTTTAAATTTGTTGCGCTTATAGTTTTTTAATTATTTCACAAAAACATTTCCTGCTGGGGTAACGTTATCCCAGCCAGACCTTTTTCTTTCTAATGGGAATATTTAAATAAATACTAGCTATAAAATTAGTTGTCTAGATGAAGTAAATGTTGTGCCTTATTTTGTATTTGTTCTTTCATCGGTAGCGAAGTTATTCGAGATTTTGCTGGGGTAACGTTTTTGGTTTTGCTAGATCTTTGAAACGGTTAAGCGGATTCTTATCATATTTTGTACATGACTTCTTAGGAATTAGTTTAAATTTGTTCTGCAATAAAAAAAACAAAATAATGCATAGTTTAAAGATTATTTCATTAAATAGAAAAACACTTCAATTGGTTCCAGCACTCTCAATAAGAGGTCTAAAGACTTACTTTAAACGTTATTTTAAAGCTTGTAAATGCCTTCAAATGTATGTGAAGTTTCATTAGTATCCTGTAAGTATTTAACAAGTTATGATGATATTCAGTTCTTCACGAGCACGGTCTTGATGCGCGCGGTGTTATTTGGCCACTGGATTGGATATATGAACTGAATGTTATGTCAATTATTAGTTGTTTAGTTCAGTTGTATATCAGTAAAATTTCAGCGTAGTACATTGGATAATTAATGAGATAATACGATTAAAGTCATTAGGAAGTGAAAGACCGAGGTAACCCGACCAAGTTTAGGTGGTTACGAAAAAGCGAAATCGCAGAACATTATGCTATCTTTTGAAATGTTTAGTATAATACACCTTACAATTTCGGTACAGACGCGTACACTGTTAAATACATAATAATATCTGTACTATGAAAACATTATTATTATCTTCCAGTTGCACATACTTATCAAAAATCACCGATATAACATGTCGTTCGGTGGGACGCGGGAAAATGTGATATTTGAAATAAAACAACAAATCAGTAGGACTAACTGTGAGCATTTTACTACATTGTGATATCATTTAACCTTTGATCTGTGATTTTAATTGATATAAGTAGGTATTAGTAGACATACGTAAGTTTAGAGTTAACTGAAAAAAGGCATTATATATAATTTATTGTCTGTGATCATTACACATTCCAATAAGTGTATATTTAAATAAAAACTGTAACTGTGTACTGTGTATACTGAAATCTATAATTTAAATAAAAAGTAATAGAAAATTTCAAAATAGCAAAATTAAAATTATCAAAATTACTATCTGTAATTTTAATCTGTGATTGTTTTTAAGTATAAGTTTATTAATACTTTAAAGTTCAGTTGAAATGATTATTTTACCTGTTAATAAAAAATCTTTAATAAACATGTATTTTTTTTAAACTTGTGTATATGTCTGTACTAAATTTGTAACACTATCCTACATATTTTAGAAGGTACCATAATGTTCTGCGATTTCGTTTTTTCGTAACCACCTAAACTTGGTCGGGTTACCTCGGTCTTTCACTTCCTCATTAGGAAGTTTCAGCGAAAATTTCAGCGTAGTACATTGGATAATTAATGAGATAATACGATTAAAGTCATTACTTTAATCGTATTATCTCATTAATTATCCAATGTACTACGCTGAAATTTTACTGATATACAACTGAACTAAACAACTAATAATTGACATAACATTCAGTTCATATATCCAATCCAGTGGCCAAATAACACCGCGCGCATCAAGACCGTGCTCGTGAAGAACTGAATATCCTCATAACTTGTTAAATACTTACAGGATACTAATGAAACTTCACATACATTTGAAGGCATTTACAAGCTTTAAAATAACGTTTAAAGTAAGTCTTTAGACCTCTTATTGAGAGTGCTGGAACCAATTGAAGTGTTTTTCTATTTAATGAAATAATCTTTAAACTATGCATTATTTTGGTTTTTTTATTGCAGAACAAATTTAAACTAATTCCTAAGAAGTCATGTACAAAATATGATAAGAATCCGCTTAACCGTTTCAAAGATCTAGCAAAACCAAAAACGTTACCCCAGCAAAATCTCGAATAACTTCGCAACCGATGAAAGAACAAATACAAAATAAGGCACAACATTTACTTTATCTAGACAACTAATTTTATAGCTAGTATTTATTTAAATATTCCCATTAGAAAGAAAAAGGTCTGGCTGGGATAACGTTACCCCAGCAGGAAATGTTTTTGTGAAATAATTAAAAAACTATAAGCGCAACAATTTTAAAAATGTGCGCAACAATTACAGAAGCCGCAAAACTAATTATCTATTAGATTCAAATGACCATTTTCGACAACATCTGGCTTGGGTAACGCACACATTTGCATGAGGAGTTTTTATGGAACATTCTTTGCAGAGTATTTCCAATCGTTGCCAACTAGGTACCAACTACCTGTCACTTGTACTTGCTTAATGATTAACTTCCTAGTCTCCAATTTAGTTTAGTTTAAAAAAATCTAAAAAGCAAAAAAAAAACAAAACATAAATTATTGGCCTTTTAAGTTGTAGGTAAAATATTTTGATCAAGGCATTGTCAAGTCGGGGGACGGTTAATGAAAATGCTAGGCCTCCTCTGTTTGGCGTTTTCATTGCTTTTTAAACTTAATGTCTCGCTTAAATCTGCGCAGCCTTGCGTATGTGTCCCACAGTGAAGTTTGTTACTAATTAATCCTCATTCCTCGTCCTGATTACCATTTATGGATAATTTATTCATTGAGACCTTTTCAATGAGCCCAAACACGATACTTCTGCTGTTTATTGGTGACTAACTTGGGTATCCTGGACATTCCAGGTGTTGCTCTAGCATCAGTTCAAGGTTAATTTGTTCGTCTAATAGAATACCAAATTTCGACTTGATTAGACCCGTGGAAGATGCTCAAATCCCTTCTTCAACCAGAAAAGAGCAGATAATATTCAAATGGCTGAACCGATTTTAATGAAACATATCTAAGAACACTCCTGACTGATTCACCTTTCAAACACAAAAAACAAAATTAAAATCGGTTCATCCGTTCGGGAGCTACAATGCCACAGACAGACACACACGCACACTTCAGCAAGAACGAAATTCTATAAGAATTTTAACAGCAATTTTGTCTAGAAATCCCATTTTATATAAGTTATTTTGGTGCGTCAACTTTGTCAAAACGGACAGGCAATGTTGGAACCACGCCAAATGCTTGACGACACACATTTTTTTCACAACTAAACTACATATTTCTTTTTTTATAAATAGATTGAGATGAACCACATAGATTCGGTTCACCACTTTCAGAGGCGATTAAAAGACGTAAAATGTACCTTAAAAATTTATTTTCCATTTTAAATTAACCTAAATTAAGTACGATAGTATAATTTTAAATTAATTATAACAGTTATTAAGTATTTATTATGAATTGACGTTCATATAGTTATGTAATATATAATAGTAATTGTGCTTAAATTTACTGTTGAATGAAATGCACTGTTATGGACAAGTCAGTGCGTCGTGCCGCAACTGAAATTTTATACATTTGATGATATGTGTATATAATTTTAGTGTTATAATATAGATAACTAAATACAATATTTCATCTATATATAAGGCAAGATGGCCACGTCTATGGCTAACTATATTCCTTTTGGTATGCATCTACTAATATTATTCTACTTACATTTAAAAGTATAATGAATGTATATAATTCAATATATTAGACCGAATCTTGTTTTACTTAAACTGTGAAAGCTCCGGGCGGTAAGAGATTCGATTCGGTCGATAAATATTCAACAATTTTTATTTTTCTTCCACATAATAAATAGTTATCAACATGTAGATTTACAAATATCAACAAAATAAATTACGAATAACAGAATATTACAATTACAATTAAGCTTACATACTATGTATCAGTGATACCTACCTACTTGGGCTAATACCCCTAACTTGTACTATGTCGCCGTCCAAGATCTCGCCTTCGTTTGAGATGATTCTCATTCCCATGCAAATACTTTAATGGCTGCTGAACGAAATAGATAGTAAGCAATAAACCATCACCCAGTCACAAAATTGCTGAAAATCTGTTCAAAAGATGGCACTCTGTTTATGCATCTGACGATGTAATTCATTGTAATCCAGCTTTTGTATGTATAAGTATGTAAGTGTTATCTTTACTAGAATGGCCGGCGACCGCCTATAATTCAATACATTAAAATTATATGGACTAGTAATTGAATTATCCTAACTATTTTAATACTACTAAGTACCCTTAACCGCTGTGGAGAACAAATTATAAGTAATAATATGTTTAAAGTACAAGGGTATATAGGTAGTGTACAAAAAATATTGTTGATTTTTCACTGAGATAGTATTAAGTACATTACTTAAAATTACATTAATTACTTAACTTTTTATTGCTCTCCCTCTATCTTACGCTAAACCAAGTCCATTTTCGGACTTATTGAGCAATATGGACATGTTAATACAGAACTAGGAAACCTAAGTAATTATCTATGGCGTCTTACAACCAAAACAAATCGACTAATAACAGCTTCATTTTGAATGAAGCGTTGGTGATGTAGGTAGTCTCCATGTCTTGCATACTTAGAACTGGAATTTGCAAACCATAATAAATACTCAAGTCATATTGTTTTCGATCATAACTTTATTTTCTATTACTTTAAATACATGTTTCTACAAGATCAAGATTTGCCTAGGCTTAAGTTGGTAATACCTCGGAAAATCCTTGCATGTTGTAAGTATGTATAAAATGCTAAAATCCGATCAGAAAATTCGTGACTGAGGCATTCTTTTCATTCTAAGGCGTCCGATAGATCATTCGTTTTGGATTAATGTGTTTAATATAATCTTATTAAAATAAAAAGCTACGTAAGATGGAAATAATGGGTAGGAAGTACACAATATTTGTGATGATATAATCTGGAAATTCTACTGATCATCTTAAAAACAGCTGTCAGAGAGTAATGCGTTCTCGCAAGCGTTGATCGATAGATGCCAGAAATATACGAGTAATTAGGTTTTACACTTCTTTCATTGATTTATTCCAAGAACCGTAAAAGCAACTTGTAAATCAATTCAATTCCTATAAATAACAAATATCGTGCGACAAGTGAAACATTGAATTTATGCTGCGCAGTGTCCTATTTTTCATAAATTGAGCCAAGCATAAAATAATTTGCCAAGCTTTGTCCCTTTTCATAATGTTAACATCAAAACAAGGATAATACTTTCTTTAATATTGTATTTATTGTCATTTAACAGCTCTATGCTTTTAAATGTTACTTTTATTTTTAAATATTTTAAGGATATTTGAATATGAAGAGTATTTAATATGAAAATATACCTTACTATCGTCTATACGTATAAAAATATTATGTGATGTTAGGAAGATGATTGAATGAGGCAAGAATATTTCAACATAGCTATCATTATATTTGTATCTTAATGGTATAATGGTTCTGGTGCTTTTTATAGTTATACATACGAATAAGTACGTAATTATTACCTACATAGTTTCATCACCATTGAACTGGCTAAGTACCGAGGTCTTAATTCTAAATAAAAAGCTCATAGCCTTTGGTCATTCTTTAACATTTTTGGTTTATGGATTCAACTAGATTCTAGACGTTTAGTCTATACCTATATTTGGCCTTGCTTCCTTCAGAGTGTAATTCATTAAAATCTTCTAATGACATGGTTTGCTATCGTCTTTAACTATCGTTCGACAAAAGGCATCGAACGTTTGCTGTAACAGCTGTGTCATTATTTTATTTCATTCCACATTCAGACCTAAAACCGTGTTATTAGTTCTCGAATTCATTACTGGTGATACTCTTACTGGCAAGCTACATATTGTTTGTTTTTTCTTTGACTCAGATCTGAATTCATACCGACATCACGCGTGTCATCATCAGTAATGGGTCCGGGAGCATTTACGTCAATTCTACTGCATCCGTGCCTCTTGCAGCTGCGGGGGGTATGGTAGTGGAGGCAGCAGAGGAGCCTGCATGCCGCCGCCCTGGAGCGTGTAGTAGGGAGACACGTAGCCGGCACCGCTAGCCGCTGCTGCCGCTGCTGCTGAAACATAGAAGTAGGTATTGTTTTTAACTGAAACAATCTAATTCAGAGAACAGAAGATCCTTACTATTAAGGGGAATCTAGTCGCGGGCTCGAACTCACTGGTGGGCCTGGCTAAAAAGCACGCTGTCTCACCAGGCATCGTGTCCGACAGAAGTAGTATCAGTGATGAGCAGTTAGATGCAAGTCTACATGCGTAACGTTATTTAGTGAGATGCAGGATCAATTATAGTAAAACGGCGCGTAAAAAATTTAGAAAAGTTCTTCGGAAGATCGAGTTTTATGAGAAAACCACTGCATAAATCAATGACCAATAGTTTAATGAACTTTTCGATAGTTGAGCTTTGTCGGTACCGACTTGGTTTTGGAGATTTTACACTTCTTTTATTACTTAAACAAGCCAAAGTTAGGTTAAAATAGCAAGAAAATCGAATCTTTGTTAGCTCATAACTTTTTAATTACTTTTTATTTTAGTATTCTGTTTCCGTACATACAGGCAATATTAATGATGAGACAAAACCATTCCATGTTTAATTTTTGTTGTACATTGTCGAACAGTGGAGTAATACACTTCCGAAGTTTGTATGGAAAAAAATGTCGACTAGATTCACCTTAAGGCAAATGGCTTGTTTAAAAGATATTTAAGTTGAAAGCAACAGAATTATATCATTACAACAGTACAAAATCAATATTATACAAACACCTTTATGTCTTTAGTTGAGAGTGTAGTACAAACCGGCGGCTGTAGCATACGGGTCAAAGCCGGCGGCGGCATACTGCTGCTGGTAAGCCGCCGCTCCCTGCGCTGCGGCCGCCTGGTACTCGTACAGGTGGTTGGCAGCAGCAACTGCCGCGGCGTGCTGCAGCTGCGGTAGCTGCACTAGTCCGCCCGCTCCTGAGCCCACGCTTGCACCCACCCCGCTCATAGCATTCATGTACTGCGGTGTGCTGTACATGTATCCGGGCGACAACCTGCCAATTTACAACAAAGTTACATCCAAAAATCCTCCTGGCATCAAAGACGTCAAACCTACAGGTACTCCACAAAGTTACTGCACATTTGACGTCTACTATCACCCGCGATATCCTCTCACTGAGCTTCTCAATAATCTCGTGAGTAGACATCGAAATATTAATAAGTACTCTTGAAAACGGTCACACTACCTAGCCCCAGCAGCCTCGACAGGCACGAGCATCTAATCTTGTTATGTTAGTAGACATCGATAAACTGTTATAATTATGTAAGTATGCGACTGTCTGCCTATGTCGCCGTTGCGGAACCGCCGCCGTGCGTCAGTGCCAGGAAAGTTTAAGAAAATGTAATAAAAATATACAACGGGCGGCACTTCGCCTCGACCGAAATATCCGGACCACTCGGTATTTGCCTAGTTATCGTTACATCGTCGGGAATAGTCGGGAAAATTAAGATTTAGATGGCAGTCCATTATCTATTTTTATTTCGAATAGAAGAGATGATACTTTCCTAGAAATGTGTTTTGAATTCAAAGAAGATAGTTTTTTTTTTGATATTTTATAGATGGCTACGATAATGTGCTGCTTTGCCACACGCACGGGACAAGCATGTGATTTTGCCATGAAGGATAAGCCAATGACGAATTTTCCTTCACAGAAATATCATTTTTTGGGAAAAAGGACGTCAGTTTTCAAAGGCCTTTTTGCAATTGAGCATTATAACTTAGACCTTAAGTGAACTGTTCTAAGCATTAGGTAGGTATAATAAAGTTCCGAACACAAAATGTCAAGAATCATGATTTAAAAAATGCCAATTCCGCTTAATTTGCTTGTGAAGGCAGCCAAGTTTGTTCAAGAGCGTCTCGAATCCGCTTTAAGCCGCGTCAGCGATTTTAGAGGGCTCTCTTCATCCACACTATTAAGCATCGCACCATTTTTGATGCAATTTTCCGTCTTTTTCTACCACTATATGATGTGATAGAGACGGGCTGACAGTTGTTTGTTCTATTTCGACTGAATTAGCATGGTACTGGGATCGGAGGCAATACGCATGCGTGGTCCACGCCCGCATCCACGCCCCACCCGCCATATACGCCCACCTGTGGTCTACTGTTGTTCTTCTAAATACCTACTTGATGTTAGAAGATGAATTAGGAGTACAAGTGTAGATCACGATAATCTATTGAAAAACTACCACGAAATCTAGTGGTAAAACCTCATCTACAGTCATCAGTTCGTCACTCTACGATCGTATAGCTACGTTACATGGCTTCCTTTTTTTAGGTACTTAACTTTCGATACCCGAGTTAATATAATTATCTACTTTAAAGAGAGAAAAACATAGTAGTAGTAGGTGAAAACAAACAGCATTATTAAAACTGGCATATATATAATCACACAAGCCGAGCTGACACATCTACTAAAATACAAAACACAACCACATACTAGTCTGATAGCTAATAGAGGATGTACAGGATCTTAAGTTAAATACCACTTTCAAACGTTTCTCGGAGAAAGTATATAATAATTACATAAATTACATGCAAAAAGTTATCGGAAGAATAATTAAACTAAGCTTCGTTTATAGACCATCCGATAAAACTATTTCTAAAACAATTTGCCTATAACAATGAATAATTAATTTACCTACACTCATTGCTTACATCAAATAAGTTCAGGGCATTACTTTAACGCGTACTTTATACTTAGCCATAATTTTAATACCATTAGTCTGTGTTCACTAAATCGATCGTAGACAACCTTGCATTTTTAATAATTTTGAGAAACAAAAAGAATATCAAACAACGTAGATCGATCTCCCAAAAGTCGCTGTTAAACTCAATTCGATTGGAAACGAAAACAAAAGCGTTAATTCGATTGAAGCTTTCACTTGATTATATTCCATTAAAACAAGAGTGTCACTGAATAATATATGGATAGTTGTGTTGGCGTGGTGGCCCTGGCTGAGCATCGATCGGCTCACGTCAATATGTAATTAACCGGGACACGAGGGCTGCAGAGCCAGCAGTCGGCACGGATAGGCTGCGTTGTATCGAATGCATGTTAGACAGCACGGCGGCACCGGCGGCGACGGCAACGGCGGCGACCCGTCGAGAGCGCGCTCACACCTACGCACACACAGCGCGCCCTCGACACCTGCCGCCGCCGCACTACGACAATTACTTAGTAAGTGTATTAAACGAAATCCACCACCAACAAAACTCAATTCAAATCAACAAAATCTTACACGAACACGGCATAAAACATAAAAGTAAAGAAAACATTGAGTGTCGAGAACGATGCGTAAAGTGTGACGGCGGTGGGCGGCGCCCGCGACCGACCACGTCGCCGCCGGCGCCGCCCATGCTCCGGTATAGCTTTGTAAAACGTAAACATTAAAAAACCCAATCGACTAAGTCACACCCAAAACGAAAAAAAATCCACTCTCACGCTCACGCTTGCCATAGATACCTATGTGAAAATGTTTGATAATTTAGTCTAGGTGTGGTCCGCCGGCCGCCGCGCCGCTAGCCGTCAGGAGACGCCGCTCGCCTCATCTACCGAGACAAAAGTCAGCAAACTATACTTATACCGCCAAGCGATATGAACCTGGAGCTTAGTTGCTCAGTTCCTACAGTTCTGAATTAGGAGCAGTTTAAGAATCTCGTTATTTAAAAACTGTCTCCTCGCAATGACTTTGATGAAATATATTATACAATAACAAACCTACATCGTGAGAAAAGTACGTGTTTTTGTAATGGATAAATTGGAAAACACTTGAAGAGTTTCCATAGCGACATTCATCAAAAGAAGGTTACGACTTATTCGTAGACATTACGAACGCACGTACGCGATTGTAACTGTAAAATGAAAAGATGAGGTTTTTGGATCCTGTTCGATCCAAGAAAAGATTTCGGGCATTTCGTTAGCATTTAAGTAAGAATATCTACGTCTGATTTTTGTCTCGTGAGATGTATTCAGAGCGGCATGCGGCGCCGCTAGTGCTGGCAAATATCGAAGTGTTGAACCACTGAACATTGATACATGATACAGATATGGTACATATGTAACCAGCCGACGGGGTACTTACCCATACGGCGAAGGCAGCACCGTTTGATAACCAGCGCGAACACCCGCCGCTGCTGCTGCGGCCAAACCGAAACCTGAAAAGAATACAACGTTATTACTAAGCCATCCCACTACACGGGTTCATAATAAAAATCTCAACAAAAACGGGAACAAGGAAATTCATAAAAATATAACTTCTTAGAGCCGACATCATTACTCTTTCAACATTATCATTAATGTTCGTAAAGACGTTATTTTCAGTCTCACTTAGCGGAAGTGGCTAGAGCGAAGTCAAACTAAAATATATCTCGAAGAGATTGGACCACATCCAAATGACACGAGAGTCAACTTAGCGCAGGGAACGTCACTGTTAATTTCTTTTTATTGCATTGTTAAGTCGCGCGAGGCGGCGTCTATTTCAGTCGCTCGCCGCCCGCCCGGGCACCGGCATCCATGGACATACCTCTCGACAAGAAGACGACAAACACTCGCTATAAATGGCTTTTGAACTTTGGCACAGGCCGATGCACATTACCAAAACGATCGCAAAGACATCTTCCACCGAGGTAGCCAAGTTGACGACACTTCCCGGGTGTCATAATAATTAGTTACCAACGTGTTTTTACGGTTCGATTATTGCAGGGCTGACCATTTCGAAAACTAAAAGTTAAGTCATATTTAGGAAATGAACAATCAGCGTGATTGTGTGTTTGAATCATAATAATCTGTGATTAATGGTTAATATTCAGAAGAGCGTAACCTCTACCGGCCTGTAAATAAGTTTGCTATTGTGTGGCGAAATTTCACCGGTGATTACAGTGGATCACATCCGCAGCCTCTCCGGATGGTGTTGCGGTTCGTTTGCTATGGGAGTAGTTGTAGTGACCTTGCTACTTTCAATACTGATAGATTTTGCAATGGCCACTTTGTCAACTGACGGTTATTATGAAATTCGATATGTAAAAAACATCTTTGCCATGTGCTCATAGGTATCTCACAGCTATGCAGACATTGAAATTTTTATAAATCCAGATTATGTAAACTTGCTGTGTTGTGTCCAGTACAACAGATAATAAAACTAGTGCTGATCGGTTCTGAAGTCTGGAGCTAATCGCGTGCCGTACAATGCGCGTGATGTGCCACCGCATTTGTTCGATCGATGCGGTGCCATTTGACGGCCGAGGTCGAACCACTGTCCACCACAAAGCTTATCTTGATTCATTAAATTTTTTCTCTTTCCTTTTATGTCCATTGTTAGTTGGCCTGAATGTAACGCGATGGTCTTTTGTTGCTTATATTATGTGACCCAGATAGATTTTAGTCGTAATCGATTGTCAAATACGATACAAAAGGCAAACAGTTGAACTTATTCACAACAATGTAGAACAAAATATGACGCAGTGCAAACACGGTTTGAAGCTAAAACTAAAATGAATCAGTCATCAAAGTTCCGAAGGTATAATTAGTCATGGGTCCTCTGAAAAATGTCTCGGTCGTTTGTGTACGTGGGACGAATAAAGCTTTGTCTGAATTCCTGTGCGAGTTTTTTTTTTGGTTTCAGGACGTCTTCTGGAGCTCAGGTCGTCGAACTGCAAAGCCGACAGTAAGTGCTTAACGTCGCTTGTAAGGATTCTACGGAAATACGATTTTAGACGCGAGCGGCCTGAGCGGGATAGAAAGAGGGTATTATTATATGTAGGTATTCGACTCTATGTATGTACTCAAGTATTTTCAATGCCATTAACTTCTGTATATTCTACATTTCCACAATATATCTATGCATAAGTTCTAATAGCACATAAACATGTCTAATTTCAAACAATTGAAGCATCTCCGAGTGTAATTATTTTGTTTGAGTTCTAGATTTAGGTATACGAAATGTGTTCGTGCAGCCAAAATTTCCCAATAAATAACTAAAACCTCTCATTATTATGAACACGGTTTCATGAATACATTGTAGAATAAATATGTCGTGTTAGTTTATCGATACGAGAATAGAACTAGATGTGTCGTGGCCTAGTTTCGTATGACCAAACTGGCCGTGTTGGACTCGCGGCCGTCACGGTTTTGTGTTTGGCGAGCCTTTGATCTGACCGGCGGTGTCGTCTGGGACACTATCCACTATCAATCCGATACCTATGTCGCGGTCCTGTAGACGATTGCCGGGAGCGATTAATTACATCCCTCCCCGTCTTGACGTCAGTTCCTGGGACACTTATTTTTGGACAAAACACGTGCGCGTATAATTAAACCAACGGCGATTTTTATGGCTGACGTGTCTCTCTCGCATCCATGACCCGTTACCAGTCATGGCATGTTTAAGTTACGAGAGTTTTTTTTGTGCTTTTTAAGTTAGGGTTTATAATACCTATCTTTCATTATAGCTTTCCAACTCAGTCACTTATTATGAGAAGTTGAAAGATATCCAGACACGAAGTTGCGAGTTATACTTTTTAGGTCCCGACAAAAGATAAGCTGGCGAAGAAAGATGAGGTTCTGGCTGAATGCCAAAACTGGTGTCGCGGCAGAATCGGCCGCGACGACGTTCCCAAAACTGCGTATATTTAGACAAAATAAAGAGCGCGCCGAAGACAAAACGAGACGCAACTCTGTTTTATAAATAACCGCGTCGTTCGCCGGACGGACTCAGCCTCGCCCGACCAACCTCTGCACGCCAGCTGTTGTACATAAATAATAATTAAGACACGAAGAAAGCTCCACGTCCATCTTTTGAGGATCATCAGATCAGGGCGAAAATTGTAGACTAGCTACAAAAACTATGAGAAACGAGCTCTAAATGGTTTAAAGTGTAACTAGAAATGTAATCTTCTATGTAGGAGGATTATCGGAGGATCGAAGGGCTTCGTGCGGAAGTCGTGGACGGGGATCGTGTTTCAGATGGTGACAAAGGGAACGGAACTACTACAGTGAAGTGTTCCTGTGTGAACTGGGGTCACTGCACGATGCTAGGAGTGTAAGCTGTTTTACGCCAGCTACTTACACTCATAGCTCGACACCGTACAGTTTCCTCCAGCGCACAAATAAGACATAAAGAACGTTATAATGTTGCCAAAAGTGGAATTTTTATTAAATCAATCTTAAGCCTAGATATACATACCGATTAGAAAGATACATTAAAATTACAAAGTTTATAGAGCAATGTAATTAACTAAGATTTTTGGAACACATGCCACGCATCCGCATGATACGGAAGACGCTGTTATTTACTTGGAGCGCGTTCAACAACTTCGAGGTTATTAGTGTGGCGACGACGACGTCGCAAATTAATTTATCTGTGCTACTAAATCTGGTTTACTTCTAATTCACTGTGAATTTCCAAATATCTGGAAAATAACTAGGCAGAGATTATGATTATGCGTTGCCTAGAATAAAACCGTCAAAACATTACAACGTTGTGTTTAGGTCTCAATTCCAAAAGCATTGACTTAATTTTATTACGATTCGGTGAATTTCTAGAACCTTCCGTACCAACTGGCAACTAAGCTCAAACTCGAAGCATGTATTTCAAATAAACCAATTACCTACAGGCATGGGGTCGGTCAGTTAAAAAGATGAAGCTAGTTGCCCATTTCTCCTCAGCTAAGTATCAATTTGATTCAGAATAAGTTTGAATTTAGAGACATACTAATCCTGAAACTAATTAGTTACATTAGTCTAATTAGCGCACCGCGGAATAACACTAGCGCAATTTCAACAGTAATTTACCTGAATCTCTTTCTACCTTCAAATAAGAAAATTATTTATCGCGAGTAATGAGTAATTAGGTAGTATCTGGGTAAGGTATTAGTTACCTAGGTACAAAAACACTATGAATAGGTAGAAGAGTGTCACTCCTAATTTATGGTCGAAATCACGTCAAAGTCACCCTGTGGCTATAATTACAAGTTTCCGTTGCAATAAAACAAAGATAGTAACTATTGGTGTGAAGCGAGATCGTATCACAATCCACGCGACCGCCATTGCCACCGGCTGACCATTATGGCTTCGCTTCATACAATTATACCTAAACGATGCTCGCCTGGTATCGATTTGTGGTTATGCTTTTTGAAGATAAGCCACTACAACTAAAATAGATCTTCATATAGGTATCTTTGCTATAGCATTACCTACTTTTAAACCTACATCAATCAGCCTGTCGAGCCTTTTTCCAACTTTGTTGAAGTCGGCTTCCAGCCTAACCGAATGCAGCTGAATACTAGTTTATTACATGGAGCGACTGCCTATCTGACCCCCACAACCTAGTTATAGGGTTATACCTACCACAGAGTAATACCCCTTGGTAAGACTGGTTCTCAGACTTACAGGTCTCTGGCTAGCCGTAACGGCTGTCAAAGATCTACAAATAACAGCCAGGACCAATTCCGAGGATCGGAGGGGTCTCTAAATGTAATGGCTGGTGACCCATCCAGGAACCCACAACGGCAAGAGTAGCTTAACTTTCGATCGGCCTGTGCGGCTGTATTATTTAGCCACGCGCCCCTCTACTTTTATATATGACAGCCGCAAAACTGAGTAACTGCGATGCGTTGAAAAATAAGATTTCCATCGCAATATTGGACCAGTAGCGTATACAGGAACGGAAGGTCCGCTGTCCGTCCGTTTAACTGCCACGGGATGTATTTCATGAACCGTAATAGGTAGACAGTTGACATTTTCACAAAGAGTTTCTTTACAAAGATCTAGCTACGGCTCCCAAAACAATTTGCACAAATATTTAGAGGAACCTTTATTCAAATCTTAAACAATCTACGACGTTCGCCTATAGGTTAACTAAAACGCCATTAGATAACTCGTACTCGCTGAAAAGTAAACAACCTCATCACTCTTGTGCCTATGATCTATCTAAAATTATCACAGAGACTCAGCGTACCAAAATCGGTTAATTAAATGAACCGACTCGCTGTGCCATATCGATTGTGAGTGAGCGGCGCGTGCGGACCCATCAGTGCATTCATCGCCTAAATCCCAAAGACTAAATAAAAATAGTCGCTGGGGTGTGCTGGCCACTGCGGGGGGCTTGGGCACATGCATAAGTAATGCACAAGCGAAGGGCGCCCGGCGCACGCGATCTGCCTGCAATGCCAAACACAGGGACAACCCCTTCCCAACACCGCAAAGGGCCAAGCAATCTATTAATCAATGATGACTTATATGCTTGTAGTTCCTATGTAGCATCAATTACTTGAGACGTGCGTTGTTAGCAGACTTTCTTATTTTTCTATAGAAAGCTCACTGAAATTTGTTTTCAGTATTCTTCTTTGGGTCTCGATATACACTTGTTACTAATAATATTTAATAATTTGGTTATTTTTACGATAGAATAATAATAATAAAACTTTTACGAGCATACAATTTTTTATTCAGATCAGCAAATGAAGAAAATAATATATGTTCTACCACTCCCGACTTTCAATGTCTCACTGCCGAGCAAAACCAGAGAGCCGATGAATAGTAGGTACTTGGTAGAATGAATTATTTGTCTTTAAATTGTTTTAGAGAAATTTCCTAACTGAAGCTATAATAATCATATTAAGGTCGAATGCCTCAAGACGTTGGTCGAATGTTTTCGATTGGGACCTTTCATAGACAGGTGTGAATCGATTAGTGCGTTGCTCGCTCCACTCAATAATTCATCGTGTCGCTTCGTGTGTTTGGACAAGTGGCCCGTTCGGCCTTCATCAACACGCCCATATAATAAAACTTTAACAATGTTTTCATAATCGACGCCAGGCCCGCTGAAATCGCCCATTGGCTGCAACCACTACGGCGTATTTAGAAACTGGGCTACACAAATTTCTTACCGCAGCAGTTAACATGTACATTATGTACGTAAGCAACATACCTAGTACCTACCGCCGCAATACAATGTAACAGAACAAATTCCATTTATAATATTGTGCAAAAAACACCTAAACAAACACAAACAGTGACCGACATATAAACTGGCTCGGATGAAACATTTATATTATAACGCTACCAGTAAATATCTTCACCTCCTTTATTATAATGTAAATGGAACTTGACGTACATTTTGAAAAATAATGTAGATGTATGGAACTAACTACCTATACCAATTTCCTTTTACTTCTACGTACGTGTTCAGCTTGCTTATTTATTTTGGCGCGAGCCACGATGCGCGGGCGCCGAAGACAGACAAGCCGTTACGCCTCCATCAAACCTCGGGAATGGATTTCCATAAAAAATATTATTCCAGCCTAATCCAAACCAGTTTTTTGCATACTTGGAGCAAATAAAATATAGTTTTATTGTAAGTAAAAAAAAAATATTCCCTTAAGAATATCAAAAACCAACAGACCATTTTGTAATACAGTCTGTACCATGGGCGATTATAATGTATACTGTCATTTAAATTCTGTTCTTTTCAAACTGTGAATACATAAAAAAGTTGTCGTGTTTTAGACAGACTGTATTGAAGTATAGCGGCCAAACTGAATGCGTCGCATGCATATCATTTTGTGTAAATCGCAGCCCCTCTGTAACGGTAACGGCCAAACCGTTGCACTCGCACTATTTGAGGACAAAACGGTCTCCCTAAAACCGGCCTAGCTAACGGTCATTTTCTTTTCAAAGCTCATGAACCGAATCTAGATTAAGGGGATCAAAATTCGCAACGAGTGTTTCGAATGGGCGTACGGTGAACAGACTGTGAATATTATTTCAATGTATCAGTATAAAGGTGCACATTTGAAGGGCTTCGTAAACAAACACTGTATGCCTCAGGCGTTGTGTATAAACCAATTTTACAAGACACAGAATGTAGACTAAACAGGCACTGTGGCGGCAGATTTAATGCGTTTCCCGCACTGTTGCCAGTGCTGAGCTAAAACTAAACTGTTTGATTCAAATATTTGAGCGCATATGCTTTCAAAATTATCGTCGAAATAATGGACAAGTTGTTGAAAACCCAGAGTAAGAGTGCCTACATGGAAAGATTACAAGATTGAAGATATTCGTATTATTTCCTAATTCAATAATAAACCATTTTTTTATGTTTTCCTCCTACTCTTTCGAAGCAAGAAAAAGCAAATACTTAAATATTATTTTCATATTGGTAGATCATCATTAACCTAACCTACAATAGGACTAACTGTAAAACACGTTCATCGTGTTCTTTAAAATTCTGGTGACCATCAGAATTTCAAAGAACATGAACAGCGCGTTTTTTTTAATGTAACGAGCAAAAAATACTGAACTATGTTTACAGAAACATCTAGGTAGATACTGAAAAAACTATTGATTTGTATCGATCCCGTAAAAACAGACAGTTTTATAACCGCTTATCAAAAGAAACACCCTATGAACGTATAACCACATCAACTTATTGGAGCATTTAGAATTTTTATTATAGTTCCGTTCGTCTTATAGTTTATGTAAAGTGCAAACACGAAACGTAGACAGCCGTAACCAAACATGCGAATGAAATCCAACAAGAAGATTTTGCCTAAATTGAAGATTCTAACACTGATGACGCAGGGCTGCCGTTGCCGCGCGTGTCGGACGCACTCATAGTGCGCGCGCATATCACAGGGAGCGTGGCATATGGCGTAGCCGGTATAGCGAACCAGGTGTCTCGTCATGCGCGCCCGCACCCATTGTGTGGCACCCCTCCACCCCTCCCCGCGGCGCCCCACAGTGGGCTGAAACGGGCCGGTAAAGGACTTTGCATTTAAAAAAAAAAAGTTTCTTTTTCTGAAATTTTAAATATTGTGTTGGATTTATCTATCGATTATAAGTAATTATTTCTATGAGGGTCGTTCAGATAACTTAGTATTTTTGGAGTTATAAATATCCAAAGTAATTTTTGTATGAAGCAAAAGAAAAAAATGTGAAAATCTCGAAATTCTCAAATTTTCTCAAAGAATTGACTCTACGTATGCATAGTACGTATATTTGTCCTATTTTAGCGCCTATTCTCGGGTTGCGATTTTCTGCGATTTGGTCGCAATTTCAAATTTTGTTCTCTATTCCACACCACCATAGAGGTTAAGAACTAGGCGCGTTTTTTTTTATGTAGTGGTCTCCCCTTTAGGCCTAATCCACTAAGGACTAATAAAATAAATAAATAAATAAGTAAAAATCACAATTACTACTGGCCACTGCACTGTTTTAATTTAATCAAATGCAAAATTTTCGTATTCGTCATCATCAAATGTTTCCGCTTGTTCAATTACTAATAAACTTTTTGCTTCTACTGACAAAGTTTTATGTTTTCTGCGAAGTTCGTGACGTTTCGCTGAGATGAGTGGATCAGAGCTGGTCAATAAATTATTTAAAATGTCTTCATTTGTAGTTTTTCTACTGCATTTCCTGGAATGGTGTTGGCGGTACCTACGAAAGTCTTTATTTCTAGCTTCAGCAGCTTCTTCAGATAGCTGTCCAATTGGTATTAGACCAAAACTTTCAATAATAGCTGCACCATGCATAAGAACTTTATGAACACTTGAAGGCATATAATACCAGCTATATAATTCCAAATACAGTTGCATGGTCACTTGAGCATATTCGTGAAATTTCGCTGTGTCAATGTGGTAACCTGATGAAATTGCCTCTAAAATGATTGCAAATCGCCTTATTAATTCTTCACTAACACCAGTTATCTCAGCAGTCATGTTTGGATTTGCAAAAAATCTTCTAGCAGTATTTCCGTCATTCGTGGAGCCGTGCCCTTGTTTAACAACATCAATCAGAAGTCCCATTCTATTTTTAAAAGCGTCTTGTATGTCTTTCTTTCTTCTTTCCATGATGCACTTGTTGTCTCCCTTTACTGTCCATGTCTGTATCGTTAATCTGTAGGCTATATGCAGAATGCATTCCATCATTCGTATCCAGGTATGCAATGATGACAATCCGTATTTACAGAGATCTGGATCAGTCGGTTTTGATACAATTAAGGGCAAATTATTCATCTCTGTTGGAGTGGCTTTACAAATGTCGCATCTCTGAGATGAAGTATCACACTACACAAACTGTCATTATTTTTAATACTGCCACTGTTTTTTAAAATAATGAAAAGATCAAGGTTTGTCACTAAATTTTCAAACATTTTCACAAATACAAAATAACAAATAAGTAAGTAATGAATGTGTGGGGGTAGTGCGTCTATTATGGTGGGTAATAGAACACTGAAGTACGTTTGAATGCAACCGAACATTCCGTAGCTACCCTATCGTTGCACCAATCACGTTACGACACGTCATAACTTGTTGTTGCGCTCGCGCACTCTTATCCCTTGATTCCCGGAAATAAGTCTCAAAACAAATTACGTCTTACCTATCTATGGTGGTGGAAAATGTCGAACATTGTTTTTTTTTTAAAGAACTAAGTAGGTATTGAGGTTTTCAGGCCGTTTAGTATACCTACATTATTTTCAATTTCAATTTAATTGGAATAAATTGCTTAACTAAAATAACATGACTCTTCATACAAATTTGATATGGCTATATCTCCGAAAGTACTCGTTAAATTAAAAAAAGTCAAAGAATAAAAACGTTTTAAATTTATGCCTAGATACCAAAAAAATACATTTGATCTCTTAAGACCCAACCTTGTAATCCCAGCCCACTGTGCGCCCGCGCAACTGTTTTCAATGTGTGCACTACCCGACACATCGAACAATGCCGCGACCTCCAGTAAACGTTGCTGTAGCAAGGATGCGGATCCATTCATTCGCTCTTTAATTTTCTCAGACATCTGACAAACTCGACGATCAGCTGTTCCGGCCGTCAATGAACTGGTTTTTTTGTAAAGGTCGTTTAATATTTAGAATCTGGATCACTATACAAATCAGCTGTGTATTTGTCAGAGGTCGATTTAATTTTCAGGTCTTTTCAAGTGTATGAAACCAAAGATCACTAGCAATCAACTAGGTGCACCTACCCCGTACCTACTCCGCGTAGCATAAATGAAAGGCAATTTTGAATTGGTTTGTATGACGTCCGTTTCATAAATCACATAAACTACAGAATAGTCATGCAGGGACAATTATTTGTCCTGCAATCACTTGGTAACTGTACCTAATGGTTCTTTTGCATAAAATTATATGTGGCATGAGTTGCTATCAAGGTATTGTTGATTGCGTACGCGCGGAAGTTTCATTATGCTATGTCATTCATGTTAGTCGCCTCCTGACCATGCGATGGTCAGTTATAGTAAATTGGTTTATGTGCTGAATCGTTTGAATCTCTGCCAATATGCTCTGCACTCGGCCCGAACGAATTGATTAGAGAAATTGTAATTACAATTTCTAGTGTGTGTGGGTGTGTGTAGTTTCATTCATATAATCAAAGTCCCTAATTAGGGTCTTTGATTATATGAATGAAACTGTATCATTCATGTAAAATGTATGCTGTGGTGGCGGGCGACCAAACCCTTTGACTTATCTGAGAATCGAGCAACGTAATGAAGATGAAGATAATACCTACATAACAAAAAAAATATAATTGAATACTCCCTTAACTGGGAAGAATTAAGAATGTTTAAAGATAAAAAATACCTACATATTTTCTTCAACAAATTCTGAAAGTGGTACCGGTTACTGAAAAGTTGTGTGGAAATCGGTGGTCATGGTATGGGCAGGTGAAACGGAGGAATGAGGAATATGTCGTAAGGAAATTGATTAAGAAAGTTGATGGCTATAAAAGTTCGAAAAGACCAAAGAAACGAAGGATGGACTGTGTGAATGATGATATGGTTAGGAAGAGGGTGACTACGGAGATGACGACTATAGAGAAGTCTGGAAAAGGAAATGGTGCGCCCGTGCTCCAACCCCAACTAAATTGGCATAAAGGCAAAGAATGATGATGTTTTTTTTCTTCATCAGCAACAATATGAAGCTATTGTAATCAATTATAACGTGCATATCATAACAAGATATACGTAAGCAATATCAGTTCATATCGAAGATAATATATCCGATGCTATGATGCAGAACGATAGACCAGTAACCCATTAATAGCAATCGTAACAATATGCTTGGCGTGACAATCATAGAATTTGTTTTGTCATTCTGTATCCTTTTTGTATAGATATTATGACTACAATAATATAGTGGATAGATGGGCATGTTTCACCTACGAATGCTTGTACCCTCATTAGTCTAAATTGCCGACTGAATTACGAACCATGATAAATTACGTATCCATCCATCAAACATGTCGTTGGGTAAAAGTAGGTATTGTAATTACGTGGCCATTTCATAATTTTACAGGACACTTTATTTTTCTTTGTACCACGAATGTAGATGCAGAGATTAGACAAAGGTTACAGTATGTCACCTTGCTAGGGTCGCGGTGCGTGTCCATGGGGCGCAATCAATTAGCGAGCGGGGTATACCGAGCACTTCCGTTTCCGAGCGTTTAGGGACTTCCGGCGGGGGCGGAACGCTGATCGCTCCCCATATTCCACGGTACAACCGTCAGCGATACACATATTAAACAAGGCTTATGAAATTAAAACTTTATGTGGTCGACTTATAGTTTAAAATATGTTGGAGGTTCTTTTTAGTATGTTCTGTGAGGTTGACTGTACTAATCACTATTGTGTTCGACACGTCACCGCGGCAGTAACTATAAAATGTAATTAATGGCATCGTCGCTCATTAGTTTATAGACGATTAAAGTTAGGTTGCTTGATGTGCTTGTGATAGACCTTAAACAAACATGAATATTTCAGTCGGTAGATATTTATTTCATCGAATAGGTATAGGTACGTGCTATCGTTCAACTGATTGTTTTCAGAATTCGTAGCATAAGCATAACGTGCAACCGTTTTCTATAGAAACTTATGCCCTCCAAGTGGCAAGATTAATTTTATTATTGAGCTTAGCGTTAGGCTATTCCTATTATAGGTTTTTTTTATGACACATGGAAAGAAGTAACCCTAAATAAATAACAAGAAAGAAATTAAAAAAAATACTTCTCAAAATACTTACAGAACACTACGAAGTGCCCAGCCTTCAAGATGACACACTGAATGCCAACAAACATTTGGGTGGAATGCCCTTAATTTATGGGAAAATTTATCAAAGAAAACACCTTTGAAGCAACTCTTGTCTAACCGAGTTGTAATAGCATGGAATAGGCAAGAGATGAAAGGCAATTGCATGTAGCTGACATGGGAATGTTAAGAGGGATGTGTGATGTTACACGGATGGGTAGAATAAGAAATGAGTAAATAAGAGGAAGCCTGAAAGTGGCACCGATAGCAGAAAAGTTTTGTGGAAATTGGTTGTCATGGTATGGGCATGTGATACGGAGGAATCAGGAAAACGTCGTGAAGAAAGTTTTGAGTATGAATGTCGATGGCTATAAGAGTAGGGGGAGACCAAAGAAACGATGGATGGACTGTGTGAATGATGATATGGTTAGAAAGGGTGTGACTACGGAGATGACGACTAATAGAGAAGTTTGGGAGAAAAAGAGATGTTGCGCCGACTACAAATAAATTGGGATGAGGGAAGGAGAATGATGAGAAGGCTTCCGGAAAATATAGTAACAGTTCCCATACTGAACAGCTTTTTAAACGACTTCAAAAAAAGGAGGAAGTTCTAAATTCGTCTGTTTTTTTTTAAATGTTTTTTAGCTCAGCACTTTCGACTGGGTGAACCGATTTTGATGATTCTTTTTTAATTGAAAGCTGGTGCTTCCTGTGTGGTCCTATTTAAATTTCATGTAGATCTGCGTTTCGGAGACAGACAACGGAACTCTTCAAAAAATGACAGCAAATCAACCGCGATTGCTGCTTTCGCATAAATATGCATTGTTTTTACCCTAATGATGATGACTTTTTGAATTGGTGTGGGGTAGATACTATATCTAAAAAGTGAAAAATAAAAACTTTTTTCAAAAAAAAAGAAAACAACCGACTTCCAAAAAACACTACAAAGTGAAAAATAACTTTAATTTCGGAAGTCGGTGACTAGTGTCATGAAAATTAGAATACATATCCAAAGTCACCGACTTCTGAAATTAAAGTTTTTTTATTGGAAAAACTTTTTTCAAGAATCGACTAGACATAGTAGACTTTAGGATATCTGCAAGTTTTTTTATATATGTATACGCATAAATAAGCTAATGAGGGTTTTCTGAAATGACGTTGACTAGGTGGCAGCACTGAGACCTCAGGTCAAAGCGCCTACGGACTGAATGGTGATCGAAAGAATGAAACGAACGACATCAAATATTTTAATTTTCGAACTGGAAGACACCTCTTGTCAAAGTGGCGCCAGGCTTGAATGTTCATGAAAACCCTCATTAGCTGCTAGTGTGTCTAACCAAATAATCTATACAACGTGTAACGGAAAGGGTATATACATACCAAGGGCATGGCTTCTTTGGATGATATCAAACGATATTGGAAAGGTCTTTAAGCCCATCTCTACAAGTCCACATGTTCGTAAGATAAGAGAATTTTTTATACATTGATACCAGAAACCGAACTTCAAACTTCAAAACTTCAAAATGAAATAAACACATCACTCTGAAGATATTTATCGTGATATTGGCAAGTAACGTGGAAAGTTATTGACCTACGTAGTGCAGTGACACGTTTGTTATGATTTGAATTTAATAAATAAGCCGAACCTGAGTAAGTGAGAACTGGGTAAGCGAGAAAACTCTAGAGAGTATTTGCCAGGTCCCGTCATTTTGCCCTTCTAAAGCCCCTCTACGTGAGAAACAAAACCTGTATAAGTGACAGTCATTTTTCATGCGTTGCTACTTGCCTATACAGTGTGTCCAGTAAATAGTGCGACATAGTTCAGGAGGTGATAGGTTGGGTCAATACCTACCAAAAAAACATAAGATATGTTCCGAAAAATGTTACGGATTTATAGTTACAGTGTTAAGCGATAAGAAAATTGTTCAGTGAAAATTTAATTTCTTGAAAACATTACTGTTTTTGATACAAAAAAGACATCAATGAGTAGAATAACTATTCACAAATAATTTGATGTAAAAAAATACTAGAAAAGGATTTTTGGAGGAAAATAAATTTTGTATGACTGTAAATTCCGTAACATTTTGTGGAACTTAAATTGTTTTTTTGGTAGGCATTGACCCAAGCTATCGCCGCCTACACTATGTCGCACTGTTTACTCGACACCCTGTATAATACCTCTACATATAAGCGACAGTTTCGTTTTGCTATTGTATGACTCATTGTTAAATTTCAAGAGACTCTTATTTCATTCGAATGACCAAATGTTCGTCTGTTTTGTTTTCTATAGTTCTAGGAACTTACGTTGTTTCGAATGACCGAGTAAAAAGTATTTATTATTTTATTATTGTTCGATTCAGAAAGCCAAATGTGCGTACCGAATTGTTTGTCAAGCTTATTACAGTCAGTTTCATAAAAGCAGTTGCATAACGGCATTGAATACGCTTCACAAGTTTTATGAATATGCGGTTGATCAAACCATATTTGATAAAATTTACGAACTTGAAAAACATAACACAAAATATAAAAACAGAATCGCAAAAGAAATTAACAGATTATTTCAAGTAAATGTTCTTAAAATATTTTGTAGATTATACATTTGTGTTTAGCTATTGTATTTCATTAACTATATTTTACACATAGGTACATACGAGTACATGTACATATTTTGCTTCTAATTACGTACATATTTACTGTATTTTTATAGACCTCTATAAGTGAGACAGATTCCTCCTGTAACTCTGTAATCTAGAAACTCGGGTTAGTGAGAAAAATAGATCGCGGTCCCTTGAGCTCTCACTTATCCAGGTTTGACTGTATCTATATGAAACCGAAAATTTGGTATCAATTCTTAAAGTATTTTATTTTGAGCTTAAGGATAGCAATAGGGTTTCTGTTACACATTGTATATTATTAAGTGAAGCAAAAACTTTGTACCTCTTTTTACGAAAATGACGCGTACGGAGGAATATGAAATTTCATGACAGTTAAAGTTTATATGGAAAATTATTACTTAAAATGAATTATGGTCGATTTTATACCACTGGACGCCCATTAGTAATTATAATAAGTAATTCCTTTTGTAATCAATCAACTCACCCTATCGTCACTACTGGACATGGGCCTCTCCTAAGCTGCGCCACAACACTATATCCTCCGCCTTCCGCATCCAGTCTGTCCCAGCCACCTTTTTAAGGTCCTCGGTCCATCTAGCTGGGGGGCTTCCCACACTACGCTTGCCGATACGCGGTCTCCACTCCAGGACTCGTCTGCTCCACCGTCCATCGGTCCTTCGACAAACATGGCCGGCCCACTGCCACTTCAGCTTGCTCACTCTCCAAGCTATGTCGGTAACTCCGGTTCTTTTCCGGATAATTTCATTCCTGATTTTATCCTTTAAAGAAACTCCGAGCATAGCCCGCTTCATAGCGCGCTGAGTGACCTTAAATTTGTGGACTAGTCTAACTGTCAGTGTCCATGTTTCGGCACCGTATGTCATCACGGGCAGGACGCACTGGTTGAAGACCTTAGTCTTGAAGCCTTTTGCAATAGTGAGCTGAAATTCTTCCTGCTAATGTTGTCATTGAATGGCACTTTATTAACATCCACCGCACTACACTCAAAGATAACATTAAATAAATTGATATCAGAGCACTCATTATCGGATTGCTATCGCGAACTAATCAAACGATATAAATAAAACGACCCACTTGTGCCTTAGCGGTAATTAAATACATCATTTTACATAATTCATGCAGACCTTTCAGGATTCATGAATAAACTACTGGATTGAATTGCAGGACACCGAAAAGGAGCCTAGACCAATGGCATCATGGAAAATATTGCACCTGCAAAGTTTTTTTTTTACAACGTTTGGTTTTATTTTAACTGCCATGTCTTCTTATAATAAGTAGGTAGTAATTAGCATTATTTCTAACATAAATAACACATGTGACAATTTCACTGCCGAGCAGTAGCAGCAGTTAGGTACCTAGACCTACTCATTTTCCAGCACCCTAATTATGTACGAATGATCAATCACAATCTGAATCATTTTGAAGTATACACGGTGTAAAGGAAACGCTTCCGAAAACGAAGACAGGTGATAGTGATTCTCGATACAGTACTATAAAATAAAAATATACTTTTTTTTTTTTTTTTTGTACACTGCTTTAAGAACAGTTAAATGAACCAAATGAAACATTTGAGATTAAACACATTTAAAAACGACCCCAAGTCCACGTGGCGACTTTAGGTTTAGGCATCCTGTGTAAAGCCTCGGCATAATAAAATAAGTAGAAACAATACAAAAGCGTCAAACGTTTTAATTTGATGCAAAATAACCAATTTAAGGTGAAAGGTTATTGGTATGCGTTTGCACTCAGGTTGTATATAACCTACGTTCTGGCTTCGAAAGCGTTCCCCTTACACCCCGTATTCCGAATCCATTGTTGTTTATGTTCGAAAAAATTGTCTTTTCAACAACGTAAACAACGCAATAAATGTTGTTGAACTGTCAAAATGAAGCCATTTATACTGGTAGTGTGTTACGCAATTACCGCTCAGCTTCAAAACTCACAGTCTAGATATTTATTTTTCTAACATTTCATACAGTTACGATATTAACATAATATTATAAATTGTAATGCGGTACAGCACACATGTACAACTGACCCCCACGACGGCATTGTATCACACACGACGCGATCTCACCATTTTTTTGTCCGTTGACAACACGCTGGCTTCGAAAATGAAGGCAAAGCCCAAAAAAAACTATGTGTATACGTTTGTTCGAACAAAAAATGCTCCTTTTACAAACAGCTGAGCGTTGATAAGCATTGCTCCGGAGTTGCCGAGGTTAGACAACCCTTAGGGCCGATTTTTCAATCCTCAGTTAAACAGACAGATAGGGTTTATTCGATAGATAGCAAAAAAGTCTGTTGTTCAATCGTCAGATAGGCTTTATTGGTCGAATAATTCACTTAACTGAGGAATAAATCTATTTGCCTCTTTGACGGCCAGTTAACCGCTTATTCCATTGTTAAATGACTTTGACGTTACTAAATTTGAGGTTAGTCTTCGTGGTTTATAATAAATATTAAGAAATGGATATTTTAGATAGTATTAACGACATGGCAATTGAGGAAGAAGCCATAATAAATGAATATGTTAATCCAAGTGAAAGAAAAGAAAGAATTGTAAGACCGAGGGTCGAACAGTTTAACTCGTGGGATTCAACAGAATTCCATCGTCGATTCAGACTTACCAAAGTATCAGTGCAATATTTGCTGCTGCTGGTAGAAGATAAAATCAAGAGCAAGACACAAAGATCAGTTTTTATAAGCTTGAACACATATGTTTATTGGTATTGACTTGCACAACGTAATTAATTAAGCTCGGTACCTTACCTACTAAAAAAATACATTTTGTTTCAGAAACCAGTGTATTTGTGTTGTCTTTTAATTTTATATTATTTTCTTAAACCTCTCTACTAAACTCACAAATAATTGAACCTCAGCAATATTAAAGTTTGCTGAACGCTCCCTCTTTTTGTTTTCTATTATTATCAATTCAGAAATCACAAATTAAAACACCACACAGTCAAACTTACAACCTCGTAACGTTTTGAAAAGTGAAATGACGACGCTGCCATCTGTTTGAATCACGTTTAGTCTGTCCCGTTCTAACATTCGCTTATTCTGTATATTTGTTTCACCTCCCTGAAGTTAGCGTTTTCACAGATGAGATATTCGGTCGGTTAGTTATTACTTGGTTAAATAACATTTGAAAAATTGACAACCACTTAACCGACGAATAAAGAGTCTAATAACTTTACTCTCTAGTTAGCTATTGGTACTTTTATCTGAGGATTGAAAAATCGGCCCTTAGTGAAGCAACCCGTGAAGATAATACTCCGAGATTTATTCTTTGTCCGTTAACGTGTCTTCATAAACGAGTTTCATATCCTTTCATGTCTGCCAAAAGAATTGGGCACTTAAGTCAGTTTTACATGAGAATGACGACCACATGGTATTTTAATTTGGCAATCCCGTGTGGCAACGGTTCCAGTTCCTTCAGCCAAAGGAACAGGACCAACCTTTCATAAAATAACATGCTTAACGCTCTTAGGAGCCACATTACTTTAGAGTCACATTTTAATATTCATTATAATTTATCAGATATTTGAACTGTTAGACCGCAATTTCCTGTTCTTTTCGTCAAGTCGGTAGGTACTTATATCGGTTGCTTATATACCCACGGATATTACCCAATTGAAGCCAGTAATGCTTGATAATAAATAGGTATATACATTATTATTATTTTGTTCCCTGCTTGTAACAAATTGGAGATCGTGTAAGACTGTTCACACATTTTGTGGGTTAGTGGTGCCAAAATAGGTTGCAGAACGAAGTGTTACACTAAGTATATATTTAGTATAAAGTATTACATTTAAACATGAAATTATTTCTCACATTCAAATGGCATGTTAACACCAGTTGCCTTCTCTATGTCGACCTATTTCCCGTAGCCGGCTGTAACTTATCTTTAATATCGATAAGGCAAGCGTGTCACTAACCTGGCGCCAGGTTCCCCCTGGGCTTGGCTCCGAGTATGGCGAGATTGACGTTTGCTTTCCTCCCATCTATGATGGGATTCGGGTCCTTGCATGCTCTCTCCGCCGCCGCGCGGTCGCCCATTATTACCTGCAAACAAATATCTAACTTAGTCCTACTACTGAATGTCATTTTATCCGAAACCATTTTACTAACAAATACGTCGGAGAATGACGTCGAGCCAGCATTACCTATTGTAATGCATGCGTGATCCGCGGGTCGCTACCTCATCGGTTCTACTATTGAATCGACCGATTTCAACAGACCTTCCCAGTCCCCCGCTACAGTTTTGGGTTTCAATACTGAGAACCAAACAATACAACGCCGGGGGTTCAATTTAAATTGGAGCGTTGGCCTAAGGCAAATGCTTGATGACCTCCAGATATCGAAAACCTGGAATAATTCAAAATTTAAATGAATTTTTACGTTTTTTTTGGATTTCCGTCCTTTACGTGGGACTTACCTACACATAATGTTGAATTGAATTGAAATATATTTTGTTTTTAAACCATTTACAAAGTTGGTTATTTATGCGACAATCATACGTTTATCAGAAATACCCAGCGAGTCTGAAATTCAGTAGGTATTGTATGTAAATTTCCCCTGTATCAAAGGAACAAGTATAAATTAAATAAGTGAATCGGCTAGGTGCAGACTTTATAACGTTTGTACACCGTACAAATCGTAGTTAGGCGCGGTGTGCGATAAGGAACACTATCAACAGCAGCTAACTGCCAGTTAGTTGATTGGCCGTATGTTTGTTCTGCCGAACTGATCTTTAAGTAACTCCTAAGCAACAGTAAATAAATCAAATTGTACGAGTAATTTAGCACATGATGTTGTATCGTAATGGTTTATGTTACTAAAATGAAAGCAATTCGATACACTTAATTGGAATTAAGTTTATACCTAGTTTTGACAAGCATTACCATTAGAATTGAAACAGCAAATACTTTGGCTTCCCTAGTGTTGAAGCCAGCTCAGTTTCAGTCTACAGAAGGTCTCAATTTTAGGCTATAAACACATCTATAGGAAGCTTAGTTTAACGGACTCTTACAATAAATTATAATAGTAAAAGATACTGCTGCTCGTAAATAGAGCGGTTTACTTAAGACAAAGCGCCAGTGAGCAACGTTTTTGCGGAATTACGATTAGTAGGCCCCTGATCAACAAATTAAAATAGACTAGATTGCACACAAAAATTGACCCACACATATTGTGTCTAACGTACTTTCTGCGTAGTGTTTAGCGTAACAGACGTACTCTGTTTGATTTTGCAAAGAAATACAGTGTATGTAGACCTTCAACAGACTTCTACTCAAATAGCTACAAAAACTAAAGATGTAACAACAATTAGCACTCAGCGTTAGTAAAAACATTTCAATGGCTTATGAAATCTTTAGCAGAAAATGTAGTCTCAAAAAATGTTTGAGTTTTCAGTTCAATGGCAAAAAATTGTTTGTCAAACATTTAAACAGGTACATCACCAACGTATCCATTAACCGTTCAACGGTTCGACTTATCAACTGTAGGTACATGCATAATTATTTGAGCGTCATGCATTTTACGCGAACATGACAAGAATGCACAGCGTATTTAAATTTTACTTTTCCGACATCGTCTGTGAAGCCATAATTTAATACTTCAGGATTAGCACAACATGTACGTGTTACCTACTATTCTTTAAGCTTTCAAGCTAGGGTGTCTACAAACTTGTTCAATTTTGTAGACCAAAAGAATCGAATAGTAGAATAAAGTGAAGTTAGTTTGGGCACGCCACGATTGCGGCGGTAAGTTCCCTCTTTGAGGAATGATTGACAGGCACCACGGCGTCCTCACCTTCCGCCTGACGCAGGTCCTCACCAGACACGGTTGTTTCGGGAGGTTCCTGTTTCGGATAAGGCGGGAGAAAACGCCCGGGTATTTCCACTGCGTAGATATCGCGCTGAGGCCACGGTGGAGCATACGGTGGAGGTCTGCCCGGCTTGGGCGGAGCACCGCCATGTCCTTGTGGAGGCGATCGGCGGCGGCGATCTCTCGCATCCAGTCCTGGTCCAGGCCATGATTTGGAGCGAGAGTACATAGGTTCCCGTTACCTCCTTCTGCGAAGCAGTAATGCTCGCAAAGAGGGAGGCGGCGCACGTGAGGGAATCGCAGTATATTATGCGCCCTCACGGCCCTAGTCGCCGCAGGAGACGCCCTGGGTGTCGGGAATCCCAGGTTGATTCCCGGCCACCGTAGGCGTAGCTCGCTGTCCGGTAAGGACCAACCCGGGTAGACGGCGCGTTGTGTTCCACGCGCGCCTCAAAGAGATATCAGCATCAACTGTTGGGGTCCGCAAGGGCCGATGCTTGCCAGGGGTGCGGGTTGTTCGAAAGAGATACCGTGGCCTCTGGCATACAGGCAACTGAAGAAACACGGGTGGGTTTTAGGCAATAAAAGTCTGACACACCCTCCCGCTCCACCTAGAGCGGGCGAAGTTATTTGATGATTTCCTATCCAAAAAATAAAAAGTGAAGTTAGTTATCCGGCGAAATTATCGATCGGATAAACGAGCCCGTCTGCGGGCACCTCAACCTTCAACAACATCATTTACGTTTGTAGAGCATGTTATGGCAAAAAGAATCACATTGGAACAGAAATGCACCGTCTGTTTATTAACTTTAAAGGTATTAAGCCATTAGCTCCACAGTGACATATTCCTCACAGTTGCGGAAACATAAATGAATAACACACTCCATTGTCTAGATAAAGACGGTCATTATTTTAATATTCGTCGACAAGTTAGATTCCCGCATCAGAGCAAAATATTTGTAATGGCCTTCGCAATAAGAATCACAGTGAAACAAAATATCACTTTTGTTTTCTTTCAAAGTATATTAAACTTTTAGCGTCGCTGTGAAAGTGAAAGGGTTCAGGCATTATTAATTTTACATACCTGCTCACCTTTTTTATAAATTAACCATGAAATGACTAATTGGAACAGTGCACCTAGCTTCTGACGTTTCACAAGTGAGAAGAGAGAAGATTTTTTTCAATATGCAACCGGAATTCGTAATTTTGTATAAAAAATTGAGTTTTCCGAATTTGACAAACTTATCAAACAATTTTATTATTTTAATTTTGTATTTAAATAATTCAATGAACCCTCGGAAAGCTTAGTTTGAGATCAAAATTAAAATAAAATAAAAGTAAGGACGCATTTCTTTGACAATGTAGCTGCAGCTTTAAATGTCTACAACGTAGCCCGTAGCCACAGGAGGCGTGTCCACGATCCGCCCATATTAACGCGCCTCGTACGACAATCTTTAATAAACTTACGTGGACAGTTGTTATTATTGTCGTTTAAGTTTAATAATAATGTATCGACTTTTTAGATTCTTTTCATCATACGAATAAGTTAAGTCATTCTACGTAATGCAGTTTTTTCTAAGGCAAATTCAGTAAATAGTTTGTTTTTCAGGTAATTATGTTTATGTAAAAAAAATACGTTTACTAATGTGTGTACTTAATCTATTTGACTTTAAGTAGATACATATTAACTATTCAAAAATTATTTTAAAATAGTGGAAACATTGTCTTTTATATCTATCCAATGGAGACTCCAACCTCCACAAAATCATAAAAATTCCAGCATTGCGATAATTACAATCATGAATCAAGTACGTACTTAATTCACTTGACGATGTAAAGATTTGATCAAATTTTGCAGAATTTATTGCTGACCGTTGTTGTAAAATATTATAGAAATTAAATAAGACTTCATTTATATGTTCAAAAGCAATAATGTTTAAGTACTTATAGCTACGCTTTTGATTGGATGTACCCTTGAACTTAACATGTCGTAATAATATGAATATCTAGTATTTAGTGCCAACATTTTTAGTTATTATATTATATTTGATATTTGAGACCTTGTATTGGCCGTGACAAACTAAATTTGCAACATCTTCAACATTGATTAAATCGGAAGGATGAGGACGCACTACCAAAGTTACTTATCCATGCATATAATAAAATTGTAACAGGCCGATGTCTGTACATTAAAGATATTGAAGAAAAAATAGTATGGGGGGTCTTTATTAGAGCAACAGAAGCCAAAACAACGGTTTTTAGAATTTTTATCTGTCTGTATGTTTGTTACCGCATCACGCAAAAACCACTGCATGGAATTGAATGCAGTTTTCAATGATGTATTCCAAGAGGTCTAACTTAAAAAATAGGCTATATATTATCAAAAAAAATGATTATCTACTTGATTCTAAAGTCCACGCGTATGAAGTCGCGGGCAAAAGCTAGTATAATATATATGTACAACCATTTATGGAGACAAATTAGATAAAGTCGGAATCTGTATTTGTGCCCAGATGATGGCAATAGGCTCGCCCCCTATTACATGGGACTTAAACATACCCCTATGCCCAACCCTTCGGAGAAACAAGACGTGAACTTAAGTTAAATCAGATAAAACAGAAAAATAATAGTTTAAAAAAACTAAAAAACACGCTCTAAAAACCAAACTAAAAAAGGAGAAAATAATTTAATTCAATTAAAAAGCGTGGGGTGCTTTTTGAGGTATTTTTGTAATCAATTAATGTCAAGCACCCCACGCTTTTTAGTTGAATTAAATTATTTTCTCCTTTTTTAGCTTGGTTTTTAGAGCGTGTATTTTAGTTTTTTTAAATATTGTTTGTTTTCTATTTTTTAGTTCTGCTAACTACAAAAGCGTGATTTTTTTCTTTTTTTTCATTTTTTTTCTTATTTCTCTATTTTTTTTTAAATTATTGATATGTCATCGGTCCTCGATAAGTTTAAAAAGTTTAAATGAAATCTGACGTTTAAAGTGGGTCAAAATCGCGCCTTAAGGAGTCAGTTACAAACATACAAGTGAAACTAATATAAAGCGTGTAAAAATTATTTTATGTATTTGCTTGTGACCTGCGTCGTGTTTGTGCATTCCTATTTTTTCTTTCTTTCCAATCAGGAATTTAAAGAGCAATCATCGTCATCTGTCTCGACTTTTCCCAACTATGTTGGTTGGCTGGCAGTCTAACCGGATGCAGCTGAATACCAATATTTTACATGGAGCGAAAGCCTATCTGACCTCCACAACTCAGTTATTGGGGAATACAATACTACTTGGTAAGACTCGTAGTCAGACTTCGGATTCTGACGACCCGTAACGACTGTCAAAGATCAATAATTGAAACAGCAATGTTGTAGTTAATTCTGCAGACGAAAAAACCTACAGTAAAAGAGCGAAAGGAAAGTAAAAGTTAAGAAATGACAGCGACACAGGAAGCGGTATTCAAACAAGTGAATTCAATCCACATTCTGCAATCAGCAAGTTTTATCAATGAATTAAAAACGTTTGCTTACATTAAAAACGTTCCTGAAAGAGAAATAGGACAGGTTTTTATTCGTATCTTTAAGTATAGCGTTCGAAAATTCGCTGCAAAATGCTGTCTGCATTTTCAGAAATATATTTTCTTTTTCTAGAAAAAGTAAACGTATTTCTCTCTAAACTCGATTACTCGTTTATTGTCGAGTACTTAAGTTAAAAGACCATATATTGTATAGGTAATTTAAACAAGAATGCTTTTTATTTCGTGAATGATTAGGCGATAAAGATTGCAATTGTTAGACATAATCACATCGTTAAACATTGTTATCCGTATCTTCACAGAGTTTACTGATTAGGTACTTCCTCAGAATCTGATTTGGAAGCATTACTTTGAAATAATATTTTGATTTCGCAGATCTTTCCTTCCTGATTATGCAAGTAGGCAGGTTGATTGTTTTTGAATATTGACGACAAAACATGACAATTAAAGTTATTTACTCCTTGATAACAAAAAGTTTTTAGTTTTTGTGATTTAAGTATTAGGTACTGGCATAAAGACTCTTTAAAGCATTGTAGGTGTTAATTTAACAGTGTTGTTTTTTCTTTTTTTTTCTCACCATCTATCGCGTTTGTATTCGTCGTTGTTAGAGATGCCAGTTATGACCCCGTACGCTATCAGATGACAGTCTTTTGTTTCGTGCGAGTACTTCGGCACGTCCTGCCTGGAGCCGACTGCGGCTTCGACCCAATGGCTATGTAGAGCAAAGGGACTTGCACCAGCTAAGACGAGTTTAAAGTGTTAACTCTAAAAGGAACTATTATGTCATGTTCTGTGAGTTTTTGACGTAAAAACGTCTTTCCGCTCGGAGTAATGGTGGTAAGTTCAATATTGCTGACTGAAAAAAACATGTAAGATTTCAAACGCTAAAACAAGAGTTTTTGTGATAGAGTAATGGATGAGTATTCAAAAGATAGGTCATATTTATTAAAAAAAAGCGGGTTAGAATTTTGCGACGTTACACTCCGTGTGCATGCGCATGCGCGCGACCCTCTATTTTTCACAATGAGCCGAAATTCCAATTCGTATAGCGTAAAAACGTGTTTAGTTAGAAACACTGATTCTGGTGTCATTATTAAGAGTTGACAAAGCACTGCTTGGGCATGGAGAGAAACTGCAAAAATATTGGTTAAAATAGGCTTAAAAATTAATATTATGAAGATGACTAGTTAAAGCAAAAAAAACTCCATAATTATAACGTTTCATGTCGGTCGTAAATATTCTCAGAAATTAAAAAAAAACCTTAATCGAAGAAAGCTTGCATCAAGATGAATACTATGAGCCTAAAAATTCTAGTGCCGAGCAAATAGGTACAATGGCTACGGCAGTGACTGAAACCGTAAGAAAATGTGTTGCAAATAACAAAATAGTTTAAGATGTCCAATATTGGCTGTAAATCTGTTCAGAACTGAAAAACATCATAAATGGTAAAGGCTTACTTCATATGGAATGCAATGAGCCTACTAAATCTAGTATCCGGCAAATACAATGGTCAATGGTATTGGGATTTTGGGAACCATAGGAACAATTGTTACAAAACACCAAACGTTTTTGCGCGGACCCGAACTGTGCCTACTTTTTTTTTATGGTTTGTAAATTAGCTCGAAAGATTCTGTCATTTTTTTTATTGAACAAGTACATAATAAGTCAGATTGAAGATTCTTAATTGTGTTGAGGCCTAATTCAACAGCTTTTTGAATTATTTAACAGCCAATCGGCAACAAATCGTCAATTATAAATTGAATACGATTCAAAGTTCACATACGAATCAAATCTTCGATCTTTCCTCATTCAAATAGCATATTAATATCAATTATGTTGCAAAGACTATTCATTTCGTCAAAACAAAGTTATTAGGTACACTATCAAGTTTATGGCTGGCTTTCGAAAATGAAATTTTAGTTTATAACACATAGTGAAGTGTTACGAACGATGAATTGCGATTATTACAGCTATTTGGATGTCATAGCGAGGGTGCTACGCGTTGTGTTCCCTCAGGGTCTAACCACCCCTAGCACGAATTGAAAATGGGGTTGTGATTCATTTCCCACGAGCCCCACGCTGCACCAAACAAAAAGCCTCAAACTCTATTACATTAAACTAGTTGCATTGAAAAAAGCGTCGTTTTATACATCTGTTGCTTAGAAATAATCGTTTTAGCGAATTAACCAATACTTGGTAAGAATTTATCAAATTATACCGCGCAACTAATTCATTCTTCACACAATGATTCGCCAAGGAGTACCGATGCATCATTTAGAAATTTAAAATTTTACCTATTGTAATACATTCCTGATTCACGTGTCCGTGACATCGACATGTCTAATTTTGGCACTGAAAATGTTTTTCCCGATATGACGCTATGCCGTCCTGAAATGAAAATCGTCAGCGATGATGATGCATCTTAAAAGCATTGCGCATCGTGCGCTCTATTTTCAAGGTACCTACTTTGTTTGTCATTTATACCTGCGTAGAACAACTTCCGTGTTTGATGTAATTTCGCGATATACCTCGTATGTGTACATGTATGTACTTAGCTGCCGGTGGGTTAGGTATAGAGTAGGTAGCAGTGAGGTGCGATAACGCGCTAACTGTGCGATACGGTCGCTGTTTCAGCCAACACGAGTCGACTGCGCACGAGCATTCAAAGTTTACGTGTCAATTCAGTTTCACTAGTAATGCTTTCATTTCATGAAAATAAGCTAGGGACGTTGTTAGTTTCAGGTGACGTAAAATCATAACAAATTGCGCAATTATTGGTGAAAGATACTTACAAAGCCATATCCTCTGCTTTTGCTGGTCTGTCTGTCTGTAATGACGACTGCCTCCTCGATGTCGCCATAGACCGCGAAGTGCTCCCTAAGGCTTTTGTCGGTGGTGTGGTACGGAAGTCCTCCAACGAACAGTTTGGTCCAAGTCGTGTCTTTCTGGCCTGGCAGCGCGCCCAACGCCAGCAGCCCCTCGGGCTCGGCAGGCAGAGCGCCCGCCATCAACATGCCTTGCACAGTCTCCGTCGCGCCGGCCACCGTTGCACTCTGCTAACACTGTCACTGCCGCTGCTGTCGCGTTCTACCAGTCTACGGGTCGCACAAGTGTGTAGGTTATGTTACAGTAGTAAACACTGGCGTGCGTGCGGGAGCGACCGTTCGTCGTGGTGGTTGAGCGCGGACTGATGCTCGTTCAGAGCGCACGTGGCGCTCCGGTACTAATTTTAGCCCCCGCCGCGCCCCCCTCGTCACCAGATGCGTCGGCACCGTCCCGGCCACATGCGTTGCGTGCCCTACCATGCCCTACTGCCTGCTACCCTCCACTTACGCTTAATGATATGCCTCGTTATCACAGTTGTGTTGGTCTTCAAGTTTCTAACTTCAAGGCACCTATTGCCAATATATTCTCTTAAAAAAAAGTGATGACGTATTCTATTTTTGCCCCAAAATACTGTTTAGGTAGGTATTTTTACGAGTAACACCAATCAAGCATATTCTATTTTTGAAACCCAATAATTGTGGTCTGTACACACTAACTAATGTTAAAAGCTGTCAATGGACTTCAGCTGATTGTGCTACATAAGTAAGTTAACCAAAGCACAGATTTAAATGACCGAGGTATTGTTATAAAAACCAAAACCGCGCATGTCTATTTAAAACTAGAATAAAAGACAAACAATGATGCAGACACGCGTAAATAATTAGAAATGGTAATGAATTGGTCAAAACGCCTGAACAATGAGACCTCATAATACACTGGAGAATAAACATTTCGTGATATTTTGCGACCTTGCGTAAGCTACATTGCCAAATAGTAAATTTGGTAAATTTTGAACCACACATGGTTTTTTGTTACTGAGACCCAAACGACTTATTTTGTTTCAATTACCACCGCAGTTACGTTTTATTTTTTGTCTTTAGCGTTAGTACTTAAACAATACAACACAATGTATCTACTTATACCTGAGACAAGAAGATGAGCAGCGGGCTTAGCACGAGCACCGATTTTTCGACGGAAGAATAGAAATTTATAACGCCTGTTTATAACACGATTAACTAAATGATGTACAATAGGAGAAGATAGCTATGTTTTTCTATTAGTTATGCGTTCTAAACGAATCATGATTTTGAAGAAAAACGTATTCACTTTGTGGCCGTCGAGTAGAAAGTTTGTTGTCAGTGTGATTTTGACAGTTTGGGAAGAAATATTCTTCTGAAATAGTCTACATTTGGACCTAGACCTAGGACCTAGACAAAGATCGTTAGAAATGAAAGACAAAATGACAGATTGTAGAAGGATATCTACGGTGCGATGTCAAAAATGGAGAATCGAAATGTCACTTTGTATTGAAAAAGCACTGTATATTCTTCGAAGAAATAGAAAACGTCATGCTAAGCCTGCTGATGAGACAAAAAGCTCGTAGCTAAGCTTACTTTTACTTGTATTAATTTATTTTGTATATTTTTTCCATGATTACGTATAATAATAAATATCATATTTTTTTGTCAAAGTAACTAACTTACAATACTGGAAAAGCCTTTTGTTATAGAAGACAAAGTAATTAAAAATAGAACTCGTGTTTTTGTAAGCCATCAAAGAATACGACTGTGGCAACTTTCATTTCGAAACCTTACGCCCGCCATTCCCAAGAAAAAGGGTCTTGGCATAAAAACAAGAAACAATAAAGTGATCCGATACGGATTCTGTTTTCATATTCGTAACTCCAGAACCGCAAAACTAGTAAAATTATAACTTTTAGAAAAAAACTAAGGAACCAACAAATTACGACAGTCTTTTACGAAAGGGAAGACAGAGGTATACGGTAGATAGTCTAGATAGGTATATCGAAAGTTACGTTTATGTCATATGTAACAGACATAGGCCTTAAACGTGGGGATTGACATGGGGCTGAAGTCTTATGAGACAAAGCCACTCCGGAGCTTTATTAAAATTACCTACGGGAAAATACCTTGACACTGATCTGGGAATCGAACCTACGATCGTCGCGCTTCCGACTAAATCAACGAGGCAGTATTTATTCTTAACCCCAATTTGTCAAATTTCTTTGATACTTTTTCAACTTTATTTCCAAAGAAATAAGATTCATGTTCAGTTGGGAAAATTTGACAGTTTGGGAAAGCTTGATGTGCTGGCGTCTGTACATTTGGCTGTTTTCTGTTGTGTACACACGGCTACACATCAACTTATACATTTCCAGAAGCTGATCTCGCATTGTACGGGTATAGGATTTCCGTACAGAGCGAAATCAGCGTAAGCTGGAAATGTATAGCTTGATGTGTAGCCGTGAGTACAATTCCGAAATGTGTGCAGACCGGATGAGCGAACTAAGGCTAAAACCAGGTTTAATATTTATTTATATTGATGTTTCGCTAGTAAATAAACTATACCACCAACCACCATAAACTTTGGAAATGAGTCTATTTTGAAAATGTATTACGTTTCCGAGGTATAATGCAAGAATTCTGAAGTTTGCGTTTCATCATAAATATACAGGGTGATTGGAAGATGGGTGCAAAGCTTTCAGGCGAAGATAGTACAGGCAATTTAGAACCATTTAAGCCATGGTTGTCTTAGACGAAGTCTTACCAAATATTTTTAACCAAATTTTTAAGTTTTTTTTCGGAAATTCTCAAAATTTAATGTAAACTGCATAATTATGGCCAAATTGAATGATAAATGAATTCATTTTTTATTTATTTAATTAAAGTAATGTGTAAGCAATCAAGCAAAACATGTTTTAGGCTTCTGTGTCATTAGACATTTTTTTACAGACATTTAAAGCTCAGAAAAAATAAAAAAAATGTACAATACGTCTTTTTAAACTTATTAAAAAAAAAAATTGGTAAGACTTCGTCTAAGACAACCATGGCTTAAATGGTTCTAAATTGTCTATACTATCTTCACCTTAAAGCTTTGCACCCATCTTCCAATCACCCTGTATATCATTATCATCACAATCAGCCTATAATGTTCCCACTGCTGGGACACAGGCCCTCTGTGAGAGGAGTTTTCCTTTCACAGCGATGCCATAGTGTCACAGCCATTAAAGGCAAGTAATAGATGTTACGTGGGGTGCAGCCACGCGGATTGCAATTTATTTTACTATTTATGCACATTATTAATTAGTTTTTAGTTGTTTGACACTTAATATCTTATTTTATTTTTTTTTGCTTTTTTTGTTTCTGTATCTGTCCATGACATCACAGCGGGCCCGATCAGAGTACCAGCGCTGCGACACTTTTTAAATGTCGCAGCATTATGCTGAGATAGTGGCCTTTTGGCCTCGTACAGGACCTTGTTTATTATTTTATACTTTTTTTTTGTATAAATCTAATTTTAATTTTACTATGTACCTAGCGTAGCGTAGTAGTGTTTTCGTTTTTTAGTGTGTTTAAAAAATCAATCAAAAATCAAAATATTTTATTTCACATAAGCCTGCATGGGCACTTATGAAACGTCAGAAGCTAGGTGCACGGTTCCAATTTGTCGTTTCCTATGGAGAAGAGCCGGCAAGAAACTCCACGGTTTAATTGTATTGTGTTGTAGTTACGTTTGTGATATTCCTATGCGAGTCTAATAAATACATTTTCTTTCTTTCTTTAATGGGTACGATTTTTTTTTTATTCACTGACCTCGGGGGGAGCGACTGCTTATCTGACCTCCACAACCCACTAACTGGATAATACGACACGCCTTGGTAGGACTGATTTTCAGAATTTCGGGCTTCTGACGACCCGTAACAACTGTCAAAGATCCACAAATGACAGCCGGGACCAACGGCTTAGTGTGCTTTCCGTGCGTAAGTATGTCTTTTTTTCTCACAGTTAAATTTTATGTGGAGAAGGAGTACAGAAAGCTAATATTTTTGACTAGCTGACCCGACAGACGTTGACATTGAATTCGCAACTTCCTTTATTTTTTCTTTCCTATGAACCTTCTCCTGACAATAAAATACAACGCAAAAAAAGAATTAGCAAAATTGGTCCAGTCGTTCACGTGTGATGCCGTGACCAAGGGAAATAGGGATTCATTTTTATATATGAGATAAGTTATAGATAGACTATCTGACCTGACAGACGTTGTCCTGTCTTAAATATGAATATTGGATTCGCATTATATATATGTTACGCGCAACTTTCTTAATTTTTTCATTCATAAGAACCTTCTCCTGACAATAACAAAGACAACAAAAAAATTATTCGCAAAATTGGTCCAGCCGTTCACGTTAGTGCTATTGGAATATGTTGCATAATTGTTGCTGCCCTTTCCTTGGTTTATAATATGGTTAATGTATTATTAACAGAATAAAGATCCAAAATAGGTCCAGGGATACCTAATTGTAACCTATAACGGGTCTTTGGGAAATTGTAGCTATTTTGCAACTATGTTTTCTACTATTGGATGACATCCATTTCAGCAATACATTACAGATGCGTAGGTTAAATAGACCAGCGTAAAAAACAGGAAGAAAGTCGTTGACCCGATACGTGGTAATGAAGATGATAACGCCAAAAATGATCTTTTAAGAGGACAAATCATGATCTCAACAGTATACAAGTATATTATCACAAGATATTTATAATTGTCAATCGAAATCAATGGTCGGTTTCGTATTCGGCCGACCGGAAGCGTAAGTGCGGTGCGCCTGCTGTGGGAAGCGCATTGTTCTTGTGAACACTATGTGGAACCGAACGCTTCCTCTACGTCACTAGTGCGGCTTGTTACGATTCATAATCACACACTATTTCCTTTTACAGTACCGTAGGTAGATGTGTAGGTACGTTGAGAGGTATTCAGGTGATCGTAAATAGCACGTGAGTTGGAATTCTAGTTGTTTTAGCAGTGCGGGTGGTTTGATACTTGACTGTAACATTAAAGTTTTGTATAAATGTTACTAGTAGGTTTTGAAGTTATTCCCATTATAAATAAATGGTCTCTATGGCTACTGATCACTGAAATGAACTCCACAAAGTCTTTAATAATACCTTCTCAAAAGTTTTAGTACAAGAGGACTTTCCTGAAAGTGCAATATGAAATGTCCAAATTAATGTATGAATTGGCAAAGGATCAGCATTGCCATACAATGTGGCAATGGTGCCAGCCTTTAGGGCACGATTTTTTTGATGCCCTACTATTATTTTCACTCCTTTATTATATTATTCTTGTACGTGTCATTATTACTATAATGAGACAATTAATTTTAGATGGTTTTCAGACGGCTATGCATTTAGGCCATTCTCCGTACCTAATCTTCGGGATCTTTACCAAGATTAAGATATCTTATATTATATTATATTAAATATCTTCGCTATATTTTCTCCCAATCCAAGTCCAACCCAAAAGACAATCTAAGTAGGTAGATTTAAAGGCACAGATGCATCAGCTGTAGAATCAGCTGTTCGTAATTTTTCTGCACATTTTTAAACATTTTTTTGTTGTTTAATGTTCTAAAAAGTAGGTAGTCAAAAAGAAGAACGGTACGGTACCTGATATGAAGGGTGAGGGGTGCCGGGTTCATTGATCGCGTCTATTGTCGAAGCAGCGCGTGCGACGGCAGCTGCACCCTGCCGCCCTACGCTTGGGGGTAGGCAGATGGTAGATATTGATTTTTTTTTCTATCAAACAATATCTAGTATGCGTGATAAGTGAATAAACTTGGTGATAGATGAACGGGTACAGCGATATTAAAATGATTTAGTTGGAATATAAATAAACTATTGTCGTGTACAGACTATGTGGGTACTCGACTAGGTACCTAACCTACAACTGAATTCTTGATTATTTTTTAAAGGACGACATAAGAGAAGCCGTTATTATTTCCCAGCAACTAAAACATGTCTGAGCTATGTAGTCCACAGTTGCATCTTCTTCACGCAGTAAATAATCTAAATAAAATTGTCTTTCAATAAAAACATGTTCATCCCGTTTATTCTCTTTGTTCAAAAAGTCCAGTGAATGACAGTAAAGTTCTCACAGCATCCGCAAAAAAATAAAACAAACCCTTTTTGTATAAAATCAATAGAAAGTCTGTGCCCTGCCCTGCGACGGCGATGGTCAAAACGACGCGCGACGCTCGCGCACCCTCGGCAGGGACGCGTATCCCTTGCAATTGCACGTCAATAACGGCGTATACACAACAGAGAGAATATAGTCCATAAGAACATACTATAACATCTTACTTAGTTATTTATCTAGACGTAAATGATCCTGTTTTAAATTATTCCTTCATCCAACATCATCAACGTAGACTTATATGATTATCCTTCAAATTTAAAGTTCGCGAGCACTTTCGCAAAAAGTTGGCCGTATCATTACAACGGTAATGTTTTCTCATTGTTTGTCTTATTTGTTGTTAGTAAATTCGTTGATTTATGTATATTTATCTGTGCTTATATCTACATATATATAGTTAGGTATATTTGTATTATATTTATAGTTTAAGTTAGTTTTATGCGTGTATGTTAAAAATATTCCTAAAATTTATTGCACCTACCACTGTTTGTCTCTGCATCGCCCAAAGGTTGACTGGTAGAAAATACCTCTGTACATTTGTGTGCTTAAAGTATTAAATAAATAGACGTACGACCTATAATAAATTCAATGCAACAAAAAATAATGTTTAGCCTAAATATTCCGGCTTTCTAGCTATTTTCCTGCAGAAAATGACTGGGAAACAAAGTGTTTTTTTTTGTTAATACGCCTACTTATGATTCAGACAGGTGTAGCAGAAAAATTGCCACTTATAACAATTGCCCATAGCTTTTCCAAAGACTACATTAGAAAATTACTATTCGTGTTTCTATAAATAAATATACTGTGACAGCACCATATCTATCTAATTTATGGACAGGTACCTACATAAAAAATGTGGGTTACAATAATAATTACTCAATAACCTTTCGGAAACAGACAAACGACTTCAACGCGTTTCAAATGAAGCCCAAGGCTCAATATGATTAGTGGAATACCTATATAAAAACCATAATATTATTACAGTGACTTTTTAAGTAATAAAGTGTCCGACATATCTTGACAAATGTTTAGAATACCTATTTATTATTGAGTCCACCAACTAAGTACTTAACTTGGTAGGTACCTACTGTAGAGATAATAGCCTATTTGGTGCTTACATACCTACGACCTCCGCGAGTCCGCTGAAAGTTACGGCAAGAAATAGGACACAAAAATGTATTTATCGACAAATTTACAAAGATAGGGATAGGGCAATAGGGAATCACGAGTCTTAATTGATTGGATACGTTAAGAGCGTTCATTCCACGCGGGCTGGCAACAACGCATTTATAGTAGTTTTTCGTGGTTATTTCATTAAATACAAACAAAAGTACTATTTTTTTCTGCAAAGCACTAGATCGTTGGTATTTATAATTATTTTTAAAATTTACTCTTTAATAAAAACATTTAATCGTACTTTAATAATGCAAATAGAAAATAATTGACGGTATGTCGATTTTTATAAGTAATTTTTATACCAAAATAACTGTTAATAAAATGGCATACAAACTTGGAAATACCAACGATTTAGTGCATGGCTAAAAAAGAGGTTTACTTTCGTTTGTATTTAATGAAAAAATCACGAAAATAAATAAATGCCATAAATGCGCCGTTGCCAGCCCGCGTGGGGAGAACGCTCTTAAGGTAACCCCGAAATTCAAATTTTATAAATACATACTTGTAACGGTCGCAAATCATATTTTGTGCAACATAGAACTTGATATTGACCTGAAAATTGTAAAAACGTAAGAAAATTTGAATTTCGCGGGATTCCCATTATGAATACGATATAAAAAGTAGGCGTCAGATTAGTACCATAGAGGGCGTCGAGGGCGCGAGATTTTTGCTCACAGGCCAAGGAAGAAAATATTAAAATTAATTGATTAGTAGAAGTTTGGGTCACGCCCGTTTTGTAACGTTCCCGTTTGGTAACGCTTCATATAGGTACTTACCTATCGCGGTGCACCAGGTCTAGTCAGTATGTTAAGTCATTTGTTTTAAGGAATGTTATGTTTGTTTGAAATTAAATAAGTAATTAATGAACTACATACGTTACCTAGTACCTACAATATACATACAATAGGTAAACTTTGTTTATTCATTCCAAATATGGCTAACTGTGACTAGGTAATATACAATTATGTGTAAAATTAGAACTGAACACAGCATTTGTATAAATATCTAGATTTGTATAAAGAATTTTTATTTATTTTTTTAATCTGGCAGTCTTTTAGCTTCATTTGGTCCGTTTTCTCAAACATTCCAAATTGCACTGGCTACTTCTTTGGAACCAAAACAATTATGGTTCAAACAACATAATAAAAAGTTGGTAATTTTCAAAAAATCAGCTTTTTTATGTAACTCAAAATCTGGTATACATCATGACAGGTGTATCGTTTCTATAAAAAAATATTGTTCACTGTTGTACTTAAACTACCACTTCACTTTAGTTTTCTATTGTGACACCTCCAACGAATAGTCTTTGTTTTTTCTTTAAGGTTTATAACTATGCTCGGCATGAAACAACAATTCTTCACCCCTTTTATTTTTATTTACTTTTTATTTTATACGGTCGGGCCACTACTATCTGTTGCTTCTGCCATGGTACCCAAGCGAGATACCTAAGTAGTTACATATTAAATCTTTTCTTTTAAACTGTAAGACAGCACATTGTGTCTGTCTCTGTCTAAAAGTTTCGCAAAAATATAATTATTGTCTTGAAACCGGAATCCGTTTACAACTCAATAACAACCACTAAGGATAAGGGCGTACTCCAAACCTTTTTGTACCTGCACTACATTCGTTATAATTTTTTACCTATGATTCTTTAATCTGTTCATAAGATTAAATAAGTTCTGCACACCAGAACTTTTGACTCTGACCGTACTTTAAGGCGTGCTCAGGTACGTAATATCTATAAACATAACCAATGTATATGTAGCGTTGCCAAACGGGAGCGTTACCAAACGGACGCGACCCGAAGTTTTGCAGGACTAATCACTGAAGTTTAACGGCAAACGGATTTATTACTCGTCCCAGTACGGAGAGGTCCCAAGTGCTCTCACAGTATATACCTACTTAGTAAAATAACCGAAACTACTGGCCCTTAGTCCTGAACAGGCTCTTTGGTCTATTGGTCGTAAGCGCTACTGCTGTGCACGAGGTCCTGTGTTCGATTCCCTCAAAGTGTTATTGGGTTTTTTCATCTAGAATTTATCAATACTAGCCCAGAGTGAGAAAGGAGAATGATGGCATTGTTGCCATCAATCGGGCAGAAATCCAGACAGTTCAGTTTACATGGGACTTATGTGCATAACTGGCGAACTGGTGATACCTCTACCTCACCCCTCGGGGAATATAGGCGTGATGTTATGTAAACCGAACCTACGTGGTAGGTACTTACAGTCGAGTTCATTAATATTTCGGCCCTTTCAGGCTTCAAAAATATATGAACGTCAAAAAAGTTGTCATCATTAAATTCGGGTCAACATTTAGATTAATATTATGTGACTGCTTTTTCTCATAATTTTTCATATTATTGCCTAATGTACAGCATATAATATTGAACCGTTCACATGAGGACATATTTTTGATCTATAGGTTCTATAGAATTTATTGAGCTATTCAACGCTCACAATATTTTGAATCCTTGACAGTGCCAATATATTAATGAACTCGACTGTTTTACTGACCTATTTCAAAAGAGATTTAAAATTTAATGTCTTTGGTTATTTCCACGTAGTGACGTTGTAAACTAGATAGGTATGTACCTCCTATCATTTGGTATTCTATGATTGCTGGCTGTTCCGCAAAGTACCGTCTAATATGTAGGTCAGTACGCCCCTAGCGGTCACTTCGTATGAATTGTTTGCACATATGCGTCAAGACTATTTATGTTAATAATTGATAAACTGCTTCATAATTTATTTTACATCATAATAAAAAAATACTAGGTTTAGGTTCGTATTATATGTCTTTTGTTTTTAAATTAGACTGCACTGTCCCACTGTTTGCAAAGACCTCCCGCAAATCCTTCGAGGCATTCTTTTCCAGGGCCATCTCGATCCAATCCTTGCAAATATGCGTCTGACCTAGGTCGTCACTGTGTGGAGACTATTGCCCAGCGGTCCCATTTTAGCCTTGTAGCCTTTTTGGGATTATTCCTAACCTGACCCGAAATCCTAACCCGCGACCGGGTTAGGATTAGGTTAAGAACTTAAAAAATATAATATTTGTTCCGAACGTAACCCTATTCCTAACTTGACCCGAAGTATCGTTCCTATAATAACCCGAATTGCGATATAGATAAGTTTTCCCCTCTCCCCTTTCCTAGAATAAAAAGTACAGAGGCCAGCACATCAAGCTACCCCATTCTGTCAAATTTCTTTGTTAGTTTTTCAACGTTATTAGAAAATAATAAGGGTTCATGTTGAATTGGGAAAAATTTGACAGTTAGGGATTTCTTGATGTGCTTGACTTCTGTACCTATACTGTGTCAAATCAGAAAATTTATTATAGGTAGGTATGTAAGTAATCTAAATATCACACACTAACATTTAACATTAAGGTGGAAGCGCCAAGGTAGCCCACGAAATTCAAATTTTATTACGTTTTTTGCAATTTCCAGGTCACTGTCAGGTTGTATGGTGATCTAAATATGATTCGCGACCGTATCAAATATGGCTTTACAGAATCATAATCATTATAATCAGCAATACATCTCTATAAGTTCATATTACTCTAAAGAATGACTATTTCATGAAATTATGACATTTGAGGGCAATTCTAACTTATGGAGTTGTATTGCTTATTCTAATGATTATGATTCTGAAAAACCTTATTTGATACGGTCGCGAATCATATTTAGATCACCATACAACCTGATACTGACCTGCAAATTGCAAAAAACGTAACAAAATTTGAATTTCGCGGGCTACCCTGGCGCTTCCACCTTAAACACGAAACAAAAATAAGTACCTACCTATGGTAAAACAAAATACAGTTCTATTATTGTGTCATACTTTGAACTTAATTTTTAATCATGTGTCAAATTAGAAACTTTAATTTGACACATAGGTACTTTTTATTTAAAGAAAGAAGAGAGGTTAATACCTATCTATATCGCAATTCGGGATAGGATAGAAACGATACGTCGGGTCAGGTTAGGAATAGGGTTACGGTCGGAACACATTTAAAAAAAAAATCAAGTTCCTAACCTTACCCGCGACTGGGTTAGGATTTTGGGTCAGGTTCGGAATAATCCAAAAATAAAAAAATACCTACGTCTAAGATTTCCCATTTTGTATATTCTGTCGGAAATATTCTGTGTAATTAAGTTGGTACATCTGCCTTGTCTAACAACTAAGGGCCCAAACTGACGACCCGCACCCGATGGGTCCCTCTACCTGAAAAATGACAATGCAACAGGCTCAGACGACGCGGACGCTGACGAAATGAACTGAGGTAGTTCCCTGTAGTGAGACACTTGGGGCAAATTCAAACGCAAAGCATTTGTTACAATTAAAACATTAGAGTCAGTTTTGAATTGTCAAGGAGTCGGTCAGTCCTACTTACATGGAGATAGAACAATAGAAGCACGTAGGTATTAGTTACTCTGTACGTTAGGTGTGTAGCCACTCAATAGTCATACATAAGCATCAGAATAATACCAGTAATGTTTCACGTAAGTAATCCGTCAGTCCAGTCATACGTTCGTCTGACTAATCGATACTAATTTAATTAGAGACAAATATTTGTAATCAGCATTAGGCACTAAGCAGTGCTGGCCCAGTGGTAACGGCCGCGACTTACGAGCTTGTAGGTCGTATGGTTGAACCCAAACAGGCGGTTTACTTTGTGTAAATTATTTCATCACCACTGTTCTCAAAACGGTTAAGGAAAACATCGTGAGGAAACCAGCAAACTAGAAACAAACATTCGAAGGGCATGTGGGATCTACCAACCCGCACTGGACCCGCGTGGTAGATTATGGCCCACTCCCTCTCACAGAGAGGAGGCCTATGTCCCAGCTATGGGAAAAGTATGAGCTGATTATGTTCTAGGCATTGTGCCAACAAAATTCAAGTAGATCACGTGTACAAACGTTTATTTCTTTTGCAAGTTTTTCCAAAATTAGTTGGCCAGACTAGAAATTGTCCCAGAATTTCGATTAATATGTAGGATAAGTTTATTCTTAGTTGTCTGTACTTGCCTAGATTTGTGAATCACCGTCTAAGATTGTGAAATTCTACATGTTATTGGTTTGAGAAAAGTTAACTACGCACTCTTGATCACATTGATATTCCTCGACATTGATACAATAATGTAGGTGGCTACAAGTAGCCATCGTCCATCAAAACAATATACTTTCTGTCTCCGTACTCTATTTGCCAACGTGAAAACATTCCCACCACTGTGATGAAGCATTCTTCATGACAGTGGTGGAACAAAGTACCTACTTGCACACATTTGTGCAAGTACCTACTTTATCTTTCACGTTTTATAACTATGTGTGTGCCAAAGGAGACGGGGATTTCTGAGACTGATTGTAATAAGTTGAGGTATGATTTAAAAAAGGGTTATTATTTTCTATTTCAAAATGTGAATAATCAACCCAATTTACAATCTGGAAAATGAGAAATCCGAAAATGAAGTTAAGGTGACGAATAAAATGAAAATCGATTAAGTTATAATCGATTAACGTGACAGAGCTCAGTGTATTTAAAAATAATAGTTTAAAAACGAAAAAACACGCTTTAAAAACCAAACTAAAAAAGGATAAAATAATTTAATTCAATTAAAAAGCGTGGGGTGCTTTTTGAGGTATTTTTATAATCAATTAATGTCAAGCACCCCACGCTATTTAATTGAATTAAATTATTGTCTCCTTTTTTAGTTTGGTTTTTAAAGCGTGTTTTTTTGTTTTTTTAAACTATCATTTATTTTCTATTTTTTAGTTGTGCTAACTACAAAAACGTGTTTTTTTTCTCATTTTTATTTTAATTATTGAATTGTCATCGGTCCTCGACAAGTTTACAAAGTTTCAATGAAATCTGACCGTTTAAAGTGGGTCAAAATCGTGCTCAAAGGAGTCGGTTACATACAAACATACAAGTGAAGCTAATATTAAGCGTGAAAATACCAAAAAAAAAATATTTTTATTTTTAAACATGCCATACCTAAGGTTTTTAAATCTTTGTGTTTCCTAACTTTCTCTAAATATAATTAACATCCTATTTAAATAAAAAATGACAATCGCACTTCAAAAATCAGAGGCAATTCTCGTAATTTTAAGAACATTCACAGTCTGATCTCAGTCTCAATCTGTCAAAAATACCTCTAGTTTCCATACATTTTTGACAAGTTTTTGACATTTGATTGTCGCTGAGATGAGACTGCGACTAGATTGTGAACGTAAAAACGTTCACAATCCAGGCCAATTCTCGTAATTAAAAAATTACGAGAATTGGCCTTAAGATGTTAAGTAAAGATTGTTACATAACCTCACTTTTACTAAATCTCTTATTGCAGCTCTCAGATTGCCAAAATCCGCAAAATTTTCAGTGATGGTTTGATAATATAGTAGCTATTATTTGACACCAATTTCATCTTTTTACATCCAGGCCCAAGATTGTATGAAAGTGTATCCGTCTCCTTTAATCCAAATCCATTTAGCCTATTTTGTATGATTGAGTGACAAACATCCAAACTTTCAAATTTTCAATATTACTAGTTTCTGTCAACGGCTTCGCTCGCGTGGAGGTCGGAAATTATCCCGCGGGAACGTACAACTGGGATGAAAATCAACGTTTGTGTTAATCCAAGTTATAAACTATCTGTGTGCCAAATTTTATCCAAATCCGCTCAGTAGTTTTTGCGTGAAACAGTAACAAACATCCATCTTCCATCCATATTAGTAGATAGTTGGAAAATCTAAATTTTTAAATGTAAAACACCATTTCCATCGGGCAGTTTCCTGGCCTGGATTTTTTTAATGAATAAGAATTGATTAGATACTATCGAGGAAACTAACATCTATACACCGAGGACTATTATTGCTTTCAGCGCTCAGCCGCTATAGTTACGCTTGCTAACAGATGTGGTCATTGTGTGCACGGGACTTTGTTTTCAAATTGGTCAGAACTCAGATGTAAGTTTCCTCGATAGTATACATATACATACTATTTTCTGGCCCTACTAAGTTGTATGGAATGGCTACTGCCAGTTCATACAAACAAGAGCGATCTAGACAGGTACGACTGTGCCTATCTAGATTGCTCTTGTTACCAAAAGAGGTAAGTACCGAGGTCGTCGGATATACCTACCATACTCCATTTGAAATAAGATTAGACATTTAAATAAACCTTTTTTACAGTCCGTTCAACCGATTTTGACTTTTATTCCGTAAGAATAAGGATGGCATTAAAAGAAAAAAAGTGGTTACAAAACCAACTGTTTTCTGTGTCATTTATCATGCTATCAACGCAATAGAAGTCGAAATCAGTTAAGCGTACTGTAAAAACGGTTTATTTAAATGTCTGATATTATTTCAAACGGAATATAGTTGAAGCTTAGAAAGAAAGCAATGCATGTTTTCGAATGCAATTTAATTTGATAATGTCTTTCTTTTATTTTTTTAAACGTTGCCCCGCACTAGGAATTTCTTCTGTATGGCGGGTGCGTTTACAAACATTTGAACTCACTTATATACTTACATAGCCAGACCCGGAACAACTACTTGTAAGTCATACAAATATTTGTCCCGTGCGGGAATCGAACCCGCGACACGCAGCGCAACTGCTGCGCTGCGTGTCGCGGGTTCGATTCCCGCAATCGCTTAACCAATGCGCCAACCGTTTTTTTTTTTGAGGTTGGGATATCATCAAATAACTTCTCCCGCTCTGGGTGGAGCAGGAGGGCGTGTCAGACTTACTGACTAAAACCCACCCGTGTTCCCTCAGTTGCCTGTGTGCCAGGGGCCGCGGCATCTCTTTCGAACAACCCGCACCCCTGGCAGGCATCGGCCCTTGCTGGCCCAACCAGTTGGTGCTGACATCTCTTTGAGGCGCGCGTGGAACACAACGCGCTGTCAACCCGGGCTTAGTCCTTACCGGACAGCGAGCTTTCCTTTACTCGCCGTCCGCAAGCCCGCGCCTACGGTGGCCGGGAATCAGCCTGGGATACCCGACGCCAAGGGCGTCTCCTGCGAAGGCTAGGGCCGTGAGGACGCATATACAGCCTTTATATGAACTGTTTGTTTTCTATTTCTCAAATGAAATTTTATTTGGAATCATCCATCCGATTCTTACTAAATTTCAAAAGATTTTCACCAGGTTACGTCACGCAAGTGATGCCAACGCCATCTAGTGTTTTACTTACAAACTAACTAGCCCCCACACCGCTCGGTTCACCAAGCGATTGACGTAACTGACCATAGCACAGAGAGAATTCGAACTGTATAGTTGATGAGTACATAAATAGATGTCGCTGCTATCGGGGAAAACTAAAATTAAATCTAGTCTGAAGTTGTTAACAAAATATTAGCGTAGCCTTATCAGCAAATATTTTCTTTGTAATGATAATAATGGCGTTATTTTTAGCACTGTAGACTGTAGGTTCTATCTTAATTCAGTTTGGTAAAACAAATGAAGGACATTTTTTATCTCGATGTTCTCGTACTACAGCTCCTCGTTATGGTACGTCGAACCATGTAAATATATAATGTAGGTACCTGCGGGGTAATTATAAAACACACTAACAGTAGGATTAACTTTAATTTTGACAGTTCAATAACATTAATTGCGTAATTTACGTTATCGAGCAGACAATTTTTTCGAACAAAATTATGAAGCAATGCATTTCCTGCAAAATGATTCAAATTCTGTTTGATAGTGTTACGCAATTAGGGTGCTGATTACTCAGCGGTCAGACTCAGCATCTATCATACCGCTCATTCATAATACCATAAATAATGATGACGTTCTGTGCCACGTCATAGTTTAAAATAAATATTGCGTAGAGTGAAAATGTGAGTCGATTCTCGTAACTGCGCTCTTTATAGCGTTTGAAAAGTCATAAACAGGTAAAGGTAAGTAGCCTATACAAAGAAAAATATCATCTCTACTCTTTTGAGGGCTATTTTCAAATCAAGAAATTATAACTATAGTTAATAGCCACTTGCATTCACACAAAAATAGATCAAGAACTTTCGGGTTACAATTATTTTTTAATTTGAAAGTCACTTTACAGCACAGAAACGAAACTATTCATTATCGTCCCACACAGCTTTCTACAATATCGCTAGATAAAAACGCTGAGATTTAGCCTCGTTGCTCACTGATGTAATATTTAAAAAGATCTTGGGGAAATGTTTGGAATTATTTTCCACACCCGTCTGAGCAACGCTAACGCGATTTGCAAGCAAAAATAAGAGCAGGCTAACAGTGTCTACGAATGCCTACGCGACGTAGCTGCAGCTTCTGCAAAAGCCTACGCAGCGTAGCAGCGTCATCTAAGAGAGCCTACGCAGCCTCTACGCGACGTAGCCGCTGCGTCTATGATCAATTGATCACCTAGGCGATGTAGCAGCTGGGTCTACGAGAGCCTACGCAGCGTAGCAGCGCTTACGAATTGATGAAGCTACGACTACGCGGCGTGACCATTCGTAGATACTTGGTCGTACTCTCAAATAAAAAGTGTAATGTTTGTGAAAGTGAATTCTGATGGTGTTACATTATATTGTTAATAATCTTAAAAAAGGGAAGTCTCAGACGTATATGTATAAATTATATATATTATAATATTATAAATGTGAAAGTTTGTATGTTTAGATGTTTGGATGTATGTTACTCAATCACGCAATCACGGATGAACCGATTTGGATGAAATTTGGTACACATAGTTTATAAACTGTACTATCACAAAGTATAGGTACTATTTAACCCGGTTGAACGTACCGCTGGCAAAAACTAGGTAACCAACAAGGGTAAGGGACACCATTAATTTCTTTATTATTTTATTTCAGTCATATAATAATCAATAGTCAATTCCATAAAAAACACCCTTTTATTCAATCAATACACAAGTGTATCTCTTTAACCCTAAATAATTTTAAAAGCAAAAAAATATATGATATTTTCAAGTCTTTTTTGCATAAAGTGATTGAACTCAAAACATAATTAAACATACTTTAATCATCAAAAGCAAAGTCACCTCAAAATTATCTTTAAAACCAGTTTATCCCTTCAATAACAATTATAATTAAAAATATACCATAAAATTCCAAATGCCAAACTGCATTCAATGATGGATTCTCTCTCTCTTCTTCAACCCTTGGCCACCCAATGCTGAGTGTAGGTCTCTTCCAAATCTCTCCAATTTTGGCGGTTTTGTGTCATGGCTATCCAGTGTCTTCCGGCCACTTTAATGAGATCGTCTGTCCACCTAGTCGGTTGTCTTCCCACATTCCTCCGTCCCGACCGTGGTCTCCACTCCAACATTTTCTTCCCCCATCTTCCATCCAGTCTACGGCATATATGGGGCCGCCCAGTTCCACTTTCTTTTTGCTATCACTTCCGCTATGTCCGTGAGTCTCGTTCGTCTCCGTATTTCGGTATTTTTCACCCGGTCGTAGAGGGAGATGCCCAACATGGCTCGTCCCATAGCTCACTGGGTGACTTGCATGCGGTGATAGTGTGTTTGGTGAGCGTCCAAGTTTCAGCCCCGTACGTCATGACTGGGAGGACACACTGCTCGAACATGCGATGCTTTAGGTTTATGGGCACCCGCTTCGACTTGACTACGTCGGACAGCTTACCGAAAGCACCCCACCCTAGTTGGATACGGTACTTGATTTCGCGGTCTTGTCCGTTCATCGCTATACTCAAAGTCTGTACCAAGTATACGTACTCCTTGACTTTTCTTAATTGCTGACCATTCAATGTCGTCATCACAGCACATTATTTTTGTTTTTGCGGCGTTCATTTTTAGCCCGACATTGAGTGACACGTCATACAGTTCTTGTGCCATAGCTTGCAGATCCTCCACGTTGCTGGCAAAAACGACAATATCGTCGGCAAAGCGCAGATGGGTTAGTCGTTCAGCATTAATGTTTAAGCCTCTATTAGACCAGTCGAGAAGCTTAAATACATCTTCCAAGCAGGCTGTGAAGAGTTTAGGTGATATCGTATCTGCTTGTCTCACCCCTCTTTTAACGCGTACTAGATTTGTAAGCTCGTGAAGTTTGACTTGTAAGGTAGCCGCACGGTATACTTCCTTAATTGCCTCTACATATGTGATGTCTACCTGACATCGTTTCACCGAATGAATGACTGCCCAGTGTTCAACCGAGTCAAACGCTTTTTCGTAGTCGATGAATGCCAACACTATTAGGTCGGTTATACACGTTGCACTTCTCAATTATTTGTCGTACTGTGAAGATGTGGTCTACTGTTGAGAACCCACTCCTGAACCCTGCCAGTTCCACTGGTTGTGCTGAGTCTAATCTGGTGGTAAGTAATGAAATGGGTCGGTAGTTGCTCAGCTTGGTGTTGTCCCCCTTCTTATGCAAGAGTATGACGACCGCCGCATTCTTCCACAATTCTGGAGTTATCCCCCCGAATAGCACTTTATTATAGAGTACTTGCAGTTGTTTGAGTGATAGATTATTTAATATTAAATAGTTAATATCTAATTTTATACGATTTTATTTGCATTTTTACGACAGTGCTTGCTCATTTATTATTCGAATTTATTACAACAGATTTTAACCCGTATCGGATTGCAATAACAACTATTATCACTCATAACGACCAGGGCCTTAACTAGCTTCTGTCCGCAACTTCGTACGCGAGAAATTTCTTGTTCCCCCGACCCACCTCGTCGCTCCGCATCACCTCCCCGTACTATTACTTCGTTTCCGAATAGGGTTCTTGCTGACTTTCTTTTATTGTTTTGCTTGGCTCCTAAGCGTATATTAAGGGGATATCAAGTAGCATAAAGCCGTCCTCATGAATGTGACTATCATATACAAAAGGATTTTTTTTTTCAAATCCAACTGGTAGTTCCAAAGATTAGCGCGTTCAAACCAACAAACAAACTCTTCAGCTTTATTATATTATTAAAGTATAGGTACAGATAGATTAGTGCACAATGACTGAGGGGCGACCTTCATGTTGTCTGATCTGGCTAACTGACTTACTACAATACTGTGAATCATTCTATTGTAGTTGTGACATGCAATGGCGCGTAATTTTGTTCTGTCGGTGCTATGTAGTGTAAATGTATTGATTGTTAGATTTATTAGATAAGTGGTAATCTTCTAGACCACTGAAACCATTGAAGAGAATAAAAGGGTGTTTTTTAAAAAACCACCTTTTTGAGCGTTTTCAAGAAATCACCGCCTTAATAATGTTAAATTTAGTCGCCTGTCACACTCACCCAGTGTAGATATTGATATGTCTTACTCTTTACGCAAAGTCAAGTCTGTCCTGCATAGGGTATTATCACAAAACTGAAAAATAATATTGTAGTTCTTTTGTGTTTTTTTCACTAACATATAGATATAGTTTTTTCTTTTTCTTTTTTTCGTTTTTATTGAGACGTTTACTCTTTACCGCTGCTTGCCGCTGTCGAGATATTTGTTGTATTAAGATCTATATACATTCGTTCACGCAAGGAGAAAAAAAAGTTGCGCATATTTGCGCATTTTCTGGCTCGGTGCCAAAACATATCGCGAGATAAAAATTGCATTTTTTTCAATTCCTTTTTGTAACCATGACTGATGGTAAAGTGGCACAAGTTTTAACTAAAACTCGTTTGAGAGCTTCTTGTCCAGTTGTAATGCTACTCCTGGGCAAATGAACAACTTAGAGGCAATTAGGACTCGAGATGTGAACGAAAGTTCATTTCAATACAGACTGTCAACACTACATGCTTGGATTAGGATAATGGAGATGATCTTAAACATTTCCTATAACTTGACTTTTAAAAGTGGTTATCTACTAGTCCTACTACACCTGAAAATAAAAAAAATAAAGACGAAAAGAAAAAACTGGTACAAAAGCGGTTTAGGGAGGAAATGGGATTGCTGTCAATAAACCCCGACGAGGCACCGGAAATAGTAATGACGGAAACACAGTTTAGAGATTTTTTCGGAATTACTCTTGCTCTGCAGTCATAGAACTTACATAGATATAGAACCTACCTACCTTGGATATAGAACCTACAAGTGTAGACGTAGAACTTATAAAACGAATATACTTAATACTTACTACAAAGTATGTCATCTGCTGGAATGGGTATTGATTTGATTCAAAATAGTTCGGTTATACAAAAAAACAGCGCTGGGGGTCTAGTATGATATGCTGAATTTATGGTTACAGATTGCGCACTGTATAAAAACTTTTCCTGTATAAGAAAAAAAAAACATAATTCGTGTTTTTTTGTAATTTACATAAAATGGAAAATATAAATAGTAAGAGAAAAAAAATATGTACAAAATTCAGCACGCTCCTACAGATTTTTGTTGACAGCAAGAAGGGCCTTTTTTTTTGGTGGGAAATCATCAAATAACTTCTCTCGGTCTGGGTGGAGTAGGAGGGTGTGTCAGACTTCTGCTGACTAAAACCCACCCGTGTTCCCTCAGTTGCCTGTGTGCCAGGGGCCGCAGTATCTAAGAATAGTATAGAAGTTACACTTCAAAAAATGCATTTTACAGTCCAATTCTTGGCAAAGGTTACAGGCTATTTAAAATCACGCCACAACCCTTAGGGGCCGCGCAAAAATATTAAAGTCAAACAGAATGATACGATGCGACGCGGTTAATGATGATGATGATGATGGGACTCCCTTTTCCGCACGTAGACTCCCATTCGGTCCGTTGTGCGACGCGGTTAAACTAACCGGCGGGTGAAACCGCGAGGCACAGCTAGTAAGATAAAATAAAACTACTCTCTAGTGACGTCATAAAGCCGTTAGCTCGTGTAGGCGACCTGGGACTGTGAGCTTGATTAGTTTTATATAGTTGATGACATCAGTTTATTGGTCGTACACCAAGTCGAGAGATGTCATGCTGAGTTTACTGAGAATTACGAAATTAGTATACAATAGAATCTACTGAAGAGATGAATTCTAATTGCAGGTTTTAGTGTAAATACATCCTTTCTTGAAAATATACTACAACATTGTACTATATCTCTACAAAATAGTTATTGTAATGCCTGCAGTAAATTTTCATTAATATCCGATTCATTCGCACCTGTCTAGTAATTTCTGAGCGGTTCATAATGGTTGCTTGTTTTTGCAAGGACAGCTAATTCCATTTATTTCAATTTGATGACGTCATAGAATAAACAAAATATACAATAACACTTTTTTCTTGTTTCAGGTCGAATGGTCTGAAACGCGCTTAGACACGCGCCGTTCTTGCTGATAATGAGCTATGGTTCGTTGCCCATAACGGGCAAAATGTTATTGTGTTTTTCAATCAGCACCCTAATTGCGTAACACACACACGATCAATCATAATCTGTTTCATTTTGACAGTTCAACAATATTCATTGCGTTATTTACGTTGTAGAGCAGACGCATTTTCCCAACATATGGAGCAATGGATTAGCAATCTGTTTCAAAATGATTCAGATTATGATTGCTCGTGCATTACGCAATTAGGATGCAGAATTTTCTCAGTACCAGCCCGGAGTGTTTGACTTATACCCGATTGATGACAATAGGCTCGCGCTCTTTTTTAACCGACTTCAAACAGGAGGAGGTTCTCAACTCGTCGGAACCTTTTTATTTTTTTTATGTATGTTCTCCGATTACTCGAAGATGCCTGGACCGATTTGGACTTTTTTTTTATTTGAAGGGGTAGACTTCCCAGGTAGGTGGTCCCATGATCATCAAATCAGGATCTGATGATGGGATCCTGGAGAAATAGAGAGAGCTCTTAAAATGTTATAGGCACACTTGAAGCGATTTGGGTAGTTTTTGGATGAGTACTTTCTCGGAGTGGGTCCCATTTCAATGTGGTGAAGATCTGATGAAGAACTTCGGAGATAGGCAACGGAACTCCTCAATAAGTGATAGCAAATGGAATGGGATTGCTGAAATCCCATGTCTGTCTATTGTTTACACCAGTTCATAACATAACATCACGCCGGTACACTGTGAAGGGGTAAGCACATGTGAACCACTATAAAGTGAAAAACAAAAACTTTTTTCAAAAAAAAAAACCGACTTCCATAAAAACACTACAAAGTGAAAAATAACTTTAATTTCGGAAGGCGGTGACAAAAAATTAAAATACATATCCAAAGTCACTTCAGAAATTAAGAGAAATTCAGACTTTAGAAATTAAAGTAATTAATTAATTTTTCACTTTGTAGTGTTTATTTTGGAAGTCGGTTGTTTTTTTTTTGTTAATGGTACTTAAACAGACCTGGCCAAATGCGGGTGTACCTATAGGGTACAGGCGTAATGTTATACTAGCCTAATAGCTGTGGTCACCGCTTAGTCTGCTAAGTGTTGTGATATGGTCGTAGATTAGAATAATTGCTTGTTTATTACAGCAGTCATTTAGAGATTTTGGAGGCCATGTATTTATCAAAGGAGCGATGAGTCTCAAAATTAAATTCACAATAACAATGCAATCAAAAACGTTAAAGAACATGACCAGTGGGACGATGGGCGCCAATCTAGTTGTCCAACACAATGTGCAGCAAATAATGTTTTATTTTTGAAATTGTTGTATTCTATGGTTTACAGATAAAATAATAGTTTAAAAAACTAAAAAACACGCTTTAAAAACCAAACTAAAAACGAAGAAAATAATTTAATTCAATTAAAAAGCGTGGGGTGCTTGACATTAATTGATTATAAAAATACCTCAAAAAGCACCCCACGCTTTTTAATTGAAATAAATTATTTTCTCCTTTTTTAAAGCGTGTTTTTTAAATAGGTATTATTTATTTTCTATTTTTTAGTTCTGCTAACTACAAAAACGTGTTTTTTTTTTTTTTCTCCATTTTTTTTTAAATTATTGAATTGTTATCGGTCCTCGATAAGCTTACAAAGTTTCAATGAAATTTTATCGTTTAAAGTGGGTCAAAATCGCGCTCTATGGAGTCGGTTACATACAAACATACAAGTGAAGCTAATATAAAGCGTGTAAAAAGATAACAGCTTCAGCCCGCGACTTCACACTCATACATACTCAGCCTATAATGTTCCCACTGCTGGGACACAGGCCTCCTCTCCGTGAGAAGGAGTGGGCCGTAATCCACCACGCGGGCCCAGTGCGGGTTGATAGATGTCACATGTCATCGAATTTTTTGGTTTCCTCACGATGTTTTGTTTCACCGTGTTGTGATGAAATGATGTACACACAGTAATGCCCCTATCTGGGTTCGAACGCACGAAAACTCGTAAGTCGCGGCCACGACTTCGTTCACGTGCAATTTCTTGTTTCAACATAAAATATATCCTATACACCCCGCGATATTACTTGGTTTTCTCTTAACGTTATTTCTGTTTTTTTTTTTCATTTTACCTTAACGATTTAGCGTTATGTTAAACAGCCTTTAATCTGCCTTAAGAATTAGGCTATCAAATGCAAAAAGAATTATTCAAATCCGACCGGTAGTTCCAGAAAGTTCCCTATATACATACAAACTTACAAACGAATTATAACGCTTTATAATATTAGGGTAGACTAGTTGGGTTAGCCGGGCTGTCTGGGCTGGTGGCTAAGTATCCGCGAAGGTCGATCAATCAGCTCAAACTATGCCTGCCGCTGTAGGTCCGAGGACGGGTGACCATGTTGACATATCAAGACCCCTCCGTGCCTCGGAAAATATGGGTCCCGGCTGTTATTCGAGGATATTTCATAGCCGTTACGGGTCGTCAGAAGCCCGAAAGTCTGACAGCCAGTCTTATCAAGGTGTATCGTATTACCCAGTAACTGGTTTGTGGAGGTCAGATAGGCAGTCGCTTCATGTAAAATACTGGTATTAAGGTACATCTGGTTAGACTGAAAGCCGACCCTAACATATTTGTAAAAAGGCTAGGATGATGATGAGACGTCCACTGCTGGATATAGGCCTCCCCCAAGCTCCGCCACTTTAACCGGTTCTGTCCTTCCCGCGTCCAGCGGATACCTGCGGCCTTCACAAGGTCATCGGTCTACTTTGCGGGGAGGCCTTTGAACTCTACGATGATAGGCAGTTATCATCGCCCAATTTCGTCAAATAAGTAGGTAGTAACCAACAAATCGTACTCAGATAAGAAGGAAAATAGTCTATCAAAAATAAAAGCTAACCTTGAGAATCTGCCTGAAAGAGATGTCAGCATCAACTAATGGGGCTCGTAAGGGCCGATTCCTGCCAGGGGTGCGGGTTGTTCAAAAGAGATACCGCGGTCCCTGGCACACAGGCAACTGTGGAAACATGGGTTGGTTTTAGTCAGTAAAAGACTGACACGCCCTCCTGGTCCACCCAGAGCGGAAGAAGTTATGTGATGATTTCCCACCCAAAAACAAAACACCTTGAGAATCTGTGGAGTTCATGGCTGAGTTTAATTCATTCTTATTATACAGTTAATTAGCATTTTAATAACGTTTTTACAAATTTACAACTGGTTTATGAAGCTCAAGCATCTATATCGGAATGAATAAAGTATATAATTAAAAGTAAACATCTACGCTTTTAAATCGACTTCAAAAAGAGAAGGAGGTTCTCAATTCAGTTGGATTTTTTGTTATATGTTTGTTACCTAACTCCGTCATTTATAATCAACCGATTTAAAAAATCTTTTGTTTGAAAGGGTAGACTTATCGAGTAATCCCACATTTTGGTCAAGTTCTGACTTCTGGTTTTTGAGTAACTTTCAAAAATACGTATTTAGTGTACCGATACCTATTGATGACGTTATTTTAACTTCATTTCACTATTATTTACTTAGAAAGTGAAGGTATACTTTGTGTGGGATAGGTACTATTACGACATCTAAATCAAAAGTTCTTTAAAAAAAACATTCGGCTTCCAAAAACAATTATTTCGGAGGTTGGTGGCAAAAAAACGAAAATACAAAAGCAAAGACACCGACTGTCGTATTAGTTATTTTTCACCTTGTAGTGTGTTTTTCGAAGTCAGTTGTTCTTTGTACACGCTTTATATTAGCTTCACTTGTATGTTTGTATGTAACCGACTTCTTTGAGCGCGATTTTGACCCACTTTAAACGGTCAGACTTCATTGAAACTTTGTAAACTTGTCGAGGTCCGATGACAATTCAATAATTTAAAAAAAAAATGAGAAAAAAAAACAAAAACACGTTTTTGTAGTTAGCAGAACTAAAAAATTGAAAATAAATAATAGTTTAAAAAACTAAAAAACACGCTTTAAAAAACAAACTAAAAAAGGAGAAAATAATTTGATTCAATTAAAAAGCGTGGGGTGCTTGACATTAATTGATTATAAAAATACCTCAAAAAGCACCCCACGCTTTTTAATTGAATTAAATGATTTTAAATAAGTAAACGTTTTAAAATGAGTTTTTAGTTAATGAAAATAAAATACAGTGAGCTTTTAAGTTTGAGTACCGTCCTAGAAGTTTCCACTTGCGTTGAAAACCTGTATACCCAATAATACCTATTACCCACTGAGGTATTTAGGTGACCCCTATGCTTACGTCATACTGCTGAAACCTTGCCCTTTCCATGTTGTGTTCAAATAGTAATCGTCGTCGCCTCGACTACCTCGTATTAATCTAGGTGACCCACAAATTATGACCGATAAAAACGGCCATTGGAAACTTTTTCGTCATTAGTTTGAGCTATGATAAATCCATGACGCCGACAGAATGAGTCATTAGATGACTGCTGATGACGTATTTTTGTTCATGATACTAGCTAAGTCTCATTTTGGTACGCTTTTTTGACGCCGTAGGTTTCCTAAAGGTTTGTGGTCGATGTGAAATTCAAACTTTCTTACGTTTTTGCAATTTGAAGGTTAGATACAGCCTGACACTGGCCTGGAAATTGCAAAAAAAAACGGAAGAAAATTTGAATTTCGCAGGCTGTCTTAGCACATCGACCACAAGCCTTTAGGAAATCCTACCCTAGTGCTTCTCCATTAAGCTCGAATTACACCAAACAAGTAAAGCTACCATACCACTCTTCTTTCAAATGCTCTCTTTCGCTGGTCCTTAAACATACATAGTAAGATGTCATGAATATCAGGAAAAAACAGTTCTTGTACTTGTACGTTTAGTCTAAATCCACCCTAAGGTTGGTACTTAATGCCAGATTTAATTTACTTGTTTATCTGTTTATGCTTAAGTACATGTCAAAGATCTTATCTTTTCTGGGATTGTGATAGACATATATTTACATCACCATAAATATAGGAACTCCTGCAGTCGAATGTAACTATCAGTACCACGATCAAAACCTTCAAATTCTTGATATTCCATCGCACACAATAAGAAATCTAAAAGCTGGTACAAACATTAGGTCATGTTCTAGACTATACCACAACGTCTGACATTATAGGGTTGCCAACCGTACTCTAAAGTTGGCGAGAAGAGAGGAACGTAGAATTAGCATGTTTGGAGTCCTACAATTATTGTAAAATCAATTAAAATTTTTAAGTACCGCAAAAATACTAGAAAATAAATACATAAAGAGAAATAAATAAATGGTAGGTACTCTGTTTTATTGATCTGTACTCTTTATTTACTCTCTGAAATCAGAAATATGTACTCTACTTCTTCTAGTAAAAGTTGGCAGCCCTAAACATTACTTACCTACTGTTTCGAGCAGCATAAAATAAAAATATCAGACGGATAATATAAACAACTAGGTACCAAAATAGCAAATAAAAAATACAATTACGCACGCAAATAACCGTAAGTATCATCGGGTCAACTAGACATGATAAGTAGTATAATTTTCGTAGATGATTCATAAACAATCAGACAGTTTAAATACGAGTACCATTTGTACATAATATGATACATGACTGATTAGAGAAGTGAATTTGTGGTCTTCGTACATCTTAAAACTAAGCAACTGATTAACTACTAGTACTGGAAAATGTACGCGGAATCCGAAAAAAACTAAAGTATGCCTGAGACGAATTTAAATGCAATGTCTACACGAGTAGACAAAAAACATGTAATGGAATTCGGTGTAGTTGAATGTGCATCATTCTCGGACATCACTGCGCCGCCCATTATGCCACCAACCTTGACCACTAAAGCAAGGGCCCGCGAAGGTCATCAATTGTTTTATTTATGCAATACCTTGTCATTTAAACAACACAGATATTCTTTACAAATTGTCCTGCTTACTGCATTTAATTGTAAGTTCGTAAAAACAATTCCATTTTGCGAACGGGAACACAGCGGAACTACTGAAACAAAGCGTAACAACTTTGCTCCATATTTGAAACGTAAGAAGTGCAGTGAATTTCAACCGTTAAAAATGTTCTTAAAACTTTGAAAAGAGAACTTTATTTCAAAAGTATAGTATGACATCATCTAGCTACTAGCTAGGGTTACGTAGCGCGTCGCGTCGGGCGTCGAGGCCATTAGACGTGGTCGCACCAACTTCGCTCCGCACTCCGCAGGCCCCAGTTTGAAATAGCCCTCACGGTAGACAGCACGTACGTTACAAATTCAGTGAGAAAAAATTCAAGTTCTTCATAAATTATGTCGAATATAATGGGTGAGTAAACTATCTTTACATAATCACTAATTATAATTTGACCGGAGAATTTTGCGTCTAATCTTCGTACTTTTTTCGCATCCTTGATACCGGCTGCCGATTTAAGTCAAGTTCTCGAACATCTTGCTGTAGGTAGGTAGTCTACATTTCAAATGATATTTCTAGTTTCACATAGTTAATAATCTAGTGTTGTTTTTTGAGAAGCCGGTGCCGCAAATACCGGACCGGCGTTTTCTTGGCACAATGCCAACAACGGGCGTGGTGATGCGGAATGGGGAATTGGTTAGAAACAATCAATACAACAAACCTTCTAGCTGGCTAACACAAAAATACCTAATCATTTATTTATGACAAGAACCATGCGGCTGCAATATGTGGTCATATTTGATTGCAGATGTAGATATTTTTCAACAAGAATGTCGAGCTTAGTAATTTCCCACAATTAACTGGTTTTTTTATTATTCATGTTTGCTGGGTCACATTGTTTGATAGTACTTACATAGTAAACGCTGCAGTGTATGAGATCATCCTCAATTCCGTCACCATTGAAGGTTACCTTACTGGTTCTGGGTGCGAGCTCCGAGCCTGTATTTATACCTATATTTGTTTTCCTACATGCAAATATGTAGGTAGTTAAGTAATTGATAAAATATATGGAGAATATGCTAATTCAAACTCAAATTAGTATTTAAGGCCAATTAATGATGTTTATGTAGGTATACCGAGGTAAACTGTACGTGCACTAGTTTGTTCATGTATTTTCCCTAATGCACTGAATTCCTGAAGGCTTGACAAGTCTGAAAATAATAATATTACCAATATGTACCGCCTCGTCCACAAAATTTAGGCATGCACTCATAGTGTCTTAGGTCAGAATGCTAGATTGGTCTAATTAACCTAATAGATATCTGCATACCGCAAAAATGTCTGTATAGTGCCGAACAGACGACTGGCGAACGTTCAAACATTGTTTCAAAACACGAATTGTAAACATTATGTCAGTCACAACTTATCACCTTCGCGCTAATCTATGTAAACGAACAATTTTAAACGTTGTACAATGAATAGCTGGTAAGGTACCCACAGCAGTTCAATCGTCACGGTGTATTGCTCGTCAATTACTAATTACAATTCAAAGTCATATCTATTCTAGACTTTAAACACTAGATAGGTGCCTAACTACCTACTCATTGTATGGTTGGTAACTGCCCAGTTATTTACACCTCCTTACACGGCTACCTACCCATTACAATAAGGAAGAAAGCTTTTTATTATTATGACTTCGTCCAGTTATTTATTTCGCACTCGCTTGTAAACACGCGAATTGTAATAACGGAATAAATTGCAAATGGTCAGGGTGTGGCCAAATGCCGGCTCCAGCCGTAAAGTAACATCGATACATTGTTGGATAGAATAAATTACATTTTATTGAAGCAACTATCTAATAATAGGTAGCTGTAATAGTACGTCTGAGTATGAATAACAAACTCAACTAGCAGAGATTGTGATTTAACCGAATCTCGTAACAAAACAGTGAGGAACACAAAAGCTAAAAGTTACCATTACTTACTGAATTGTTTTAAAAGCTCACTGTACAAACACTCTACACTCCGAGCTGACTCAATTCGCAGATAAACTCAGCTACAGGTAGGTAGAGGTAGAAGCAGAATTGATTTGATAGGATGACATCATCGTGGACTACTTTCATAATAAGCGACGCGACAGAATCCCACAGCGCAGGCGCCATGGACGTGTTTCTACCGTTCAGCGAAAAAAACAATCTCTATATAGACAGCAATGGAAAGATTCCACTGATGCTATGACATAATCAAGTTATGAATTCGTGGGTGCCGACACTGCCGACTGCCGGGACACTTAGCCCGCATACTCGCATACCAATACACCGGCCTATATTTAGAGCCATGTAAAGAGACATGCCTCGCATGAAAGGCAATGGCCGTATATCGTTAGACTTTAATAGGAATCGAGGAAAGCACTAAGAAGTGTTTACAGAATTTTAAATAGCTGTAATGCCATCGACCCCGCCTTTGGAATGTATGGATATAGTTTGACAGAATCGAATAGATATTTAGCTATTGTGCTATAGTAAGATTTATAGATTTTTAGACCAGATAGTAACACTGTTTATTCTTGGGTACTCAAACAAAATCTAAACAGTTTCGTACTTCTTAGGATGCGAAAGTGATCGTTAAATGTCTGCAGAACGGGTTTTAATTTTAGATAGATGATAATATTATATTATAAAAGCGGTTTGCACTTTTATTAGTTATACTTAATTTAGTTATTATTGTTTACAGATTTATCTACCGAGGACAAACTCGAATACCACTTCTTCCCGGTATCGAGCGGCTCCGTACAGTTCAAAGTCAGGACTCCCAATGATGCTCACATTGCCCTTACAATGGGACCCCAAGAGAGCGATCCTATGATTGAGGTGAGTACCTAATAGATAAGATAAAAAATAATAGTTTAAAAAACTCGCTTTAAAAACCAAACTAAAAAGGAAAAAATAATTTAATTCAATTAAAAAGCGTGGGGTGCTTGACATTAATTGATTATAAAAATACCTCAAAAAGCACCCCACGCTTTTTAATTGAATTAAATATTATTTTCCTTTTTTAGTTTGGTTTTTAAAGCGAGTTTTTTAAACTATTATTTATTTTCTATTTTTTAGTTCTGCTAACTACAAAAGCGTTATTTTTTCAGTTTTTTTTTTCTATTTTTCTCTATTTTTTTTTTAATTAATAAATTGTCATCGGTCCTCGATAACTTTACAAAGTTTAATGAAATCTGACCGTTTAAAGTGGGTCAAAATCGCGCCCTAAGGAGTTACAAACATACAAGTGAAGCTAATATAAAGCGTGTAAAAAATTCAGAGTAATGTTGAAGTAGTAATCAGTAAGTACCTAATAGTTTCTTAATTAATTGCTAGATCTTCCTTGGAGGCTGGGGCAACACAAAGAGTGTCATCAGGAGGAACAGAGCCAAGCCCGACAAAGTTGAAATTGAGACCCCCAACATCTTGAACGGCGGTGAATTCCGTGGTTTCTGGGTTCGTTGGGACAGCGGCATCATCTCTGCGGGACGTGAGGGCGAAGCTATTCCCTTCCTCTCTTGGGCGGATCCCGAACCTTTCCCAATTGCCTTCGTCGGTGTGTGTACCGGATGGGGCGCGACCGGCACTTGGAAGATTGAAGGTAAATTCTCGTAAAATAATGCTTAAAATTAACATTGCATAAAATGTACCCAACAATTTAAAATTGTGCCCTTTATCGGTACAGATGGGGCTGAATTCAATACTCCGGACCAGTTAACGTATACATTCGGACCCGTCCTGGCGGGTTCTCTGAAATTTGAATATCGCGGTCCCCACAACTGCCATGTAGCCCTGACGCCAGCTCCCGCTGAAGTGGACCCTATGTACGAAATTTTGCTCGGTGGTTGGGAGAACACCAAGTCGGTTATTAGACACTGCAGGCAAAAGCCAGATAAGGTAGGATAGAATTTCGTGATCGTCGTTGTATTATTTGTTACAACTTTCGTTAAAAATTCACTGTTGACCCTTAGGTTGAAGTTCCGACTCCAGGGATTATGAATCCTAACGAATTCAGGCAATTTTTGATCGAATGGAGGAGCGGCAGAGTAATGGTCCGCGACGGCACATCGGGCATGGTTATCATGGAGTGGTCGGACCCCGCGCCATTCGGTGTAACACACTTCGGTGTGCGCACTGGTTGGGGAGCTCGCGGACAGTGGCGTATCACCCACTTCAACAATCCCGGCGCACAGCCTCGTTGAGTTATCTTTTACTACAGAATGCTTCGTTGTTAATTGCTAATTTGTATTCCGCATGAAATGCGTATTATTTCTAAATGTTTTAGTCGATAGATCAACTAATTTTTTATCGTTGTCAACACCACCGTTAGACTAACAATAAATATTGTGTCCTAAAGAAAATTGCGTGTGTTTGCGGAATCCTGAAGTATGGTAACTTAGTAACTTGAAGTCTGTATCTGGATGATTCCAATTGGTGTTTGGTACGTTGGGTACATTTTGTGGCTAAGCTTTTCTTCTTGTTTCTTTTTTTTTCTTATTACACGCCTTTTCTTTTTGTATACCTACATTAATTATCATTTGGAGCACTTTAAATATTGGTTTAGATATTTGATTACATAAACATTATCTACCCACTATTTTCCAGCCTTCACTTCGCCAGTGGGTAGAAGTTTGATATGTTTTTAAGTTTTGCAGATACCTAAAAAAATCGGGTATAGACAACTTTTTTATAAAAATACAACATTGCTAACGCAACGTGCATGTCATGTTAATTTTTTTCCAATGCACTGACTTAGAACTGTCTAGGCTAAGTCAGCGCATTTATGCATTGATAGATAACTGATGCTGACTCTAACCTACATAATTATTAACATACCTGCCTAGTTTCACTTATAAATCTGGTGATAGTGGCACTAAAGTTATCGATGTCAACATCCGTCTCGGTGTAAGTAAGGTAATAAAATATAATTGTACCATTAAAGTGATTGTAAAATTGTTCGCAAGGTACCTTTTTATTTAATTGCATCTAATTGCGTAATAATTGCCTGCTGCCTGTTATCGATACACTGTCAGAACGCCACATCATGTATAATATTATTTTTATGCACATTCTGCTTATCCGCCCATGTGTTTTGCAAATATCAGTATTTATGAAAATGTTATGTGTGATTTTGTAGTTCCTCCTTCGGCGCCTGTGGCTGCACCTCTGTACGCCGCGCCACCCGGCTACCCTGGTGTCATGCCCGGATTCAATGCGCCTCCCCAACAAGTGTTTGCTGGTCAAGGCAACTGGGTAGACGCCAGAGGTGGACAGATCCCTCCTGGCGCCGTCGTCGGAGGACAGGACTGCAACGGCGAGCCCCTTTATGTCGCCAGAGCACAGCATGAGGGCGCTGTGATTCCCGGAAAACTTTGCGCTTCGCACGGATGCGCCTTCGTACCGTGGGGCGGACAGGAGCACGGCAAGCCTGAATACCAGGTAAATTTCACGAATATTGCTTTCGAATTCCACTTAACTTTATCTTCCACTATATTACAACCATGTATATGAACTATAACAGTAACTCTTGCAATCGAAATTGCACTTGGATAAGTGCAACAATGAGGAGTTCCCCGTTGTTGCATTGATGTTTAACTTCTCAAACCGAGGACAGTAATTTGATAAACATGACCTGATGCTGCAGCCACTATGAACAGATCGTGAATTTAAGTTTACAAATTTTAATCTTTTCATTTCCCGACTCCTAGGTGCTGGTAGGCGGCCCCAACAATTGGGTGCGCACAAACGGCTCCAACGTGCCTCCTGGAGCGTTCCCCGGCGGTCAGACCGAGGATGGTGAGCCCCTGTTCGTGGGCCGCGTCAACCACGAGGGCAGCCTGACCACCGGCAAGGTCCAGCAGTCCCATGGAGTCTGTTACATCTCCTTCGCTGGGCAGGAGCTCGGCTTCCCCGACTACGAAGTCCTCATGCCCTAAATAAGACCGCAAAATGTTAATGAATCTCAGGATTTTTGCGTACATTCGTGTAACTTAGGAAAACTGCTTCCACAATTTAATAAGCAATTTAATGGTGCATATAAGAACCTAGATACATAAAGCCTTGTCACGCTGTGCCTGTTCGTACGTATGTTAATTGTTTTCATGCACTGCATAATATTATTTTGTTTAGTGTTGAATGTTATGTACCACATAAGTAACAACATCTATATGTAATATTTTTGTTAAATTATTATTAAATATTTACCTATTTACGTAACGTGTTTTCTTATTCCAACTACAAATTAAGTAACAGTGGTTTTGATGGTCACAATGTCGCAATCAAAATAGTGGATGAACCCAAGTATGTATCTATCTTACGTGCAGGACTGTAAAACTTTTTTTGTTTGAATGTTCCGTAAGAAGCTCTGTCTTATAATCCTACAATTATTTACAAGACTACTGAATCAAAAGATGTAATAAATAGTTTTTATTTAACAAAATATAAACTTTTTAATACAGCACACACTTTATCAACATTTAAATTAAGCAACATTTGAATAAGAATGAACCAAGATGTTTTTCATCATTACAGTATCACCGGTCATATTGGAATCGGTATCCCGACAAACTTTTCGCGACAGACTTCACTGGCTTCCTATGGTTGATGGCAAATTGCCTCGAGATGCAATGATTGGTGGGTTTGAAAATGAACATATTTATATAGCGAGAGCTTACCATAATAATTCGCTGTGTACTGGGAAATATGTGAAATCAACTGGTAAGGCATACGTCCCATGGGGAGGCAGAGAACATTGCAAAGATGAGTTTGAGGTAAAAGTATTGCTGTTTTTTTCCTTTAAGCCCTTGCGCCATAGGTTAGCAGGAACATCGACGTGCATCTTGTTACCATGGAATCAGTACATCATTCTGAAAACCCAGCGGGACGAAAGTTTTCGTCGGTTATAAAAAAAATGCTGTTCCATACATTTTGACTGCGTAGCAGATTTTTTTGATAACCAACAAAAGATTTCTACACCAGGATTCTAGAATTATGTGCTGAACTCTTAGTTAAAGTTTGCGCATCGATGCCACCCTGTATAACAAAACCGTTGTACATAAGACCTTTTTGTTTTGCTCAAAAACTATCTTGTGTGAGCCCGAGTGCCCAAACTCAAAGGATAGGTACGTATCCAACATGGTGTAACATTGTTTTGCATATAACTCTACCACGGTAAAGATAAGATTACCTATTTACGACATCAATTAAATAATGCGTGTCTTAAATTTTCAGATATTATGTGGGGTAAATGCTAAGTGGATTAAAACAAAGTCCAACTATATACCTCAAAATGCATTCATCGGTGGTCGCACTGGTGGATCTGAAGTGAATAACGAACCTTTGTACATAGGGCGAGCTATGTATGACGGCCGACTTATATGTGGAAAAGCATATGCTCGTTACCATTTGTGCTATTTGCCCTATAAAGGTAGAGAGATAGAAATATCTTCGTATGAAATATTAGTTACACCGGACGACGAAATACAACAAGCATTACCATTTAATCCTTCTATACCTATTAGTTATCCCTTCTAGTGATGGTGTCGAAAATTGCAAAAATATTTTAATAATAAGAATTGTACAGAAAATAAAACAATGATAATAATCTACCCCTATGTTAATTATACTTATCATAAGTCTGTAAGTGTTATTTAAAACCAATAAATATTATGACAATTTATCAACAGTCGTGGTTTTTACCCGGTTATCATTACCTACTTAGTATTTTCCTAGAAAAAGAAACGGGCCAAGAGTAGTGCCCTGTGGAACTCCCATAGTGATAGATCCCGGAGACTTACACTGTGTTTTTTTTTTGGGTGGGAAATCATCAAATAACTTCTCCCGCTCTGGGTGGAGCAGGAGGGCGTGTCAGACTTTTTCTGACTAAAACCCACCCATGTTCCCTCAGTTGCCTGTGTGCCAGGGGCCGCGATATCTCTTTCGAACAACCTGCACCCCTGGCAGAAGAGACTGATACTGTTAACGCCTACTCTTTGTATCTTATTATTACAATGCAGAAATAATAAAATCGACGACCGCGTATCTAACTCCATAGTAAACATCCTGACCAAAGTGTCACAAGAAACGTAATCGAAAGCGTAAAACAAGACACAAGAAATACCTAAGACATCATGTTTATGGGACTTGTCCCAGACCTCTATGATGTTTGGAGGGAGCTCAGCAATAAAGCGTCAGAAGTCGAGCGAACTATTGTAAAACCATATAATAAATTTTTATATAATATATAATATTTCTCGCCGGCTGGTCGACACTTCACGTGACCAGAGGGCTGGGTCGTTCTTTGGCCAAAGAATTAGCATTGCCATTCAACGTGGCAATGCTGCCAGTCTTCTGGGCACGTTTCCTGATGACAGCGATGCGGAGGAATACTTCGACGCCTAAGTGTCCTTTTGTTTATTGTATTTATTTTGTATATAATAAATGCATATTCATTAGAATGTATTTGAAGTAAATTGTAAGAACAATGTAGTAAAAGGAATAAGAGCACATGAGATTGATACTTTTTATCCCTGAATACTATGGGAAAAATTATTAGGCACCGAGCGCGGTTGAAAAGACGTAACGTGCGCGATCCTTGTAAAATTTTAATAAGTACCTATAGAATAATTTTAAAAGTGGTTTGATTTTTGGACCGACTTCAAAAAGGAGTAGATTATCAATTCGGATGTTTATTATTCCGAAATGATCCCATAAATTTCATATACATCTGGAGACAGACAACGGAACTCTTAAAAAAATTACAGCAAATCATTTTTTTTTTTTTTTTTTTTTGGGTGGGAAATCATCAAATAACTTCTCCCGCTCTGGGTGGAGCGGGAGGGCGTGTCAGACTTTTACTGACTAAAACCCACCCGTGTTCCCTCAGTTGCCTGTGTGCCAGGGGCCGCGGTATCTCTTTCGAACAACCCGCACCCCTGGCAGGCATCGGTCCTTGCGAACCCCACCTATTGGTGCTGACATCTCTTTGAGGCGCGCGTGGAACACAACGCGCCGTCGACCCGGGCTTGGTCCTTACCGGACAGCGAGCTACCCATTACTCGCCGTCCGCAAGCCCGCGCCTACGGTGGCCGGGAATCAGCCTGGGATTCCCGACGCCCAGGGCTTCTCCCGCGGCGACTACGGCCGTGAGGGCGCATATACTGCCTCTCCCTCACGTGCGCCGCCTCCCTCTTTGCGAGCATTACTGCTTCGCAGAAGGAGGTGACGGCTAACCATTCACTCTCGCTCCGTACCATGGCCTGCACCAGGGCCGGACGCGAGAGATCGCCGCCGCCGATCGCCTCCACGAGGACACGGCGGTGCTCCGCCCAAGCCGGGCAGACCGCCACCGTATGCTCCACCGTGTCCTCAGGGCGATCTTCGCAATGGAAGCACCCGGGCGTTTCCTCCCGCCTTATATGAAACAGGAACCTCCCGAAACAACCGTGTCCGGTGAGGACCTGCGTCAGGCGGAAGGTGAGGACGCCATGCCGCCTCTCAAGCCACTCCTCAAAGAGGGGACTTACCGCCGCTATCGTGGCGTGCCCAGCACTGGGTTGCGACAATCGCGCTCTCCATGTCGCCATGAGATCCCGCCGGAGCTCTGTCCGCTGCACCTCGATTTCTCGCGGCAGCGGAGTAACGCCCCGGCGTTTGGCCTCACAGCAAATCATTGGATTGTTTAGATTTGATAGACTTTATGAATACACCGAGGATGATGAAACTTCGAATTGGTGTGGGGTTGGTATTACTTCTAAATAAAAAGTGAAAAAAAACAACCAACTTCCGGAAAAACACTATAAAGTGAAAAATATCTTTAATTTCGGAAGGCGGTGACAAAAAATTAAAATTCATATCCGAAGACACCGATTTCCGAAATTAAAGTTATTTTTGACTATGTAGTGTTTTTTCGAAACTCGGTGGTTTGAAAACATTCAACAGACAACCTTCACAGTACCTTCGGTAGGTACTGTGAAGGTTGTCCTACTAATATTTTCTGATAGTCAATATGAGCTGGGTCATGAGTCATGGCCTACTAGAACATCAACTAATTACGTAACTATGCCAAATTGCCAAGTATACTCTCTGGATTTATTAAAATTAGATATATAACAAGAAAGAAACATATCTTCTTGCTAATCAATTAATCACCTATTATTGCAGATGAGAAGAAAGTCAAGCACTTTATAAAATCATGGTGAATAATATAATGGGTGAGTAAGATTTGGTGTGCCCGTATGGATTGAGGAGCCATGTCTCATAATCAAACGCGGGTACTGCCAATATTTAGTAGTTTATTACCCGTATTTGTAGGCCCGATCCTGGAATTTGTAGTAAAACCCTTTCAAAGTTACAGGTAGTTTAAGGTGGCTCCGCAATCCAGATGTCTGGATTGAGGAGCCACCTTAGAACTCGAAAACTAGCCGATGGATATTTCTGAAATTTTGGTAGGAATTGTAGTGTTTATGCGTAATCTGTACAAAAAAACTGGGTTTTGTACGGCTGAATTTGAAATAGCTACAATGCTTTGATTTATCTGAAAAATCCACGGAATGGAAAAATCCATAAATTTCGCCGCGTTGTTTCTCGGAAACCAATGAAGCAATTTAAACAGATTTTAAGTATAATTTAGTAGTAAGTTTATTATTCATATCTTTTCAAATACTGAATGTAGAGGAAGTTTGATTACGCCAATATTTAGTAGAAATTTCTACTAAATATTGGCGTAATTAAACTTGGATTTCATCTACTACTTTAGTGGCTACGTACATTTGTTTTTATAGACCGTCAGGATTGAGGAGCCACATAAAACGTCCTATAACTTTGAAAGGGTTTTACTACAAATTCCAGGATCGGGCTTACAAATTCGGGTCATTTAGGTACTACTAAATATTGGTAATACTCGCGTTTAAATATGAGACATGGCTCCTCAATCCATACGGACACGATTTGGTTAGTTAGAAATGATATTTCTTCAACAGTATTTCGAGATTAATTTCCGTACTTTCCTTACAACTATTTATAACAGTTGCCGACTTCGAACATTTTAATATATCTAGCAAACCTACCTACAAATCTAAGTCACCACATCTAGGTACTTTCAGTTATAAAACCTTTTAACAATCTAGCGTTGACTATGAGCTACCGGAAATCCAGATGCCCAAAATGTTTAAATCCATACTCTTTTGCACTCTCGAGTTTCTGATTTATTACAGAATTGTCTACCGACGACAATAAAGAATATCATTTCTTTCCGGTATCGAGCGGGTCCGTGCAGTTCGAAGTGCAAACTCCCCATGATGCACACATTGCCCTTACCACGGAACCCAAAGAAAGTGAACCTATGATTGAGGTAGGTTACATAGTCATCCCATTGGTGATGACCAGAGATCGGATATTCGTATGCATATTTACCTAAAGATAATGTTTAGCTATGAAAGTATGGAACCGGCTTTATAAATTATTTGTAATATTTATTAAAAACCCCGGGATTCTTGGATTGCATAACTATTCAGATATGTGTTAATTTAAAATTAATGTTTAACCCGATACAAATATGTGTATGTACTGGAAGAGGGGTGGTATGTATTAGTTGAAACAAAAAATAAACAAATTACTTACCTAAATTAAGACTTTTTCGATACAAAAGCGCATTCCATGTTAGCCAACATCTCAACTTTAGGTGAATTTGCATCCGAATATCCGATCTCTGGTGATGACATTTGACGATAACAACAGTTAAATGTACGACTACTTCATAATTTGGCTTCATAACATTACCTAGTGATCATATCGTAAAATAGTAAAATTATCCACCGGTAGAGGCGTTGATGTCGCTTTGCTTTTGCTGTGCTTCTTTTCGGCGGACAATAATTTGATTGGAAAAGCAGTTATAAATAAGCAAGGCGTAGTCGACGGAGCCCCGCTTTGCCAAAGCTGTGTATGGCCTGCGCCTGTCTGAAGTGTTCCGGTCGTCGCGACCTCGCGACTCGCGCTCTGTGAATTTTCTAGTAACCTATGTACTTAAATATCTACATGATTTTTTTTTTGTAACAAAATGTATTTTTTTCGGGCATTAAACATAAGCGCATAGGAAATAGTAATATACATAGTAGTTGAAGTAGTAATAAGAGGAATGATGGAATCGTTACCCAATCTATTTTCCAGATCATTCTTGGAGGTTGGAAGAACACAAAGAGTGCGATTAAGAAGAATAGAATCAAACAGCTTCAAATCGAAACCCCTGATCTTCTTAACAGCAGTGAGTTCCGGGGTTTCTGGGTTCGTTGGGACGGACACATTATCCAAGTCGGCCATGAAGGCGATGATACCTCTTTACTCACTTGGGAAGATCCCCAACCATTCCCGATGGCCTTCGTCGGAGTGTCCACAGGATGGGGCGCGGCAGGCACTTGGAAGATTGAAGGTTTTAAATGCTTTTTTACCTCACGTACTCGCTAATGCGCTCAGGGCGATCTACACAGTGGATACAGCGGGGCGTTTCCTCCCGCCTTATCCGAAACAGGAACCTCCCGAAACAACCATTTCCGGTGAGGACCTGCGTCAGGCAGAAGGTGAATACGCCATGGCGCCTCTGAAACTACTCCTCAAAGAGGGGACTTACCGCCGGAATCGTGGCGTGCTTAGCACTGGGGTGCAATAATCGCATTCTCCATGTCGCCATGAGATCCCGCCGGAGCTCTGTCAGCTGTGCCGCGGCGTTTTGCCTCCTCGCGCCACTTCCAAGTGTGCGCGAGGACCTTTGCCTCCAAATCCCATGGCGGCAGTCCGGCAAGGAGGCCCGCCAGCTGACCGGAGATCGTGCGGTATCCCCGGACAAAGTGTCAGGATAAGATATAGTTAAAAACCGCAAGTTTTATTTATCTAGCTTTTATACTTTGGATATTAGTAAAACGTAAAAATTACGATTTCTTCATTCGTCAAAACCTCTAGAGCACTTCTTATGGATAATTAAATAGGCCAGTTACAATATCACCGCTAAAATTAAATTAAATAAAGCACCCTACAAAAATAAATTAAAGCCCACCAAAAATAAGTAATTTAAAGTAGGTTGAATTATTGGCCCGTCTCACTTCTGAGTCTAGTCTATAAGTTGTTGTCAAGAGTCATCACGAACCTTAACGCGCGCAGGTTTTATGACCTCCAGCCTCCGAACAAGCCGGATTTCGTAAAGGCTTTAGCACCGTAGACCACATATATTATATTATTATATTCTGCCATATAGAAGACCGAAAAGTATAACCTGCCTCTCTTCTTAGCGTTTGAGATGATTTACACCCAACATTCTACCGAGGAGGGCGTTCGAACGTTGGGTTTGAGCATAATTTTAACGATATAATTTTTGAATGTTTTTGGAGAAATTGCATGATTTAAGATAAAATAGTGTATGAAATCACCTAAATAGATATTACACGGTTTAAACGGTTACTATGGTTTCATGAACTACTAATTCGAGAATCGAATAAGTTTTAATTAAACTTATTCGATTCTCGAATTAATAAATAAGTATACAATAGGTGCGAATAGTAGAATATTCCCCTCGGGGATAGGTGTCGTCGTCTTGGGCGACTTTGAATCCTTCGCTGCACTCAAGATTCTAGTATCGCTTCGCTCAAGAGTTACTCACATCTCCCTCGCTGCGCTTGGGAACTCTAGAATCCTTCGTTGCGTCAGGATTCAAAATGCGCTAGTGAGATTATCTCCTAAATAAATAATCAACTATAAACGTACCGCTTCAAATCATGATCACATAAATTTCGTCCTCCAAACAATATTAAATTGAGCTCTTTATTATGTATACAGGTTCTGAGCCAATCAGTACTCCGGATAAGACAGAATATAAATTCCAACCTGTCCTCGCGGGTTCTCTGGAATTTGAGTTTCGCGGTCCTCACAACTGCCATATAGCCCTGACGCCAGGTCCCGCAGAAATGGCCGTTATGTATGAAATTATACTCGGTGGTTGGCAGAACACTAAGTCCGTTATTAGATACAGCAGGAAGAAGCCAGATAAGGTAGGAAAGACATAATGTTGTGGTCACCGTTGTGTTATTTGTAAGAACTATAGTTAACAATTCCCTGTTCACCGTAGGTCACGGTAGCGACTCCAGAGCTTTTGGATCCCGACAACTTCAAGAAATTTTTATTAGAATGGAGAAAAGGCAGGATTGTCGTCCGCGACGGCGAGTCGAGCGAGGTCATCATGGAGTGGGAGGACTTCACATCATTTGGCATAACGCACTTCGGTGTGCGGACTTGTTGGGGAGCTAGCGGACAGTGGCGTATCACCCACTTCAAAAATCCCGACTAGGGCTTGCAATATCCGTTCATTTTTACTATCCGGATAATAAGAATATTCATATTTTACTATCCGGAATATCCACATAATGCGGATAATACGGGTTTTTTTTAGTTTTTACTGTAAATAAAACGAATAAGCTTTTGTAACACGTTTTAATCAGTCTCTCAAGCAAAATTTCAAAGAAAACATTAACTATAGATACCAATATTTCAAGTAACAATCACATAAAAAAACACTTTTTAAAATTGTTCGATAAAACACCGATACCGCATAAATAATTTGTATCTAATCGTCTCATACTAAAAATAATTCTAATTAAAAATGAGATCATATATACATTTATCACAAATCGCAATATCCCAATCAAATCAACCTATTTAAAACAATAATTTAACATGTTTTTGTTGGGGAGGTTCATTCTTCAACGGTACAGGAATATTACGGCGCACGTCTAAAATTGGAACTAACGCCTCCATCTTGGTTTTCCCGTAGGGTTTTCCAATACAATATGTACTTGCACCATAAAAAGGAAATGTTTGCTTTGACACACATGTCAAATGACGATACACGAACCATGTGTGTAAAATCAACGATCAAAAATTTTACTTTAACGTGTGAAGTAGGTACTAAGGTCCTAAATAAAATTGGTTACGTACTTGAATGTCAACTTTGTCACGTCGTTTCTGAGTTTCTAGTTCTAAAACATGATAGTAAGCTAAGATTCTGAATTCAAGATAAGTGCATAGTTTATGCAAAGGAAACATATGATTATATCTAGTGAAGAATTTCTTTGAAATATTTTTTCTTTTAGAGTTGCCCCTTCACGAAATATATAACAATCTGCCGAATGTGATCAACTCTAGACCAAGTGTGTTTCATCAGTCTTCTGTATTGATATAAAGTTTGCTTACACAAATCAATATGCTGTCTCAAGTTTAGAACCATACTAACGTTCTGTCTCTGTCAACTGCAAACGATTGACAAAAACAAGACGATGTTAAAAAATCGTAAAGCGCTCAATATATTTGTAGTGCAAACAGAACTCAAATAACCGAAATAAATTATAAACGCAATAATGAGCTACAAAAACAACATTGTATACACGGCTACACATTAAGCTATATACTTCCAGTATAAGCTGATCTCGCATTGTATAGGATTTCAGTACAGTGCGACATTAGAGTAAGCTGGAAATGTATAGCTTGATGTGTAGCCGTGTGTACGCAGCGGTCAATACTTTCATTGATCATAGTCGTTCCATCCGATTATTTTGGTTATACATGCGACAGGTTTTTTTTTTGTTGGGCATCTCGCAGTTGGCCTTGAGAGGCCGTGACTGCTCAACCGGGCTTTCCTGGGGCTGCCATTAAGAATTTACTCTTAACGCCTCCAGCCAGGGCTTACAAACTAAAATTTACAAACTAAGCGACTGCACGCTGAGGGCACCCCCTGTGGGGTACGGACCTCGGCTCAGGACGTCACTGATAGGGGGACAGCTATCATTGGGGACAGGCTGGATCAAAATATTGGCATTATTATTGATCGGGGAAGCGACAGAAGGATAAAATATCAGATAGATATATGCCGGCGAACACGGCGCGAAGGGATTGTGTTTTGTTTTCGTCGAGTTTCTTAAGAGGGGTAAGTAAGGGTAACGGGGGTGAAATCTGGTTTATTTTCTTGGTTTAAATGCCAGGTGAAAAGTTTCTGCAGGCGGGAAGGGATTGTGTTTTGTTTTCGTCGTGTATGAAGAGAGAGGTAAGCAACGAGGCACGGGTGAAACTTGAGTTTTTCTGGCTTAATACGCAGCCTTAAGAGAAAAAGTACTACCTAACGTATTTTTTTTTTTACTTTTTTCATTAAAAATGCAAAATTTGATGCCACACAACTGACGACCACGCTGGCTCGCTGCAAACAGGGAAATAGGGGAGCGGGACCGATTTGACATCTAAATCGCAGGTTTGGATGAAATAGCGATTTCAGGTTTGCCAAATATCGGCATGGTTAATTGTGTACGAGTGGTTGGACAGGTCACCCTAAGTAATTAACATTTCGAATCATTTTACTAAATTATTTGCCATATTTTGTAATGCGACGATTCGGCCAGCGATGCTTGCCATATCGACCCACATACTTAGTAACGCGTAAAATATATACATAGCCGACTGCGAGGTGTCAAAGACAGGGTATCTTTGACATCTCGCAGTTGCCTAGTAATTCCTATTTGACCTATTCCTACTCGAATAATACCTATATTTAGTGTCCTAAAAATACTAAATAGCCAAGAACTGCGACCAACTTAGATATAGCCATCGCCAGACGCTGCGGCTGCACCGCTCACTACGCTCGTTCGGCTCGCGGGCGGTGGGTCACACTTCTAACCTATATTCTAAACCATTTGTTCTGGGTGCCCCTGGTGGCGTGAAATGCATTTACTTTGCGATATGCCCAGAGGTCAGCTGGGAATATAGATAAATAGGATGCTTTCGTCGATCGGCCCAATTTTTGATTAGGTGGATCGTGATATAACCAGCCAAATCATGAAATGGCGACGTGCTGCAAACGGTGATCAGTATGATGATGATGATGATGATGGGACTCCCTTTTCCGCACGTAGACTCTCATTCGGTCCGTTGTGCGTTACGGTGATCAGTAGTTTAATATACTTTAATCTTGTAATTTCCCTACTCTCAGGTTCTGGTAGGTGGCTCCTACAACTGGGAGACCACAAACGGCTCGAACGTGCCCTCTGGAGCGTTCCGCGCCGGTCACACGGAAGACGGCGAACCCCTGTACGTGGGCCGCGCCAAACAGAGGAATGGCTACACTAACGGCTACGTCCAGCAGTCGCGTGGCTTCTGCTACATCTCCTACGCTGGACACGAGATCGCCTTCCCCGACTACGAAATCCTCATGTCTTAAATAAAAAAATATTTTTAGGGTTCTTTGATCCCGTACTTCAAAAGGACTTGCTGTGGACGTAGAACCATGCAACTTGGAAGGTCTCACAGCACAAGTAAAGGAAAATTGTTAGCGATTCTTGATAGCTTAATTCTTTAACATCACTTTGCGACCCTTAGGAGCCAAGCAAAAACCAAAAAAGTCCGAATAACGCAGCAGCACAACATTTAACATCACTATACCCAGGCCCAGGACCCATCCCATTTGTTCTAAAAGCTAAAAATAGCCCACCAGCACACTAATTGGGTAACACTATGAGTCAGAATCTGAATCAATTGCGTAAATCCATGCGTAATCTACCTTACGAACTACGCCTCAAAGACCTTGACCGTATCACACTGGAATAGCGCAGACAAAAGGGTGGGCTCATTGAGACGTATAAAATACTTATAGAACACAACCAGGTGCCCAACCTTCAAGACCTGTACACTCTGAATGTCTACAAACATTTGCGTGGGCATCCCCTTAAGTTATGAGAAAATTCATAAAAAAAAGCCTTTGCAGCACTTCTTGTCAGACCGAGTTGAAACAGCATGGAAAAGAATCCCGGAAATTGTTGTGATGGCTCTCACACTGAACTGCTGCAAGAATCGAATAGACAGATTAAATATCTCCAAGGTTATTGATACATATTACGCATCAGCTAATTAGCCGAACCAAATAATAATGGCGAGGTGTTGAAGTGTCTGTACGAAAACGCCACAATGTCAGTCCGACTCCAGGACCAGACCTCGAAACCTATCCTTCTGCAGCGAGGTGTTAGACAGGGAGATGTTATCTCTCCGAAACTCTTCACTGCTGCACTGGAGGATGTCTTCAAGCTTCTGGACTGGGAAGGGGCTGGCATCAACATCAATGGCGAGTACATCACTCACCTTCGGTTTGCCGATGATATAGTTGTCATGGCTGAGACCATGGAGGACCTCAGTACAATGCTCGATGACCTCAGTAGAGCTTCCGAAAGAGTGGGTCTTAAAATGAACATGGACAAGACAAAGGTCATGTTTAATGCCCGTGTAACACCCACTCTCATGACGGTCGGAGGCGCTGCACTCGAAGTTGTGGACGAGTACGTTTACCTAGGACAAACTGTCCAGTTAGGTAGGTCCAACTTCGAGAAAGAGGTCAATCGTCGAATCCGACTCGGTTGGGCAGCGTTCGGGAAGCTTCGCAATATCTTCTCGTCCCACATACCGCAGTGTCTCAAGACGAAAGTCTTCGACCAGTGTGTGTTGCCAGTGATGACATATGGAACCGAAACGTGGTCGCTCACAATGGGCCTCATAAGAAGGTTTAAAGTCACCCAAAGGGCAATGGAGAGGGCTATGCTTGGAATTTCCCTGCGTGATCGAATCAGGAATGAGGAGATCCGCAGGAGAACCAAGGTAACCGACATAGCCCGAAGAATTGCCAAACTTAAGTGGCAGTGGGCAGGGCACATTGCACGCAGAACAGATGGCCGATGGGGTCGAAAAGTTCTGGAGTGGCGACCGCGCACTGGAAGACGTAAAGTTGGAAGGCCTCCCACAAGGTGGACCGATGACCTTGTGAGGGCCGCAGGAGTCCGCTGGATGCGGGAAGCACAGAACCGGTCGAAGGGGCGGAGCTTGGGGGAGGCCTATGTCCAGCAGTGGACGTCCTTCGGCTGAAATGATGATGATGATGATGAAATAATAATATGTTCGATAATAACTTGGATGCTCAACAACGTAAATAACGCAATGAATGTTGTGAACTGTCAAAATGAAAGCCAGTCCCTGGGTTCCAGACCAACATTCATCAGACATTAACTTCACAGTACCTCACTGCTAATCCACTGTTATTCAATAAATAGGTCATGACCTACTAGAACACATAATTTTGTTTTCATGCCAAATTTCCCAGTGTTAAAATTTGTTAAACAACAATAATCAAACATATTTTCTTTCTCATTGCACATTGTAGCAAACGCGTAAAAAAAATCAAGCACTTCATAAAATCATGGCTGGCTATCATATAATGGGTAAGTTATGTGATAATCATATTTCTTCAGAAGTATGAGTTTAATTTTCGTACATTTCCTGCACCTTTCTAATATATCTAATAATGTATCATTGAGTGTAGCATATTAATAACCTACAAATCAAAGTCATGTAGTCTCAGTTATCAAACCTTTTAACATTCTAGCAGTGATTATGAGATACAGGAAATTCATAAGCCTAAAATGTTTGAATCCATCCAACTTTCCACTTTTGAGTTTCTGATTGATTACAGAATCTACTGACGACAAATTTGAATATAATTTCTTTCCGGTATGGAACGGGTCCGTGCAGTTCGAAGTGAAAACTAATAATGATGCACACATTGCCCTTACCACGGATCCAAAAGAAAGTACACCTATGATTGAGGTAAGTTAAATGCAATGCAAACCAAGCATCTGAGAAGATTGTTTGACTATGTCATCAATACAATTTTATATAATTAAAATAAATCTAGGAATAATATAATATTTTTTATAATTCCTAGATCTTTGATTCCACAAACTGATTCTAGTTTGATGTTGATGAGCGTGTATATTCTGGTAAATGTGATGTGATGTCATTTAGCGATGTTATGGATAATTACACTTACTATCGATATGTCGTAGGCGGATTTTAGAATTGATAATTTCATAAAGTGTTCGACAATTTCATGAATTGGTTGATTTCATAAAATAGAACATTGACGGCTGGTGACATCATGTAGTGGTCTGGCCAGATCATTGATTACCTACTCAACATTTGACGATAAGAACAGTTAAAAGCGTTTATTCTGAAAGTTGGCAACGTCGCAAATAGCTGTCAAATATTTACCTGTTTTTATTAATTTGTTAATATTACTGTATGGAAGTATGAAATATCGCTAACTAGTGACCTAAAATATGAATAATGATTTGCAATGATAACACTTTTGATGTTGTAACCGTTTTAGGGTGAAAAGGGCATTTGGAAAGTTTCCAAGTTCTATTTTTACATTTAAAACTAAATATTCGGTGTTAAGATATTAATTATTGCATTTCATCGTCAATATTTTAGATCACTAGTTAGCGACATTTCATATTTCCATACAGTAATATCGCCAAATTAATAAAAACAGTGAAATATTTGACAACTATTTGCGTCGTTGCCCATTTTCAGAATAAACGCTCTTAAACGCCCGACTACCTACTTCATGATTTGGCCAAACATTAGTGATCATACAATCGTAGGATAGTAAGATTATCCACCGGTAGAGGCGTTGATGTCGCTTTGCTTTTGCTGTGCATCATTTCGGTGGACAATAATTCGATTGGAATAGCAGTTATAAATAAGCAAGGCGTAGTCGACCTGAATTTACTAGTAACTTAAGTGTTTAAGGGCTGATTTTTCAATAGTCAGATAACTTTTATCTGATCAATAAATCTGACAGTTTGACATATTTTCTATACAAACGCTGTCAAACCACAATATTTATTCCTCAGATAAACGTTATCTGACTATTGAAAAATCAGCCCTAAATAGAATAGCGAAATGTTAAACATCTCATAGTTTTTTTGTAATAAAAAGTTTTTTTTTCATGGACCTTAAACAAGCGCTTATAGGAGATAGTATAATATACATCGTAGTTGATCGTAGTAATAAGAGGAATGATGGAATCGTTACCCAATCTATTTTCCAGATCATTCTTGGAGGTTGGAAGAACACAAAGAGTGCGATTATAAAGAATAAAATCAAACATTCTATAATCGAAACCCCTAACATTCTTAACGGCCGTGAATTCCGGGGTTTCTGGGTTCATTGGGACAGAGGCTTCATCCACGTCGGCCGTGAAGGCCAAGATACTTCTTTACTCTCTTGGGAAGACCCAGAACCTTTCTCAATAGCTTTCATCGGAGTGTGCAGTAAATGGGACGCTACCGGCTTTTGGAAGATTGAAGGTTTAAAAAAACTTTTTCCAAAAAAATAACAACCGACTTCCAAAAAAACACTACAAAGTGAAATATAACTTTAATTTCGGAAGTCGGTGTCTTTGGAGCTGTATTTAATTTTTTTGTCACCGGCTTCCGAAATTAAAGTTATGTTTAATTTTGTAGTGTTTTTTTTGGAAGTCGGTTGTTATTTTTTTGGAAAAAGTTTCTTTTTCAGTTTTTAGTAGTTCACATGTGCGTACCCCTTCACAGCAAACCGGTGTGATGTTATGTTATGAACTGGTGCAAGCAATAGACAGACATGAGATTTCAGCAATCCCAGTCCATTTGCTATCATTTATTGAGGAGTTCCGTTGCCTTTCTCCAAAGTTCTTCATCAGATCTTCACCAAATTGAAATGAGACCACTCCGAGAAAGTACTTTTCCAAAAAATACCAAAATCGCTTCGTGTGCCTATAAAATTTGAAGAGTTCTCTCTATTTCTCCAGGATCCCATCCTCAGATCCTGACTTGATGATCATGGGACCACCTGGGAAGTATACCCTTTCAAACAAAAAAAAAAAATCCAAATCGGTCCAGCCATCTTCGAGTAATCGGGGAACGAATTGAGAACCTCCTCCTTTTTGAAGTCGGTTAAAAATGATTTTAGCTTCTAACCATTATCACATGAAATGCGTCTACCAATCAATATTACAGCATGCCCCTTACTATCGACGCAGGTCTGCCTGAATTCAGTACTCCGAATCAGTCACAGTATAAATTCCAACCCGTCCTCGCGGGTTATTTGAAATTTGAGTATCGCGGACCCCACAACTGCCATGTAGTCCTGACGCCAGCTCCCGCTAAAATGGAGCCTATGTATGAAATTATGCTGGGTGGTTGGCAGAACACTAAGTGCGCTATTAGATACTGCAGGGAGAAGCCAGATGAGGTAGGATATGATTTTGTGGTCAGCGTTATGTTATTAGTTGGAACCATCATCGTTAACAATTCACTGTTCACCGTAGGTCACGGTAACGCCTCCAGGAATGACGGATTCCGACAACTTCAAGAAATTTTTAATAGAATGGAAAAGAGGCAGGTTGAGGATTCGCGGCGGCGAGTCGGGCGAGGTCATCATGAAGTGGGTGAACGTCACACCATTTGTTATATCGCACTTCGGTTTGCGGACTTGTTGCGGTCAATGGCGTTTCCCTCACTTCAACTATCCCAGCGCACAGCCTAGTTGAGTTATCTTTTACTATTTTGTTGCTAAACTTTTCTTTTCTTGTTTGTTTTTTTTTATCCTTTTACACGCCTTTTCTTTCTGTACAGGTACCAACATTGACTACTTGTTCTATCCCTGACTAATTAACTATACTTACCGTATTCGTTGAGATTTACTTTTGCTTATGTAATCAAATGATTAGATACATAAACTTAATTAATCTACCTACTGTTTTACCAGCCTTCCCTTCGATGGGGGTAGAAAATTGTTATGATTGTTAGTCCCGCAGATGCCTAGATGAATCGAATATCTTTAGACATAATTCAACACATCATTACTAAAGTAACGTAAGTCGTGTTTGAGTTTTCAATGCAATGACTTAGCAATATTTAGGCTAAGTCAGTTCATTGATAACCGATAGGTACTGAATCTAACAGGTCACGGCAATTGGGTAGACGCTAGACATGGAGAGGTCCCCCCAGGTGCCGTCATCGGTGGATATGACTACAATGGCGAACACCTATATGTCGCCAGGGCACATCACGAGGGATCTTTGATTCCCGGAAAACTTGTCGCTTCGCGTGGATGTGCGTTCGTTTCTTCGAACGATTTGGAGCACGTTAAATTTGAATACCAGGTACGTTTCATGCTTTACGCAACAAAATAACCGCTAGGAAATGGAATCTTGAATGTCACGAGATGTCGAACCTTTTGTCGAGATATCTCGCGGGAAGATCTCTTTCTTGAGACTATCTAAAAATAATTCTTAATATTGTCTAGGTACCTATTACAATTTTTCTACATTTATCTGCATATTTATTTGCATGCCATCATTACGCGGTGAAAAGCGTCTTTATTGCAATGTTTTATTTAACATCTTGGATTGGATCTAGTATCGTTTGGCAGGAGTTGGAGGGTAAAAATGGACAAAACTGGTAGGGCTTGGGTCCCCGATTATAACGCTACCACTCTTATTAAAAGGTCATGCATAATTTTCGAGAAAATTACAAAATAAGTTTCTAACCTCAAATCAGCTAAAAGCGAAAACGGAACGTTAAAATGGGTGATTGACAATCAAATCTGACACAATCTGTGGTGTAAAATATCGTGCGAAATCGATAAAATGGAACGTAAAAAAGACGCCCATTTGTGTCAAATGTCACTATCATCCGACAGACCCTGCCATCCCCCTCGTGGTAATTTTTTTTAAACCATTGAGCCCCGTATAGCGGGGCTCCGATTAGCTACTAGGAGAACTTAGGATGCAAGAGCGAGCGAAGCGAGCTCGGGACTTGGGACAACCCCACTCGGACAGGTTAGATTAGAAGGGGATGGCGGGTCTAGTGAGCGAGCTAAGCGAGCGAACACAGACCCCGACATCCCCTTCGAGGTTATTTTTTTTTTAGACCATTGAGCCCCACGAAGCGGGGCTCCGACTACGCCTTTTAGGCAACTTTTAAGTGTTTTGAGATTAGATTACAAAAAATATTTTTTCTCGGAAACCTTTTCATGGGAGTGGTGCCAGGCAGGAGGGCACCCCCCCCCCCCTCCCACCCTCCTGCCAAACGATACTAAATTTTTACCCAAGCTGGATCTGTCAGTTATCAAATGCCAACTCATAGCGTCTAAAATTTTTACCGCCAACGTACGGAGAAAATATCTCTTGGTGATTTTCGAGTTCTGCCATAGTGAGACCACACGAGGAGGAAAAATAGTATGATTCCTTTGAATATATAACATAAAGATACAGCAAAATCCTAAATTGCATCTTCAATCAAAGATGGTAGGTGTAGGTATGCTGCAGGTATGTGTTTTTCATAACATAATAAATGTTTTGTTTTAACACGACCCAGTTTTAACTTGCCGAGCAGATTTCCTCAAAGCTGCAGCTTTTTTTTTCAGCAACAATTGAAGTTGCGCTATATCGGAAGGTGCATTCATTTGGAGACGGATAAGCTTTCATACAATCTTGGGCCTGGATTTAAAATGATGAAATTCATGTCAAATGATAGCTACTTTATTATCAAACCATCACTGAAAATTTTGGCAATCTGAGAGCAGAGTTAAAAGAAAAGTAAAAGTGAGGTTATGTAACAATCTTTACTTAACAGCTAATTTTTGAAGTGCGTTTGTCATTTGTTATTTAAACAGGATGTTAAGTACGAGTATATTTTTTTTTTTTTTTTGGGTGGGAAATCATCAAATAACTTCTCCCGCTCTGGGTGGAGCGGGAGGGCGTGTCAGACTTTTACTGACTAAAACCCACCCGTGTTCCCTCAGTTGCCTGTGTGCCAGGGGCCGCGGTATCTCTTTCGAACAACCCGCACCCCTGGCAGGCATCGGTCCTTGCGAACCCCACCTATTGGTGCTGACATCTCTTTGAGGCGCGCGTGGAACACAACGCGCCGGCGACCCGGGCTTGGTCCTTACCGGACAGCGAGCTACCCATTACTCGCCGTCCGCAAGCCCGCGCCTACGGTGGCCGGGAATCAGCCTGGGATTCCCGACGCCCAGGGCTTCTCCCGCGGCGACTACGGCCGTGAGGGCGCATATACTGCCTCTCCTTCACGTGCGCCGCCTCCCTCTTTGCGAGCATTACTGCTTCGCAGAAGGAGGTGACGGCTAACCATTCACTCTCGCTCCGTACCATGGCCTGCACCAGGGCCGGACGCGAGAGATCGCCAGTACGAGTATATTTAGAGGAAGTTAGGAAACACAAAAACTCAAAAATCATAGGTAAGGAGATGATGTTTAAAAATATAAATAGTTTTTTATTAGTATTTTTTCATCATCATCATCATTTCAGCCGAAAGACGTCCACTGTTGGACATAGGCCTCCCCCAATTTGAGGGGGTTTGCCATAATCGACACGCTTGGCAGGCGGGTTGGCGATCGCAGTATGGTGGTACAATGGATAGAGAACGCTGCTGCCCATTCTCTAATAAGTCCCTTTGTCGCCTCTTACGACACCCACGGGAAGAGATGGGATGGTGCTGTTCTTTACGTCCGGCACCACACGGATTTTTTATTAATCTTCAATTATAATTAGAATGACATAGGAATTGTGCAGATGGTACTATACCTATTATCTTGGCACCTTTTGTTTTTTTTTATTACGGGGAGAAATCCTCATGGATGTCCTCCGCCCTGGGGAGGGCGGAGGGGTCTGACAGACTCTTACTGACTAAGACCACCCCGGTGTTCCGTCTCACACTTGCACTGGAGATCACGGGAACAAGAGTGACCTCCGCGATCCCCGGCTAGTGCCGGCCCGCCTCTGCGGGCCACCTCGCGTTAGGGGTGGAGTGACGTGTTAAACTGCCCCCTTACGTCATATAGAGGCGCACGTGGATCACTACACGCCGCCATCTCGGATCCTAAGAAGTAGAGGGCGACGGATTTCCCCAGACCCATCGTCCCTGGACCCATTTAGGGGGGCTGGAAGAGGGCGTTGTCCACCCTCCGCCGACGCCCGGTGCGTCTGCTGCGGATTGGGTTAGCGAAAGCAATCTCCCGCTCCATCTCCGCAGCCTCCTTCTCCGAAAGTACTGTTTCGCAGAAGGATACCACCGCGTCCCAGGACTCCTCGCTGCCGACCATCGAATCGACAACGGCCGGCAGCGACACTGCCTACTCCTGAGATGAGGGCACGGCGCGGCTCCTCCCAAGCGGCACACTCTCCCAGCGTGTGCCACGCCGTGTCTTCCCGACAGTCGGCGCTGGCAGTGATGACACCGAGCGTCCGGCTCCCTGTTTATGCGACACAGGTACTTCCCGAAGCAACCATGCCCCGAGAGCACCTGTGTAACCCAAAACGACACGGAGCCGTGATATTATCTTGGCATCTAGCCCAACTAAGATACCATATTATTGACATTACATGGGCACAGCACCCTACAGTCTATTTGCCTACGATGGAGTCACAATAATGTTTGAGTATTGCTTCCCTACCTCTGCCTGTCGACTAAAATGCAAACAAAATAAGTTATACAACAAAGACTAAAAACACAATAATCGATTAACAAACGTGAATCGATTTTAAGAAATATCTTTATTACGTAAAAAAAAAACATTGTTTAAACTATACAATACGTTAATTCTAATAGATTTGATTATTGTAATTGAATTAATGATCTGGTAAAAGCATTTTTAAAATACTATGAGCTCTGTCACGTTAATTTATTATAATTTAATCGATTTTCATTTTATTTCGTCACCTTAACTTTATTTTTGGATTTCTCATTTTCCAGATTGTAAATTGGGCTGATTTTTCACGTTTTGAAATATAAAAATATAACTCTTTTTTTAAACCAACCTCAACTTATTACAATCAGGCCCAGAATGCCCCGTCCCCTTTACCCTTCTTATTCGGGTTATTCGTGTTATTTGTGAAGACTTGGGAAAAGGAAAAAAATCTGCTATGGTTAGACTTACTCGTAGGTTAGTTTGATTATTGGACTGAGTAGGTCACTGGCTCTGAAAGCCCTGCTTCTGATAGGTCGTTGGATTGGAAGCCAACTGGTTCTGAAGGCCCTGCTTCAGCTAGTTCATTCGACTGAGAACTCGTAGGATCTGAACGTTGTCCCGCTTGTTCGTTCGACTGGAAGCGAGTATCTTCAATTGGTCCTACCTCAGCTTGGTCGTTCGACTGGGAGTTCTGGGCATCTAAAGGCTGCGGCTCACTATGGTCATTCGACAGAATATGTGTTCAATTATTTTATTTTCAAGATTTTTGGTAAATGTAGCTTTATGACCACCTAAATACCCTTTTGAAGATTCTCCTTTTTATGCTCGACGCCGGAGTGTAGTAGCTGGAACATTGTATGTTTTTGCTGCCGTATGCCACCCCATTATTTTGCTACGTACAGCTTCAATTGCGTCTTTCATATTTTTTTATCCCAAGCTTGCCTTTCTTTTTTTCTAATATATAGGCACCATTCTAAAACAAAAAAGCAAAATTTTTGCTAATTATTATCGCTATAACTACTTTACAAATATACTAATTAGTAGTAACTGCTTAATTTATTCAAACTTCCTTCAACGGTAGGTATCTGTTGGGTGGGATGGCATACCCTCTATGCCGTCTTACCCTGTAGGTATACAAACGTGAAAAAACATTGTACTTCCATTGATCTAGAACCTACATAACTTTAATGTATTACATCAAAATCATCACACTTAGTTCTATAAAATACATTCAGACTTACCTGATAGCTCATGTAGAATACTTGTAAACTTGATTATTCTTATACGAAAAAAGAAATGTATGCTACACAATTTGCAAAAACAGGCATTTAGGCTTTGCTCATTGTCGCGCACTGGCAAAGGCAGCGTCACGATGAGTTTGCGTTAGTGATCTACCCGTGTGTGTGGTGACGCCACTGGACTGCGAAATGTCAAGATAAACCGAGTATGCCATCTCACCCACTATGCCGTCTCAGACCACATTCCCCTACTAGGTACCTATATCCAAGAAGGCTAAATCTCCATCTCGTCTGATTTCTGGGCGAGACCTCGAATGGCCAATTTCGAAACCAGACTTAGCACGCGCATTCCATAATAACAACTATGTGTATGAATATGAACTGTGGAACCAACTCTAGCCATTGAATCAGCACCCACTCGCTATTGTAACATTAATACCAAACTTCTAGAACAAACGACAGTAATTCAGTGAGTTGAACCGGATGCTGCAACCACGAATATATTTATAAACTTTTATCTAAAATTTCCTTACTTTTAGGTTTTGATAGGTAGCCCCAACAACTACATGAGCACACATAGACCGAATGTGCTCCCTGAAGCATTCTCCGGCGGTCAGATGGAGGACATCGAGCTCTTGCACGCGCCAGCTATGGGGGCATCCTCACCAATGGCTACATCCAGCAGTCACGTGGCTTCTGCTACTTCTCCTTATCTGGACAAGAGTACCGCATCCCTGAATACGAAGTCCTCATGCCCTAAATAAAAATCGCAAATTGTTCATCAATGTTCTATCTTGTGTAATACACCCACACACACACACCTACACACACATCACTCACACCCATAAACACACTACATTCAAATTTTACTGATTGTATACCATTCAGTAGAATGACACAGTCCACTTGAGGTAAGTTTTTTTTATCAATTTAAGCCTTGACCGTAAACTACCTCTTAAAACACAGGTATATCCTAGCTTAAGAGGTAGAGTATTAATCTTGAACAGGATTGCAACATAAACTATAATATATTTTTAACCAAATATTAAACTGTATTTCAAACTCTGTATGTTTTTGGATAAATAAAGATTTCTTTTATTATTATCTCCTTTATTTAATTAAATACACATATAAATTATTATTTTCGTTTGTTCATTTTGCTACTTATTTTAATATATTTTTATAAAACAAAGATTATAAAAAAACATTTAAAAATATATAAAATAGAGATCCACCGGTATTGGGAGTAGGGTCCAAGCTACCGGTGGTTAGGGCTCCAGAGACAGGAACCTTCTCACGATGCGAGCCGTATCGAGGTGTACTGCCTTCTAAATCAGGCCTTTGACCCAACCGCCTAACGAGAGCCTCGAGAGATGTTGATCGAGGCTTTCGGCCATCAGTCCATTGGCTGATACGATAATCGGCACAATGACAGCCGAGTTCACATTCCACATGTCTACAACCTCGTGAGCTAAGTCAAGATATTTAATCTGTTTCTCTTTCTCAGCTTTCATGAGGTTCCCGTCATTTGGAATGGTTACATCGATTATCATTGCGCGGCGCGCTAAACGGTCTATCACCACTATATCAGGCTTATTGGCTACAATAGTTCTGTCAGTAATGATAGACCAGTCCCAGTATAACGTGACATTGTCATTTTCGAGAACTGGGTCGGGCACATACTTGTAATACGGTACCTCAGAATCCACAAGTTTATATTGCAAAACAAGTTGCTGGTGAATAATCCTAGCTACTTGGTTATGCCTGTGCAAGTACTCGCCGTTAGCCAGACGAGAACAACCAGAGATAATATGTCTGATGGACTCACCCAGACGGTGACATGCCCGACACACGTCAACCGTCCCGTCCTTCATAATCTGTCTCCGGTAGTTATTCGTCAAGATAACTTCGTCCATAATTGCACAGACGAAACCTTCAGTTTCCCCGAAAAGGTCACCGAAACGTAGCCAGGATACGGACGCTATGAGATCTACACCGGGCTCATGAAGTACCCGATAGAAGCGACCGTGAAGCTCCTTGTTTCGCCATACTTTCTTGCGGTCATCAATGGTTAGTATTACACGTTTGCGCCAGTTCTCTTTAGCCATGGACAACGGGGTGAGCTCCTTGTCCACTGCGACCACATCACGGTGCATACCCACCTCGGCTTAAAAAATATTCCCTGAGACTGCACACCTCGCGGTTGTGGAGGGTCTTCGTATTTAAAAAGCCTCGACCCCCGATTTCCGCGGGATGTACAGTCTCATCACCGATGATCGTGGGTGATGCATCCAGTTTGCAGTCAGCAGTGTACGGACCCGTCGATCCAGGGCGTCGAGTTCAGTTTGAGTCCATTTGAGTATGCCGAAACTGTACATCAAAACCGGCTTGACCCAACCGTTGAAGGCGCGTACCTTATTTCCGCCTGAAAGAAGACTAATTAATACCTTCTTCAGGCGACCAAAGAAACGCTCCCTCAACGATTGTTTCATGTCAGCAGCAATGCTGCTGACATGAAACAATCGTTAGGCATCAATATGCCTAACGCTTCCGACATACCCACATACTTATAGCTTTCGGATGAGGAGAGGGATCTGAGGTGTATGGAATCCGAAAGTTGAATTCCCTCGGATTCCATAATCTCACCTCGCTTTACATGCATGACTGCACATTTGTCCACAACAAATTCCATCCTGATGGCGCTACTAAAAGTTTCAGTTACCTTCAGTAGCTCCATCAATTGTAATTTGTTGGGGGCAAAGAGTTTAAGGTCATCCATGTATAGGAGGTGAGATCCGGTGAGAACCTCTCATTGCTCTGGAACATGCGATTCTGCATGTATCGGTCAACCCGCCGCTTATACCGCCGAATACGGCTCGCCCATGCACAGACTTTCTGCTTCAGGAAGTCGATGCGCTCTGTGACACGGGACATGTATTCTGAAGGACTAATTCCAGTCCCCAAGAAAGCCCGTCTCGCAAAGCGCATCAATTATTATTATTATTTTTCTTTATTCAATTAAATACACATATAAATTATATTTTTAAATATTAGTATACAAATATAAAAACATTTAAAAATATAAAAAATAGTAGCCCACCGGTATCGGGAACAAGGTCCAAGCTACCGGCGGTCAGGGCTCCAGAGAGAGGAACCTCCTAACAATGCGAGCCGTGTCCAGGAGTACCGCTTTCTAAATCAAGCCCTTGACCCAGCTGCCCAACGAGAGCCTCCTCAGATGTTGGTTGAGGCTCTTGACTATCAAGCCATTGGATGTAACAACTATCGGTACAATGATCGCCCACATGATGAGTCCACATCCCACATGTCGACAACCTCGTGAGCCAAGTCAAGATGAAAGAAAGAAGAAAGAAAAAACGTTTATTTGCGGTAAACATGACGCAAAAAGTTAAGGAACACAAAAAAAATAAGAAAAGGTTGAGCGAAACATGCGTCACATCCACGCAAAACGGCTATCACTCAGCATTATGCTGCGACCCTATGCAAGACAGAGCCCCAGCGCTGGTTTTCAGGGATAGCCGGCTTTGACGTAATGACGTCACCCGGTGCATTAAACAATAATTATGAAACTACTGGTACAGCGAACTAATAGAAAAATTATATAAATTTTATGTTAATGTAATAGAATAAGGAATATAAAAAGAAAATGGAAATAGACATACATGCTACGAGAATATCATCCCCAATAAACATTTTTCTCTTTATGTAGTGGCAACATTTCGAAGCGTCATCCATAGACAAAATGTGCGTGTGCGTCATAAAAATTGATGTAAGAAATTACAAAATGGCCAATGAATTATGTAATGTGTTAAAATTATGCAATAGTTGTGTGTCAGTGTCGTAGGTCAGTGTTTTAAGTATTTATGAGTGAAAGTGAAAGATGAGATGGACCCAATAAAAAGACAAAACAAAACCTTGGAATCTGGAGGGTGACCCGACATGCCAAACACCATCTAAAGAGTTTTGGAGCTCCAAAAACAGGAAGCCACCATTGACGGGGGCGAAGCCCCGCCGCGACCCGCCACGCCTCCTAAAGGGGGCGTCGCGACTTTCAACAGCAAAAATAGCAAAGTATGTAAAAAATGAAAATGAAATGGAAGTCATGAATAGAAATATAAGATTATTGAAATTTGATTTGATTTGAAATTAGATTGTAAATGGGCGATTATGTATATAAATATAACTATTTAGCAATAAACATGGATTAAGTAATATGATCAAAATGTATTTCAATTAAAGGCTGTCAACATAAAATGAGTGTGGACAGGGGAAACGCTGCCAGCAGTCCCGGCAGACAGGGGACCAATTGCAGCGCTGCTGGGGATCCAAAACCAAGTACTGCAGGCCATGACCCATGAGGTAAGCAAAGAAGATAAAAACTTTAGAGAAAATACAAACTTATTGTTCAGAGAGCTGTTTATGCAACAATAACTTCTTAAGATGAAATTTAAATGACTGTATTGTTTTTAGGCCTCGCATTGGTGGTGGAAGGTCATTCCAGCAGCGTGTGGCCGCAAACCTAAAGCTACCTCTGAAAGCTGCAGTTTTATGTTGCTGCATGTTTAGCGGGCCAACTACAGAACGAAGACCATATTTGTAACTTGCTTGTCGCCAGGTGAGCTTTTCATATAAATAGTGCGGCTTATGGGTTGTTACAATACCAAACATTAAACTCGCTAAATGAAGTTTCCGCCTGGCAGCCATTTTTAGAGTCTCGATCTGGTTTATGTATGGCGTCACATGATGCTGGCGAGGGACATGAACGCAGAAACGAATACAGGCATTCTGAATTCGCTGAACTAGCCTATCTGTCCTACCAAGCAGGCAGGGCCCATATACAGTGTCACAGTAATTGAGCTTAGATAGGATCAGACTGTCAACCAGTTGTTTTCTAAGTGATACGGTAAGAAAATTACGTATGCCATATAAAACCTTAAGCCTATAGAAACAATTTCTTAGTACATTTCTTAAATGAGCCTCAAAACGCAGTTCAGGATCTAGGATTAGACCCAGACTACATGCCTGTTCTACTCGCTCAATTATCTCCCCTTTAATAAAAATTTCTGGTTTGGCCGACAATATTGCAGAGATTTGTTTTTTTGTCCCCAGCACCATGAACTTGGACTTCAGTGGGTTCAGAACCAAAGAGTTCTCCTCAGACCAGGTCACCACCCTATGCAGGTCCTCATTCACCCTTTGCACTGCCAATGCTGTATCACCCCCCTTGAATGATATGTACAACTGGATATCATCAGCATACATGTGATACTTGCAGTTTACAAAGGATTCGGTAACATCAGCACTGTAGAGGATGTACAGCAAAGGGCCTAAAATCGATCCCTGGGGGACTCCCCTAGACACCTGTAGTGGGGGAGAAGACACAGTCGATCCATCCCCCTTGTGGATTTGCACGTACTGGGACCTACCAGTCAAATAGCTACTAAACCAATCGACAGCGTCACGATCAAAGCCATAGTATTTTAACTTGGACAGCAGCAGATTGGTATTAATAGCGTCAAAAGCCCGTGAGAAATCCAGCAGGACCAGGATCGACCCCTCCCCCCTGTCACGTGCCTCCAGGATATTGCCCACTACATCCATCAGAGCTGTTGCAGTGCCTCTTCCTTTACGGAATCCTGACTGAAATTCGGGGAGAATGTTGTTTGCCTCCAAGTATTCAGTTACCTGTAGATACACCACACGCTCCAGAATCTTTGACAGGCAGGGCAGTATACTAATTGGCCTGAGATCTTTCAAATTGACTGGATCACTGATTTTAGGGATAGGGCGAACAATTGCGCGACGCCAGAGGCTAGGGAAAGTGCGCGATTCTATTGACCTGTTGATGATATCAGTGATGACTTCCAGGGTGGTTGGCAATGTGAGTGTTAACATTTCCAAACTGATACCATCAACCCCCTGAGCGTTTGATCGTAGACTCTTGACTATTTTCAGAATTGTCTCCTTGTTGGTCGCAGTAAGCGAGAACTCGGCTGAACTGTGCCTGCGAGAATTGAAGCAGGATATTTGTGAGACATTATCATTACAGTTTCCTGGAACATCCAAAAAAGCCGCATTGATAACATCTGGATTGTCAAAATGTGTTGGCAGTAGCCTTTCTTTATGGTCCGGAAATACATCTGACTTCAAGTTACGCCACAGTAGTTTGGGGTCCTTACTCTGATCCTTGATGTTTTTTGTAAAATACGCTGTCTTTTCCCTCACTAATGCGGCGGTGGCTTCATGCTTAAGATCCAGGTAGTACTGCTTATGATGCGGTTCTTTGGTTTTACGACATCTGTCCCTAGCCTCATCCCGTAGCTTGAACATCAGACGGATGTTGTCAGTGATCCAAGGCGTAGGCCGCCTATAGAAGGTCTTTTTCTTGATAGGAGCGTGAAGATCAAAAAGCTGGAGCATGAACGAGTTGAAAGTGTGCACCATAGTATCGACATCACACATATCTCCTATAGTAGACCATGGTATCATGTTCAAATCATTATGGAAGTGTTCCGGCATGATGTCAGAAAGAGAGCGGAACTCCACCACCCTAGGTTTAACCTTGGGCTTCTTAAAGACAGATTCGCATGTAATGAAGGAGTGGTGGCCGAGCTCACTGATATGGCTCACCTGAACATTTCGTGTTGTAGCATCAGTGCATACGATGTCGATGAGCGAACTACTGTTACCCACGAAGTGTGTCGCTGATTGAACTAGTTGAGTAAGGTTCAGGTAATTAAAAAAGTCCGTAAGCTGCTTTGATTTTGAGGTGCTTGCATCCAACAGATTAACATTCAGGTCACCCAACAGTACCAGATTATCATAAGGGGCCAATGCACTAACACTGGCAGTTATGGCGTCAAGGAAAAGCTCCAAATCCTGCCAAGGGGGCCGGTACGCAGTCCCAATAAGAACCTTTTTTTTGTTTATGGTCAGGCCCAGCCAAAGTTGCTCCACATCAGGGTGCTCAGGATGAGCTCTTACACGCGCGTTAATGCCATTCTTTATATAAAAAGCAACTCCCCCGCCACGCCCCCCGCGGGTAGTCACAGGTCGCGGTACGTGCCTAAATTTGTACCCAGGTATACTAGGAGCGCGGTCCTCTTCCCCCTTTCGTAACCATGTCTCATTGATAGCCATGATGTCCACAGAGTGGTTACCCATGGCAATTAAGAACTCATCCTGATTTGTCCCTAGAGAGCCCGCATTAAGTAGACCAAACTTAATATATTTACTGGGAGCCATCAGTACTAATAGTTGTGGGTATTAGATATGGAAGTGTGATGAAATGATACGAATGAATGTATGAAAGTGTTGTGTGGTGGTTCAGTTGGGCACTATAGTAAGAGCATATAGCTATGATTGAGAAAAATACTTCTTGTACATAATTTGGATGAAATAGATTTGGTGAAAATAGACTTTGTACAAACAATAAAAGTAAAAAATATACTATAAGAGTAAAATAGTGTAACGTGGGTACATAAGCTCCATACACCTCTGATCCATGGCTGAGCACACTATGAAAACGGTTGCGACGCACATTTCCCCAAGCAAGAACAATAAGACCATTTAAATATAAACAGACACAAAAATAATCAAGCCGTATTATTTTCAGTTCCGAAGACACGGGATAAATCCTCTTCAGTGCGGATCCTCTGTGCTTTGTCTCCTGGCATCTTCCTGGCGAGGATGCGGCCCTGCTTGGTCCAAACAAACTTCCAGTCGTGGAGACTGGCTGCATCCCGTGCCCTACGAAATAACAGACGGTTTGCTTTCGTCAGCCGCTCGTTGAGGAAGAACCGCTGCGCTGGTCCGGACATGTCGAGGTCGGCAGTGGTTGCTCCACGTCGCACTCGCGCGCTCGCCAAAAGCTGGTCGCGCAGGTCCCGACGAGCAAGGCGCACGACGATCGGCCGCGGACGAGATTCCGTCGGACCTGTTGAGCTTGTCGCGTTAAGCTGCCTTCCACCAACACGTTCTACACTAACGATATCGCGATCGTCAAGGCTGACCCCTAGCTTGTGGCCAATGACCTTAACTATGTGAGCTGGGTTTTCTGCCTTTCCCTCCGGCAAATTTGACACCTCTATGTCGTTAGCAAGAAGGTCCTGGTCCCTGTCATTGAGCTCTCGCTTCAATTCCTCCACAATTTTATCCACGTTGGCTGAGTTCGTGGACCCCGAGGCAGCACGTTGCTCCAGTGCGTCCACCCTGGCTTCCAGACTGTCGATGCGCGTACTGCAGGTATTTAAGGTGGTTTTGAGCTCCGCCATTTCCACCTCCATCTCCTTTCTAAACACCTGGATCTCCGCACGCACCATCCTCAGTTCTTCAATAATCACCTGCAAGTGGGTTCCAGGTACAGGCGATAATTCCCGAGTGGTGGCGTCGGCAATTGATATTTCAGGCGGCGGGGGAGTCGAAGCTGCACTAACGGCGCTGTCAGTCTGCGTGAGTTCACCCCTGGAATCTTCCTCAGGACTATTAGGCGTACTAGAGCCCGTAATACCTGCAGCCCCTGTGTTATAAGTAGGGGGGCTTTGTGTGGCACCTCTAACAGGAGTTTCGGTCCTATTGTCTCGAGCAATATTCTTTTTGCACTCCGGACAGCGCCAGTTAGCGGTTATTTTGGCCTTAGTAGGGACGCCCACACACACTCTGTGATAAATCTCCTGGCACTTACCACACCTAGCGCCCTCTAGCGTAGATATGAAGCGACCGCAACCTCCACATTTGATGCCCGGCATGGTTGGTGACGTCTAGTACACTTGCTCAGCTAGTGGTGTCGAGGACTTTCGCTAGATGGCGGCAGTAACGATTCCCTACACGGGTCGATAGATCGTTAGCTGCCAACAAGACAGATGGCTCTGTTGTCAAGGCGACGTTACCGATTGTTGTGTTGTTTTTTGTGGGTAACTATATTTTATTTTCACAAATTTGGAAATCTTTTTTCTATTTTTACGGCCCTTAAACGCACTATTTATTGCTCACTATAATGTATATTATGCTGATTGCCACTATGATCACTATTAAATCGATTGCAATGCACTTTGACTTTTATTTCTATTTAAATTAGAAAAAAATTTGGACAGCGAGTCACACCGAAAGAGACGTCAAAACGTCACTCGCCGATACCAAGATACTTTATTTGTTTATCTTTCTCGGCTTTCACGAGGTTTCCGTCATGCGGGACCGTTATATCAACGATTATTGCACGCCGCTCTAGTCGATCCACCACCACTAACCAGGTTTATTGGCAACAATAGTCCTGTCAGTGATGATGGATCGATTCCAGTACAGTGTAACATGTCCATTTTCGAGAACTGGGTCGGGCACATACCTGTATTACGGCACTTCTGATTCCACAAGGCTGTATTTCAGAGCAAGTTGCTGGTGGATAATCCTGACTACTAGGTTGTGTCCATGCAAGTACTCCTCGTTAGCTGGACAAGAACACCCGGAGATTAAGTGTCTGATTGATTCTCCCGGACGGTGGCATGCCCGACAGATGTCAACCGTGCCATCTTTCACAATAAATCTCCGGTAATTGTTCGTCATCATAACTTCGTCCATAATTGCACAGACAAACCTTCGGTTTCCCCAAAGAGGTCACTGAAACATAGCTAGGCTACAGACGCTAGAAGGTCTACATCGGGTCCATGTAGGGCCTGGAAAAAGCGTCCGTGAAGCTCCTTACTCTGCCATACCTCCATGCGATCTTTAGTGCCAAGCACTACAGGCTTGCGCCAGTTCTCTTTAGCCAAGGAGAGCGGGGTGAGGCCCTTATCCACCGCAATCGCATCTCGATGCATCCCCACATCGGTTTCTAGGAAATAATCCCTGAGACTGCATATCTCGCGATTGTGGAGAGTCTTAGCATTTAAAAAGCCTCGACCTCCATATTTTCACGGGATATACAGTCTCATTACCGATGACCGTGGGTGATGCATTCGATATGCGGTCAGCAGCGTACAGACCCTCCTATCCAGGGCATCGAGTTCGGTCTGAGTCCATTTGAGTATGCTGAAAGAGTATATCAAGATCGGCATGACCTAACCGTTGAAGGCACGCACCTTGTTTCCGCCTGATAAAAGACTATTAAATACTTTTTTCAGGCGGCCAAAGAATCTTTCCTTCGACGATTGTTTCATGTCGGTAACATTGATGCCCAAAGCTTCCGACATACCCAAATACTTATAGGTTTCGGCTGCGGAGAGGGCTCGAAGGTTTATGGAATCCGCCGAGAGTTGGGTTCCCATGGATTCCACAATCTCACCTCGCTTTACATGCATGACCGCACATTTGTCCACACCAAAATCCATCCTGATGGCTCTACTGAAAGTTTCAGTTACTTTCAGTAGCTCCATCAGTTGCAAATTGTTGGGGGCAAAGAGTTTTAGGTCATCCATGTAGAGGAGGTGAGATATAACCTGACCACCTCTCCTCAGTCGATAGCCTATAACTGAATCCTCCAGCAGTGTGCTTAGAGGATTCAGGGCTAGGCAGAACCAAAGCGGACTCAAACTGTCGCCCTGAAATATGCCTCGCTCGATCCTTATCGGCTCGCTATTCCTCTGGATATGTCGACATCCTGGATATCGAAGGACCGTCCTCCACTGCCCCATACATGACATCAGGAAGGTGCGCAGAGTTGTATCTACTTTATACAATTCCAGCACCCTCATGAGCCATGTATGTGGCACCGAGTCATAGGCCTTCTTGTAGTCTATCCAACATGTCGAAAGATCCTTCCGGGAACGACGAACCTGTTGGCTAATGGCCATATCAATGAGGAGCAGCTCCTTAGTACCGCGGGATCCGTTCCGACATCCATTTTGAGAGACAGACATGATGGAATTGGTGTCTTCATGATTGTAAATTTTAGCTCTCAAAATGGATGTAAGAACCTTATAGACCGTCGGTAAACACTTGATCGGCCTATAAAAAACTGCACTGGGCAGCACTGGGGTAGCGAACCAGACTCATAAGCAGTCTGGTACTGAGCCCCCAAACGAGCGTGTGATCCAATGAACTATTTGATCCAGAAGTTGTGCAACCCGTCCGGCCCTGGAGACTTCCAGTTTGGCAGCGGACGGACTGCACGAGCTACATCTTGGGGACAGATGGTAATAGCCCCCATTTCTGGTATTGGATTGCAGGCTCGCTGGACTTCTCGAGTCCAATCACCTTCGGTGTGACTGACAGGCACCGACCAGATATTGCGCCAAAAAGAACACATGGCATCATCATAAATTACCTACAATTTACTATGTACATGAAATTCATAATGTATTCCAAGTGGTAAATCTAAAATTGTAAACTGGAAATAAAAGATTTTATTATTATTATTTTTTATTATTATTTATTATCATCATCCGATAGGCGCGTATCAGCCACACCTTGATCCGGTTGCTTCCAAGCCCTATATACCCACCTTTCATCACTCTGGAAGGTGCAGTTCTGAGTTTATCGGTCTACTCGCCGCTTATACCTACGGATACGGTTTGTCCATGCATACACTTTCTGCTTCAGGAAGTCTATGCGCTCTGTGACACGGGACATATAATCCTGAGGGCTGGTATCAGTCCATAAGAATGCCCGCCTCACAAAGCGCATCACTCTAGGGCGAGTGTTGCCCTTCCTGAAGCAGATTAGTTTGCCGATGAGGTCTCTGGCCCCACCAATACGACGTCCAATCCTGCACTGCCAAGCTGGTACGGCTGGTTTCAGTCGTGTAGCTTTATACTCATTAGCAAATTTGACGTGAGCTACACGACATGCCGCTACAGCCGCGCAGTACAGAATCGAATGCGTATCAGTGAGGTCTTCGCAGTCATCAAAATAGTTTGACAACTGCGAATCCAGAGCCACCACCAGCGCCCTATTTTTGTTATGCATGGGCAAACGAGGTAAGCGTGGCCTAAGTTCGGGCAACATGAACAGATATTCCCGAATCGCACCCTCCAAAGCACTCCTCAATTCCTCACTGCACTGGGTACTTACGTTTGTAGCCCTGTCAACAGTTCCCCCGTCAGTTTGATCTGTGTTAACCTGTGGTGGTACCACAACATTCTGTAACGGGGGAGCGATGACATGGCTACTCTGCATTTCACTTCGCAAGCGATCAAGTACAGTGTCATCCAACATTTGATTACTCTGGATGACCCGCACCTGATCCGATAGTCGTTGTGTCGAAACGTTGACAGCTGGTTCAAGCACCTGAAAAAGAGAGAGCATCCGAACACGGTACGCGGTCAGATTGTTTCCTCCCTCTGTAGCCCCATAGTATGAGCGCATGACGTTTTCATTGATGGATTGTGTCTACACTTCCGCTGGGAGCTGGGACCCTATCAGAGGCCGGTGGGCCTCGAGGTCCTAAACTGTCCGGCGGCCGCCGTCCTCCTCGTCGACGAGCAGGTGGTGGCGTCGTGGGCAGTGAGAAATACTCGTCGCTCGAGCTCGACGCAACTACCGCGGCCGGTGTCATCACAGCGCAAATTGGTTTACACCTACACATCAAGCTATACGAGAAACCAAATACAAGAAACCGGCTCCTTTCGAACAACCTGCACCCCTGACAGGCATCGGCCCTTGCGGACCCCACCAGTCTGGCGCACCAAGACACATGGCACGCCGTGACCACCCCAGGAAGCAAGTAGCACAGCCCCTGGCACCCTTGGCACCCTTGTTCCCCCTGCGACGGGTCAGCGCAGTGGCCCCGCCGCCTACCACTTCTCGGCCGCAGGGGATAGGGAGAGCGGCCAACGCTATACCGACACTCCTCCTCCCCTACGGCCCCACCGCGTCTGCCTTCAAACGGTGGCAGCCCCGTCCAGGCCACGGACGCAACCTACTTTTTGGCCGCTACATCGTCGGCTTGGAAGCAAAAACCCCTGACGAGCGGCCCCACCTTGGGGTTCCTTTTCGCTTCACCGTGGGGGCGGACTACGGCTACTGAGCCCCCCGCAACGACAATGTGGGAACCCACTGGGGGGGTTAACTAATAATTAATTAACCCAAGGGTTGATTCGGTTTCTTGTATTTTGCCATCAAATAACTTTTTCCAGTCGTGTGATTTTGAAAATTTAAAGGGAACCTACCTACTTCGTAGTTGGTCACATTTAAAAATAAAATCCACCCCTAAGTGCTGGAAAATAGGGGTTGATTATTGTTACGTACCGAACAGGCACAGCGTGACAAGACTTTATGTAAAATAGCTAAGTACAAAATGTGCTAAGTATTAATAAATTCTGACATTAATAATTATAATTTAATCATTGTACCGATAATCGTTACAGTAAATGGCCTAATAGCGAAGAGCCTCGACCAACACCTCAGGAGGCTCTCATTGCGCGGCTGGATCAAGGGCTTGATTCAGAAAGCAGTACTCATAGACACGGCACGCATCGCAGTCAGGAAGTTCCTTTCTCTAGAGCCCTGACCACCGGCATCTTGAACCCTGTTCCTGATGCCGATGCGCCACTATTTTTTATATTTTTAAATGTTTTTTGTTTGTAAAAATATTTTATAATATACTTAATATAGCTATATGAATGAAAATAAATAATAATCATAATAAAAGAAAATATGAGAAAATGTTGACAAGATCTGCCGCACGAAATGCACGCCCGCCACCTCCGGAGTCGTCGCTCAGCTCCGCCTCGCCGTCGCCCCGGTATACCCAGCCCCACTGCGGGACAAACACGGCGTTGGTACTGAGCGTTTGCCTAGAACTCGACTGTCAACTGTAGACTGACGCCGCACTCGGTCTCTCCGCCAGTCCTCGCTGCATCCCCTCCACCGACGATCATGTCCAAGCGGTAGGGCTCGCTTGCGTTTCCGGTTACATGATTATTCGTTTACGAATCAAATTGTCAGATGGCGCTGTCCGCTGTACTTTGGCGCCATCAATCCACGACACGGCCATCCCTAACTAGCACCCGTCTTCGGGGTGTAGTACCTGTTGACAATAAATATTCAGAGAGTTAACTGGTTCGGCTATCTTGCCAATACCTAACAACTAAGGTAGCTCGGCTACCCTGCCTATACCTAATAACTTAAGTAACTTTATCTCATTGGTACTTTAATTCCTCTACAACTGGCTACAATAACAAACTCTCATAATTAACAATGCCTTGTCATCAATGTTTCGTTCACAGTGCACCCCACACAACATTACTCACTAGAAAAGGTCCAATCAATTAAGTTAACCCAAAGAAAATCTTAATAATTGTAACGAATCAGTTAAGTACCATTTCCTATTTTGTTTAAGAATGTATACTGAACTCATGAAATTTTCACTATTATCCGTGCACGTACACTGGCTAGAATCGCACCAATCATTCAATACAGATCAACAACATCACATCAGGTGACATTTGCACCAACACACAGAGCCAAACCACACCACATTTGTTTACTACACATGAGTTACTCTCGAGACCTATCGCTGCATGTGCTTACTGCACATGAGGTGCGGTCGAGACTCATCGCCACATGTGCTTACTGCACATGAGGCACTGTCGAGACCCATCGCCACACGTGCTTACTGCACATGAGTTACTGTCGAGATCCATCGCCATATGTGCTTACTGCACATGAGGCTCTGTTGAGACCCATCGCCACATGTGGTTACTGCACATGAGGTGTTCTGTGCATCAACACAGACCAGAATCGAACCATCGATTCTCCAAAAAAAGAACACAATCTAGCGCGATGTGTGTACAACACATGAAGCGCTGTGTGCACCAACACAGATAAGCCTCCACCGATCAACAAGTTTAACCACAAGAACAATCATATCAAATGAGTTAAAATTTACCAAAATAAACTTAAGCAATGTATACTCAACTCATGAAACTTTCATTGTAATCTGTGCACCAACACAGACAATAATCGCACCAACGATTCTCAAAAATCTAGCGCAATATGTGCTACAACACATGAAGCGCTCTGTGCACCAACATAGACAGAAATCGCACCAACAATTTCTTGTAGACCCATCGCCACATGTTACTCATGAGGTGCGGTCTTAAGTTTCGAGTTTGAGTGTACAAGCCATTCTTTATCACACGTGGTTACTCTACCACTGTCCTCAACTATAACATCTAATTCTGGAGGAATTTAGTGATCGGGGATCCTCCTCACACGTTACCTAAATTAATAACAGTCACATCATCAGCGGTCACTAAACTAAACGGTCGTGCTACCCTTCCTATCATAAACTCGAGAGGGCTGTATTTAGTCACTCTATAAACAGTGAAGTTCAAAGCCAACTCAACCGCCCCTAATGCATCCTGCCAAGAGCGGTCACGACTAGTCTTTACAGCTGTTAACATACTCTTGAGAGTACTCATTACCCTTTCGACCTGCCCATTAGCACGACTGCCTCCAGTGGCTATCAAGTGCAACTGTATGTTGTTAGTAGTACAAAAACTAGAAAAATCTTTGCTTGCGAAACGACGACCTTGCTCTGATATTATACGCTTCGGTACACCAAACAACGCTGTATAGAACTTAATTGCACAAATACTACAGTTACTGTCTATATTAAGCAAACGACGAAGCAAAATGCATATAAGATGACAAATACGCAGTTACTCCTTGATGTCGTTTTTTCCAGACGATTTACCAAAAGCGTCAACATGAATCTTGTGCAATGCGATAGTGAACTTAGGAATTGGTTGAAGTCTGCCTGAACTTTACCTTTCTTTGTTCAGCTTGCAACCAGTTAGCTATTAGAAAGTTGACCTAAATCCGCACGCTTTTGTTCTACACGACTGAAAGCTGCTTTAGATGTAGGGAGAGGAGATGTCTAGAAAGAAAATCTACATGACTCAACCTACTGCCTTCACGATAAAAAATACCAAACTCAAAAGACTGCATGTAAACCTTCCAACGTTAAGTCGTGGAGCCAAGTTAGTTTTGTTTTTAGAGGCTTTATCAACAGTGCAGACTGTCACAACAGTACACTTACGCCCTAACAAATAATGTCGAAATTGCATAATGGCACTGAAGACAGCTAACGTTTCTAGTTCAAATTAATGAAACTTCAGCTGGATACGTGTGACGAATATAGTAGGCAACCACATGTTGTTTCCCACCAAGTTTTTCAATAACGAGTACCATATCCTTCAGCACTAGCATCCGTATGTAACTCTATAGAATGTCAAGGCACGTGAACCGTAACGCTACCTAGCCTAGACAAGATCCTCTATCAACGGAAGTGGAAACCTATTCGACACAATCAGTTCCCTGTAGTCGACACATATACGATCCAACCCGTCATTTTTCTTAACAAGCAAAACTGGACTAGAGCAAGGTGAACAACTCGGCCTTTTTACACCTGCTTCCTCTAATTCACAAACCTTTGCAGTAATAACTTCGCGTTTACTACCATAAGCGCGACGATTAACAGTACGACTACAATCTAAAAGCCGAATTTGCAGCTGTCTTGGGTCAGTGGGTCGTCTTAAGGTCCTGTAGTGACACGGTATCTAGAAACACCACTAGAAAACAAAGATGAGTATTTTGACAAAATAACAATTTACTGGGTACGAACTCTGTCGGAACGTCAGTAATCACTTTATCGAAATAAACTTGAAAACAAGCATTTTAAACTTTACATAGTCTTTCAACCAAAACTGTCATGGTAAAGCAAAACACGCTACCCAGAAGGCCAATTCTCGTAATTAAAAACGTTCACAATCTAGTCGCAGTCTCATCTCAGCGACAATCAAATGTCAAAAATGTATCAAAAGTCGAGGTATTTTTGACACATTGACACTGAGATCAGACTGTGAACGTTCCTAAAATTACGAGAATTGGTAAATCTGTTCTAAAGTCTTACGGTCGATTAAAATATCATTTTAAAACAACTGTCCGGTACAATTTGAAATAAAATCTCAGATAAAACTTGTGGGTACTTTGCACACTACCATAACTGATCCCAGTTTAATGCATTCGACACCAGAATCGTAATAAAATGGATATGACTCACCCAGTATTAATCAGTACACTGCTCGGATTGTTGACGTAGCAAACTTAAACACATTGCTCGCTTCTCGCCGCTGCTGCAGGCGCTGGCCCTGAACCACCTGGTCCCCCACCTTGCTGGCACCTCCATCTATGCCTCGATCATTGCTTTGTAAACATCACGAAGCAAAATATCCGGTGTTGCCGCATCGAAACAAGTAATGTCCAATCACTGTTTTGGCCCCGCAGAACTTGACCTTGAATTGGTAGCATTGGATGCCTTGTCCAAGCTTATCAGTGTACTTTATTGATGTGAAACTTCCGAGAAGCACAGGCCCACCATTGCATACCTCGAATGTACACGTGCTTATCCGGATCAAATCCAGGCAAAGAACTTGTCAAACGACTTGTCACACGACGTCATCGCTCAATTCGCCATTATACCTTCAGCTCGGGTGTATCCCAACTCTGATGTCGCATCATAGTGGCTGGCCTAGACTGTCCGAGCTCGATTGTCAACTGTAAGCTGTTTTTTTTTTGTCATTTCGCAGTTGACCATAAGAGGCCGTGACTGCTTAAAAAACTACTTAAATACTAGGCGACTGCACGCTGAGAGAGGGCACCCCCTGCGGGGTACGGGCCTCGGCTCAGGGCGTCACTGTTAGGGGGACAGCAAGTGGGGACAGGCTGGATCAAAATATTGGCTAATTATTATTAATTAGGGAATTTAACTCCACTGGCTCAGCTGCGGCGCGGGCTGGCGCTTCAACGAGCAAGGGTCGGTCGGGGACTGTAGACTGTTTTTTTTTTTTCTTGTTTGGCATCTCGTAGTTGACCTTGAGAGGCCGTGACTACTTAATTTTCACAAGGTTACTATGGAAGGGTCATTCGACAAGACCCGGCTGGCAACACTGCCTGACGGCATCAGGCAGTGTTGCCAGCCGGGTCGAAGGGATCGAAGTGACAGGCGTCAGGCTGACGCCTGTCACTTTCAACTTCGACTTCAGCGGTTCAGCCTTCTGGAATCGAGTACTTTTATTTATAGTCTGGAATCGACATATTGACTGTAACATAAAAGTTGTGATTTTTAACTATTCATTTGTGCAAAAGCTAGTGAGTTATAAAAAAGACACGGCAATTCAATTTGGTTCCATTTCGCTATAGCCTTTATCGTAACTAACTAGTGACCAATATATTTACGCCATGGGTGATATTTTCGGTAATTATTGATTATAGTATTAGTTTGGACTAATTTAGATCAATTTAAGTACTAATTAGGATAGTGACCAATGATAATATAAACCAAAATCTAAGAGTTAAAATGGCATCATATTTTATATTTATTACATGAGTCACTCTCTTGCAGAATTCACAACATGGCCAAGACATCAAAATATATTTTATAAAATTACAAACAACGGAATGAGCTTTGAAATCAAAGCTTCTGGTAATGCAGGCATTGGATTATCAAATAGACCAGGACCTATCTGTGATTTTTTAGTAAGTTTGATATTATTGCATTACTTTTTCTATACTTTGCTTGTGGAATTCATTGTTATGTGTAAAACATAAACCTATTAGCTTAATTGTAGTAACTGCAGCTACTTATTGTTAAATAATTATGCTAAATCAAAGTTTACTTATTTACAGTTTGGTATTGGCCATAACCGCAACACTTGGATTAAGAAAATGACAGGAAGGGTAAGCAAGGAGTCAATAGAAACACCAAACATTTTGTCTGCTCAGGAGTTTAGACGATTCTGGATTTCATGGTATGGAGACATTCTGCGTTTAGGCATAGATGGAACACCTAAACCTATAGTGACATTTAACAGTAAAACTGCATATTTGAAATATGTTACTTTTACTGCCATTGACGATAATAGAAACCCTGTACAATGGAAAATTGAATGTAAGTGATAGTTTTAATTTATTTTTCTTGCTTTATCTATTGAATGCATTCCCTGCAAGCATCACCATCCAACTTTCTGGGCATCCATTGTCATTATGAAAGCTATCTTTGCATTAACCTTTTGAAGGACACAAATAGAAGTTTTATTGTAGATATTATGTCGAAGGGTAATGCCTCATTGGTCTAGTGATTGCAAGCACTACTGCTGAGCATAGAGTCCTGGTTTTCACAGGTCAGGTCGTGTTCCTGGGTTTTTCTTCATAGAATAACTAGCTGTTGCCCACAGCTTTGTCCGCGTAGAGGTTGATAATTATCCCACGGGCACATACTACTGGGATGAAAACTATACTGTGTTAATCCAGGTTATAAACTGTGTGCCAAATTTCGTCCAAATCCGTCCAGCCGTTTTTGCGTGACTGAGTAACAAACATCCAAACATCTTCACAAACTTTCACATTTATAATATTAGTAGGATAGTAGGATGATAACTGGCAAAATGTGGGTGTACTACGGGTACACCCACAGTAGGATAGGGTGGTTTTGTGTGTTATGTTGTGGAGGGGTGTTTAATATCCCACAAAGTGTTAACGTGAGAATATCATAATTTTTTTCAGTGCCGCCTGTACTCGAAAAGCCTGTTATGAAACCTGTGACAGGAGGTGAACTGTATTGGGTTCAGGTTGACGCAGAGACACAGTTTCCAGACGGTGCATACATTGGGGGGTATGAGAAAGAAAACCTATACATAATAAGAGCTAAGCACAGAGGATCTTTGACCCCTGGCAAGTTTGTGTCCTCGGAAGGACTGGGATATATTCCTTGGGGTGGAGATGCTAATGCTAAAAATTCATTTGAGGTATGCTATCTTTTTTTTTACTGTTTATACAATGACTTCCAAAGTTAAATTCTTAGTAATACAACGTTCATTCAAACATTTTTGCTGCAGGTTTTGTGTGGATTTGACTGTACCTGGGTGTCAAGTAAAGCGGATAACATACCTGTTGGAGCTGTTGTTGCTGGTTACTCAGAGGACAGTGCACGTGAAAAACTTTATGTTGGGAGAGCCAAATATTTAGATCACATAATCCCAGGGAAAGTCCAGCCAAAACACAAAGTCTGTTACATACCTTATGATGGAAAAGAAATAGGTAGGGACAGCTATGAAATATTGATAGTTCCTGAGAAAAATAGATGTGCTCACAAGTTCTTAGTACCTGCCTTAGAAGATAGTATGATTGAATCTGAAGAGGAAAACGATGATAATGATGATCACTCTATGAATTATGAAGAATATGATGAATTTTTTTATGCTGACAATATGCAATAGTACAGATTCTTGAACTCAAAAATAATTATATCTCTCAGTTGAATAAAATTATGACCATGCTATTTACATGATGAAATGCAGCTGGACCAGAAGTCTTAAAAGACGGTCAACATACAGTTAGGCTATAAATATACTTAATAACAAAATTAAAATAAGCTATCATTATTATTTAACTTAAGTTCAAAATGGTTAGGATTGTGATAAAAATTTGTTATAATTTTTTATTCTTTATTTTGAATTACATAAATTATAATAGTTTCTTAATTGTATAAAAGTCATTCTTATTTACATATCCAAGAATGTAAGGGCCTGTTTTATTTTATTACCCGGTATTACTAATATTTCAAACATAGATACTTCAATCTCTTGGCCCTCAAACGGCAAATAGCACATACAGTAAAGAACATGCACTTTTCCACATATAAGTCTTCCCTTAATCATAGCTCTACCAATATACAAAGGTTGATTATTCACTTCAGAATATCCACCGATGAATGCATTCTGTGGAATATAGTTGGATTGTGTCTTAACCCACTTGGCATCCAACCCACATAAAATCTGAAAATAAAATATTTGTCAGAAATAAAACCTACCATGTGTATAGCTATTTTATAAAACTCCTCAGATCTACCAGACTGGTTTAGATGTGCCTACTGTAGTTAGAAAAATATTGATTGCAAAATTTCAGGACATACGTATGTCCTGAAATTTTGCAATCAATATTTTTCTAACTAGTACGTACTAGTGAAGCTAAATAAAAGCTTTAAAAAAACGGCTATAGTATGTCGTGCTCTTACGACGACCGCAACAGCAATGACTGGTTTCTATGAAAAATGCAACAGGATTCACCAACTACGGAAGAGTTTTCATAGAGTTACATAGAAACCAGTGGTATCTGGGATCTGTCATTACGATTGGGCGGCGTTGTTTTGCGGTTATGGTCGCCTTCGGAAGAGTATATTTTAAGCTAAGCCCACATCACAGCAACAAGGGACCGCAGCGCATCGTATGTCAATCATTTCCGTAACCGAAGTTTACAAATTACGTCACAAATTTTATGGTTTTTTGACCCCCCCCTTGTCACAGGTGGTCACATTTGTGAAACCCCCTCCCCCCTTATTTGAAGTCACATATTTTTCGATTTTTTATTTAGAAGTAATTAAATTTAAACAGCAATTATTTTTATTTCAATTAAAAATAATCTTTAACGAAAGCAAACATAAAGTCAAATATTTAGATAGATAGAAGTTTCCAGTTTTACGGCCTTATTAATAAAAAGTTATCGAACATCTAAACAGTTGTTAATGTCCGGTTTTCAAAGAGAAACCAGACATTAGCAACTTTTTAGATGTTCGATTTTTTTTATGAATAATATTTTAATTTTTACATGTAACGTCAAAGGTTTTGTCCTGTCCTGTCCCATGTCACACTATGTCACATTTCGTTGCCCCCCCCCCTTAACCTGTGACGTAATTGATGGATGGCCCCTAACAGCTCTGCCTAGAACATAACTGAGTAAATGTAGGTAGACGCCAGCAGGTCAAGCTATCCCAAACTGCCAAATTTTCCCAATTGAACATGAACCTTAACATATTGTAATAAAGTTCATCTCCCGTTTGTATGCTAAAGCACGACTGCTGCCCGCGCCCGCGCAGGGCCCCTCTGAGCCTTTATCTCAAAAAACTTTTTCCAAAAAAAAAACAACCGACTTCCAAAAAAACACTACAAAGTGAAAAATAACTTTTTTCGGAAGTCGGTGTCTTTGGAGCTGTATTTGAGTTTTTTGTCACCGCCTTCCGAAAAAAGTTATTTTTCACTTTGTAGTGTTTTTTTGGAAGTCGGTTGTTTTTTTTTTGGAAAAAGTTTTTATTTTTCACTTTTTAGTGGTTCACATGTGCTTACCCCTTCACAGCGTACCGGCGTGATGTTATGTTATGAACTGGTGTAAACAATAGACAGACATGCGATTTCGGCAATCCCAGTCCATTTGCTATCATTTATTGAGGAGTTCCGTTGCCTATCTCCGAAGTTCTTCAACAGATCTTCACCAAATTGAAATGGGACCACTACGAGAAAGTACTCTTCCAAAAAATACCTAAATCGCTTTGTGTGCCTATAAAATTTGAAGAGTTCTCTCTATTTCTCCAGGATCCGATCATCAGATCCTGACTTGATGATCATGGGACCACCTGGGAAGTATACCCTTTCAAACAAAAAAAACAAAATCCAAATCGGTCCAGCCATCTTCGAGTAATCGGGGAACATACATAAAAAAAAAATAAAAAAAAAAAAGGTTCCGACGAATTGATAACCTCCTCCTTTTTGAAGTCGGTTAAAAATGGGGATATTCCTTTGATTAATTTACAATTGTGCTTCGGCGATTCTGTGGTACCTCTAACCATCTATTTTTCAGTGTATTTTTTTTTTCCAAATAACGAAGCCGTTTAGTAGGAGTATGGAATAGAAGCCAAAATATTGCGTGTTGGAAAATATTTTTTACAGCAAAAGTATTAACCATACAAAAAAAGTACTTCGGGCAAAATGATCTATATGAATCTATAGCAAAATCATATATTTTTCAAATCTTCAAGACAAGCCGTTATTGAGCAGTAGGGTTCATAAAGTGACCGTGTTACGCTACCGAATGGGACGTAGGCCCTTAATGTGTTTATCTCATTAGATGTGTAATAAAATAATAAATTATAAAAATTCAGAGAAGGTAAGTGAGAATCCGTTATTAAACTTATTTTTTTTTTAAATCACAGTAAGTACCTACGTGTAAGTTTATTGTATAAAAGGGGTCAATAGAATCTAGTGAAGGCTGAATAGAACTGTAGTATGGGTTTAATGGAAACGTAGTAGGGAATAATAGAAACCAGCAACTAATGAGGGGTCAATAGAGATAAATAAATAGGGTTGTCAAAAATTGTTAACAGAATCAGATTAAAATTTTCCCAATTGAACATGAACCTTATCATCTTGTAATAAAGTTGAAAATCTATCAAAGAAATCTGATAGATTGGGGTAGCTTGATGTGCTGGCGTCTGTACTTAGTAAAAATGTATCTTGATAAAGATAGGTATGACCCGTAAAAGATTTAAAATCAATTTTCCAGGACCAGATTTGGTGCAGAGCTTCCTATTATGACAAAAAATGAGATTTCTCAAAGAGTTTGTGTAAATATCAAGCGTGTGAGAGCTAAGGTATCCAATTGCCAAGTCAATCTATTTACTTAAAACATAAAAGATTTTTAATATTGTTATGGTCACTATAAAATGTTATTAGGTTAGCTAATTGGAATAGAATTTCTTTATTCCCTTAAGTAGGTAAGGACTGAATAAATTAACCGACTTGGTATTACATGGATCTCACAACTATTTTACGATAGAAGAACTGAGTTGCGCGACAAGTTATGCTTTTGATGGCATCTCATTTCTTTTTGGAAATAGTCCTACTTTTTTTCCTTCCCGGTACCTTCTACTTCTTGAATACCAACAACGGATTTTCTTAAAACCCACTCTCTGTCTTATGAGCTTTTCAACCATTTTACAAGTTACCTTTGTACATAATTATATATCTAGGTACCTATCTAATCTACATACACCTATTATTCCATTATACTATATTATACGGGTACACTGATTCATTCACTGCAAATGTAACATTGCGTCGGCCTAATTCGTTAACCTGCTAAGTCCATTTTTCGACAAACTGCTAAATAATTGTTTTTCTAAATTTTATAAAATGTGTATAAGTTATGCTGCTACATATATTGTTAAAATATCAAGAAAAATTATGGAAACCAACGGGATTTTCAGAATTTTGATTGCTAAATTAATAGAGATATTATTCAGATTTTTCTTTGTCTTGTAAACTATGTCAAAATGAACTTAGCAGGTTAACAAATTAGGCCGACGATTGTAATCCTATATATATGGGATTACAAAGTTATTTATGCAGTTGGTGTATCTAGAAAACTGGACCGAAATTGCAAAATATTTTAGTTTTTCCTTGATTTATACACTGAACACTAATTGTATTCTAAATTTGAAGCTTCTATGTCTGCTAGAAGAGCCTTAGAGTTTTGATGATCGGTCAGTGAGTGAGTGACAAAAAACTAAACTAAATTGAATGAAATTTGAAACATACCGTGTTTAAACAATGCCTGCTTGGTTACTGAAAATTCAGGCTTCTAGTTTTATCCACAACGAAGTTATGGGGGTCGAAAATGGCCTGAACTGCTTCGAGAAAAGGATGGTACGGCCGTGCCGCTTTTTTGCTCGACTTGGCGGGGGCACTACCGCGCCCCCAGATGACACCGTCGTTTTGAATTTTAGCAATATTATTCAATATCTAACGCATTCATGTACACTTTTGAAACTTTTTATGGTTATTATAAGCGTCACAGTTTTCAGCGAGCTTATAAGTTTTCTCATTTAGGCGCTACGATATATTTTCGGGTTATCAAAGAAGCGCGCTTACTAGAAAATAATAAATATTTTCTTGAATCTAATTCTCTCACAAAAGGTGCACATAAAACGGTTTTAGAGATACACGATTCTGCAAAATGTTATTCCAGCAGGAAATGCAATATCTCGAAAACCTGAAGACGCACAAATACAGGATAAGTTTTTAACCAGTGCCCAAACTGTAACTATGAATTCAGTATAATTATCATTCTACTTCTAGACCCCCCAGCGCAGAAATTTATCGTCGGTTATACGAAAAAAAATCAGCTGTTCCATACATTTTGACCGCGTAGGTATTACACTTTTCTATGAAACAACTGATTTTTTTTGTATAACCGTTGAAAAATTTGCAGGAATAGTTTTTTTTCCAAAACCACAAAGCGCACAGTTTTTTATTTGGCGCACATTCACAGCAGGTTACGCACTAATTATACGTTCCACTCAAATCACTCTAGGATGCACTTTCCTGCTGGAGTAACGTACACAGTAAAAAAGTTGATGTAAAGCATTATTTTTACCTGAAACTCATCTTTAGCATATTCTCGATGGCCCCAAGGGACAAACGCTTTACCAGTTGATGGCACATATTTCCCAGGACACATCGAATCATTATGGTAAGCTCGAGCGATATAAATTAATTCATTTTCAAACCCACCAATCATTGCGTCTTGGGGCAATTTGCCATTTCTCATAGGACACCAGCGAAGTGTTCCACCAATTTCTATATCGGATATGGATTTCAATATTACGGGTGAGGCTGTAATCATAAAAAAACATTAATTACCTGTTTTTAAATTACGGTGAGTACCTAGGCACCATGGAACTCAGGGAAGGTAGTACCTTCTAATAAAAAAAAATACCTACCTATTTATAAATTGCTAAAGGCTAGAAGGCTATAAAAAAAGTATTTATAATCCTAATTATTCTAAGTTGTAACGAAAACATATAAATGATGGAATTTATATGATTAGGTATTATAATTATAAGTGTAGTATTGTTTTTTTTTTGCGGTTTATTCCCGCATCAAATCGACATGAAGCTGTGCAATGCTTAGCAAAGAGGGTTTCAGCTGGTTTGAGCAGCTTCGTCGCGTGTTCTCATTGCGTATTCCACGGAGCCTAAATACTAAGGTCTTCAATCAGTGCATCCGGCTTGTTATGATTTACGGAGGCGAAACGTAGTCACTCACGGGTGTGCGTAGTCGCAGCGGAGAAAATTGTCGAATTTCTTCATTTCAGTTTACCAGATATTTAGTGTATGACGTCGTGTAATTGTGTATGAATATCTGATAAACTACAATTAAGAAATTCGACATTTTTCCGCTGCGACTACGCACACTACTCACGGTATTCAAGTTATTCAGCGGGCTATGGAACGTACTAGGTATCTCAGGTTGTTTCTTTCTATGTCTTATGTCTTTGACAGGCAGACAACCAAAATGGTCTACATAGCTCACAGAATAAGCAAGCTGAAGTGGCAACGGGCCGGCCATATTAGCTGTGGAACCGATTACCGTTGGGGTAGGTACGTGTTGTCGAGTGTAGACAAAAGGCTGATCAGACAATGGGAAACTAAATCTCAGGTATTTTCCCGTCCTAAACCTTGTTTATAATAATAATAATAATAATCACTTTATTATCAGGCAACTAAGGCCCATAGATAAAATACACAAAAATAATCTTAAACAATAATAACAAACTAATACATATTAATAAACAGCTTAAAACTATAACTAAACACGTAAAGTCGTCGGCATCGTGTTTTGCTGCGAGGTGTCACGTAACCGTTTGGGTTTATCAAACCCAAGCTTACCTAGCACCGAAGCGACCTACGAACGCGATTGGAATTGGAAGTTTTGGAAGTCACGACGTAGGTACGGATATGGACGGACGTAATAAAATCACGGCGGGTTTTTTGCGCGCGCTGGATTTTTAACGCACTGGTTAGCGGGCACACAGCGACAATCAAAGTGTTCAATATAATAATGCAGTGAGAGTACTGCTGCGGCTGCCGCGCCGCACAGTGGATCGTCCCCATACAAGAGGTCGGACATTGAATTAAAAATTGAAAAAGTATTTAATTTAAAAAAATGAAATATACAGTTGCATTACTCTATTATGGAACTACAAAAAATGTTACTACAATTTTTTTATTTGACCAGTACTTTATGAGCAATTCGATGAAAACTGTTATTTTTCTATGGAAATGGTCACAAAAATGTCTGTATCTCATGATTCCTTCCTTGTTTCGATTTGCGGTTTTCACTACTGTTATTTAACCATTTTATGCCACATTTTCTTCAAGGACACATGGTGCCCCCAGCGACCCCCTTCCGAGATATTTTGCTTTTAGTAACTATACTTTTTATTGTATAACTGATGAAATGGAGGTACATTAAGTATATTCATTACTGAGAATAAGTCATCCCTAAGTAGTTCCTTAAATAACAGGTGCATTTGCGATTACTTTAATGACTTATGAACGCTTCTGTTGCCATACAACAAAAGCGTTAATGAGTCCTTAAGTAAAGATTACCAGTACTTGCTTAATCTAATTAGTTATTGTAATTACTATGTTAACAGCCCTTAATCTCTGCATTGTGATTGGATAATGCTTAGCTTAGTAATGACTGAGTCGAATTTACAATAACACATCGAAAAGAAATAGAGTTTTATGATCAATAAGAAAATATGTAGGTATAAAAATATTTTTTATTTAAATAATATAACACTAAAAATAATTTAAAAATAAAACAACTATGTACCTTAAAACAAACTAAAAAATTAAACAACTACTAAGAACTAAATTATAATAGGAAATTAATTAATTAACACGACCATTTAGTTACTAACAACAATAGAAAAGAAAGAAAAAAAAAACATTTATTGGCCGATGGGTGGCATAACACAAAACAAAAAAAGAACAGAATAAAAAAAAATACACAAAAACAAGAAATTAACAAAGAAACTGCTTGTTAATAATAATATTAGGTACTATAAGACTTAAACTATATTTTCTTCATCTTCATCAATAACGACATCATGATCATTATTATCGTCATCATCTTCTTCAACGTCACTACATGCAGCAAGTGTATCAGTTGAAACGTCAATGAACTCCAATTCACTCTGATCAACTATGAGTAAACCGTCTAGTTCACTAAATGAAGACTTTTTGGCTTTATTTGTCATCTTCGGTCGTAAGCTGGTGAGAAGAGTCACCTTTTGCTTGCCATGATTTTATGTCCATTCTGTAAGCAATGTGTAATAAACACTCCATAGACCGAATCCAAGCATGCAATGAACTAAATCCATGCTTGTATAAATCTGTATTCACGGGTTTAGCTCTCACTTCTTCCAAGTTATTAATTTCGCTTGGGCGAGCTTTGCACAAATCACACACTGCTGCCTTACCATCAATCATGGTTAGCCATAGATTGTGAGTAACAGTAGCATTGCCGCAATCAGTCGGGTTCAGTTCACGAATCTCAGTCTCAAATATTTCCATTTCAGCCTTAACATTCGCTTCCGTTTCTTTCATAAATGTAAATGAAATCGGGCGACAATATGTGGTTGACGATGGCCGATCATTCTGCCACACTATACTTCCTCTAGAAGTCACTAACTTAAGCGGTACAAGACTTGCCATAAATACACTGGATAAGTCTTGTTCACTTGTTGTTGTCGTTTGATGGTAAATGCTTTGACTTGAAGCTCCATCAAAACCCCATTTACTGTGAAGCACAAGTGGTTCACCAGCATCAAAATTTGATTCAAGTGAATCGATCAGCCTCCTAACTGTGAGATCAAGGAGGGCTTGGATCCGTATCTTTGCGGAAGTTTCAGTCACAGTTATGTCTTCTTTTGCCGGGTAGCATTTAAGCTTTTCTTTAACTAACAAGTAGTAGCTTGGGTATTTCGCATGACCTTCTTTTAAACTAACGTCCCGAAGTGTGATGTATCGCCACTTGGATAACTGCAAGTAAACGTAAAGAGCAAGTGCTTTGTGAGTAGGAACTTCACGAAGCGAAGGATTCTGCTTAGTTTCCAGGACATTTAAAACTGTTGAGACGTGTTCAGGATTTTCCAGCAAATTTTTCATTATTCTGGCCATATCATTTTTTCCGGCAGACTTAAGTATACTTTCAACAGTATGCAAAAGCTCATCCGGACGACTGCAACTAGCAACATTTTCATTAACACGTCTTCTTTTGTGTCTAGTCGTTAAATCTTCAAAGCGTTTGCGAGGAGATGTATATGTTGAAGTTGATGCATCTGATTTTGATGGACTGACTACCTCTTCTGCCTCATTTTCATTTGCTTCTTCAGTGTCAACAACATTTTCTTTAAAGCAATCTGGTCAAACGATATCGGAATTTAACCACTCTCCGTTCTTGTTAATGAACCTGTCGACTGTCCTTCTTGATTGCACCCATTTGGTGTAAACCCTATAGCAAAATCGTCGACACCAGTTCTTGAGATCCGTCACATCACTTTCACTTAACTGGACGTTAGTACTCGACTTCAATGTGTTAAATAAATTGTCATAGTCACGAAGATCTTTATGATTACGAAGAGCAACGTAAAGATCTAGATAAGTAGAAAACCCACGGAAAGCCATAATGACAACACTTGATAGAAGTTATAATTACAACTGAATTACATTTGCTAAACACACTCAAATATATAGGGCAGCAAGTAGGCAACTAGCAATGAATTTGATAAGCTAATGATGACATTAGACAATCACAATGCAGAGATTAAGGGCTGTTAACATAGTAATTACAATAACTAATTAGATTAAGCAAGTACTGGTAATCTTTACTTAAGGACTCATTAACGCTTTTGTTGTATGGCAACAGAAGCGTTCATAAGTCATTAAAGTAATCGCAAATGCACCTGTTATTTAAAGAACTACTTAGGGATGACTTATTCTCAGTAATGAATATACTTAATGTACCTCCATTTCATCAGTTATACAATAAAAAGTATAGTTACTAAAAGCAAAATATCTCGGAAGGGGGTCGCTGGGGGCACCATGTGTCCTTGAAGAAAATGTGGCATAAAATGGTTAAATAACAGTAGTGAAAACCGCAAATCGAAACAAGGAGGGAATCATGAGATACAGACATTTTTGTGACCATTTCCATAGAAAAATAACAGTTTTCATCGAATTGCTCATAAAGTACTGGTCAAATAAAAAAATTGTAGTAACATTTTTTGTAGTTCCATAATAGAGTAATGCAACTGTATATTTCATTTTTTTAAATTAAATACTTTTTCAATTTTTAATTCAATGTCCGACCTCTTGTATGGGGACGATCCACTGTGCGCCGTGGCGTTGCAGCGTCGTAGTGCGTCAGAGATGTTTTCGGATAACTAAGTACCTACATTGATGGTTTTGCATCTTCGATGTCGCGTGTTCGTGGCAGCACCAACAGTGTTCTCAGTGTATTCGCAGATCGGTGGGAATGGTGGTATTCCCCGATGTTTCGGAGTTGGATGCAGCTCCACGCTGAATTTAATTTTTTTAATTGTTCTTAATCTGTGTCTGTACTACACTAGAGGATAAGCAAAATTGTTACTAAACCTATGGACTTTATCTATACTATATAAGTATACTAATATATTATAAACAGGTAAAGTTTGTGAGGTTGTAGGGGGTAATCTCTGGATCTACTGAACCGATTTCGAAAATTCTTTTACCAATAGAAAGCCACGTTATTTGTGAGTGTCATAGGCAATAACCCGAAAAAACGGTCGAACGAAAATAAATAGGGATCCCACCCGTGCGAAGCCGGGCGGGCAGCTAGTCTGAAATAAATTTATTCTATTCTATTCTTGCGCGCGTTGAGATGCACTCTGTTGGGTTCTCAGTACTCGGTCAACAACGACAGATGAAAACCCAGTGCGCAAAAAATCCTGCCGCGATTTAATTACGTCCGTGTGAACATCGACTGACAATCATATTTGTAGCTCACTTCAGTGCTGGCTGGATGGGAAAACCCACCGTACCCACTTACCTATTTTCTAAACGTGGTTTATCAAAAAAAAACAAAGTTTAGCACGTGAAAATATGTTAGGTTTGATTTCCGATTATCTGATCCGACTCGAATTGGCTTTGAGGCGCGGCATTTTTGTTTATTGCCTCATAAGCCATCATATCATAGCTTATTATGAGGAACGAATTTTACTTTTGTAATTATAGAACACTGCACTGCTGTATTTATCGGAATCTGCTCCTTTATTTAACAAAAATTCAGCGCAGCATAGCTTAATGTTGATGAGTCACCCTTATCTACATGATTTGATTATGTTCCGCGTTCTAGCAACATTTAATTGATCAATTTACTATTCAAATCTAAACTAACTCATTGAAGTTAACCAATTTAAATATTCGCATCCATGAGAACGTCACTTTACGTAAAAACTACTTACTTTCAATTATCCAATCCACAGGAAGTGAATAACTACATACGGGTTGGAATAGGAAATACTCAATACTGGGATCCGTACACTGTATCTGATAGTCAACAAAAGGCTTCTGACCTACTAACCCAACTTTAATTTTGTTACTATGCCAAGTTAAGTAGTACTCTCTGAATTCATTTAAATCAGAGAGACAAGGAGAGGTAAATATCTCTTCTAGTTTATCAGAGAACATACTCTCGACTTTTGTTTTAGGTCCAAATGTAAGCTGTAACAATAATCATTAAATGTGTTAAATACCTACTTCTTTTTAGTTTCAATTTTCCTCGATTATAATAATTAAATAATAGCAGTATCAGACATGCTATTTAATGTACATTTATTTACCATGACTACCTACTGGTCTTTTATATTTTTTTTGATGATGGGAAATGATCAAATAACTTCTCCCGCTCTGGTTGGAGCGGGAGGCAGTGTCAGACTTTTACTGACTAAAACCCACCCGTGTTCCTTCAGTTGCCTGTGTGCCAGGGGCCACGGTATCACTTTCAAACAACCCGCACATCCGACAGGCATTGGCTGTTGCGGACCCCACCAGTTGGTGTTGGTCTAGTGGTCACAAGCGCTTCTTCTGAACATGCGGTCTTGAGTTTGATACCCAGGTTAGGCAGTGTTTTTGGGATTTCTGGATTTTTTTTGTAGCAGCCTAGTGTCCTGTTGATGGCAATACAGGCTCACCCGGGGTCTTACATGGGACTTAAATATAACTGGCAAAATGTGGCATAGGTGCACCTGTGCCTGACCCCTTCGGGGGATACAGACGTGTTGTTATGTTATGATATTCACCATCAACTCGAAAAATTATTATAACTTAATGCAATAATAGTTAAGAATTTTAACTATTATACATAAACTTCAAGTTGTTTGTGGTGCAGGTTCCAACACAGTATCTAGAAACGTTCATAAAGGAAGAGTTTTGGCCGAAAGGTGTGGCATACCGACGTTTTCACTGTACTTCGTGTACAATATTGGTATTTCTATGTAATAAAAATATGTACTTACCTATGTTATTATTTTTCCATTAGGTGTTTTAAATCCTCATCCTCATCCCTATTGCATATAGGGTTGAGCATCTCCCATTGTTAAGGCACCAATAGAGACTATAAGTTGATATTTAGAATTTCACTTAAGTACTGACAAAATAAACATAATTAATATCACTGCCCGACTTAGAAATCAAACTCAGGACACTAACTTACGCTTATATATAAAATAAATACCTACCCTATACATGTGCTGGTTTGGATTATGGTATGATAACAATTCCAACTCTGGATTTGAGCCTGCAGTTCTCATTTGAAAACGTATGCCACCACTGTTTGACTTATAAATAACTTCGTCCCCGTTTACTTCAAGAACTAAAAGAAAATAATACAAGATTTATTTTTGTGTTATTGCAATAGACCTAGAGAAAGTCTGCAATTCCAAAATATTTAAAAAGTGATTTTTTATTGAACACATGCAGTTTAGCAATATGTGCCCTACAATAGGATACCAGCTACATATGTAAGTACAAGCTAATAATATATATTGATAAACATACCTGTTTGATTAGCCATATTATAAAATGATGTACTTAGGTACCTATTAATCACAACACTATGCATATGCTTACAGCAACTTCTAATTATTTTAGCAAGTACCTGTTTCTAAAAATGATTAAAATTAAATAATATGATCGGCGTGTCTGCGATAGTGATTCATAACTTATGAATCCGATCCGCTATCGATATTATTGTGCAATTCACGTGGTTTTCCGTTTTACAGGTATTTTGTATCAAGATCGCACAATCTGCAATCACAACATTGTCAACTGTCACTTTGTCATGATTGTCATTATTCATTCATGTCAAATAGATTTGACATTCGCTGCATTTCGATTAACGGTTGAGCGTGCACCATTACGATTATGTTTTTCCCATCTCAATGGCATTAGCCATTCCGAATTAGCGCCATAGCGGTGTCCCAGGAATCGTCAATTCGTCATACTCATAGATGACGTTATGAGTTGCGCCATCTTGCGATAACGCCGACTATGCCATATTAAGGCCCATAGTATCCTCATCTCCCGTTTGTATGCAAAAGCACGACTGCCCCCCGCGCCCGCACAGGGCACCTCTGAGCCTTTATCTCAAAATGGAGATATTCCTTTGATTAATTTACAATTGTGCTTCGGCGATTCTGTGGTACCTCTAACTATCTATTTTTCAGTGTATTTTTTTTCCAAATAACAAAGCTGCACCCTAATTGCGTAACACGCGATTAATCATAATCGGTTTCATTTTGACAGTTCAACAATATTCATTGCGTTATTTACGTTGCTGAGCAGACACATTTTTCGAACATATGAAGCAATGGTTTAGCGATCTGTTTCAAAACGAAACAAATTATGATGAATCGTGAGTTACACAATTAGGGTGCCGTTTAGTAGGAGTATGGAATAGAAGCCAAAATATTGCGTGTTGGAAAATATTTTTTACAGCAAAAGTATTAACCATACAAAAAAAGTACTTCGGGCAAAATGATCTATATGAATCTATAGCAAAATCATATATTTTTCAAATCTTCAAGACAAGCCGTTAATGAGCAGTACGGTTCATAAAGTGACCGTGTTACGCTACCAAACGGGACGTAGGCCCTTAAACTAATATAACGGTGAGCGCTGTCCAAGATGACAGTTGTGCTGTTTTGTTTTGAGTCGCATCTTATCTAGCTTTCGTCAGCGACTTCCCCCGCGTGAAGGTCGAAAATTATCCCACGGGAACGTACGCACGGCTACACATCAAGCTATAATTTCCAGTATAAGCTGATCTCGCATTGTATAGGGTTTCCGTAGTGCGAGATCAGCGTAAACTGGAAATGTAGAACTTGATGTGTAGCGTGTAGCCGTGTGTACTATCGGGATAAAATGTATCCTATGTGTTACCTCCATGTTACTAACTATCTGTGTGCTAAATTTCATCCAAATCCGTTCAGCCGTTGTTGCGTGATTGAGTAACAAACATCCAAATTCATTCCATCCAATTATAATATTAGTAGGATAGTGCTTCTGGCTAGACTCGCCGCCTAACCAAATAAGAAGAAGAAAGTATGATGTACGAGTATACAAGTCTATGCTACTTTACTCTTTGGTAAGGAATGACTATCTCAGGCGAATGTATCTCACGAGGTACACTGCCAAAAAGAGGTAATAATAATACAAATGGTATTTAAAATACTTCATTATTTTTAATTATTGAGATCACATATTTTTGTACTAGCCAAGAAACTAATGGTGGTGACCGTGAAAACTATAAAAACAATTTCTGCCAGGTACTAAGCATAATCTGACTCCACACTTTGCACAAGAAACAGTGGTTTGATCTTTGGTACATAGTTTGCAGGTTTGCACCTGCCTTTTGTCCTAAAAGTCGCGAAACGGCCAAGTTGGTCACTACGAATTTCTATTGTTGGTCTTGGCGGCGGCGGCGCGGCGCCTTTATTCATTTTGATGTGGTTGGATATCCGTGGGTTGGACCCTTCGAATTGTCTGTATGTTTCGCGGTGGTTCTGTGGCGTAATAATAAGTTTTTGGCAATGTTGTACCTGAATTTCTTCAAACTCATTATTTTTCCATTACCGATATTTCTCCGGTACAATATCCAACTATTTGTAATACATATAATAGGTATTTACCTATGAAATTGCCGTTTTGTATGAAAAAATTTAAACGAATTTTTTTCATGTATTTTTTATTTGTATTAATCGAAGTAATCACCCATGCAATCAATGCATCTTTGCCATCGCAGTGGCAGTTTATTGATGCCCTTCTTAAAGAAATCAGCTGGACGGGAGGCAACAAATTCTTCAAAGGCATTTTGTACTGCCTCTCGGGTATTGAATTTTTTTCCCGCCAAGAAGTTATCCAAATTCTGGAAAAAGTAGTAGTCTGTAGGCGCAAGGTCTGGTGAGTAGGGCGGATGACGGAGAGCTTCCAACCCCAGTTCTTGCAACTGGGAGACCGTCTGCTGTGCAGTATGAGGTCGCGCGTTGTCGTGCAGGAGCGGCGGAGACGAGCGATTGACCAATGCTGGTTGGAGATGTGCCAGCTTCTCCATCATTGTGTTCAGTTCTTCACAGTACACATCTGCAGTAATGCTCACCCCGTTTGGTAAGAAGCTGTGATGAATCACACCGGCGCTAGACCACCAAACAGTGACCATCACTTTTCTAGGGGTAAGTTTTCGTTTAGGGCATTGTTTAGGTGCTGAACCAGGATCCAACCAACTTGCTGAGCGCTTGCGGTTATCAAACAGAATCCATTTTTCATCGCAGGTAACAATGCGGTTCAAAATTCCTTCATTTGTGTGTCTGTTGAGCAGTGCAAGGCACGTCTCGACGCGTACTTCGCGCTGACGATCATTGAGTTCGTGGGGCACCCATTTGTCAAGCTTTTTTACCTTGCCAATTTGACGCAAATGGACCAATATTGTTTTGACGCTAACGTCGAAAGCTGCTGCTAATTCAGCCGTAGATTGTGTATCATCAGCTTCCACAATCGCCTTTAATTCGTCATTGTCGACCAAAGTCTTCGGACGACCGCGAGGTTCATTTTTCAGGTCGAAATTTCCAGAACGGAAGCGAGCAAACCAATAACAGGTGGTGCGTTGGTTTGTAGTGTTAGCTCCGTAAACGTCGCCGTCGTTGATGTTGCGTGCCGCTTGTGCCGCGTTGCTGCCACGACGGTACTCATATTCCATAATTACTCGAATTTTTAACGTATCCATGATGACGAAAAAGATTGAAATGCGATGAAAATGTAACACTAATCAATAAACAAATGACTACTTTTGGAAAAAAAAATCCATGTTTTTAAAATAAAATTAATTTGAAATTAGAATTCTTACCCAAACAAAAATTATTTTGATTTGAAATGGCCAGTACTGCAAAACGGCAATTTCATAGGTAAAGACCTAATATCTAACAGCTGTGATACCAATGGTAGGACCAGCGGTGTCCCTTTAGCTCACTTCTATAGAGAGCTATTAGAATATCAGCTAAATCAACACCGCCCATGTGCTGTCGGAGCCGGAGCCTGCTGTGGTGTGCAAATTTTGCGCAGCTATTGGAGTGAGTGGAGACGCTAGCAATGGTGACGCAATGACCGCTTCTTGAACATCAACGATTTCATCGTCGGATAGCAGGTTGAGATTTTCGATCGACGATGGCAATGAAGGCACTGGTGATGATTCTCCATCTGCCATATGTCGAAACTATATATGGAAACTGCCGGAATCCATTTTCAGACTCCGTCGACAAATCGTCATTCGATGATTTTCTGCCCAATTTTGGGATAAGTGCGCAAAGCTTTCTGCCTCTAGCGAAGGATGGCTGTACTCCGGCCTAAGATATGCAGATCGATACAATACGACAATATTGTTAAATTGTGGGCTCGCTTTTGGAAAGAGCTTCCATTGCTCAATCAAATAAAAATTCCACGCCATTTTGGTATATTGTCAGACAGTATAGTTACTGTTGTAGGATTCGCAGGTGCCAGTGGAAAGGCTTACGGGGGAGTAGTTTATTTTCACGTTTTGAATGCTGATAAGGTCTCGGTTAGTCTTATAAGCGCTAAATCCAAAGTCTCCCCTCGCTTGGTCGTTCTCTGGCGCGCCTCACAATTTGACTGTCGGTTTTTGTACATGAACCCTGTCAGGGCACTGCAAAGCACAATGTTGGTTTGAAAATCAATTAACACAAATAACACATAATTAACGAAACTAATATTATTATTACGAATGACTAACTAACACAATACAATACATTTCGGTTATAAAAATAAAATAAAAAGTAATGATGTCCAATTAAAAGTAATAAATAACATACAATAACACACATAAAGTCATATGTAGTCAGATTTTAGTAGTACGAGTAGGTAGGTAGTAAAAACAGTAGAATAAAATAATTTATGGAAAAGGTAATACTTAATTACAATCAAGTCATGTCAAGTTATTGATTAAATTGAATTATGGCATGTAATTTTACAATACAATACAAAATAAATAAAATAGATTTGGTTTAATGTCACTGGAATAAACAATAATTTTATGTCTTTGATCAGGCCGGATCTAACAAAAAAAGAGGAAGTTCTGAGTACGTAACTCGTACGTACATCTATAAAGTTTTATCCATTATGTATTCGTCAACTGTGTGTCATTTCTCATTAAAAAAATAATCTTAGTTTGCTATAGAATGAATTTGTATTATCGTCATCTTTTATGTAATTCGGTAATTTATTTTAAATTGTTGCGATTCTATAGTTGGGGCTATTTTTAATTATTATTAATTTTGGTGTCGGTGTAATCAACCTGTTTTTTAATTATTATTAATTTTGGTGTCGGTGTAATCAACCTGTTTTTTAATTATTATTAATTTTGGTGTCGGTGTAATCAACCTGTTTTTTAATTATTATTAATTTTGGTGTCGGTGTAATCAACCTGTTTTTGTTTCTTCGGTTATAATTTTGGTTTGCTTCTATTTTTTTCGAAAGTAATCGCTGTGTTTCTGCACGAAAGTAATTCTACTTGTAGTTGCGCTTTTCAACATTTGAAACCTTTTTTGAAGAATGGTCTCATTCGAGTAGGTGGTCGTTTGAGAAATTCCGATTTAGGATTTTAACAAAGGCATGCAGTAGTTTTACCCCGCAAGGACCATATTTTAGATTTGATTGTAGATTATCAGAAAGGTTAAAAAGACGCTAATCATTAGTTAACTTTTTAGCAACGTTTATAAATATGGGGTTTATGTCGTATAGTATTTTTTATCTCAAGATGCGACGTGCGCTTTACTCGTGGTTACCAAGGTGTGCAAACACCTTGTGAATGTGTCACATTAGCTTTCACTAGCTTTTGCCAGCGGATTAACTCGCGTGGAGGTCTAAAATTATCCCACGGGAACGTACTACCGCATACCGGGATAAAGTATCCTATGTGTTAATTATATAATGTCTGTGTGCTGTTTGTTGGATGATTTTATTTCAAACTTCACTGAAACCTATTAAAATTGAATACAAACCTGTGACGAGGACTTTTCTTTTTTCGATAGTCAAAGTTTTCAAAGTCTAGTGGAGACCATGCAAGAGCGTAGCATCGTAGCGCTACGAGCTACGCCGTAGCTTGTTTGCGTTAACCGCTTTAACTTTGTTAAGTTGCGGTTGGCTTCATACCTAAGAAGAAGTAAAGTATATCTAACATTAGTTGGTAAGAACGTTATATACCTAAGTACACAAATAATTATGGAATTCCTTTTTTATTCTTTTTAACATCAAACTAACTATAACTAATTAATTGATAAAAATAACTAAATGATATCCATTCCTAACTTAACTAAAACTGTTCACGAACTAAAATATAACGTCGAGAAGTTCATTCGCATCGCTGTCGACTGGTAATTTACCAGACTGACGGCATTACTACGTTGTTTAATAGCAATGCCTAGCTTCCGGCCAAGGTAAAAATCATCCCTTGGGTCACGGGGGTCAGCCTTTTCGAGATTTCGTTAAAGATACCGTCTGGTGAGCTGGTCTTTTGCTCGTCTTACCTCTAACGAGTTATATCCGAGGCATCCCAGTAGAAATTTACTAGGATAATAACCATGCTTACGCTTGTAGATGATCGAAGAAACGCTTTTGGTACCGATTCTAATAAAAGGGCGTAGGTACCGCTACACGTTGCTAAATAGGTTCATGCCGTCCGGTCTCTAGCCAGCAGGAACGAAAAAATATGGAATTGATTGATCTCGAGGATTGACCCTAAAAATATGACCTTCGAACCATACCTACAACAATTTACTTCACACAGCCCCTTATTAGACTAAAAAGCTACACTTTAGGAACCAACACGGAGTAAATATACCAGTGAACAACAGTACAAAAACAAGAGCACCTTATTTAAGAAATGATAAAATAATAGATAAAAAAAAAAAAAAATGAATTGCTGTTCGTTAGTCTCGCTAAAACTCGAGAACGGTTGGACCGATTTGGCTAATTTTGGTTTTGAAATATTTGTGGCAGTCCAGGGAAGGTTTAAACGCTGAGAAAATATAAAGAAAATCTATAATATAAAAAAATATTGACGTTTGTTAGTCTCACGAAAAGTTCAAAAATCTTTTATCGGCGGTACGAAGTTTGCCGGGTCAACTAGTTAATTTTATATTTTTTAGTCTGCTAACTACAAAAGCGTGATAATTCAGTTTTTTTTTACATTATTTAACATTATGGAACAAAATGAAATTATTGAATTATCATCGAACCTCGATCAGTCTACAAAGTTTAAATGAAATCTGACCGTTTCAAGTGGGTCAAAATCAAGTTCAAAGGAGTCGGTTACAAACATGCTTACAAACCTGTTTATGTCTGTGTTACAAACATACAGGTGAACGTAGACAGAGAAAGCTATTCTCTGTCTACGCAGGTGAAGCTAATAAAAACGTGTTAAATAAATAAAAAAATGTATTTTGTTTATGGTAAGACTCGAAAGAAATCGTGAGGTTAAATTAGAAAAATAATACTGGACGAAAATAAAAGAGCTGGAAGAATAGTCACATCAGACATTTGAAACGAATGTCATTCATTAAAATGCAAGCTTAACGAAAGAACCTGTTATCATAAACTTTCAATTTCATTAATATCTTCAATAATAACAAGGACTGTTTCTAGACCACGATACGAACTTAACCATACAAGATGTCGGTCACACCGTCAGAATTGGCTCCCAGCGAGGTGCCTGAGTCGGAAGGCCTTTCTGTGGTGCCGGATACCGAAGCCGAAGAAGAAGCAGGTATGATCGCAACATTCTCTTGTAACATATAATAACAAAGGAAAAAACAAAACATTACCTCAGAATTCTCTGCACCGTAAAGTTTTTCCGATTGGTTTTCATAATCCTACTGCAGCAATAGGAGGCATTGTTTACATTTTTTAATGTTAATGTCTAATGTTATAATCAATTGAAAATCCATTTCGGGGAACAGGATTGCTGATCATTGCTGACAAACAAATAACCAAAATTATTCTAAGATAGCTGATAATATGATCGTTAAAACGTGTGTGCAGAATTGAAGATGATTATTTATGAAACATATTTATGTGTAAATACGTGAAGGCGACTGGACAAGAAACAAGAATTTAATACTAAGCTTTGGTACTTTTTGGCTAAGGTATTTTGTGACTAACACTGTGGACCTTATTGTAGTCTGATTAAAGTTTATTATTCTTGAACAGCGGAGCCAGCATCATTCCCGCCGTACCCTCCGTACGCCGTAGAGCCGGCCCCACCATCGGTTGCTGAAGCCATTATCGCGGGGCACGGGCTCCGGCTGAAACACAAGTCCAAGCCGCGAAAATCCTTACGCCCTCTTCCTAAGCCAGCTAAGCCCAGGTAAGGAACCTTCCTTATTCACGATCGACGTTAAACCATTAGTTAGTCATCATTGCAATGTAACTCTAATCTCGGTAAAGTAAGGTATAGATTAGAACAATAACGTGAACGGGTTACGAAATACTCTTAGAGACGTTGCGTTGGGGTATAGCAGGTCAATATAATAGATGAAAAGTAAATACCCAACTGGCAAAGTAATCCCATAAAGAAAGATTATAAGTCTGTCACTACTAATAACGTTCTTATAAAGGCATTGCGGTAGACTATTTAACTTATAATAGCATTTGCCAAGCCTTAATATACTCAAGTGCATTCGTTTTTATATCTCGGTTTTATAGTTCGCTACAAGACTGACCTATAAAACATGATGTATAGGACACTTTTACTAGTAATAGCATTTTACAAGCGTAGATATTCTCAAGAGAATTTGCCTTTATATCTCAGTCTTATAGTTAGCTACAATATATCATTATCTTTTAAGACACCTTTAGGAATAAGTCTTCTATAATTGTTTACAGTAAAACGAAATAATGCAGAATATTATTTTTATCCTATAGCAGCATTATGTGAGAGAACAAGATATTATAACATACTATAAGCTGAGATCACTATAAGTTTGCGCCGTTATAGTTTTACTCGAGACTTAAATCTAATTGTATTTGATAAGAGCGCTATATGATCAAAAAAGCTTATAAGCTACTAGATCAATAACTTTATAAGTAAACGTCAGCTATTTTGTTGAGATTCAGTTGTTCATCGTAACATCAATGAATATTTGGTCAAGAAATACTCAACATCAAGAAATACAACCATCTTGTTAATTAAATCCTAAAAAAAGCAAACATTAGCAGGCATTTTTCAAGGGAACCCTAACTTGTTTTAAAATGGAGGCAAGTTATCTGGACTGAAACTGCTACAAGTACTAATTTACCTACAATAGTTCTACAAAGTACTTAATGCTGAGCAATTTCAAAACAGCGAATGTTCATAAGAATTGATGTAATATTTTATTTATAACAATATCCTAATGTGCTAAAGGGGATTGTGAAACTAACTAAATTGCGGTACACATTTACAGTAAAAATGACTTCCTCCCGAGTTCATACACTATATTTACTATATATCTGGGGGCACGGCAGTACCCCCGCCAAGTCGGGCAAAAAAGCGGTACGGCCGTACCATCCTTTTCTCGAAGCAGTTGAGTCCATTTTCGACCCTTCGTTATGGATAAAACTAGAAGCCTGAAGTTTCAGTAACCAAGCAGGCATTGAACAAACACGGTATATTTCAAATTTAATTTAATTTTAACCAGTAGTTTAAGAATTATAACTAGTCCAAGTTTCTTAATTTTGTCACTCACTCACTAACTGACCGATCACCAAAACTCTATGGCACTTCTAGCAGACATAGAAGCTTCAAATTTAGAATACAATTAGTGTTTAGTGTATAAATTAAGGAAAAATTTGAATATTCTGCAATTTCGGTCCAGTTTTCTAGATACACCAACTGCATAAATAACTTTGTAATCCCATATTAGTATATATAGGATTACAACGTTACATTTGCAGTTTGTTGATATTCAAGAATTAGAAGGTACCGGAAAGGAAAAAGTAGGACTATCTGCTAAAAGAAATGAGATGCCATCAAAAGCATAACTTGTGAAAAAAACAAGTCTCGCAACTCAGTTCTTCTACCGTAAAAAGTTCTGAGATCCATGTAATACCAAATAAATAAAATAAAAAATAAATAAATATTCTATTTTATTCTATTCTAATTAGCTAACCTAACATCTTATAGTGACCATATCAATATTAAAAATCTTTTGTGTTTTTAACCGACTTCAAAAAGGAGGAGGTTATCAATTCGTCGGAACCTTTTTTTTTTTTTTTTTATGTATGTTCCCCGATTACTTGAATATGGCTGGACCGATTTGGATTTTGTTTTTTTTGTTTGAAAGGGTATACTTTCCAGGTGGTCCCATGATCATCAAGTCAGGATCTGATGATGGGATCCTGGAGAAATAGAGAGAACTCTTCAAATTTTATAGGCACATGAAGCGATTTAGGTATTTTTTGGAAGAGTACTTTCTCGTAGTGGTCTCATTTCAATTTGGTGAAGATCTGATGAAGAACTTTGGAGATAGGCAACGGAACTCCTCAATAAATGATAGCAAATGGACTGGGTTTGCTGAAATCTCATGTCTGTCTATTGCTTACACCATTCTTATCATAACATCACGCCGGTATGCTGTGAAGGGGTAAGCACAGCATGTAAACCACTAAAAAGTGAAAAATAAAAACTTTTTCCAAAAAAAAAACAACCGACTTCCAAAAAACACTACAAAGTGAAAAATAACTTTAATTTCGGAAGGCGGTGACAAAAAATTAAAATACAGCTCCAAAGACACCGACTTCCGAAATTAAAGTTATTTTTCACTTTGTAGTGTTTTTTGGAAGTCGGTTGTTTTTTTTTTAATAAATAGATTGACTTGGCAATCTCACTAAACAATCGAATTTAATATAATATGTATTAGTTGTGAGATACATTGTGTTTTCATGCAATGGAAAAACATATACAATATAATTATGTAATAACTTAAGATAGAAGGACCCCTATGTAGGGATTGAATAAATTAACCGACTTGGTATTACATGGATCTCACAACTTTTTACGGTAGAAGAACTGAGTTGCGAAACTTATTATTTTTACAATTTTTTTTTTTGATAGCATATTAATTAATGTTCTACAATAATACAAAATAATAGTAATAGAAACTTAAGTTTTTATTAAATATTTACCACAAAACAACCGGAACCACCAGCCGAAGCAACAACAAAGATGTACCCTGTATTAAAATACTCTTATAACTAATAACTCGTATCATTAAAGAAGCTATTGCGCTTCGTCCGTCCGTTCGTTCGTTCCGTATATTATAGGGCTTAGTAACATTTTACAAGTTGATTATAAGATAGTTACAAAAAAAACGCTCCTATAACTGCGCCCAAATTCAGCTTTGTAGCATGCTACAAGTTTTTTATAAGTGAAAATAAAAGTAGTCTTGAGATCATTTTAAGTACTGATTTTGCTAGTTGGGTATTGTTATGCGTTTTCCTACCTTATGCGCAACCTACCTGTTGACCTACCCTGCACATCACCCGCCATATACTTGTTGCTGGTAACTTCTTCTCAAAGCGGTGTTTATTCCAGGAGCCCCAAAGCGACCGATGTGAAGATGTCGCTCACAACCATGCGGGCGCATGCGCGGTGCCTGCGCAGGCATGGCGCTATCTTGACCGACCGACTCGAGCGCATGGCCAAGCCGCGTCGGCGCACTATCATATACTTCTGGCGGGAAAATGCACATACCCTACCTCCTGATACGGTCAGTGACAAATGTTAAAAGAAACGAAAAAAAAAAACACTATCCATCCTTATTCATTGTTCAGGAGAAGTATTTATAGGCAATCTTCTTTAGTTTGTTAGCGATTTGTGCTACACTCGTGAGTCCTCGTAAAATATACAAATTCAGCCAAACTAAAATTCTTTACTCATTTTGAATGAATTTCAAGAATTTGACGATATTACGCCTCTTTTCCACGCATAACTTTTTACAGAGTAAGTAGTTTGATTTTGATTATTCTTTTTTTATTGGAAAGCGTATACTTCGAAGTTGGTCCCATATAAATTTGGAACAAAAAATCCTATCCTAAGGGTGGGAAAACAGTGGTGATTTATTGTTCACTTAAAGATTTTAATGCTAATTGGTGTATTACAAAAAGTAATCAAAAATTATGCATGTAGTAATTAATACATTATAGCCACAAAAAAATAAAAAATAAAAACTTTTTAACAAAAAAATTAAACCTCCGAATAAAACTGAAAAGCAAAAAATAATAAACCTTTTTTTGTTTAACTTCAATAACTAAGTTCGGAAGTCGTTGACTTTGGATATGTATTTCAATTTTATGTCACCGCCTTCCGAACTTAGTTATTGAGGTTAAACAAAAAAGGTTTATTATTTTTTGCTTTTCGTCTCATAATTTTTCTTTTTTGTTTAGATTTCACGTTTGAGAGCCATGTTGGATGCAGATGAACCATTCAAGCCAGATCAGGCTTATGAATATTTTGTAAACTTGAAAAAGACTAAGAAGATTGCAGCTGCGTAAGTTATCTGCCTTTTTAGGGTTATGTGGTGGCAAAAACGAAAACATTATCATTTCGTCATGTCCGTCTGTCCGTCCGGATAAAATACTGCTATTTTCCTCGGAGACTATATCGATGAAAATTGTGTTTTTAAAAATTCGGTTCAAACACATGCTATGCCACGAATTATGTATTTTAAAATTGACTTTTATACCTTTTTGGAAATCTTACAGAATAGGCAAGTTGTTTTAGTTATTTGTACGATTAATGTCATAGAAATTTTTGTGACGAGACAACATTTTTGAAGCGTAAAATTAAAATATTGGTACGATATTATTCTTATATCTCTCATTATTTTAATTATTTTGTTAAATTAAGTAGTTTCAATTATGTCCATAGCTTAATTGAAGTGCCAGTTATAACATCATTTTTAATGGTACCCATTCAAATATGTCGTTTTTTTTTATTTGGAAATAAATGTCAAGTTTTGGGTAAATATCGAAAAACCCTTAAAATTCAAATATCTCGAAAACTATTGAATTTCGGCCATACATATGGGGGCTTCAATTTGTTGCATTTTGGCCCCCTTATCAGCCCCTGACGGATATACGTCGAATTACCAGTAACCCTGTATACTCACTTTAAAAATAAATAATTAAATTAAAATAAAACAAATATTTAAGGGGGTCTCCCATACAGCAAACGTGATTTTTTTCCGATTTTATAGATAATGGTACGTAACCCTTCGTGCGCCCCCCCTAGTGGGTTCCCGCATTGTCGTTGCGGGGGGGCTCAGTAGCCGTGGTCCGCTCCCACGGTGAAGCGAAGAGGAACCCCAAGGTGGGGCCGCTCGTCAGGGCTTTTGTCTCCAAGCCGACGACGTAGCGGCCAGAATGTAGGTTGCGGTGAGGTGCACCGCAACTGAGGCGGGCCGCGGTGTCGAATGGGAGGCATCGCGGCTGAAGATTACAGGCTGCGGAAGAGGAGGAGTGCCGGTACTTCTGAGTAGCGCTCTTCCCTTCCGTGGCCTGGACGGGGCCGCCACCGTTTGATGGCGGACGCGGTGGGGCCGCAGGGGAAGAGGAGTGTCGGTATAGCGTTGGCCGCTCTCCCTATCCCCTGCGGCCGAAAAGTGGTAGGTGGCGGGGCCACTGTGCTGACCCGTCGCAGGGGGACCAAGGGCACCAGACACGGGTACGTCTGGGGCCCTTTTGTTACTTGGTTCCTGGGGTGGTCACGGCGTGCCACGTGTCCTGGTGCGCCGAACTGGTGGGGTCCGCAAGGGCCGATGCCTGCCAGGGTTGCGGGTTGTTCGAAAGAGATACCGCGGCCCCTGGCACACAGGCAACTGAGGGAACACGGGTGGGTTTTAGTCAGTAAAAGTCTGACACGCCCTCCTGCTCCACCCAGAGCAGGAGAAGTTATTTGATGATTTCCCACCCTCAAAAAAAAAAACCCTTCGTGCGCGAGTGCGACTCGCACTTGGCCGGTTTTTCATATTTACACTCACGTCCTACTTTTACTTTCATAAATCAGCAGGCCTAGACAAAAGGCATTCCTGTTAGCGTTCACACCAAACGCTACGCCAAAATGTATTGTATGGGAATGACGTTACCTGCGGAAAGGACACGACGTAACTTTTCTGCTGGTAATGTCATTCCCATACATTTTGGCGTAGCGTTTGCAATGAACGATAACAGGAATGTGTTTTATCCAGTCCCCCTGGTCACACACGCACACCGGTTGCCAGTCCTACGCACCTGATCTTTCTGAAGAACATCATCCATAAGGAACGGATATGTCCTTGATAGATTGGTTGGTTTTTGGTAGATTTTTCTAAAAATACTTAAAATCCAAACTTATTCTCGCGTTTGACAAAATCAATCCTGTGCAGGCGTAAATATTCATCCCAACTACAGAACCTGAACAGTAATCCTTCACCATGTTTTTAACTTGTAGGATCATAATCACACCTACCTACATTTAAAAATCACTTATAAAGCTACCATAATTTCTTACAGAACTGCAGGCGTTCGTGCAATAAAGAAAGACATACTTGCTTTATGCAGCGAAAAAAAATTCGCGTGGGCACGGAATGCTACTGTGGCTTTTGCTAGGGGCATCCAGCAACGTTTATCTAAACGTGGGCGCTACGCGCTCGCTGACGGGTAAGTATAAATCAGAGTTGTAATTCCCGCAATTTTAAGACCATTCACAATCTGATCTCAGTCTCAATCTGTCAAAAATACCTCGAGTTTCCCTACATTTTTGACAAGTTTTTGACATTTGGTTGTCGCCGAAATGAGACTGTGACTATACTTTGAACGTTTTTAATTTCAAGGACTGGCCTTCAGATTCACACAATTAGTTGGAAAGTATCTTACGTACCCACCCATGTTTTATCGAACCCCGACCTCTACTGTCATTCCAATTACCCACTACTGTCATTCCAACTATGTACCTGGATTAGAAGTAAATGATGTGGTTTCCTATAATTGGAAGCGCACACTGTATTGTTCCTGCTATATGCATCCTTGCATGTTATTGTGTAGCCTCTGTTGGAGATCCAATAAATAAATAACTATATCCTCTACTGTCATTCCAATCATCCACTACTCTCATGTCAATTATCCTCTATTGTCATTCCAATTATCCTTTTTTTTCCATCAAGTCACTTCTCCCGCTCTGGGCGGAGTGGGACGGGGTGTCAGACTTTTACTAACTAAAACCCACCCGTGTTCTTTCAGTTGCCTGTGCCAGGGCCACGGTAACTCTTTCGAACAAATCCGCGACCCTGGCAGGATTCCAATCGTCCTCTACTGTCATTCCAATTTCCCGCTACTCTCATATAATAATCCACTACTGTCATGCCAAATATCCTCTACTGTCATTCAATAATTCTCTACTGTCTAATAATCTAATCGACTAATCATAGAGATTTGGAACCCCCAAGTGTGTAGCTCTACGCTTGGCTACGGCGTAGCTCGTGCTACGACCGCGCGCGCGATGCATTCTGAACGTTTTAAAATATTTTATTGAATATTCAGTGTAATTATTAGGTGAGACGAACTACGTTGGCTACTGGAAATTTTAAAAAGTACATAAAATTTGGGTTTTACCGAATCCCATGAATTTTCGCCTAGGTTTTATAGGGTCCTTAATTGTGGAAAGTGGAACTCACTATCTCGTCCGGAAAGGAATACGATTACAAGTCACGTTTACTTTTGTTAGGTATTGATTTTTGTGTTTACTTTTGTTTCATAGAATGCTAAGATTATCTGATATTATCATGCACGATATGTGTTGCTATATGAACATGAGGACACCTTCAAGGCGATGTACAAATCCCAAAGCGAAGTTTATGATGGAGATGTCAGACAAGGTACATTTTGATAAAGAAGCAATTACAATATATGTAATTAATTTTATGGATTGCGCGAAATATTATTTTATAATTTTATTTTCTTTTGGGCAGATTGCGGTTTGGATTGACGAAATTCTTACTGAATCTGATGACAGAATGCTTATGATGGACTTTGATGAAGACGATGGTGAGTACAGATAAAACAATAACGTTGTGAGGAACTATTGTCAACATTTTATGTAGAACCCGCGATATTTGACACAACGTGGAAAGGTAAACTGTGCCGTTTAAAATTGTGACAATCGTTCATTGACGTGTCTGATCTTTTTAATATAAAATTATAATTACGTATAAAAAATTCCGAGAAAAATGGTGATTGAACAAAAATCTCGAACGATATTGAACAATTGTTTAAAAATTCTAATAACTCTATTCTTTATGTTTACCAATCCAATTTTCTCGGAAGCTCACGAATTTCTTGCAAGGCTTAAGGTACGTTACTGTAATCGTTTCGTTTTTTTACGAGAAGAAGTGGAAAGGTTCTTCAGTGAGGTCGGAAAGCCAGAGACCATGCCTGCGCCCACGCCGGCATCGGCCGCAGCCACGCCAGCCGAGTCACTGTCAGGCTCCAAGACTCCCATCACCCCTGCCACCCCGCCCACTGGCACAGCTAGCACCACCCTTGGTGATGAAACACCTCAGAGTGACATCACACCATCAGCTCCTAAGCCTTAAGTTACTGATGTAAATTGACGTGAAAGTAAGTACCTAAATATAGTTTAATTTCTTCTGCGCTCAATTATAAACTCATCAAAACCATATGAGTATATCGTGTTTGTTCACAGATGTTTTATTAGCAGCTATAGGAGGTGCTTTATATGGTGATGGTGGTGGTGCTGATGGGGATGGTTCTCCATATAAGATAATCGTTGTGAGTATCCTTCAACATTTAATTGACTTTGTTGAAACTCCATAGTTAATTATTATTTATTCAAGCATAATTATTTTTAAAGGATACAATCATCAAATCAGACTTTATCGGCAACAAGAAAATAAAGGAACCAATGTCATTTCAATATGTTAAAAACAATTTAGAAACAGCCCTTGAAATAACTTATGTATATAGACCTGAAACCACTGCGCTAACTTGATGCTTAAAGTACAACTAACTAATCTAAAACGACCGCAATATAACATTAACTAAGTAATTATAAATAAATAAAGTAATCTAAAGACTCGATTGTTTTGTATTTTCTTATTCCATCTCTAACAAGTGAACACGGCGAGATGAGGTAAATGATTTTACAACATTATTTTGGTTAAATCTTCATTTTCCATGTCTGATCAGTCCTACTGTTTCACTTTTCACTTGAAATCTATTCAAAAGTTTTTTTTACCAATTGGATTTGATCTTATCTCTCTGTTGTGTTCATTTGTGTCAGATGGAGAATGAAGATTTACGTCATTAGGGGCTGTTTTTACACGCTTTATATTAGCTTCACTTGTATGTTTGTTTGTTAGTTTGTTTGTTTGTTTGTATGTAACCGACTCCTTTGAGCGCGATTTTGACCCACTTTAAACGGTCAGATTTCATTGAAACTTTGTAAACTTGTCGAGGACCGATGACAATTCAATAATAAAAAAAATGAGAAAAAAAAACATATTTTTGTAGTTAGCAGAACTAAAAAATAGAAAATAAATAATAGTTTAAAAAACTAAAAAACACGCTTTAAAAACCAAACTAAAAAAGGAGAAAATAATTTAATTCAATTAAAAAGCGTGGGGTGCTTGACAGTAAGTGATTATAAAAATACCTCAAAAAGCACCCCACGCTTTTTAATCGAATTAAATTATTTTCTCCTTTTTTAGTTTGGTTTTTAAAGCGTGTTTTTTAGTTTTTTAAACTATTATTTTTCAATAGTCAGATAACATGTATCTGAGGAATAAATATTGCAGGTTGACAGCTTTTGTATATAATACTAGCTTTTGCCCGCGGCTCCGCCAGCGTGGATGTCGGTTATCGCGTAAAAAAGTAGCCTTTGTCCTTCTCTATATCCCAGGCTATATCTCTGCCAAATTTCATGACTATTGGTTCAGCGGTTTAGGCGTGAAAGCGTAACAGACAGACAGAGTTACTTTCGCATTAATAATATTAAAGTAGGGTAGTATATGACAGGGATATGTCAAATTGACATAATTATTCTTCAGATAAAAGTTATGACTATTGAAAACTCAGCCCTAAGTAATATATTGATGTTTTTGTAAAAGTAATACAGATAGGTACTATGTTTTCAGGGAGGGCCAAGACGTGTACCGAGACGGGGTGAGTATGGACTCTGTAGATACGGACTTCATGGTTTGGCAGTTTGAGTAATTTATGCGGCCTACCCAAATGTCCTTTCTTTGGTATTGTTCGTCAAATGATAAATGCGTGCACTGATTGGACAGGTCCACTCAATCTGTGTCGTTCTTTCCTCAAAAGACCATTTCAGACACCAATCCACATGTTCTTCACATGATCTGACCAAGACTATGTCTGGACTTTAAAAGAGACTATGACCTCCGAGTTTGTTTCGGCCTTTCTTCTCAGAGTAGTCAGATAGGAAACGCCGACCTCATCTAGTTTTAAAAATATGATTGACGTGTACAAACCTACTTACAGAAATAAAATTATTTATCATTTATTTATCAAATGACTGGTTTTATTCCACAAGTAATTACGCTTTTTCCTTTTAGTGCGTCTCGCTTATTTGAAGTTTAGGGGTAAGTTATATTCTATTATATTATTATAATGACAACATCATTCTCCTACCCTTATCCCAATTTATTTGGGGTCGGCGCGGGCGCTACGTGATTGTATTTTTCTTCCAAACTTCTCTATTAGTCGTCATCTCTGTTGCCGCCCCCCTTTCTAACCATAATCATCATTCTTACAACCCATCTATCGTTTTTTTGGTCTTCCCCTATTATTATCACTGTCACTAAATATTATAAAACAAAGTCCCCCGCGTCCATCTGTCTGTTTGGTCGCGATAAACTCAAAAACTTAATTCATGAGGAAGGTTTAGGTGTATGAAAAACGCGGGCAAAACCACTGCCAAAAGCTAGATTGTACAAATATTCTATAACGAAATGTCAAATTTTAGTGATTGTGACATACTTTTTAATTTTAGGCAATACGAGAAAAGCTTACGAGATTTTGTTCGATTCGATGAAAGCAAAGGATATTGCTAATATGTTTAAATGTCACTTTCAAGTGGAGTCTCCGCTAAAAGGTGAGCAGACCAGGGATGCTGAGGTCGTCGTGTCAGCGGTGCCTGACCGTGTCACAGCAAAACAAGTTGCTCTAATAATAAAGGGTATGACTCGAGGGAAATCGCCCGGACACGACGGCCTTAGCATCGAACATTTCCAGCATGCGGGGCCACACCTACCGAGGCTACTGGGACTGTTATTTACTCTCTGTGTTAGGCATTCCTACCTGCCAAATGAACTGATGAAGACGGTGGTAGTGCCTATAATTAAAAACAAGACTGGAGATAATTCCGACAAGTGCAACTATCGCCCGATATCATTAGCTACAACGACATCTAAGGTGCTTGATGGCCTGCTTGAGAGACGGCTTAAAGAACACCTAAATTTAAACGATGCACAGTTCGGTTTCAGGCCAGGACTTTCGACAGAATGTGCGGTTATGTCTCTCAAGCAGACCGTCAGGTATTACACAGATAGGAACACGCCTGTGTATGCAGCCTTTCTTGATCTCTCCAGGGCATTTGACCTGGTTAGGTATGATACTCTCTGGCGTAAACTCAAGGATACAGGTGTGCCGGGTGAGTTAATTAATATTTTCAAATATTGGTATGACCACCAAACTAACCAGGTCAAATGGCTTGGCGAACTTTCTGACGAGTACAGGTTGGAGTGTGGAGTGAGACAGGGGGGGTTAACATCTCCTTCTCTCTTCAACTTGTACGTGAACGGGCTGATTGTTGGGCTGAGCGACGTCGGAGTGGGATGCTCGATCGACGGTCACTGTATCAACAGTATTAGTTATGCAGACGATATGGTGTTGCTCAGCCCATCAATAGCCGCGCTCAGAAAGCTGATAGGCGTGTGTGAGGAGTATGCGAGGGTACATGGTCTCCTGTACAATGTACAGAAAAGCGAGCTCATGGTATTTCAAGCCAGGGGTCGTAAACTGGGGGATGTGGCACCTGTGCTGCTTAACGCTGTCGCTCTTCGAAGAGTGAGAGAGTTTAAATACCTCGGCCATGTGGTTACCGAGGATTTAAAAGACGATGGGGACATCGAAAGGGAGAGGAGAGCGATGGCGGTCCGCTGTAACATGTTGGCACGCAGATTTGCAAGGTGTAGTTTAGAGGTAAAGGTTACACTTTTTAAAGCATTCTGCCAAACTCTTTACACCTGCAATCTGTGGGTCGACTACACGCAGCGGGCCATCAACGCTCTCCGAATACAATATAATAACGCGTTCAGGGTGCTGGTGGGGCTCCCACGCTACTGTAGTGCGTCTGCGATGTTTGCGCACGCGCACACAGACGGCTTTCACACTGTGCTGCGGCGCCGTATCGCGTCGCTGATGTTCCGTACGCGTGGGAGCGCCAACGCCATCCTGAACGTGCTCAGCCACAAGCTGGACAGCCCCCTTCTGGGGCACTGGGTTCAAGCACAAGTGCGCGTGCCCGGGGCCCCAGAGGGCGGCAAATACTTAAATTAATAGAAAAATTTTAAATACTAACATAGTTTTAAGTCGTTCTACTAACAATATGTATGGGTCAAATATGCCTGAAATAAAAAGATTTTATTTTTTTTATTTTTTTATTTTAAAGGGCGACGAGAAATTAGTATCAGTTGGAAAATTTGACCAAACATACCACGAAGCCGCTGATGAGCATGTGGATTGAGTGATCCTTTCTTCAATCTTAACAAAATCGAGGAATATTTAGTAAGAAATAGTTAAAACATTATGGCGAAGTAAAACATTTGTTAAACCTGAGATAATTAATGATAAAGTCAATAAAGTGGATCACTCAAACCGCGCGCTTTACGAAAACGTCATAATGTATATCTTTGACTGTACATAGCCTTTGCACTTCTTATTTCAATATCGATTTTTTTTTTTAAATTGTTAGAAACTATTAACAATTTGATAATTCACTTGCACGTCTCGTTACTTTATTACGATTAATAATTTGGATCAGTCATTCCGTACACGGGCCATTTGAGTGCTCTTAAAAATCATTACTATTTATGACGCCAAAAATCGGCCATTTTTAACAGACTTAAAAAAAAAGAGGTTCTCAGTTTGACCTGTATTTTTGCATGTGTTTGTCCGCGATTATCTCGCGTTTGGCTGAACCGATATTGATGCAATTTTCAGAAAAGTATTTGTTTCATTTAGAAGGTTTTGGTATTTTAACCGACTTCAGAAAAAGGAGGTTCTCAGTTTGACCCGTATGTAGGTATGTATGTTTCCGCGATTTTCTCGCGTTTGGCTAAACCGATTTTGATGCGGTTATCATCGGAATGGACAACAAGCGCTGACTAGTCTGCTCATCGGATTAGGAGATTCTAATAGAATGAGTGTTCGCACGAAGTTTTGATAAGCGAACCTCTCTTTGCTCATCATCAGTTTCTGCAGCACGAGCAGCATGCCGACGATCTCTTGCAGCATCAAGTCGTCGCTTTTTTTCGTCGAGAGTTTCATTCTCCCTTGCGCGACTCTTCCTTAAAGTATCCTTCATTTTTCTACCTAGGTCCATAGGCACACCGTATAAGAAATAGTAGGTACCTATGTCAAAGTCATGATTACAGACTGATACCAGTACTAGCCCAAAAATAAATATCACTAAAAAAACCTATCAAAACCTATTAAAATAAATGGAGAACCTAACTAACTATGAACAAACTAGTAATTAGCCCAAAACCGAAAGTAAATGAATTACCTAGCTACTATTACTAAAAAGTATGAAATAAATAAAGTACCTAACACTAAAAAGTATGAAAAAAAAAAAGATCATTCAATATGAACTGCGCAGTTATCGCCGTGTCTGGCCTGGTCCGTAGGCCCGCTAAAAATTGTGTTGTCTGGTCAGCTGATGTGTAACGCGGAGGTGCGCTGGGTTGCGTGACGCGTTGGATCGGTGTTCAAGCGCGCGGTGTGCGTGGCTCCCGGCGTGCACGTCGGCCGCGTGCACTACCACGGCGACCATCTCCTGGGCACTGTTCGAGAGCTAGACTAGCACTGCCACGTCGTCATCTTTGGCAGGCTCTTCGCCTTCAACTGCTATGAACTCCTCATGCTCGCAGGCGATGATGACCAATGAGCTCGCAACAAACTAGAGTAGTGCTTAATGTACTTATGTTTTTCAATTCCTGTCGTCATACGGCTGTTTTGTCTTTGTTATGAAATTATCTTGAAATGTAAAGCTATCGCATAATGTAGTTTATTACATGTTATTTTTTAGGGAATTGAGGATTTGGTGCGTTTAGCATTCGTACCTAATTCTTTACGACATTTTGATACAAAAGTATGACCTCAAAGGTGGTTGTTGTCTGCCAGGGGTGCGGGTTGTTCGAAAGAGATACCGCGGCCCCTGGCACACAGGCAACTGAGGGAACACGGGTGGGTTTTAGTCAGTAAAAGTCTGACACACCCTCCCGCTCCACCCAGAGCGGGAGAAGTTATTTAAGGTGGTTGTTGTCGTCCTCTGGGATTGTCTTAGTCAATCCGATTCGGATTTATTAATCGAGAGCAAATTATACCAAATCGGAACATCTTCTATATGGTTTTGTATTTGGTGGGTCGATGGGTTTGCGAGGATGTTTTTTAAAGTCTTATTGTTTTGTATTTATTTATTCAAATAAAGATTTATTTACAAAATTATCTTTATTTACATTGCACCTTTACCCGTATGTACCTATACGATATTGTGATTCTTATTAACTTTCTATACTTTCATCTAGTTGCTCTTCTTTCACCTCCACTTTTTCTATAACGCCTTTCGTTCCTGATAATCGTACTAAATCTCCAGTTTTGAATATATCTGTGGCGTTTGCTGCGCCTACGATGCAGGGCAATCCATATTCTCGAGCTATTACGGCACCTGGAACGACATGTTTCATAATTATGAGTCAAATGTTTGCGTATAATATAGGTATCTATGAATTTTTAGTTCTAACAAATCGAAAGTAGTTTTCTTTTTTATTGGAGCGAAAAACTATTTTTGTTCAAGGACTTAATAACTAAAATAAGTAACAAAAGATAGAAAAAAAACATGTTCGCCCTTCATAGTACAACGCACCGTGTGATATAAGTCCACCGAGCTCGGTGACGATGCCAGTCAGGAGCGGGAAGTAAGGCGACCAGCCGATGTCAGTCGCATGCGTAATCAGGATATCACCACGGCGCAAGTCACCAATCTGTTCGAAGAAAACCATTAGTTCCGCAGTTGCCACTATACCAACCAGCTCCACTTGTATGGAACTACCAGAAACATCAGCATCGCTATTCACAACCATTGGAAACGCTTCTGCGCCGAATATCAATGAATGTTATCGATGAAATCCTCCAAACGCTGTTCACAAATACAAATACAAAAACAAGACGACCGCTATTCTTCCGACAACTATAATGATATCAAATCAGGTATTAAAAAATATGTAATTTTCGATAGTAACAACCTGTCAAATTGTTGTGAATAGCTATGCAGAAAAGCAATGAATCAAAATAGGGTAAAACAATAAAGGCGACGAACTTCTGATTCGAGATCCTTGATGACGCAGGCCCTAGCGACCACCTCCCCTCCACACACGGACGTGGCGGATATCTTCACGTCGCCAGCCATCAGGTTCGGTGCCTTCGGTTCTAGCTTGTTCACCCAGCCGGTGTTCAGCTCCGCAAACTTTAGCTTACACCAACCTGGATGATACTGTTGACGTTGCATTGCTCTGAAAAGTGTTGTGGAATAGAGGAGTGGACTGTAAGTTTTGGCTGGTTGTTCTGTAGGAACTGAGTTCTGCTCGTTCGCCCAATCAAGGATGCAAATTCAACAGAGAAAAATCTAAGTACGACTCACCTTTTTCCCGCTGCGGCCGCTTCTTGGTCGTGGTCGTTCCTTTGGGTGGAATGTTGATCACACAGTCAGCAGCACGAGTACAAAACACGGTAATGCACAATTTGTCCTTGTTTTAGCAATTTGCACTCACGGAGTTCAAAATCAGATTGTATTCAAGCGAGCAATGGCGGCAGACTCCCTTGTCCTTTTTCGCACACACCTTTTGATGATGGCGCGCGCGTCGCGGAATCATGCGTTTTGGCGGGAATGGGAACCAACCAATCGCGTGCCGCTTTGGCGAGCGTCCATAGATAATCAATATTGGATTTGACCAATCATGGGCTATATACAGAACATACCCCCTACCGAAACCATAATGATGGTTTCTAGGAAACTAAGATTACCTTAATACCTATAATCAATAAAAATATTAAATAAACACTAAGCTAGATACCTATCCCTAACAAAAACGTTTTGACGCTTGAATCTAGTTGGTATAAGGTAATGGACAGACTTTGTTGACTGGTCTTTGTAAGACGCTTTTTTCGGTGCGCAGCGTTACACACCGAACTATTCCGTCTGGGCCTGGATGTAATTTTTCTATTTTGCCGAGAGGCCAATTACAGGAGGGAACATTATCAGATTTTATTATAACTAAATCTCCAACCTTTGGGTTAGAGGAAGATGTGAACCACTTAGCTCTCTGCTGAAGGGTATTTAAATACTCGTGACTCCAACGTTTCCAGAAAAGTTGGGAACATCTCTGACTATACTGCCAACGTGACAATCTATTAATATTCACCTCTTGAACGTTATACTCGGGTATAGAGGTCAAGCTTCGACCAATGAGAAAGTGTCCGGCGGTAAGAACATTAAATTCGTCGGGATTATCGCTAGCGGGTAGTGGACATAAAGGACGCGAATTTAAAATGGCTTCTGCCTTACAAAATATTGTAGAAAGTTCCTCAAACGTTAAGGATTTTTCTCCTACACTTCGTACTAAGTGATATTTTGCTGACTTTATACCAGCTTCCCAGAGACCGCCCATATGTGGAGCACTGGGTACATTAAATTTCCAATCAACCTGCCTTTTTGCGCAACCATCGGAAATGTTATTTTGACTCTCGCGCAGAAACCTTTGGATTTCAGACAGATGTCTGCTTGCGCCAATAAAATTTGTGCCACAGTCAGAATAAAGAACGCTACATAGCCCTCTACGCGCTACGAATCTATCTAAGCAAGCAAGGAAACAGTCGGTGGAGAGAGAGGATAACACTTCCAGATGTACTGCTTTTGTGGAAAAGCAGACGAACAGTGCTAGATACGCTTTCGTCACTTTAGCATTACGACGTAAGCTTTCTTTAATTAAAAATGGACCTCCGAGGTCAACTCCGACGTTAGAAAATACCTTATTAGGTATTAACCGAGTTGGTGGCAAGGGTGCCATTTCGGGTTGTAGTAAAGTGGGTTTACATTTGAAACATGTTTTACATTTAGATAAAACAGATCTGATAACGCGACGAGCCGACAATATCCAAAAATTCTCATTGATAATATTTTGTAGTGTTCGCGGACCTACATGTAAATATTTTTTATGTAAATGACTGATCAATAGTTTGGTAAATAAACTATTTTTCGGAAGAAGACGCGGATGTTTGGCATTATACGGTAGTTCGGAATGACTGAGGCGACCCCCTACCCTGAGGAAGTCATCGACCTCAATAAATGGAGACAATTTTCGTAAAGATGGTACGTGTTTCTTATTTTTAATCAGTTTAATTTCAGCTTCAAAATAAGCCCTTTGAACTAATTTTATCAATTTATCGCAAGCTTCACCTAATTCAATGGTTGATAATATTCCCGACTTGCGAGTAGTGGTTATATCACCCTTTTTGGGCCGAAATCTTAAAATCCAAGCAAACGATCGTTGCAATTTGGAAAATGATGAAAATTGTTTAAAGATTCTTTCGCAAAATTCCGTTTTAGATTCATTGAAATTATCATTATTCTGATTTTCTGTCAATAAATTAACCGACGCTCTTAATTCCGGTAGTTTATTATTACTCTCAGTAACAAACACCGTCATGGGCCAATCGCTATAATTTTGATACATCCAATCAGGACCCTGTAGCCAATGTTGATTACAACTAACAAGTTGTGCCGGAGATGCTCCGCGAGAACAAATATCGGCTAGGTTGTGTTCACTACACACATGCCGCCAAAAAAGAGGAGGTAAAACTTCAATAATTTGTGTAACACGATGACTGACAAAGGTTTTTAGTTTATAAGGTTCCGTTTGAAGCCACGACAGTACGACTGTCGAGTCTGAAGCAGCTGTTATTTTGTTAATTTTAACGCGAGTAAATGTTTCAACTACGAACTTTATTAATTTGCTTAACAAAACAGCTCCCATTAACTCCAATCGAGGAATCGTTACGGGTTTTATTGGTGCAACTTTAGATTTGGCGGTTACTAGACGAACTTTTACGTCATTTGTTTGTCCACGACTGATAACATACACGCACGCTGCGTAGCCACGCAATGAAGCGTCACAAAATCCAACTAAGTCACATTCCAGCTCACCTGGTAATAGCATGTGACGTTCGATACGTAACTCCTTTAACAGCGGAAGTTCAGAGATAAAAGTTTGCCACGATTTTTTTAAATTAACCGGCAATTTTTCATCCCACCCAATGCCTAGCTTCCACAGCTCTTGCATGATCTGCTTCGCCACTAAAGTGCATGGTGCGATAAAACCCACGGGATCGTAAATCGACGCTAATAATTTTAGTACCGATCGTTTGGTTGACTCGTTGTCTGTCAAATTAACTGAAAAAATAAAATTATCGGATTTTGGAATCCATTTAAGTCCTAAAACCTTAATAGTACTATCGTTTTCAGCTTTAACGAATGTTACGGAGTTTTCCCTATGTTCAGAGGGAACGCGTTGTAGTAACTTCTCACTGTTACTCATCCACTTTTTTAAAGTGAAGTTAGCACTTTCAAAAATCCCAATTAATTGATCCTGTACTAAGCAAGCTTGCTCAAAAGTATTACATGAATATAGAATATCGTCCATGTAAACACCCTCACGGAGGACCTGAGCAGCGAAAGAAAAACGTTTTCCTTCATCGTTGGCTAATTGAAGTAGCGTCCGAATTGCTAAGAACGGTGAACAGCTAAGTCCGTACGTCACGGTTTTTAATTCATATAATTTTATTGGATCGCTAGGCGATTCCCGATATAAAATGTGTTGATATAAGCGATCTTCTTTTCTTAAAGCGATAGCACGATACATTTTACAAACATCACTAACTAGACAAAATTCAAATAGTCGGAATTTCAAAATGATTGCCGCGATATCCGGATACAGCTTAGGGCCGACCAATAATACATCATTTAAAGACACGTTATTGCTACTCTTCGCTGACGCGTCGAACACTACACGTAGGGGAGTGGAGGTGCTACTAGGTCGCAAAATACTGTGATGTGGAATAATGTATTTGCTAGGCTTGTTACCCTGATAAAGTTCCATATGACCGAGGACCTCATATTCCCGCATAAATTCCTTATACTTATTATTTAAATCCGTAGTACGCGCGAGTTTGCGTTCCGTGTACAGTAACCGACGCTCCGCGACAGCGCGTGTTTCACCGAGCGGTGAGCGGTCGGGCGCGAACGGCAGCGGAACTACGTATTGTCCGTTCGACTCTCGAGTATGTTCCTTAGAAAATATCTCCTCGGCTAACTGATCCAAAGGATTTTTTGAAGGTGTGCACGGCACTTCCTCAATTTCCCAAAAATCGCGTAACGTTTTTTCAATCGATTGTTCTTCGTCATATGAAACTGATAAATTCAAATTTTGTGAACTATTATTATTATGCGTAGGATATAATTTTCCACTAATAACATAACCGAAAACCGTTTTAATGACACTCGGAATACCATCCTTAATTAGTAACGGTTTATCTCTAATAATATCTGGAACTATGTCGTTACCTAACAAAATATCTATTCGCGAACGCTTAAAAAACAGTGGATCCGCTAAGTTATAAGTGTCATACTCGTTAATGACATTTTTTGTGAAAGGTACATTAGGCATATCAGCGGACACCTTTGAAATAACTACTAAATTAACGCTAAAGGTTGGACTATGAGCCTGTCTTGGTTTTAATGTACAAGTAACCATGCCTTGGTTTTTAACTACTCCTCCACCTATACCGTGAATGGTGAAAGGACACTTTTTACGTTGTAAGCCCAACTTCTGCGCACATTCAGTAGTTATAAAAGAACTCTGAGCTCCGGAATCGATGACTGCACGGCAGTCTTGATATTGACCAACACAATCAATAACATGCGTAAGTGTAGTACCTAACACTACTCCGTATTCGCAGTTATTACTCATTAAAGCTTGCTGAATGGGTGAATCAGCTGTGTCACTTACGAAGTGATTCGATACAAGCGCTTGTTGCGCGTGTGAAAGAGACGGCTGCGTGGTCAGGGTGTTCGCCACGGACGATATTCCCTCGCATTCCGTTCTTATTTTATCTTTATGTAATAAGTAATGATGCGGTGCTGCACATACTCCGCAATTCATTGTACTTTTACAATCTTTAGACTGATGGTCAGATTTAAGACAATTATGACACAGTTTTAGTGAATGAACACGGTTCATTCTTTCATCGATAGATAATTTACGAAATGTATCACATCGATAAATCATATGATTTTGTTTACAAATCACACAAGTTAAATTATTGTTATTACGGTTGTAATTATTGTGCGGAGTTCGTGCCGTATTGAGAACTGACTTTGACTTATTTTGGGTATTACTAGATTTCGACATATTATTTGAAGAGCTATTTGTAAACGTGTGTTCTAGAACTTTAATTTGTTTGTTTACAAAATCAATTAATTCCGCAAATGTAGGTATCAACTTTTGATCTCGACTTTCTTCGAATAATTTTCGCGTATGAGGGTCGAGTCTTTGTAATGCCAAATGACACAACAAGAAATCGTCTAAGTTCTTAATTTTTAATGCCTGAATCGCTTTAAGTGAATGATCAAAGGTTTCAATAAATGAAGTTAAGTTCGACGTCGTATCTTTAGTAAACGGTGAAAAGTTCAACATTTTATCGAAATACCTACATGCTAGTGTTCTGTGGTCGTGATATTTATCAACTAAACTTTGCCAAACTAATGTATAATTAGCGGCTGTGATAGGTAGATTTTTAACGATATTTAAAGCAGAACCTTTAACGCATGAAAGTAAATAATGGAATTTATCGATATCTGAGAAATTCCTATCGTGAACTAATGATGAGAACGTATCATAAAAGGTTATCCAATTCTCAATTTCTCCATCAAATTGAAATAAAGATATCTTTGGTAACGCGGGTACTACTAAATCATTTCTATCTGTTGCAGATAAGAAATCAGATTCTGATTTAGAATGTTCCTTAGCGGTTAATTGGCATGTAATAAACATTTCGTCAAATGTTTCGAGTTCCCTTATCGACATTTTAGCAGTAGGTTTTAATTGCACTTCTATTTCGTACAATTCAAATATGGTGGATTCAAACTTCGCACGGACACTTTCCATTTCCGACAATAATAACGTAAACCATTGTAATTTATCTGGTTCAGTTCCCAACTTTTTGGAATAATCATAAAGCTTTTGAATTTTAGTGAATAAATATTCCTTTTTTACTATTAGACTTTTCCGTTTAGTTTCTAAACCTTCCGCCATTTTGGAAGCGTGGTTTTGAGAAAATGAAATAGAGAATTCGGGCTCGAATGACCAGAATGTGGAATAGAGGAGTGGACTGTAAGTTTTGGCTGGTTGTTCTGTAGGAACTGAGTTCTGCTCGTTCGCCCAATCAAGGATGCAAATTCAACAGAGAAAAATCTAAGTACGACTCACCTTTTTCCCGCTGCGGCCGCTTCTTGGTCGTGGTCGTTCCTTTGGGTGGAATGTTGATCACACAGTCAGCAGCACGAGTACAAAACACGGTAATGCACAATTTGTCCTTGTTTTAGCAATTTGCACTCACGGAGTTCAAAATCAGATTGTATTCAAGCGAGCAATGGCGGCAGACTCCCTTGTCCTTTTTCGCACACACCTTTTGATGATGGCGCGCGCGTCGCGGAATCATGCGTTTTGGCGGGAATGGGAACCAACCAATCGCGTGCCGCTTTGGCGAGCGTCCATAGATAATCAATATTGGATTTGACCAATCATGGGCTATATACAGAACAAGTGTTTTTTTTTAGTAATCAATGTGGAAGGAACTGCGAATGTCGGAGGCTTACTTTCAAATTTAATTTTCATTTTGATTTGCTTACAGCGCATTTTCTGATTATTTGTGATTAATGAAGACATGTACCCTAAATCAAATCAAATGTATGATCATGAGATTTGATGACAGGTTTATTAGGCTCTCTATTCCATTCTATTCCTGATCCCAATTTATTAGGGATCGGCACTACATGTGTCTTTTTCTATCATTATTCCTTCTAAAATCATACATACAAAAATAAATATTAGGTAAGTACGAGAAATTCTTACTTTTTCAATATAGCAGGATCTCTAGTAGCAAGATATTTCTTGAGCTCTTGCTTACGGAAGAAGAACACCAGTTCAGGATTTGGTATGAACCACTTTTTGACCAACAAGTTGCCGAGTCGGATGAAACCGATTCGTAATTTGTGAATAACAAGCACCAACTTTGCCTTCGTGCCCTCTCTGTAGCGCACGGTTCGGTGGCATAACGGCAAAATCCAGCGAAGAGCTTTCCTGTAACATTGATGTGAGATATTGCGTAGTAGTAGCACTATAGGTTACTGCAAAGAGACAGATTCGAGTGCAACTCGAACCGATCACTGAAATCCTCTGCTTGTTAAAGAATAATCTCAAAGATAAACTTGGGTACGTACCTAGTGTTTGGCTTCTGAGGAGTTTTTAAAGCGTCTATAATCTCCTGGCTACTTTTGGTATGCTTTATTCCTTCAGTGGTAACGTGTAAGTTTTGAAGTACTGTCATCATATTCTCTGGGACCAAAACCCACGGTTTGGTAACTAAATCAAACTGAAAAGTAAATACATTGTCAACAAAAGAATTTTCGAAAGTAAGTATAACTTGTTGGGATACATTCAGATCAAGCCTTTAAGTTACCTCCATTACAGCCCTGTAGCCGTGATGTTCCAAAAATTCCCGAACATCCACGTATATGTCATCATGAGCATTTACTTTTAGCCATTCCAGGGCTTTCTTGGGATCCTGCGCTTTAAATTCTTCGAGTAATCCAGACTTTTCCAATTTCTGCGCTATGCTAGCCAAAGCCAAAGGTACTTCTGCTGATAGCACATCGCCCGAGCTAAATAATGAACTTATTTCACTGCATTGTTCTGGAGTAAATTCTAAAAGATAAATCTTATTATAAATTACAACATCGACTTACAAACATTCAAATATACGTACGTATGTACGGTCGGTTGCATTTGTTTGAAAAACTAATTTTATACCGGCTGAAAAACTATTTTTCCAAGCTACAACTTTGACATGCTCTTACTTAGGACTCCTTCTAAGTAAGAGCATGTCAAAGTTGTAGCTTGCAAAACAAGATCTTCAAAATTGAGGTTCCTTTGACCATTTTGTCCTTACTACCCATATTTCGAATTGAGCCTTGATGTGCCATCGCAACAATCATATTCATTTACGCGACTGACATACATAATATATACCTACCCCAACTTCCATACAGGTGACTATTAGTTTTGGCTTGAAGATGATCCCGAAAATCGCCCCATAAAGTTTTGGGGCGGTATGAAATTATTATTTTTTACACCGTTCACAAATTTTTTGACACTCAATAATCATGAATGTGGGACATTAATCATTAGAACTACTATAAATTAAAATACGGTATAAATATCTATTGGTCGCAAAAACCGAGCAGTACCTCCCCAACTCTTATTTTGAATACTAATTATAAAGCTACATTATTCCCTACTTAAATAGGATAGGATACGATTCACGATTCCTGTAGAATCTCATAATAATTACTACAAATTTGGTCCACAAGTTCAATTATTATGAAATATCATGAATCTTTACCTGTTTTTCCCTCCAAAAATATTGACATGGCCACGAACTGGCTGCAAGTGCTTGCTGTGCTCGTAAAAGCATGGTTGTAAGAAACGCGTTCCATTACTTTTCGTGAATCCAAAAGAGCTTCAAACAACTCTTCGGGGTTGTCACTTTCAATGTCATAATTCACAACACTTGCTTTCTCAGAGTCATCGACTTTCCATTTGGACAATGCAAGCGTCTGGAAGTCAAATTGTAATAAGAAGTAAGTAAATTTGTACACATCTTTTATTTACTGTTCTAATACACAAAGCATTTTGGGTACAAGCATCTAATATGCGTGTTCTGAATCTGTGTATCCCGTTATAGATACAACTTGGATGTTAGTAAGTAGGTACTTCAGGAAGCTACATCATTGCTATGCGATACTGGTAGGCTGGCCTAGGTAAACGGTAGGTAAAGAAAACATAATACGATTTTACCTTTATCATAAGGTAGATCCCTTCAGGCTGGTCAAGCCAGTGGGGCGGGTGCCTGTGCTGCGCTGTCTTCAATATCTGCTCGTCTGCTACCGTATGTCCATGAATAGCCATTTCCATCATACGTATATTAACACCTAGTTCTTTAGGGGCCTTCCTGTACACAGTCTGTAAAATAAAGTATATCCGTCATATTCAGGGCAGGATTGCCGGGCTCCAGGCTGCCCGCCTGCCCGGGCTCAGGGTCCTGTGGTGACATCTACAACGCCACGTGCGAACTACGCATCATGCTGATGTCACGCAAAATCCTGCATCGTGCAAGCCAAGAAAAGGTCGACGCGTGACTACAGGCGATTATGAGCATCCCGACATCAACTGTTGCTCATGAAGCGGGTCCAGCCTGTCCCAGCGTATATAGTCGCTTAGTTTATAAGTTTTATGGCCTCGAAGGCCTTCATTTGTTAACATTCGTTACATTTGTATGAAAGTACGGTTAAGCAACCGACAACCTCCTAGGTTGACCTGTGATATGCCTTGACAAGAAAAAAAAACAACTGTTGGGCAGTAGCCCACAAGACGCAACACCCATCTGCATGGTCAATGGATCCTCCCTTTTCTGTGGGTGATGAGAAACTTTACACCCTGTTTTTCGAACCGTTTCGGTTCTGTGTTCTAGAGCACACCTAAAGTAGGTGTGCTTGTATAACGTGTGTGTGTTTATCGTCCATCGCGACTGAGGTAGCTCATAGCCGAAATAAACAATATGTTTTAATACAAACTTTTTTACGTAAAAACAACAGAGGTCGGTGTCGGCAAAAAACAGAAAATACAAAACCAAGGACGCTGACTACTGACTACTGTCCCGCAAAAATCCACACCGCATATAAATATGCAGCGGAATTGAAAATCTACTTTTTTGAAGCCTGTTAAAAATAATTAAGACAATGCTCACATTATACAAGGCTATGGCGCATCTGTTGTGGGTTAGAACTATGGCCTTGTCGTAACCGCTCCCGTTGACGCCTACTGTCACGTCCATGCCCCCCGCCAACGGAGTAGTCACAACATCAAAAGACATCGGACTTAATGGTTTAGGTAGGACCTGAGAACAAAAAAACAACTTGGCTGCAAAAATATCTTTAAATTGTCGGAACCATAATGCAACTCCGAATTTATATTACCTATCTATATTTTTTTTTTTGACATCGTATTTTTTACGAGAGCAGTGGTGGCCCAGGCCCAAGTAGCATTGCAAGCTGTATACAAGCTGTATTTAAGTTCTTTTTATACTAGAAGCTGTATATTCAGGCTGTATATAGGCTATATAAGCGCTTATACAGACCTTATAAGTATAAAAAGGAAACATATTATACAGTTTTATGCGTTAGTAGAGCTGTATACTAGCTGTAGACGCAATTGAGTAGTTGTATAATAGCTGTAATAAAGCTGTTATTTGGTGTACAAAGAAACCATTACACTACAGATATTATCTTATAAAAATATTTTAAAGAAAAGTATTCTAAATAGGTTTTTGAATAGAATTAGAAAATAATATAAATTAAATGAACTATATTTTCGATGTAATAGAAACGAGAATGGCCACATTATTATTTATAATATTTATTAGTAAGTAAACGATAAACCATAATCTTGGACTTAAATATCTGAAGGTGTTCATTGGTGAATTGAAAGTGCAGATTCAAATTTATTGTGAACCTGTCTATGTTTTCTGACAAAATATTGAAGCGCCAGCAAAATAATCGAGCTGACATAAGGAAAACATACTATTAATACGGTAAAAAAGTTTGTTTTTAAGTTTAGAATGAAAAAATAATTTTAAAATAATAGATATGAGGGCACAGTGTGATCATTATGCCCTCATATCAAGCTGATAATCAAGATACGGCTTTAACTGTTGTAAAAGATTCCTTAAAAAAATATTAAAATTGTGTTTTTATAAATCCGAAATAACGAAAATGGCGACAATTTGCTAAACAGCCTAAACGGTATTCGGAGTGTGTAATAGTCTGTGTAGCTGTACTAAGTAAGTTAGGGATTATATTGTACAGTTTTTGGCTATTAATCAGCTTTATAATAGAATATTTTGATTACTTGGGCTGTATATCAGTTCTGTATGCATAACTTATAATGTTCTTTAGAGTTATAAAAGAAATAAAAAACCCTGAGGCCAAGATGATAAGCACCTACGTATGGTAAAACCAAAAGAATTAGCTGTTTAATTTTTAACCGACGAAAAAGAGGAGGTAGTCAATTTGACCGTATATTTTATATCTAAGTTAACTTATTGTAAAGTATTATTAGTGTGCTGTATATATTATATCTGTTTTACTTTATTTACAGAAAAACTATAAGTAACTAATGCTCAAAATTGAATATCAGTTAAAACTAGTTCTTACTAGACAAAACGCGTTTTTCCGAACCGAGTCAGTTAAAACTGTTCCTTTTTTAAATTTTATAGATGTGTTCTGTTGACTAACTAATAAATTGCCACTCCGAGCTTTAGTTCAAACTAGCACTAGAGAAACTAATTTGGGATTGAAAACAAGATATAGATCTTACCAGTGTACGACTAAACGCCCACAGATTCTACGCCGACAGACAACACCGACAAGACTACTTCGACGGGACTCTTCGCCGACAGGACACTTCGCCGACAGGACTCTTCGCCGATATGGCTCATCCTTGCGCTATTACTAAATATTCAAGTAACTGCCACTAACATGGAAGTAGCGCTCGCTCGACTCGCGCGCGGTTGATTGCAAATCTAACCTAACCTATTACCTACCTGATGAGCCCTGTCGGTGAAGAGTCCTGACGGCGAAGTGTCGTGTCGGCGAAAAGTCCCGTCGAAGTTTCGAAGCTTGAGATTTGGAATCATGATAAAACGATGAACCTTGCTCATCATTATCTTCCTGTCCTTGCCCAATGTTACTTGGGGTCTACACAACACGTTTTCTTCTTCCATTCTATTTTATTATTATTATTATCTTCTATTATCTTCCCCTATCAACTTTAACGCTATCATTTATTCACTTTTCTTTCAAATCATTCTTTACATAATCCATCCATCTTTACTTTGACTTTCCTTTCTCTCCTATCCCTATAGACATTTATATTCATCACTCTTTTAGTCACTAGTGACGCAATGCAAGGAACCTCGCTATTGATAAATTATTCATAACGTAGGACGAACAGGCATAATTAATAAGTATTGCCTTCATAGTGATGTAGCTGCGGTAGTGTGCACAATTTATAAAGAAGTATTTTGTTACATTGATTTGTAGTTTTTTTTTTCTCTCACCTCTCCACAATTACCGAACGAGGTGATTTCGTCGTCTGCCATGATAGGTGTGTCCAGCTCAAACAGTAACTCCTCCTCAGTCCAGCGATCCAAAGATGTGATGGGCCGCGCTTGCAGGAGGAATATCTCGTTCTGGGGATTACAGATTTTATTTATGTAACTTTAACTTCAAAGTAACCTAAGTACCTACCTATAATTTCACATTTAGTAAGTGTGCTAATAATATCGAGAATTGAGCTAAGTGGCGTGCAATTTGAGAAGCCTATCTCCAGCAGTGGACTGCTGTAGGCTAATGATGATGATGATGAAGTACCAAAACCGCTGGCACTTCTTAAACCAAATTCAAAATTCTTTGCAATTTAACGTCTACTGTCGTGACCGTGACGATATAAATTTGTCTTGCTATAAGTAAAAATCTTCATGTAAAACCCAATACAGTTGTTGAAAATGTTACAACGGCTGTCAAAGGACACAGTGAGAACTGAGCCTTTTAACCATTGTTTTTATAGATGCCTAAATAGATGTTACATAAATAAAGGGTTTACCTCTTTAACAGCCCACTCGATATCTCTGCCAGCGCCCCACAACTCTTCTTGAGACACTCCGATGGTGGCCAGTTTGAGTGCCTCCACGTCATTGATACAAGCCACGTTCCTTTCTTCCTCTGGTACATCTTCCATGGCGATGCCACTGCCCTCTGTCTTGACGCGCTGACTCTTGGACCCCAACTCTTTCTTCGAAATAGTGAGCTGACCGTTCCTTGTCCGCTTTATTATCAAAGTATCAGGTTCTACTGCGCCGGATACGACACTCTATATATAAAAAAAAAATGTAACTGTCTAGAAATGTTGTCAAAAAGATCATTCTAACTTAAACCTTAGAAGTAAAGTTTTTTTTTTAACTCAGCTGTTCATTAAAATGAGTTATCAGTAAAACTCAAACTGGCGTAAATTCGAAGGTGATACGTTCTAAGGTGCAATATCTTTATAAAGTTTTTTGTATTATGTACCATGTGTTCACTTAGGTCGTATGCTCGAACCCAGACAGGCAATTTTCTTTGTGTAAATCATTTAATCACCACTGCTCTCAAAACGATGAAGGACATCGTGAGGAAACTCGAAGACATGTGACATCTATCAACCCGCAGTAGGCCTGCGTGGTGGGTTACGGCCCGCTCTCTCTCCTCAAGAGGACGCCTGTGTCCAAGCAGTGGGAACATTGCGGACTTCCATGTGACAAACTATAACATTACCTCGCCAAGTCCATAGTTAGCAGTGATGAGCAATCTCGAGGGATCTCCATGCGCGGGGTGTCGTGTGAACATGACGCCGGCCGCTCGAGGCGTCACCAGTGCCTGCACCACCACGCCAGCACCGCACAAACATGGCTGCCCGTTTTGTCTGTACCAACCATCATAAATTACTAGCGACTAATTTAATGTACCTACACATACACCTGTCAGACTCTTAAGTAATATTATAAATGAGAAAGTAAGTTTGTTGGTTAAGCTTGCACGATAAAACGGCTGTACTGATTCGGATAAAATGCAGCACATGGGAAGACCATGATCTCAGTTAGTACATTGGATACACACACTTACAATAGGATACATAAGTTTTTGAAGGGAAAGCTTTTTGCCTTCAAAAACTGTCGGTTACATTTTTCTTGACACAGAATGTAACAAGCGTGATTTTGTTCGTTAGTAATCCAAGATACTAAAGAAACGAAGAAAAAATAACCCTCCTTCTGGCACAGTCGGTTAACAAATAGAGTAAGTATTTTTTTTTTTTTTTTAAACGTTGCCCCACTCTAGGAATTTCTCCTGTATTGTGGGTGCGTTTACAAACATTTAAGTCACAAACACCCAGACCCGGAACAATTACTTGCAGATCATACAAATATTTGTTCCGTGCGGGGATCGAACCCGCGACACGCTGCGCAGCAGTCGATCGCTCAGCCATTACGCCAACCGTGTCGTCAAAGTAGCTTTTTCTGGTCATGTACCTGCGATAATAAGTACTGGTGAAGGCAAACATTGATGCCCAGCACTTCTGGACACCCTCTATGATATCACTGTCGCTGATACAGCCGAGAATTGTTTCGTTCTGCCCGGCAGCTGACAACTCTTCACTGTCTTCTCCTACGGCTGTAAAAAAATAACTTGTTTGAAACTAAATCTAATTTGCACCATCTTCCGATATAATTACTGTAATTCACCAACATACCAGATGATCGAACCGCAAAACGTAGTTCAGAGCCCAATTTCTCCTCGGCTGCTTTTATTCTTAATTCCTTCATGTTAATCAATATTTCATCTCTAACGTCTCCCTTGATCTCTGTGGTTACAAATAGATCGGATGTTCTGAAATTATAATATAGTCTTTCAGTTCTTTGACGTCTTACTTCTCATCATATTAAAGAAGAGAACGACAATGATGAATGATGATAGGCACATTCTCTTGCCCTTAGCGGGCCTTAGCCCAATTTGTTTTGGGGTCGGTGCACCATTAAATCTTGGGAAACACGTACTTTTTACACAATTCTTTAAATGTAGCTTCGTTGTAATTTTCATTGGCAGCCTCAATTTTCCGGATTGCTGCCAGAAGTTGAGGATTTAGTTCCAGATGCTTCTCCAAAGCTTTAGTGGTCAGGCAGAATCCGGGTGGCACTCGGTAACCCTGAAAATCGCAACGTATTCAGTTACTACGAAAGAAGAAAAAATCATTCAATCTCTGGACAAATAAGAGTCATAATAGTGTGCAAATTGTACCTCATCCTTCTGCATGGAAGCCAGCAAAGCCAACGAGGCACCTTTGCCTCCAACATACATGGGGCATGCCGCAGCGCGATCCTCAAATGAAACGCAATAGCCCACCTCACCAGCTTGCTTCTCCGTCAACCACTTCAACAGACGTGGTGGAGCAATACGCGAGGCTGGCTCCGAAACAACTTTGGGAACAAAAGTTAGGTTTATAGATACGAAACATCAAAATAAAAATAAAAAAACAATCAAAATATTTTATTTCACTTAAACCTGCATGGGCACTAATGAAACGTCAGAAGCTAGGTGCACGGTTCCAATTTGTCGCATCAAGTGGGTATCCCTATAGTTTTTAAAGTTCATACAAAGTTACCTGAAGGTTCGTATCCAAGCTCTAGTATGCCGGTGCCCGGTATGCAGTTGATGTCAACATGTATGGTACGATACACCACTTCTTGTTGGTAAGGAACCCCGCTTAGCAGCTTGCCGCCATCAGCATTAATTCTTAGTACCAACGTTAGTAAACTGTTATCAGCTGAAAAAAACAATAAGTAATAAGTAATTTATTTGTCAAAATGTGGGTGTACAAAGTAGTATGATGTTATTATAAGTATGGCCCATTTACATTCCAAGATTCAATATTTTGCTAAATAAGGTCATGGGATCTGTTTCATGAGAATATTTTCTTCAAACCGTTGAGCTTGCCTCCAATAAGATTTAAGGTGATAAATTAATGTCCGACCAATCTCACTACGTTCTCCAGGGCAGAGTCTCTCAAAACAGGAATCCATTCGTAACGAAATGTCAACAATAAATTCGTCTAATTTGAAATGAACAAAATAAAGACACAATCAATATTTATCTGTACAACTTACTGCTCACATTGATCGTGTAAACATCGGGCAAGCCATCAGATCGCTCACAGAAGTCCGACATCACTATATCAGTGGATGTAATACTCTTCGTCATAGCGTCTGGGAATCTTACACAGCCAGATATGCAACTGGAAAACAAAACGGTAAAGCATTAATAAAATTTCGAAGTCCAACAGAACCCAAGAGAATGACAACCACTGCTATCCTACTACCTGATCGTAACGCGTCATCCACTCTCATCATCATCATGACAAATTGAAGGACAACCACTGATAAAACTTTATTCAACCCTTCTAGTTTTTTAATGAAAGAGCACCATTTATAACTTTTTCTAGAATATTTATAAACGAGTTTCGAAAAAACACTACAAAGTGAAAAATTACTTTAATTTCGGAAGGCAGTGACAAAAAATTTAAATACACAACTAAAGACAAAAAAGTTTTTATTTTTCACTTTTTATTTATAGTACCTACCCCACACCAATTCGAAATTTCATCATCCATGGGGTATTCTCAAAGTCAAACAAATCATTGATTTGATTTAAAATAAACCGCGATTGCTGCTGCTGATTTGAAATCAAAACAAAGCATATTTATGCGATATCAGCAATCGCGGTTGATTTGCTGTCATTTTTTAAGAGTTCCGTTGTCTGTCTCCGAAACGCATCATTAGATCTATATGAAATTTAAATGGGACCATTTCGAACAAAAAAATATTTGTTCAAATCCGTCTACATAAGGTGTTAACAAATTAACGTTCCGAAATTTAAGCAGTTGTTTAAAATAGCATTCTTAAAATAATCACGAAAAAATTATTAATACACAACAATCCGTTTCAAAGATATGCAATATTTTCCCCACTCACTAATTAAAAGAACATACCGAATTGACATTGATCTCCTCCTTTTTGAAGTCGGTTAAAAACCAACCAACATACTCACTGGGTCAATACGTTTCTGTACGACAAGCACCGCAGTTGCACGGCGGTTCCATCCCGCGCCACTGCAGTAATGTTGACGGATCGTCGTAGGCCCTCGTATGCTCGGGGTGCCCATCTCCGCTCCTTCACCCCTCGAGTCCGCAAGAACACGCTCTTGTCCACAATTCCTTCCTCATCGAACGATTCGAAGCGACCTTGTGCCGCTCCCCATTGGATCCAGCCACCTTCATCCGATTTGCTCCTGTGAACGTTATGATGATTCTATAATCTGGTGGCCTACTCTCTAAGCACGAAATCCGTCGTTTCAGTCGAAGTAACGGGCATTTCCAACCACAGAACATAATATACCCTGACGGGTTTCCAACTCCGTATCACTTATGGACAGAAGATTAGTTTGGAGCCCGAACTAAGAATTAATGACAACATGATTTGACAGCTGTCCCTACTCCCGATGTGTTTTTGCCCGTCAAAAAAAGTTAGTTAATTGCACGGCTGTAGGATTCACTAAGAAGTTTCGAACTACTTGGGCCCGTATCTTCGTTGACGGAATTAGAGAGTAGGCCCCTGATCACTCTCCCATTTTCTTTTCAATCAAATAACTAGTATTTAGCAATATCTAGATTTATCCTTTGAAATGTACTTACAGCATAAAGGGCCACTGGTCGTCTCGCCACGATTCAAGGGCTAATGCCTCCGCTGCTAGCTTATTGCTCCAATCATCGGGGTATCGGACCGGTTTCGATGCTGAGCCCCAACTGAAAATAACATTGAAACGTTTAAAAATGTAGGTTATTTGCAAAAATCTCATTTAATGTTTAACTTTATGCAAGGTCTGTCCCATTTCTTCCCATGGGTGTCGTAGAAGGCGACTAAAGGACTTACTAGAGAATGGGCAGCAGCGTTCTCTATGCATTTGACCACCATACTGCGATCGCCAACCCGCCTGCCAAGCGTGGTGATTATGGCAAATCCGCCCTGTTGGGGGAGGTTTATGTCCAGCAGTGGATGTCTTTCGGCTGATATGATGATGATGATGAAGGTCGGTGAAACCTCTGAATAGGTATTCATTAGAGGGGTGCAACGTTCCGAGCTTTGGTTATGGTAGATAATATTACTCTCCTCAAGCTAACTTTTTCGAAGATTTTGGTCTGCACTCCCGCACCGTTTGCTTTGCGGTTTTCAGTTCTGATATAAGAAGGTCATGACACTAGGTTAAAAAATCACTCTTACACTAAGTTCAGTTTCACATGCTGTGTGACACCGTCTTCCACTCTTGTTAAGAGACCGTTGTATAAAAATCTATATCTTTCTTGGTCTTCTAGAACTTGGATCTTGAGGCCATCAGCACTCCAACCACCCTCGACGTTCTGCCATGCACATACTGCTGTATCTGGATGCTCTGGAGTCATAAAAACCGAGAATGAGATAAATATATGATATGATTTTACGAAAGTGTGACTTCGAACTCATCCCATTGTACCTGCTATTAAGTATATTGAAGAGCGATGATATCCGTATAACATCAATCTAAATGCTTTATGTAATAACGTGTTATCATTGGTAATTCTTATAAGATTCGCAGTGCAATATACTACGTGACAAAGTAGCAGCATTCAAACTAAATTAAAAAGGTAACTACTACTACTTACGCGGTAACGTGTAAGCAGTTCCATCAGGTAACTTGACGTGCACCACAATTTCTGCTAACGGCTGCCGTCCACACAGTTTACGTATGCCCAGCAGAAGCACCGTGCCGTCAGAGTCGCAGGTCCGAACCGCAAAGCAGTCCCATCCCTGGTACTGTTCCGGCCGAGGCAACTCGTCCAGCCGGGTCGGCTTCAGCTGTGACTTCCAGCGGCGAACAGCATAGCGCGCGAATAACAGACGCAGGTAGTAGTTCCAGCCTATCACAGAAAGTTGAGATTTTAAGACAGTTACCTAAGTAATCTAAGTATCTTAAAAAGCGAAGTAAAAAGAGATGACAGACACCCTTGCCATGCAGTGGGACAATACAGGCTAAATAATACAAAGAACCGAACTCAGGTTTGAGAAAGTTGCACCTATACCCGGAGTCACCTCAGATCGCTTTACCGATCCGTAAGCGGCCTGTAGTCAAAAGTAATAAATTATATTTGTTTAGCATCGGTAAGTACGTACCTACAATAAAATGTATGAACCCAAACAAAATCGGCCTGCTTTCAGTTTGAGCTCAGCTCTCTATGAACATCTTCATTTATCAATCTTAAAACCTACGAGAACCTGAGACTGGTATACTTATACCTATATCCAACAGAGTGACTGACAAATAAGTCTGAGGTTGCCTGGCAGGGATCTCAGTTTGCAAAGTCTCTAAAAGGTTACTTTATACTATTCATCTAATAATCCATCCCAAAACGCCAGTTACCTAAATTGTTACGAAATTTAGTTGTTTCTTGACTCAAGTCAAGTCGTCAAAGGAAGCTAGAAAACGCGGACTAAACGGTGACTTCCTTTAACATTCCTCTCGCAACCTTGACTAGTTGGTAAAGTGATACCTAAAATCTAGAAGAGTGAGTCTAAAAATAGTAATATAATCATTTGTAATTAAGTATACCAGCCCAATAACTATCCCACGGCTGGGCAAAGGCGTCTTCTCATACAGAGAAGACACGACCGTAATCCTGAATGCAAAGAGACCGATTTTAATCGATACCTACGGCTCTTAACAAAAATATTTGTAAACAAAATACATTAGCTAAGTAAGTACCTATGTGTTCCGCCTTTACCTTACTTCGAATTCAAGTAGGTCGCAGCAAGGACAACCTCTACAAGTGGCCTGCCAGGGGTGCGGGTTGTTCGAAAGAAATACCGCGGCCCCTGGCACACAGGCAACTGAGGGAACACGGGTGGGTTTTAGTCAGTAAAAGTCTGGCACGCCCTCCTGCTCCACCCAGAGCGGGAAAAGTTATTTGATGATTTCCGACCCAAAAAAAAAACAAAACAAAACCTCTACAAGTGGGGATTCATGAACAGCTCAGATCTCCTGCGTCTCTCCACAGACAATGGCTCACCTCCCATGTTGCACCGCATGCCCTATTACCTGCATACGTGAGGACCTAATGGCTGCATCAGCGAACGGTATTCGCGTTGCTGAATTTTAGGCCAAACAAATGTAAATAACTGTACATATTATGTACATTTTTTTCGTTTTACTTTTGCCATCGACACGCTAAGAAGATAGACTGTAAAGATCAGATTTTTCATGATTCTCGACGATACTACAACTGCACCCTAATTGCGTAACTCACGATTAATCATAATCTGTTTCGTTTTGAAACAGATGGCTAAACCATAGCTTAATATGTTCCAAAAATGTGTCTGCTCAACAACGTAAATAACGCAATGATTATTGTTGAACTGCCAAAATGAAACCGATTATGATTAATCGCGTGTTACGCAATTAGGGTGCTGGTCCAAACAGTTTCTTGTGAACAATCGGGAAACAAATTGGACGATGTGTCGACGATACAGTAATCACATTCGAACCTATTAATACAGAGTTGCCGGACGTTGATGTCAATTTATGGAGCACGAATCCAAAATATGTATGTGCAATGTGCACAACTATTTATCAAGGCACTGTCTCGCCTAACTTAGCTGAAAAAGATCCAGGAAAGCTAGCTCATTCCAGATGGTAAACTTGCGCAAACAGGATTCTGCGTTTGTAGGTATGTGGGAACCGCAAATCCATCCTCAAACCTGCATGAATTGGCAATTTTTATTATGAAAGGTTACGCACGGTTTGATAACAAGACTAAGGTCTCGTGTAAAAATGGCCCATCCATATATTTAATATGGTAAAAAGGTTTTTGTACTCGGGAGAATATCTTAGAATATCTGAGTACTGTCTTTAAAACTATGCAATACAATTCAATCTTAGTGCATCCAAAAAATGCCAATGACAATGAAATACAGTGACCGCCAAATCATAGACATGACATCATCTGGAGACATTTTATTGTATTTCCAGAAGTTTCCTTGTCACACCCAGGCTGTAGACCGATATTCATCCGTTTGCGGACCAGAGTCAAGAGATGGGTTCATAAGATCAAGATTGAAAGCTAGACAAGACTTACCACTTTTTGACACAAAATCGCAATATTTCCTTCATAAACAAAAACCAACGTCTCCTGAAAAAGACCCTGAATGCTCTTCATAAAAGTGTATTTTGTTAAAATGTATAAGTACTATTCATTCAGTATTAGCAATAAACAAATATAAAACATTAGTCTTTCATTGTGAGTAAGTACCTACGTAATGTTTGTACAACGAGTTTTAGCCATTGTTTAGACATTTTGATACATGGGATGATGATGATGATGATGATCCCACCTGAAGATGCTGACTTAGCAGGCTGATTTTTTGCGTGAGATTTGTTTTTTTGTTTGATTTTTCTTTTTTTTTCTTCCCAGGTCAGCAATACAGAAAAACATAATTTCAAAAAAAATCGCTCCACCCTACAGCACTATCAAGTGAGTTTGTTCATGTGCACTGGTGACCCCATTCTCAAGCTATTTTCGAAAAAAACTATTTGCAACCAAAGAATCCCGATATCGTAAGTCATTAAAATACAGTTTTATGTAATATCTTACATTGGGTAGGTACAGAATCCAGCACCAATATCTAATCAAATTTAATCGTTCATAATCGTCTGTAACGGTTGTCATGCACGTCCAATTGCTGTCAGGCATGCCTGTTCATTAATTATAGCCAACAATTTAATAATTTCATATTTTAATATCTACGCAATAATTAATAGAATTTATCTGTCACAGTCGCGCGACTTGGGCCAATTAGGTAATAAACGTTTCTACTGGTTCTAGCACAAGATCGGTACAAAATAAATACGTTAAATGCTTTGATTATATACCTGTTATATCAAAGGTTATAGGTTTATAATTATTATAATAAATAAACGAAAAAAACATTGTTCTATAGTAGATAGTGAGGGTTTTATTACTTACCAACTTCTCTATAGTTTCCCTTATTTGGCGTTTGTTTCTTAATAAATAACAAATAAAACACAATAGCACCGGTTATCAATCCAGACTGGAGGAGGATATCGTATATATCCATGTTAGATTGTATACTACACGATCAACGTTAGTAAATAAACAAATTGTGACCACATTAAACGCGTTCAATGTCAGCCGGATTAGAGACCTTGTCAATGGTAGAGCGAGAGCGACTAGCGAGTACACGAGCGTGTGTCCGCGTGTTGAGACGAGCAATCACAGAGTGTTGGATAAATGATAACAAAGTAATCAATGCTACGTATGTAACGTTTCTAAGTCATCCGCAGCCCCGCAGGTGTTACGGCTGAAGTAGACGTCTGCGATCTTAATCCAGTTATCTTAAGGCCTGTGCACACCACGTTTTTTAAACGCACCGTTGACGCGCGTTTGTAGCGATACAGACGCGAGTCAGACGCAGCCTGCAGACCCTCTGTAGGATAAAAGCGCGCCGTCAATGCACGTTTCTAAAACGCGTGTCAACGGCGCGCTTAAAAAACGTGTTGTGCACAGGCCCTTAAACTGATAAATCGCATTGTTAGCTATTTGCAAGCAACACATAATATTAGCAATCTACTATTAATGATGTGTAATAGATAAGACGATAACATAGAGTAGGTACGTGTAGGTACATACATAAAATTAGCAAATCATGGTTCCTAGGTATTTATGTGGTATGGTAACAAAGTCTTTTAAGCGTCCAAGGCTCCTATAATACCTATACATACAAATATATATATATAGGTACGACAGGATTAAGATACTCAATTATCTAACCAGCTGATACTGTAGATTAAACCTACCTGTTTTTATATTACCCGTTATAATTTGGAATGAGAAATCATTCATACACAAAAATATAGTTAATATGATAGGTGAAAAGGAAGAGAGGTGATAGGTGATGGTGAAATAGGGCAGTAAGTAGGCACCTATTTATGTAGGTACTGTCGTTAGCCTAATGAATTGGTTAAGGCATGAGACATCATGATCGTTTTAAATGAGATGTCTTAGGCTGTCTGACAATGATGTGGTGCGATGCATAACAATTTTACATCACCCATTGATGTATGTCATAGGGCAATGATGTGTCATTCGCAAATAACACCATCTCTGGTTGATTTTGAAATATGAATTGAGGTAAATCATGAATTTAAACTAAAAATCACTACCAAGCCTGAGCTGTTGAGAGAGATTGAGAGGTAAGAGAGGTTCTTTGGACAGTTAGTTATACACGTCAACAAGAAACCCCGTTGCGAATCTGGCAAACGACTCAAGAGCTAGAGTGACCCGACACCTATACTGAAGACCTCCCGGACGTCAGCTTGTACGAGATTTGGATGGATCTTAAGCAGCTCAAAAACAACAAAGCGCCGGGTGATGACGGAATTACGGCCGAATTCCTAAAGGCTGGTGGGAAACCCGTTCTTAAGGCCCTCCAGAAGCTGTTTGATTCCGTCATACTCGAGAGTAAAACGCCACAGGCATGGAACAGAGGTGTGGTGGTACTTTTCTTTAAGAAGTGTTACAATGACCTTCTTAAGAATTATAAGCCCATCTCACTTCTGAGCCATGTCTACAAGCTGTTCTCCAGAGTCATCACGAACCGTTTAGCGCGCAGGTTTGACGACTTCTAGTCTCCCGAACAAGCTGGGTTCCGTAAAGGCTTTAGCACCGTAGACCACATACATACGCTGCGGCAGGTTATACAGAAGACCGAAAAGTATAACCTGCTTCTCTATTTAGCGTTTGTGGAGTACGAAAAAGCCTTCGATTCGATTGAGACATGTACTGTACTGCAGTCCCTCCAACGGTGCCAGATCGACTATCGGTACATCGAGGTGTTGAAGTGTCTATACGAAAACGCCACTAGCTATGTCAATCCCACTCCAGGACCAGACCTCGAAACCTATCCTTCTGCAGCGAGGTGTTAGACAGGGAGACGTTATCTCTCTGAAACTCTTCACCGCTGCACTGGAGGATGTCTTCAAGGTTCTGGACTGAAAAGGGGCTGGCATCAACATCAATGGCGAGTACATCACTCACCTTCGGTTTGCCGATGATATGGTTGTCATGGCTGAGACCATGGAGGACCTCAGTACAATGCTCGATGACCGCAGTAGAGCTTCCGAAAGAGTGGGTCTTAAAATGAACATTGACAAAACAAAGGTCATGTCCAATGCCCATGTAAAACCCACTCTCATAACGGTCGGAGGCGCTGCACTCGAAGTTGTGGACGAGTACGTCTACCTAGGACAAACTGTCTAGTTAGGTAGGTCCAACTTCGAGAAAGAGCTCAACGGCGAATCCGACTCGGCTGGGCAGCGTTCGGGAAGCTTCGCAATATCTTCTTGTCCCACATACCGCAGTGTCTCAAGACCAGCGCGTATTGCCAGTGATGGCATATGGAACCAAAATGTGGTCGCTCACAATGGGCCTCACAAGAAGGCTTAAAATCACCCAAAGGGCAATGGAGAGGGCTATGCTTGGAGTTTCCCTGCGTGATCGAATCAGGAATGAAGAGATCCGCAGGAGAACCAAAGTAACCGACATAGCCCGTAGAATTACCAAACTTAAGTGGTAGTGACATTGCTCGCAGAACAGATGGCCGATGTGACCGAAAACTTCAGGAGTGGCGACCGCATACCGGAAGACGTAAAGTTGGAAGGCCTCCCACAAGGTGGACCGATGACCTTGTGAGGGCCGCAGGAGTCCGCTGGATGCGGGAAGCACAGAACCGGTCGACGTGGCAGAGCATGGGGGAGGCCTATGTCCAGCAGTGGACGTCTTTCGGCTGAAATGATGATGATGATGAAACTCAAAATAGAATGGACCCAATATAGAACCTTGACGAACGCCCATTGTCATTTCAGACCCTAATGAGTTTATGACGTTTACTTGAACTTTAACCTTTCTTTCTTTCAGGTATGATCTAAGCAAATCAAGAGCTGAATTCCTAATCCCATAGTGCTCTAGTTTCAGCAGGTGTCTCATGGTTTACGCAATCAAACGCCTTATGTAACATTTGATTGAGCATCAACTTTTCTAACACATTACTGAAAACTGGCAGAATTGACACAGGCCTATAATAGTTGGGTGGATTACTATCACCGGATTTAATCAATGGAATTTCATACTTTACTGTGTTTTATAAGATCCGGAAATAGTCGTTGGTCGACACTGGTGATAAATATGAAGGCTAATAGGGTGCAAAGGTTTCGATAAGAGTCTCGTGGCTTAGGAGGGTCTCGTGACTAAGTATATCAGCAATCCTACTAATATTATAAACTAGCTTTTGCCCGCGACTTCATACGCGTGGACTTTAGAATCAAGTAGATAATCATTTTTTTTTGATAATATATAGCCTATTTTTTAAGTTACACCTCTCGGAATACATCATTGAAAACTGCATTCAATTCCATGCAGTGGTTTTTGCGTGATGCGGTAACAAACATACAGACAGACAAAAATTCTAAAAACCGTTGTTTTGGCTTCTGTTGCTCTAATAAAGACCCCCCCTCTATTTTTTCTTCAATATCTTTAATTTACAGACATCGGCCTGTTACAATTTTATTATATGTATAGATGTGAAAGTTTGTATGTTTACACCTTTGTTACTCAATCACGCAAAAACGAAAGAACGGATTTGGATGAAATTTGGCACAGAGATAGTTTGTAACCTGGAATAACACATAGTATACTTTTTATCCCGATAATACGTTCCTGTGGGATAATTTTCTACCTGCACGCGGGCGAAGCCGCTGGCAAAAGCTAGTAATCATTATCCATTGAATAAATTATGACTTTACATAAGACTACGTTATATCTACCTACTAAAGATTACATCAGGACTGTCGCTGAGACATGAGGATAGAATAAATAAAACTTATCAATATAATTAAAGTCATTATTTTATTGCGCAATAAAGTCAACCACATGAATCAATTCCATTCAGCAACAATAAATAAATAAGGTCTAAGTCTCATTTTAACAATTAGTTACTGTACCCGGGAGTTAATATGGCAAATCGAGGTAAAGAGCCCGATCAGACATACCACAACCACACCACAATTAATGTGTCGCTGCAACTTCTTGCGTTGTGGTAACTACAAAATCAAATCAAATGGTCTACACAACGTTGCTTGCGATGTGGGCGGCCGCTACTACGTAGTCTCGCTGGTGGTTGTGATGTGGCTGCAACATGCACTTGATGTGGTCGGTATCGCGCATACGGTTAATTTTGACGGCCAGAAGTGGTCCGTGTAAATAAACTATTCATTTTCATACAATTTAGCACCCGACCACGTTAGCCTGATGTCGTTGTGGTACGTATGATCGGGCCCTTAATTAAAGTCCACACGGACGTAATAAAATCGCAGCGAGATTTTATCGCGTACTGGATTTTGGGCAGCGCGACGAAAAAACACAGTGTTCGATTTTCAACTCTCGGCGCTAAGCTTTGAGCTGAAGATGCAGTGCGCGAAAATATCCCACCGCGATTATTTTACATCCGTGGGAAACTTAGCTTAGTAAGAGACGGTCACACAGGTATTAGTGACAAAGATGGCGCTCTACTAAGCTGCCTTTTCCTAAAACTCGATGTGCCATATTTACGGCCGGGTACAATACGGTCGATGAATCATGGCCGGTCTGAATCTAGGCTCTGCGAACTTTCACGCATGTTCTCTCACTCGCACCATTGGGTTCCTAAAAAATCTTACTGCGCAGCCTTGTGCGCAAAGTTCGGGTCGGCCATCATTCATCGGCAGTATTGTACAAGCATTTACATTATTAATAACGGCAAGCAACAAAACAACCTTTACACTTTATGTTAAATAACTACATACCTTCTGGAAGTCTATACCAATTTTTTTATTTATATTTTTTAAATCCTATGTTACAGTATTATTTTTACACATCACCTGCCAAACTGATATAATTGCTAAGTTACATAATGTTAACAGTTTTGTGTATATAGGTAATATAGGTCAACAGACGATAGCGTAATTTTATCTCCGTTTGTCTACAACAATATATGAAAGGAAGTTAGCTTTATCATGTACTAAATATTTACTATTAATACACGTCCCTATAAATGTTTGAATCTTCATCATCAACGTTAGGCAGTCCACTGCCTCTATATTTGAACAGCTCCCATAAAATGTAAAGGTTTATATTCTGCCCAAAAATTATATTACTGCATTATGTATGACATAAAATTTACACAATGTGGAGTCGACATACGACAATTGATTCAAACACTGGCAAATGTACAAGATTATCAAATACATAATTCCTAATATCGAAATTTTAAAACGTGTTTTTTTCAATAGCGGGATGAGCAGCATAGTTATCCACAATCATTCGATACGCTTCCGTTCCGAATTAAAATTCAAAACCTGAAAATGTTGTCAATACAAACCTAATATTACTATTCTTTCAACAGTTGTTTGCTGTCGGGTGCAAGGCAAATCAAGTTATCGAGAAGGAACATTTTCGATACGATAGCCTGACGAATGCTTGTGAATATCTATACTAGACTGCTTTAATAAATATTGCGGACTGGGAACGTTATTATTTAGTAGATAATTATACGAAGTTTAATTAAATGTCGTATTGTCGCCTCTATCTTGTATATCACACAGACAAATTGTTTTACATCTAAATAAATACATTTTACTATCTAATATAAATAGCTCCGATTATTGTGATGAGTCAATATTTAATATCAAATTAATTTAATAAATGCTTTCAATATTTTTTACATTAATTATCCAAGTCTCGATATTAATCAAAAAATGTTCTACGTTATTCGTAATTCCGGCCATCGAGAGAATGCATTCCTAACACCTGTCAGAGCGATATTGCTACTAATTACTAATTAATAAACCTCAAATTCGCAAAACACGTATTCGTTTGTATGTAACTGGCGGTGCCAAGAAAGCAGCAAAGCCGGACTGTTGTAATTTATAGATGAAATTGAGTTTATACATAACAATTTAATAGAATAGGACACAACCACAAAATCTATGAAATCTACATAATAAATAAATAATAAAATAAATCTACATACGTCCACATTTACATTTAGGCACCTAAAACCAATTATTATCTATAAATAATAAAATGTTCCTGTAAGAATGCTCCGCACGGCCCGCAGATGGAAGAATGAATTTGCAGATGACATTGAATAATACACCTTATTGCCAGTGACATAAAGTGCAAAGATGTACAAAAATCGACCCAGTCTCCAAACGGCTCATCGGGTGTTCCAAGCGCGCTATCTGAATTGTACTTTAAGACTCTAATAATAAAGTTTATTGGAATGAAGTTCTTTAACGGGGCTCGTTTTCGTTTCGTTACGTTCTGCAGCAGGAGTAAACTGGTAGAACGTAACGAAAAAGCGTAATGCCCCGTCCAGGCGACTTTCTCTCAAAAAGAGACAAAGAGAGAGAGAGAGAGAGAGAGATAGTTTACATGGTTTTTGAGGGTGCTAAAGCCGATAGTGAAGTCAAAATGAAAATCCAAGGTGGCGGCTGCAAACATTTAAACATTTTTCATCATGGGTGTCGTTTGTATTGTTTTCGAGGGTGCTAAAGCAATTAAATTATGAAAACGACACCCATGATGAAAGATTTGAAAATTTTCGCAGCCGCCATCTTTGGTTCTTATTTTGGGTGCTAAAACGATAGCGAATTTCAAATGAAAATCCAAGATTAACGACAGCTTCTCAAAACTTATACTAGCCATCTGTATACGTGTTCTCTGTATAAAAAACGCGTATAAGATTCAAACTTCCTTTCGCGCTGTCTCTTCTTATTATAATTATACGATGTGTGTGCGTGCGAGTATCGCGTAAACTCGGATTTTTGTTCCTGTCGGGGGCCCCCCGACCGCACACGTATTTTTGTTCAATGTTGCCAGAAATCCATTGCTTTGCGATCATAATGGTCTGTGCTAAGCCTTAATCAAACGCCATGTTACACAAATCTGATGAATAACTGAGACTCAACACTTTGATTTAGGTACACCTTTAATTGGCATCTAAACAAGATAAATAGTAGCAGCGACTGATCAAGAGTTCTGACCGCCCTAGGCTAATTATGAGGACGCGCCCCCGCCAGGTGTGTTACGGACGGCCTAAAAAGTAGTAAGTGAGTAGCCTTATCGTCCACAAGCGCCCAATACCTCCTATCTGACTCCAGGTGGATTTTACATAGAGGTCCCAAGTAAGAATGACCTTCACCAATTTAATAATCAGGTGTAAATTATATTTTAAGACTATTATTTTTTATAATTTTAATTAAAATATAATTTACACCGGGTCATCAAATTGGTAAAGGTCGTTCTTACTTGGGATCCTCTACTATGTAAAATCCACCTGGAGTCAGATAGGACCTCCTATCTTGGGTGCTTGTGGACGATAAGGCTTTGCTTGCATCTGCTCGCGCACTCCACCGAGTTTTCGATAGATTTTCTAGTACGTCGATTTTTCATCCAATTTGGATAACAAAATTTGCCATCTGCTTGTAGATCCAGAAAAAATTGTATAGTTGTGGTTCCAGTGTAAAAAAAGCAGCTGACTCGTCACTACTTTCCGCGGCAGCCGATCCCACGAGTTGTAGAGAATGAGCTGCACAAGGAACAAAAGTACCCAATGGATTTACAGCTTTAATTCTTGACTGAAGACCTTTGTATTGACCAGACATATTGCTAGCATTATCATAACTTTGGCCACGACAGTTTTTAATATCAAGTTCCAAAGTTTTATCAACTGTCGCAAGAACAGCCTTCTCCATGTTTTCACCTTTATGACCGCAATTGGGTAAAAATGTGACAAAACGTTCGACAGGTTCGCCGCCAGGCAAAATATAACGAATTATAAATGTGTGACATATCTGGAGTAGAATCAATGCTAATCGAATAATATTTTCTTTTTTTATTTCTCCTATGATCTAAAGTCGAACTTCGTCAGCGAGAAGTAAAATAAATTCGTCGATTATAGAAGATGACAAGTACGATGGAGTACCTCTGCCTTTTTGTCCAAATCTCACCAAATGTTCAGCCATGAAAGGATCAAATTTAGATATAAGCTCAATACCTAGAGCCAAGAAAGCTCGACCACCGACCGATTCGAGTAGTTTGTTTAAGGCGCACTTTTTAAAATTTCAAAATTTATTGTTAAAATCAGGGACTCTCAAGTGCATTTAGTTTTAGTGTTTTGTCCCGGTCTCGTAGAAATATGTAGGGTAGATGCAATAAATGATGCTAGATTATTGCATGCGAAGACACGATTTCCGCGCGCCCCCCCGATCCTCGCGCCCTAGGCTGCAGCCTAATTAGCCTAAGGGTTAATCAGGCCCTGAATAGTAGTAACTAACTACGAAAACACACAAAAACAATAATTTTCTAATAATTTTACAGAAAGTATCAAGCTATACCCATCTGCACGTACTATTAAATAACATTAAACTAGAGTTGTGACACAGTGAGTATTCCAAAAACCCTGATCTTATTTCTGCCAATTTTATCCACACATATATTGATTTCGATGATATTTGGCGAAAAGGCAACATAGCTCAGGGCGAAAGCAGGATATAGGGTAAGTTTTATACTCGGATAATTTAATCTTTCATCAGCCTTCAAAATTATGATTACGAACAAAAATATGGCGCCAGAATGAAACAAAAGCAGCTCATTTATATCCTGCGTCGAATTACGCTTTGCCGGCCGCCACAAGTTTCTAAATGCAAATGTATTTTTTTTTTAGGGAGCCCTAAAATACAATTTGATATAAATAATTCGCAAACAACCAAGCCGCACACACAATTATGCTAATATACAGAACACAAACCTATACTATTTCATTGTTTTACAATAATTTTTATCACAAATCAATTTAAATTAATAAAACTTCGAATTGTAATGTTACGCGCTAAAGCTAAAGTAATTCGTTACCACTAGCGCCATCTAGTATCGAGTAGCAGAATTAATCGAGTCAAGATCTATCTAGCAAGTTCGATTAAAGAATCTTCTAGAGTTATCAACATCTGCTCAGTCGGGGCCGGTATGTACTCGAAGATTCTAGATGATTCGATTCCCGAATGTTCTGTGGCTCTATAAAAAGGCGGGAACGGATCGGGATCGGGGTAGTATTGGTCAAGCGATACATGCGAAAACATTGAAGTGATCTTGAAGTGCGATTTAAAGCGATCAATAGTGAAATTGTGTCTTGTAATTTGTGTGATTAATTAAAGTGTCGATTTTGGTAATTTTTATTGGCAGTTTTTAATTGTCACGAACCCGAAGCTCGTAACAATTGGTGTCAGAAGCGAGGATTTAAATCATGCCGATTTTACCTAAAGACGACACGGAGGGTATCCGTACCCGGAGTCAACGCCAGCAGGAGACGGATCAGAGGCGATTCGGTGGAGCAGTGCCACAGACGTCGGAGGGTCAGCTACCGACCACGGAGGCCGGCCCGTTCACAGCTGCTCCTACATCATCAGCGCCAGATTTTGCTGCTCTGATGATGATGCTGCAGGAGCAGGCCCGCCGACAGGAGGAACAGGCTCGCCGACAGGAGGAACAGGCTCGCCGACAGGAGGAACAGGCCCGCCGACAGGAGGAACAGGCTCGTCGGCTGGAAGAACAGCTCCAGCGTGATAAGGAGGAACAGACCCGCCGACAGGAGGAACAGACGCGCCGACAGGAGGAACAGGCCCGCCGACAGGAGGAGCAGGCCCGTCAATTGGAAGAACAGCTCAAACGGGATAAGGAGGAGCAGGCGCGCCGCCAGGAAGAGCAGATGCTCCTCATGAAGGACCTTCACGCAGCCTTCGGGAAAGACATGAAGGAGGTGAAAGAGAAGGTTGCCCAGCATGACAACCGCCTGTCAGAAGCTGAAACTCAGATCAGCAAATTTAATGACGTCATTGCTGATGTAAAGCAGGAGTTGGGTAACCTCAAACTTGGGGATGGAATCGCAGCTCCCGTAGCTACAACACCTTCGCTACGTGGATTCAAAGTGCCGCCGTACGACGGGACTTCTTCCTGGTCGGCCTACAAAATTCAGTTCGCGGCTGTCATGAAGGCGAACGGGTGGAATAACAGTCAGGCCATGACTGCCCTCACCCTAGGTCTGCGCGACCAGGCTTTAACAGTTCTGGAAGCTCTCGGTAAGGAAGTGACTTACGAGCAGCTTCTTGAGGCATTGGAGGCTAGATATGGCGACGCTCACCTGGAACATGTGTTTCGTGCGCAGCTCAAGGATCGTGTGCAACGCAGTAATGAAAACCTGCAGCAGTGGGCCTTTGAAGTGGAGAAGCTGGTTCGTAAAGCGTACCAGTCCGTACCTGCGCTTATTGATGGGAACCTGGTGCAGGCATTCATCGACGGCATCCGCGACCTTGAAGTTAGAGCTGCTGTGAGGCTAGGTCACCATGGGACGCTTAAAGACGCCTTGGCCCATGCACTGGAGGTGGAAGCTGTGCGGCAGGATCATCGTTCCCATCGCGTCAGGGAGGTTGTAGCGGCTACAGTTCGCGACCGTAATAAAGGATACAGCCCTAGGTGCTACGGCTGTGGGGAAAGGGGCCACCTTCGATCCAGTTGCCCTAAGCGAACTGCAGAAAGGGAAGATGGCCGGTCTCCAGAGGGTAGTGCGTCTAACAGCACTGCCCAGCAGCAGCAGGGAAACGAGTAGTAGCCAGGACTGCGGGGCGGGTGCTGGCTGATGTTCAAAGAGCCCCAAGGATTTCGATCACACAAACCCATGACGGGAACAGCTTAATCATCAAGGGCGAGGTCAACAGAACGCCTTGTAAGTTAACCATTGATACTGGAGCTTCTCGTACGGTCGTCAGTTCCCAAGTTATAAGTCGGCTCCTTGGGGACTCCGCATTCAACCGAGAACGCATTAATTTGGTGACAGCCACCGGTCAGCGCATACCCGTCCATGGAGAAAAGGAGATGGAGTTGAAGCTAGGCAATAGGATCTACCTGCATAATGTCATCGTGGCTGATATAACGGACGATTGCATCCTGGGCCTTGACTTTATGAGGAAGAATTGCTGCGAGATTGATGTCAAGCAAGGAGTTATGAAATGTGGGCAAGAGGAACTTTTTATGGAAGGGGCTTTACCAGGGAATGTGTATAGCCTTAAGAAGATTGTTCTTCCTCCGAGATCAGAAACGATTGTGCCGGTTAGTCTTCCTCGGAATTCTGGGCAAATTCATCGTTGTGTACTCGTGGAAAGGGTAGATAATGACATTCCATGGAAAGTGGCACGAACTTTGGTCAGAGCCACCGACATCTCAGTGGTACGTGTGCTGAACCTTTGTGATCAGGAACAGATTATTGAAAAAGGCACACTGATTGGTACTTGCGAGGAAGTGGATTGGTTGCGTCGATGCCAATATCTATCGACTGGGACCCCCAGCAAGGATGCACAAACAAGAGTGACCACACTTTTAGCAGACTCTCGCAGCGCTCTGTCGCAAAATGAAATGGCTAAGGCAAAGAAGATGTTACTCAAGTACGCCGAAGTTTTCTCTTCAAACGATGCTGACATTGGGAAAACTGGCTTAGTTCAACATAAAATAAACACAGGAGAGGAGTTGCCTATCCGTCAGCGGCCAAGGAGATTACCGGTAGCGCGTGAAAAGGAAGTGGAAACCATGATTGAGGGAATGGTGAAGGATGGTGTTATTGAACCTTCATCTAGTCCATGGTGTTCACCTGTAGTGCTGGTAAGGAAGAAAGACGGCAGCATGCGGTTTTGTGTTGACTATCGTCGTCTGAATGACGTTACGAAGAAAGACAGCTACCCTTTGCCAAGAATTGATGACACGCTGGACATGCTTACTGGAGTAAAGTGGTTTAGCACGCTGGACTTGAAAAGTGGCTACTGGCAAGTTGAAATTGACCCTAAGGACAAGGAGAAAACGGCATTCTCGACAGGAAAGGGTCTGTGGCAATTTAAAGTGATGCCGTTTGGATTGTGCAACGCTCCGGCAACGTTTGAAAGGCTGATGGAACTTGTACTAACCAAGTTAATTGGCGATGCCTGTTTGGTCTACTTGGATGACATCATCATTGTAGGCCGTACGTTTGAAGAACATCTTCAAAACCTGGAACGCGTGCTCATAAAGATCCAGAGTGCCAACCTTAAGTTAAGTCCGAAGAAATGTTCACTATTCAAACGGCAAGTTAGCTTTTTGGGGTATGTAGTGTCGGAAGAAGGTATCCGCACGGATCCAGAGAAAATCGCCGCTGTCAAAGATTGGCCAGTTCCAAAAGACAAGACGCAGGTCAGAGCATTTTTGGGGTTGTGCTCTTATTATCGGCGATTTGTTAAGAACTTTGCGGATATAGCCAAACCCCTGCATAAGCTAACCGAGGAGAAGCGACATTTCTGCTGGGATGAAAGTTGCGACATCTCATTCCAGGAGTTGAAGGACCGACTGTGCAAAACACCTATTTTGGGGTACCCTGATGCAGGCAAGGAATTTATAGTTGACACAGACGCAAGTGACATAGGACTTGATGGTGTGTTGTCTCAACGGAATGGTGATCAAGAGGTTGTGATAGCGTACTTCAGCAAGTCGTTGTCAAAGCCGGAAAGGAACTATTGTGTCACGAGACGGGAATTGCTTGCTGTGGTAAAGTCATTGCAGCATTTTAGCAAATATCTTCTGGGTCGGAAATTCCACTTACGAACCGACCATGCTGCACTGAAATGGCTATTGCAGTTCAAAAATCCAGAAGGACAAGTTGCGAGATGGATTGAGCTACTGCAGGAATACGACTTTGTGGTCGAACATCGCAGCGGGAAATCTCATGGCAACGCAGATGCATTGTCAAGAAGACCTTGTCCTGAAGACTGCAAGCATTGTACTAGGCAAGAGGGTAAGGAAGTGGTACATGTAAGGATGCTCAGGACGGACCTCAGCAACGAGTGGAAGGAAAGCCTACAACGTGCTCAGCAGGAAGATTCGGACATCAAGCCGATTGTGGAGTGGATGAAGGCCAGAGCTCCTAAGCCCAGGTGGAGCGACGTCTCAGCAATGAGTTCGATTACAAAGAGCTATTGGGCCCAATGGGACAGCTTGGTAATTCAGGATGGAGTCCTGTGCCGCAAATGGGAAAATGCTCGGGGAAACAGCTGTCATTTGCAAATGGTTGTCCCAAAAGCTCAAGTACCGGATGTTCTACAGCTGTACCATAATGGTTGCTCGGGAGGTCATCTGGGAGTAAAACGAACTCTACTGAAAGTACGAGAACGGTTTTACTGGATCCACTGCCGGGACGATGTCGAGGACTGGTGTCGCAAATGTACAACTTGTGCAGCTGTAAAGGGACCTCAGACTCGTAGTAGAGGTGCATTGAAGTTGTACAATGTTGGTGCACCATGGGAAAGGATAGCCCTAGACGTTGCGGGGCCGTTTCCGGAAAGTGAAAGTGGTAACAAGTATTTCATGGTTGTGATGGATTACTTCACTAAGTGGCCGGAAGTCTTCGCCATTCCAAATCAAGAAGCTTCGACAGTTGCAGATAAATTAGTTCATGAAGTCTTCTGTCGTTTTGGAGTACCTTTAGAGATTCACAGTGATCAAGGAAGGAATTTTGAGTCCCAAATATTCCAGGAAACTTGTCGAGTTATGGGTACTCATAAAACAAGAACAACATCTTACCACCCACAATCGGATGGAATGGTGGAACGATTTAATCAGACATTAGAGAGGTACCTAGCAAAAGTTGTGGAAAATCGGCAACGGGATTGGGACAAACACATACAACCTTTTTTGTTGTCGTATCGAAGCGCTGTTCACGAAAGTACATCGGTGACACCAGCTTTCGCAAACTTTGGAAGAGAATTACGGCTGCCTGCAGACCTGATCACCGGAATACCACCTGATGCCCCACGCAGTATAACCGATTATGCGAACGACTTGCGGAACAAGATGAACGACATTTATGAGCACGTCAGACAATCAGGCCAGCAAATGTCTGAAAAGATGAAAACCCGTTATGACCGCAAAATGAACAATAAAGGGTTTGACGAAGGTTCACTAGTGTGGTTGCACAATCCAGTCCGCAGCAAAGGGAAATCTCCTAAGCTTCAAGCTAAATGGGACGGACCGTACCGGATTGTGACAAAGATCAATGACGTAACGTACCGGATACAGAAAGGTGCAAGAGGTACTCCTAAGATCGTCCATGTGGATCGACTGGCGCGTTACTATGGGGCCGAAAATGCTCGGGACGAGCATGTCTTAGGAGGGGGCAGTGTTACGCGCTAAAGCTAAAGTAATTCGTTACCACTAGCGCCATCTAGTATCGAGTAGCAGAATTAATCGAGTCAAGATCTATCTAGCAAGTTCGATTAAAGAATCTTCTAGAGTTATCAACATCTGCTCAGTCGGGGCCGGTATGTACTCGAAGATTCTAGATGATTCGATTCCCGAATGTTCTGTGGCTCTATAAAAAGGCGGGAACGGATCGGGATCGGGGTAGTATTGGTCAAGCGATACATGCGAAAACATTGAAGTGATCTTGAAGTGCGATTTAAAGCGATCAATAGTGAAATTGTGTCTTGTAATTTGTGTGATTAATTAAAGTGTCGATTTTGGTAATTTTTATTGGCAGTTTTTAATTGTCACGAACCCGAAGCTCGTAACAGTAATAAAGAATCTCTTTCAATTTTTTTTTTAATAAATGCAAGACGTATTTAGACTATGCCGCTGCACTAACTATTCAATGAATCGTGACTTGTTTCATCGGTACGTCACGTTCGAGAGCGTGTAGAACTACCTGCATTCACTTTACTTGAACAGATCTTGAATAGAAATAAATAATAGTTTAAAAAACTAAAAAACACGCTTTAAAAACCAAACTAAAAAAGGAGTTTTTTAAACTATTATTTATTTTCTATTTTTTAGTTCTGCTAACTGCAAAAACGTGATTATTTTTTTTCTCAATTTTTTTTTAATTATTGTTTTGTCATCGGTCCTCGACAAGTTTACAAAGTTTCAATGAAATCTGACCGATTAAAGTGGGTCAAAATCGCGCTCAAAGGAGTCGGTTACATACAAACTTACAAACATACAAGTGAAGCTAATATAAAGCGTGTAATAAAAAGCACCTTAAGAGTTTAAATTCCAGTTTTCACAATGGCATGCCAGTAAGTTGGATCCATTGGTTCGTAATGCCACAATGCATCCAACGTTTTTGTTCTGGTTGCATGTATCCGTACAAAATCTTTTTCTTTGTCTGTCTTACCTTTTCACGCTTCAACGACTGAACAGATTACGATGATATTTGACACAAGGGCAAACCATGACCTAAGTACAAAGGATACTTTTTATCCCAGTAGTAAGGATATGGAAAGTGGCGTTTTGTAGTTTTTGTCTACCTCCATGGAAATAAGGCGTGAGTACGTTCCGGTGGGATATAATTTATTATTTATAATTCATTATGATATATTTTATAGGTTTTTTCATCATTCCTCTCATCCAAAGCACCTGCCATCTAATCTCTGCACCACCCTTGGTTGACTGGTAGAGAATGCCTAAGGCATTAAGTCCGCCTTTGTACCTTTTTTGTGTGCGAGAAGTTTAAATAAATAAATAAATTTCAAACCTTTACGCGAGCGAAGCCGCGGGCGGGAGCTAGTTTTACATGAATCTCAGTTCGACAATTCATTCAATAACCGGCCATCGGCTTAGTTTCTCATGTGATTCTAGACAAATAATTATAATACTCATAAATATAGATAACACCCTGAAAACAGTATGAGCGAAAGTATATTAAAAAATCTTCTAAGTATACTAAATTAATAGGAAATAAACGAGCTAGTAACTCATAATAAAATGTAATATGATACATAATATTCGTAAGTCTGTTTCATAGTAAAGGAACTACCATAGTCTACTGATTCAAGTCACTTTAAAAATATTAAATCCAAAAATTCTGCTAAAAAATTGCAAAAATATTTATTTTCTTCGAAAAACGTAGCTATGAAGCAGTCTACTAAATGCATGTCTTTATTTTAGTCTTTAGTCAGCAAAAAGTTTACATATACAGGGTGTCCGGTAATTAATGGATAACCTTGAAATGGTTCATGGGGGACCTAATGGCCATTCAGAAAAACACATTTTTATTTGTATTTAATCTGTAAAAAAAAAACAACCGACTTCCGAAAAAAACACTACAAAGTGAAAAATAACTTTAATTTCAGAAGGCGGTGACAAAAAATTAAAATACATAGCTAAAGACACCGACTTCTTAAATTAAAGTTATTTTTCACTTTGTAGTATTTTTCCGGAAGTCGGTTGTTTTTTTTTTAAATGTTTTTTTCTGAATGGCCATTAGTTCTACCATGAACCATTTCAAGGTTATCCATTAATTACCGGACACCCTGTATACAACAATAGTTCTTTACGTATTTTTTTGCATAACATATCAAAGACAAAGAAAAATGTCTTTATAATAATCCAGTCGTAGAGCTGACTCAAGTAGCACCTTAAACAGCCTCTTTATGGTAATATAGAAATCTCAGCAAAAAAAAACAATCGTTGACCACTATTCTTCTTTCTGCTTGATTGGCTCCAACTCCTCAGGGTTCTCATCCATACTGGAAGCGGTGTCTGTGCGGGACTTGTCCACTGGGTACAACCTGAAATATACAATATGTTAATTTATACAAAGTATAAAATTGCTTGAATCTTATTCATTTTGATAGGAAACAATTCATTCGGATTTTTCATGAATACTTTTCGCAGCAAAGTAGGTAAATTGGTACTAGGTTCTATAATCGTTCGTTTCTGTGGTATTAGAAATTCCAGTACACATGAATTACCGCTATAATGAACGGAGGTATAATTATCATGTTTGGAAACGCATTAGATACGGCGATAACAAATCTGTTTGCTAAAACATAAACCGCTTTATGTATGAGTGTTGTTTTTAGCAGAAAAACTCTGCCATTATGACTTTTATGAACGAAAAATTACTGAATGTTTGGGCGATAACCACAAATAGCCGATATAAAGTACCAAACACATAAAAATTAATAATGTGTCATTTTAAGTACCTATAAAAGGGACTTGTGGCTAAGTAATAACAGCCGCACGGGTCGATCGATCAGGTTAAGCTACGCTTGCTGCGGTTGGTCCGTGGATGGGTGACCATCTTCACGTACCAAGACACCCCTCCGTGCTTCGGAAAGCACGTTAAGCCGTTGGACCCAGCTGTCATTCTTGGATCTTTGACTGTCGTTACAGGTGGTAAGAAGTTAGAAAGTCTGACAACCAAGGCCAATGCGTGTATACAAGGTGTAACAGAATAGACGCAAGACCTGAAAGTAGTTTGTTCCTAATTGACTACTGAATCGATTTCAGTAACTTTTAATATAAGTTTTTTTTTTTATTATGTATTTTGCCATACCTACCACTGATTGAGCCAAAGAAAATTGAATCTTATGCTTGATGATATAAGACTCAATTTTAAATGCATAAAGTAATGTTTGGGTCGAGACTTTTTTCTTAATAATATCAGTTAGCTTTAAAAAAAATAGTTTTGGTCATCGTATTATGCTTTTAACTCAATACTCTAATTGGGGTGTATGAGGTCTTGCGTTAATTATGTTACTCGTTGTATAGCTAACCAAGAAGTGTATAGTGTTACCCAGAAACTGGGTTGTGGAGGTCAGATAGGCAGTTGCTAGTTCAGTCGCGCGAAAAGGCTAGGCAGATGATGATAAGAAATACCCACAGTAAATCAATAAGTAAAGCTCAACTCACCATCTCTGGTACAAATAAACTAAGAACACGAGATCATCTCTGAAGCAGGCAACCCGATGTGCGATGGGCATCGTTATGATAAAGGCGAACACGTCGTCGATGAACGTGTTAAATGCCTTGTACATGAAGGCACGCCACGGCAGCGCGGCCACCGAGCGTAGCCGATAATTGACGAAGAGTTGCGGTAACATGAACAGGAACCCGAATGCGTACACGCCATTCACAATGCTGTGAAGTGCCCAGGAGTACCAACTGGAAATAATCATGTTATTATTAGATTCTATTATAAGATCATTTCATCATTTCAGCCAAAAGACGTCCACTGCTGGACATAGGCCTCCCCCAGGCTCCTCGTAATTTTGGGGGGGTTTTGCCATAATCGCCACGCTTGGCAGGCGGGTTGGCGATCGCAGTATGGTGGTAAAATGCATAGAGAACGCTGCTGCCCATTCTCTGGTAAGTCCCTTAGTCGCCTTCTACGACACCCACGGAAAGAAATGGGATGGTGCTATTCTGTTTACGTCCGGCACCACACGGAACGTATTATAAGAAAGGACAACATAATTAAAACATAAACAAATTTTTTAACATTGTAAAATTGTTTGTTTCTCTGTAGAGGTTATATCCGGAATCACTGATCCAATTAGATCTTGCACTGATAGAAAGCTTCACTAATGCCGAGTGCCATATTTTCCTTTCACGGGGACGATTTCGCGGGTAGAAGGTAGTAAATAAATTGCATACACTATCATTTTCGGTTTAAGTTTCCGAGAAATTTACATATTTTAGTAGCTATTACAAAGGTAAGTGTAGGGATGAATATTAACTAAATATACGAATATGCATTCAACCAGCCTAGTCCCATATATCTAGGCCAAGGTTACCTATAGCAAACAAAGAACTCAGACCTGGGCCTCAAGTCTGCTATTACAATAGTGTCAGAATGGTCTATCATTGATTTCATAATTGTTGATTTTGACAAGGTTGGTAATCTACTAATAAAATGGCGTCATTATGACTTTCCAATGGTCAGCCACTGACACTCCATTGAAAGAAATGGCATTTATTGGTAATCTCGTACATCATAACAAATGAATGACTGACTTAACTTACGAACTTCCTACTACTTTAGATTGGTTATAACACTAATAAATAATATGTAAAAATATATATAAATGAAATCTGGCATGAATAAATGTTCAAATTTAGTAGTCGTTTTTCGAAAAACATTTCTACTAACGAGTTTTATAATAATGGCAATACGAAAATGCCATTATGACACAAGTCTATTACGAGACCATTGACCGACCAATGATCGACCATTATGAATTTAGCAGATTACGAACTTTTAGCAAAATGACAAATGAATGACAATGAGATCGTGTTGGATTGACGAATTTATAAAAATAGCAGACTTGGGCCCCTGGAGAGGTGCAGCTATTTTTTTTTAATAAACTTTATTCATAGTACATACCTCTTGTGCGGTTCATAAACCAACGAGTAGATGGCGCCAGCGAAGCATAGCGGGTACAGCAACATGGACAAGTACTTCATGGCCTCGGCGTCAGCTTTAGCCGTGCTTTTCTCTCCCGCGTCTGCGCTCGTGTCCCGCCACACGCGCACCCTCCAACCGGAGAACGATATGCGAAGATGCAGGACTTTTGTCACTTTCCATAACTGAAGGATAAATAATGTAGTTTTTATTTATTGTATATACTAGTGGTCGCCCACAATTCGAAGTTCAACCATATTTCATTTAAATTTAAATCAACAATAATCAAAATATTAGCATTCTGCACTCCTCCATATAAACTTTATCGGTGGCAAATTTCATTCTCCTCTGTCCGCGTAATTTTCGTAAAAAGGGGTACAAAATTTTGGCTTCACGTCTAGTATAAAGATTTGCTAATAGGATTGATAAAATCTAAATTATATCTTGTTTTTTTTTGCATCTTTTGCTGACGCAAAAGTAATGAAAGACTGAAAAAATTAATGTACAGGAATTCATTCATAAATGTACAGTCAGCGTCAATCGGGACGAAAACTCAATGACACAAAGATTATTTCAGAATGAAGACAGTATACGACAAATCTCATTCTGACAAGAACTTTATCCAATTGAGATAAAGTTTATTTTACTTAGTTGTTGAGATCATTTTGGACAATCTGTACGTCCCAATGTTTTTGACGCTGACTGTATATGAATGAAAGAATATACGTATATGACTGAATGAATGAACGAATGTATATGATTGAACAAATGTATATGCATGAACGAATGTTTTTGAATGAATTAGTCTATATGATTAAATGAACGTATATGAATGAATACAAAAAAGTACAAACAAATGAATGGCAAATAAATCTTAAAGTACAGAGACCAGCGCATCAAGCTACTTTAATCTGTCAAATTTCTTTGATAGATTTTCAACTTTATTGAAAAAATAAGGTTCATGTTCAATTGGGAAAATTTGACAGTTTGAGGTAGCTTGATGTGCTGGCGTCTGTACAAATAGGATCAGTGAATTGCCTTACCTCAATAATCGCACTGATACCGGCTGGTACAAGTACAAGAAGAGAGGTCTGTTCATCAAGCAGGTAGAAGAATATGACCGTCTGTGAGAACGCTCGCCAAAACACGGTGCGTGCGGACAATCCCGCCAGGGAGCGCTTGCGGCGCCAGAACGATACATCATTCTTGAAGGCCAAGAAGTCAAACAATAGCTGGAATGGAAATAGTTTAATTACATATTATATTGAGCCAGGCTAGGCAGCCAGTACTAGCTAGACAAAGCAAAAGAAGTATGGAAGGACTCCAATTTATGCCAAATTATTTATGATTGATAAACTTGCTACAGTTTATAATTTATTCTTGGTATCAAAAAACTTAAATTGTGTAAAATTATTATTTAGATTGAGTCCTATATTGTGCAACACTCATCAGATGTATTTTATGTGTTGTCAAATTATTTATCTGTGTAGACACATAAAAATTAACCCCCTTATTTATAAACGCTGCATAAAGTTAAGTAATGATTAGCAACTGATTAACCATACATTTTTGACGTTTAAACATCTCTTAACTTTAATGATCGTTTATGAATACACCCCTAAATGTTGTTCTTTGGGTAACGCATCACTTGGGAACGGCTGGACTGATGTGGTTATCTTTTATTTTTTGAAATATTCGGAATAAGGTCAGGGAAAGAAAACTTTATAAGTTGCCCAGAAGTTTCTCTAATTCCAGAAAAACTAAACATCCTATTTGGACAACTGGACTGGACAACGTCTGTCAGGTGTGCTAGATATGAATGTAACTTACATGACAACTGGCAATCAATACAGTAGCTGATAGTAAATACAAGTTGGTGTCAGCGAATATTCCTTTTACATCGTCCACATCTTTCTCACTGAAGCCTAGAGAAAACAGCTGTTCTAGGGCTAATCTGACATGCAGTGCCAATCTCAGGGAACCATACGATGTCGGCGACACATTCACTGTTATGTTCACTTCCGTTGAGCTACTGTTTAGCAGTTGGTAGTGCGCTAATCTGGACTTCAAAACATTGTGCTGTAGTATTGGCAAGAACTTGCCACTTCTAACCCTGAAATAAAAGAGCCAATTTTATTAGGTTGTTACAAGGTTGTTCAATAGTATCCATTTTAATTTAATAGCACTATCCCAACAACCCCGAAAGAAAGTTTTGACGATTATTTAACGTCACCAACGGTTTTTCTAGGTTTTTAAAAAATACACTAAAAAAGGGTTTATACTAAAAAAAACTGAATGACCGCCAGTCAATTTTAATCACCAACCCTCCTGATGAAGCCAGAAATCACAAGAGTGTTACTGGTTGATGGGTATAGCTGTCCTTAGAACTTCTCGATCTCTCTCAACAGCTCAGGTTTGGCAGATACGCTATATTTCGCAAGCTGGCTCTGCCCAATAGATAGATCCCTTGCAAAGAAAACCTTAGGACTTAGAGATCTGTATATTGAGCTGCCGATACTCGAGCGCATCTTCTGAAGATTATTGTCAGCCTATAATGTTTCCACTTCTGGCCTCCTCCCTGTGAGATAGAGTGGGCTATAATCCACCACGCAGGCCCAGTGCGGGTTGGTGGATGGCTTAGAATTTTTGGTTCTAGAACATGCCTAATGCCGGTTTCCTCACAATCTTTTCCTTCACCATTTTGATATTAAATACACAAAGTAAAGTGCCTGCCTGGGTACGAACTCACCACCTACAACTGGTAGGTCAAGACCAATACCACTAGGCTACCACTGCTCCTATACTATACTAATGTGTGTAGCAATATGTATATAGCTACATATGTATTTACTGCAAGTTGAAGGTGAGTTTGACAACAGAAGAATTGAAGTCTTTAACTCTTTGATCATGGGATGGATTAGAGACAAAATCGGTAGGACAGCCTCAAGCTGCCTACTTAATTATTTTTTTTTTTTTCGTAATACAATAACTCATATTTATCCTGGTTCTAAATTGAACTGACATATGCCACAACTCACAAAAATATATTAAAAATGTTACCTTATGTAAGGATACAATTCACCAGGTATTTTATTACTAGGTAATCTCAGATCATCGGTGAGAATGGATAATGGAGCTACTGTAGTTATGTGGGAATATGGACGAACTGTTTTCTTTTCAACAACTTTTTTACCATCAACCTGAAAAATAGCATAAAAAATACAATTAATGGACCGTAACCTGGTAAAAAGCACAGGAACAGGTATTATCAAACATTAAATAGCTCACATTTTGCTGAAGAAGATTAAATGTTGCAGCTTGAGGTTCTGTATGTGTGACCAGAGGGAGAGTGTGTATGGACTCCGTGCGAATTATCTCATCAAACTCTTTGTACAAGCGTCCATCATCCAACAAGACTGCATGCATATACAATGACCCATTATTGCGAGTTTTACGTGGCACTTTCAATTTAATATCACTATAAAAAACATCAAAATTAATTCTTCCACGAAATCCTTAATATTTACTTCAGATTTGAGCAGGACAGAGAATGGGAGGATACTTACAAAGTTGCCGGATTTCGATAGTCAAACTTGAGAGAAGTATACACCTTTGAGACGCTGTCAGCTGTAGAACCATCTAAGTATGGATGCTCTTTTACAGAGGTAAACAGAACTAGATGCTGCACGGGATTTGAAGTTAAATAAGATGAAAAACATCTCTCGCCACGACTACATTCTGGCGGTATAAATATTTCAGCTAATGTCCATATAGTATTAATAACATAGACAGCAAAAATTAAAGACAATATTAAACTAACAGATATGTATTTCATTCCGGAGAATTTTTAACTACTTAAATAAAAATATTTGTATTTCGTAAAATTAAAAAATCACGGTCGTGCACGCATTCACTCAATCGGAGAAAGATGTCAAATTGACAAATGAATGTCAAATTGTCAAACATAAAAGAAAATCTCGCTGAATCCCATTTCCTCTTACCAAAAAACATATCGCTATCCTGTTGTCAGTGGAGGAAGCGAGTGTGTTCATTTCATAATTAAAATTGTCAATGCAAGATGAGCAATCATGGATCCACAATACAGAAGACCGCATATCTTGGAGACGCATCATAAGTGATCACGACCCCATTCTTAAGCGATATGGAAAGGAGAAAAATGCAAAATAAAATCGCCGATTGGCGAAGAATCGCTAAAATTAACACGTCCAAATCGACTAACTTATCCCAATTAGTTTATGTGTCTGTGGTTTCCACCCATTTTTCAGTCAGTAATCCTTGAAAATACATCTTCAAATAGATATAACTTATTTTAGGCATATATTTAAGTTTATTCTAATAAAATATAAGATATCGTTTTCTATTCATACTATAATCTTACTGACATACATACGACGATTACCACATACTACGCACCACCCTACTGTGTGTTGTTTTTTTTGTTTGGGTAACATCACCATAATTTATGGGCGACTTCAAAACGTAATAAATCGGTGTTTCCTTGGAAATAATATTGATGTTTCATCAAATTAGAAGAAATTCTAAAGGTATATTTGATATTTTAAGTTGATACTCCAAGTGCTACGCTTTGCGTCCCAAATTTAAGGGGGGCCTATGTGGCATATTGTTTTGACAGTTGTCACTTTACTATCTGATATTTTGTTTATATTTCAGAATGGAAATGGTTTTGTGCAACCTCTGGATATTGAGTTATTCCAAAGAATTTAAACTAGCCCATTACTGAAAAATGCTAACACCGAATACGAATATGTGTCCAAGTAACCGTGGCAATGGATGCTAAAGACTTGAGGACCGAGTCTGCTGTGAGTGAACGCAACAATGACGGCAGCAAGTACTCTCAAGGCGGCGGTATCGCACTCCACTGTGACAGAAATAAGTCATATCAAGATATTGGATCTAGCTCATTGGGCAAAGTGGATGTACAGAACGCGCGGCCGTGCGCCGTCATCGGACCCGACCGAGTCGTGCCTCCGCCCGCCGTCAGCGAAGCGTATCACATAAAGAAAGGTCCTGTGGAACCATGGCAATGCATGGACAACACGTATCGCCGTCCACCCGAATACCCCCATAAGTTAACTAATTACCAGAACCCTACAAGAAACATATCCCCAAGACAAACATTCCAAGAAAACATGCAGCGTATCATGGTGCCACCTACATACAACTCTATCAAAGTAAATGATGACACCAATTATGCTCAAGTATCAGATAGAAGTAACGGTCTATCTAAAAATATCAAGTTGAACATACCGCCAGAGGCAAAGTTCTGTGATGTGCCTTATGCTGTTAATCCTACTAATAATGAACATAAAAATGTGAGGAACCCTGAAATGTGTTTACCTAGTGCGAATCCCACTCATACCCGGACTGCTCCCCATGGATGGCCTCCGGGCAGTGTTAATTTACGTTCTACAAGGATGTATGGTGCTCCTGAACTGTATCAATATCAAGATTACCCCAGCTGTGCCGGTCCTCGTCCCGTTGTACCCAGACCTCATAGAACTGTTCCAGAAGAACAAGGCTATGTGTATGCTGATCCATATTTTCAAGAAGGAAACATTCGCTTCAAGCCGTATCCAAGTGTAAAGGAAAGATATCCTCAGCAAAGGTATGAATACATTGGTAATTATTCTAATCCATTCCATCCCCCACCTGGCTTTCCGTCTCATAAATATGAAGTTCAGAAGTCTATGCCACCTCACCCTTATCCACCATATCCTCCCATTAAATATCTGGATAGCCGAGTTGCTGAACCTGTTATGGAAGGATATCAAAGAAATCCTCAAAGTCTAGGTCCCAACTACAATATTCAATATCGTAATCAAGTAATCCATCCCAACTATGGACCAGTAGTTGGTAATGGTCCTCAAAATAAAATGCATTCATACCCACCTGATGCTCAAATGAAAGCTATACCTCCTAACAAACTACCTTATGATAGCAACGCTAAAACTTATATTGATTATGAAAATAGTCGAAGCAAAATATATCCTCCAACTGAAAGCTACTTTGTCAATGAAATGGCCCGAATGCCCATGAAGAGCCAAGTTATTATGCCTAATTATTCTGCATTAAATATGCATAACATAACACCAAATCCTTATTACAAGAAAGATACCCAACATATTAAAAATTATGAACACATGGCTCATTTTAGGAACATGGACCCTAATTTAAACATGCATAACCCTATGTCAAGACATGCACCTGTGTTTTCACCTAATACACTAGCAATTTCACCTACTGATTCTAACACAAGTAATGATACCACACAAACTCTCGGAACTTCTCAAGAAGACTGTGGCTATGTGAGCCAATCATCTACTGCAAGTGTTAGAAGTATTGATTCTGGCATCAACAGAATACCAAATGAATACCTTAGAAAATATTATGATAATTATAATAGATACGGACCAATAGTTAGAACATCACCTACAATGTCCAAGTCTCAATTAAATTCTAATAATAATACATCCAAAGAAAAAAAGCAAATTGATGTTAGACAGTTCTTGCAAATGTGGAATGAAGGGGATGAAGAGCAAGAAGAACACAGTTCAAAAGAAATAATAATACAGACAGGTTCTAGTGATAAAAACAATTTTGGGAAGTCACACTCACATGAAGCTAAGAATAGTCAGGAACAACTATATGTCCTTGGCCTGGTGAATGTTCCCAGTGACGAACTTGCAAAATATGAACATATCCAAAAAGTTTCTAAATTACCTGAGAATATTAAAGGATATAATAGTATTGAGTTACTCAATCAGTTTGAAGAAGTGATAGAATCATCACATATGAATAACTACAAGACCCCTAAAGAGTCAATGTACCATATGCCAAAAAAAGGAACTTATCCGAAACAGGCGACAGCACTAATACCACCGAGACCAGTGTCGCCTTTAGATGTGGAATCTAAAATAAGTCAGTCGGTCATTCATAAAGAAGTTGGATGTAATTTTGAAATAAAGCCTTGTAGTCCTAAAATGCTCAATGTAGAAGTTGCAGCACCCGTCCAAAACATTTTGGCAGAGAGGGCAATAGAGAAAGTTGCGAATCCAGTCATGTTGAAATCCCCTATATTGAATGGGATGAATGAAAATATTGACTGTAACATGATGAAAAGAACTGATCACCGAATGAATATGCATGAAAATTTAAGAATTCCAAGCTGCAAAATGATAAATACACAATTTTCCAATAGCAACTCTCTTGACCAAATGAAAAGTAGCTACACTATACAAGACTTGGAAAGTAACTCAGGCTTATGTCTAGCTTCATTACCCAGACTAGACAATGATATTGAATTGAACTTCCCTGAAGTCAATCAACAGTTTATTAATGCAAATAAAGGAGATAGTACCGTTTTGGCAACTTCGATAAGAGACTTGCCGACGTTAGAAGTATTAGATCAATCACCCAACCAAATTAAAGATAAATTCAATCATACAAATCCATCTAGACCGGAATATGATGTTGATAAATCACCATATACGGTTGACTCTGAAAAAGAGTTTTCTAAATTAAGTAAATACCGTAAAACTAAAACTTTCGAACCCAAAGAAACTCTTAAACACCACAATGTTAATGCTTTCAGAACTGACAGTGTTATCATAAAAAATCCTGAAAATATAAAAAATAATGAAGAAAATTCAGATATTTCGAATAGCTTTAATAAAGTGATCATGGATATTCAGCAGGCTCCAATAAATTTGACTTCACAAGTCATTCACAGTCATCCTGGTAACATGGATTTGCAAGATGCAGAAATAGAAAAACAGTTACCTATGGAGATTGCAATTGACTTCAGTTTGAACAAAACAGGTATTAACAGTACTGAATATATAGAAACAAAAATTCAGTCCCAAATTAATACTTCGACTCACCTGGAAGAAAATTCTTTAAACACATTAAATAAAGATGATTCATCGGATTCGGTTAGTTTACTTCCTGTATTTACTGAGGAAAATGAAAATTTTACTAACATGAATGATATAGATGGAAATTATAGCCTTGACAGTATAAAAGACAGTCAGGATGTATCTAAACCGATTACAGAAATTAATGACGATATAGACTTTAAACAAATTCCAGCAAGTAATGATAGCTATAAAAAAATAGAAATCGATATAAACAAATGTGCTTTAGATAGCGCGGAGGACATGATTGTAGATGTTAGCAGTGCATTATTGACTTCAAAAACAGAATTACCTGGCAATGAACTTGTGAGTATGATTAATAGTAAAAAGGAAATCTGCAACAGTGACGACCCAACGACAGATGAATTGACCGAAGACGCAAACTATACTATTTTAACGGAAATTGATTCAAAAATTTCACCAAATCCTACGGAAAGTTTAGAAGAAGAAGAAAAATACGAAATGGACACAGCTGAAATTGCCACAAACGTTGCGATAGATGAAGACTTTGGCGACAACAATAGTTTTGTAGTTAAATTAAATAGTCCTATACATGCTGAAACTAAAACGGAGATTGGCACTCCAGATATTAATAATCCAAGCGAAGTAAGCGATCCTGTGGGAACTGAACAAACCCAGCATGAAAAAAATGTACTCTTAACGAATGAAGAAACATGTTGCAATGCCTGTGAATGTTCAGACTTAAACCAATCTCAAAATACGAATTCGGAATCGCATCTAATTTCAAAGGACTATGTTGTAGATCATATCGATGATAACATCGACACGCAAGACAGTACGACTCAATCATCAGAAGAGGTTTCATTCAGCGGAAAGGAATTGAAGGATTTTGAAGATACATATTCCGAAGATACACAGAGCATCCCAGAAAATACAGATCTATGTGACCATGATCAGTCAGTCGATGAGCACCCAGAATACCAATGTGAAGAACCGTTTCGAAGAAAAGTGTGGTATGGAAGTAAAGAATTGTATTCACCTTGGATTCAAAAATTACTTATGTTTTCTGAAGGAAATTGTAATTGTGCAACAATGAGAAATGACATGGACAGAAATAACGATGTTTTGGTAGATTCAACTGAAATGACCAATACAACGGAAACGGCTAATACAACCGAAACGGCTAATGCAACCGGAACGGCTAATACAACTGAAATAGCTAATACAACCGAAACAGCTAATACAACCGAACCGGCTAATGCAAATGTTAGCTATTTTAGTATTACAACCGAAACAGCTAATGCAACCGAAACGGCCATTAAAACCGAAACTGATAATTTAACCGAAACAGCTACTACATTCCTAACTACTAATACCACCAAAACGGCTAATACACCTGAAACGGCTAATGTAACTGAAACGGCTAATACAACTGAAACGGCTAATACAACCGAAACGGCTAATGTAACTGAAACGGCTAATACAACTGAAACGGCTAATACAACCGAAACGGCTAATACAACCAAAATGGCTTATACAACCGAAGCGGCTAATAAAACCGAAACGGCTAATACAACTGAAACGGCTAATTCAACTAAAACTGCTAATACAACCGAAACGACTAAAACAACCGAAACGGCTAATAAAATCCAAAGGGCTAATACAACCGAAACGGCTTATACAACCGAAGCGACTTTTACAACCGAAGCGACTAATAAAACTGAAACAGCTAATACAACTGAAACGGCTAATACAACCGAAACTGCTAATACAACCGATACGGCTAAAATAACCGAAATGGCTAATACAACCAAAACGGCTTATACAACCGAAACGGCTAATACAATCGAATCTGCTTATGCTACCGAAGCGGCTAATACAATAGAAACGGCTTATGCTACAGAAGCGGCTAATATAACTACAGATAACAATGATGATCACGATATTTCTGATTGTGATTTGGAAATAAGAAAATCAGTACTACTAGAAGAAGTTTCGCATTATAATTTAACAGAAGATGTCGACGTAGAACAAGGCATTTGTAATGGTACAATAGAAGAACCGGTCGATACCAGTGTTTTAAGTTCACCTTTTTTAGACAACAGTCTGGATGAAACTGTAAACTCAGAGGATCACTTCAAATGTGAAGATAGTACTCAAGATGAAGCCATTAATATAAAAGCAAATGAGCCCGCAGTGGATGAAGTCTATAACATTGTTGCTGCTGGCACTCCATTGGTCACTTGTGAATTCAACGAAACCAACGTGATCGATCCTTTTTTAGAATCTGAACCTAACAGCAATGAAAATACAGACATCATTGCGGAAACGGACCTCAACAATGATATTAAAACCCAAAGTGAAGTACCAGACACTTCTTATAATATAGAAGAAGTTTTGTGTGAGCCGTTCCAAGAAGAAGCAGAGCATTGCGACGAACAGCCTGAAGATAAACATGCTGAACTAGAATCATCTAATCACTATGAACACGTGCGATTACAACCAAATGACGTTTCATATAAAAGATGTCAGCGGCTTAAGAGGTCGTTATCGGATTCAGCATTAAATATGTACAGTAGTGATGAACGGCCGAAACAGGATAATGAAGAGAATGTTCAATTTGTCTGGCCATTTAAGCGCAGAAAAATGAATACTGTTGATAATGACTTGCTAGCACAAAAATTGTGCAACATCATTCATCATAACCGACGAAACTCTGTTTCTTCTTTCTATAATGAAGACAATGTTTCATTTTGTATTTTAATAGACAATAGCTGTATTATAACTGAGGAAGAAAGCGAGGAACCAGAAAAAGTGTGTTATACAGAACTGTCTGAAGAGTGCTTAGCTGAAATACAAAGTACCTGTACAAAACACGATGAAAACATAGACGAGACAGAGACATTAATGGAAAATGCATCAAGTCCACAACAAGAAAACGCGTGTGATTACTCAGATTCCTTTGTGTTGGACTGTGAAGAAGATAAAACACTCGAAGAATCTTGGGATGAAGATGTAGGTTGTGTAGAAACAGTGATCAGTGACGATATTGCAGAAGATGTTGAAATCTGTGGACTTTCTTCTCCAAAAGTTGACGGTTTGTCTGATAACGATGAGTCAGGTGTTTTCAGTAGCAGTGAACACACTGATAAAGTTAAATTCATATATGGTGACAAAATGTGCAATGATGACGCTTTATTTGTAGAAACCTTGTATAAAACTCCACAAATGGATGTAAATAAAACTTTATATAGCCGAGAAACTCGCGTTTCTGAAGAATATGATAGGTATTATGATAACGATTCTTTAGAAAAAATGTTATCAGAATCTAATGAGCAACCAGTGTCTCCTTATGTTCCACAATATATGGAAACAATGTTTCCTTTTGGAAAAGGAAATTCTAAGGAAACTCCAGAAAACAAAGAAAATATGGACATAGAAACATTTTCTCCATTCCAAAGCAAAGGGAATGCTTTAGACATCGTCGTAGACATTAATGTTGATAAAATGGAGCGTGAAAATATGCATTCAATAGAAATTGTCGCGAAAACTAGAAATGATACCTTACAATCTTGCGAATCAAGCGTTGATAATGTATTTACATATAACCAAAAAGATGAAGACACAATTTATACGTCTAGCTCTCCAGAAGTGTCTTCAACGACATCGGAGGAAAAGAATTCGGGAATATTACTAAAAATAACGAACTTTAAAGGTTCTAGAATATCACAAATTAATGATATTAGTACAGTTAATAAAAGATCAAGTTGCAAATTTACCGAAGAAAAGGAATATTTACATACTCGTGGTAATTATTCTTCTAATCGGCCATTATTAACAAAAGCAGCTCAAAAATATATTCCTCCGTTAAAAGAATCAATTCGTGACCTAAAAGTTCAACTTTCATTACCTCAACACAGCCTTATGAAACTGAAGCAATTAAAAATATCCAAAGATGAACCAAAGGTGAATAAACAAAACACGAATATTCCGCGTGTTGTTAAGAAACCAAAGCCTAAATTTGAAGATGTCCTTAAAAGTATAGATGAAATTCAATTTAAAAAGCATAAAGAAACTAGAAAAACAAAAAAAGCTATACCCAAAGTAGTTATTAAGAAAAATCAAAATGGTTCTCATTATGCTAGTACTTCAAATAAAAATGATTTCAACCCAGATATGACTGGTAGGAAATGGCAACCGTGGGTGTTCATAGAAAAAAATCATTTCATTGATAAAATGGCGACCCGAAAGAAGACGAAAGCTATATACAGCCATAGGAAAAGAACATATGTTTTAGCTGAAAAGTTTCAGAAGTATAAGTCTGCAAGCAGCGCTAAATTTGTTATAACGCCACCGATAACAGATAACCCTTCTTCGGGACTTAAATACACCATAAGATTGAAACATAATTACTGAGGTAGTTTGTTTTGAGCATCGCAGTTCCTTGGGTCTATTTATGAAGATTAACAGCCATATTGGCTATTGTGTTAATGGATCCCACCCCAATAAAGGTCTCGTATTATCATTCCTACGATTCCACTATAGTTTTTTTAGTAGTTACCCATGTTAGTTTATTATGTAGTTTAATAACGAAGCCAAATTCAGTACTAAGTGTGATATGGAAAAGAAAGCAAAGACATTTTATTGTTTGATAGTGCAATTTGATCTGATCTGTAATTGTTACTGTGTTTCAAATTTTACTATACTTTTATCGTTTTATTTAACTGCTGTGCCTTTCATTCCATTTTTTAATTAGTGTTAATGTAACTATTTATTTAATAGAATTGCACCTTCAAGATTTTAGGTAGCCATAATTTATGAGTATTATCTCCGTTAAAATATTTGATTCCAAATAATATTGATATTTCTAGTTATGTTTACACAATATTTAGGTGATTTTTCGGTAATTTTAATTATTCGTATTGGCGGCGGAGTCCATATATCCGAGAAAGTACGGTATATTGTTTGTAAATATTTTTCTTGTGTGAAGTTGTGTGTGGAATCAAGGTCACCTAACATTAAATGTACTTATACCTAGTCTATGATAATTGGTAATAGAGACGTTTTATTCCGATATATCTCATACTTTTGTGTACCTGTATTTAAAAGAGTTTATTTTTAATCATGATATCGATTAGTCGACTCACTCCATTTAAATGTAATATCTCGTTAACCTCCTGTCTTCCGTCGCCATCGTTGAGAACGTCGCTGTCGTGCGTATTGTGGTGCTGCAATCTGAACCCTTATTGGTGAGCACCATCTGTGCATTACTTGTATCATCGTTATATCGTCCGGCACGTCACAGCTTGCTATATACCAAAATAAAATTGCAAGTGTCCAAAGAGGCCTGCGGTGTATCATCGGCCGATATAAAGTTGATGTACTTTGATATTTATCTAGGCAATGAAAAAAATCACCGTGTGGTTTTGAAAAAGATGTTATATTAGTGTTAGTATGGTCAGTGCCTTCGGTACTGTCGAGATTGCTCACATATATTATATTGTAATCGCATGTTTAATCATATCCGTTAGATATTGATTTGACTACGACTTGTGTATCAATGCTACTGTGTAGGCGAAGTACAAAATTTGCACACTTTAATTGTTAATACCCATATAATCATAACATGTATTTTGTAAGAAAGTGTTCGTTCAATATCATTCAATAATTTTGTTTGTAATGATGTTGCATTGAAACAACATAGTGTAGGTAGGTAATAAAATTAAAGCGTGAAATAACCAAAGCCAATACTCAGAAATAATAGATGTTGAGAAAGTGTGTACGTGGGTACTACTTTGAATTTATACCTACACGGCAAAATAACTACCGATACTATACGTCTGGAACTTATTTATGAGCCGTATCATAATGAATACAATATATTGTCTACAAATTATTGCACCCAGAATATTTATCTGGCATATTTTCATATACGTACCTAAGTCGCGAAGTTTAATGTTCCAGTACTTGTTTTTACTAAATGATAGCGCGAAATAATGCGCTGACAGTGCCTTTAACATTGTGCTGATATTAATATAATTATATCAAGTATATCATATTTAGGACTACTGTTATTACTCCATACGTTTTGGCCATTTTAAACATTTTGGAAATATCTGTTGATCTCATAAACAAGGCACTCACCGATTCATGTTTTGCCTTATCGTGCCTATAAATATATTTTATTATTAAATACACTATTTTGATATCATGTACAGGCTGTTCATAAATATACCAAATATATGTGCTTTTAAGTCCTGCATCCATGTATTTGCAAAGTGTTGCCTTCGTAGATAAAATATTATAGAATTAATTATTACATAGTGTTATTAAAAGAATATTTTAAATGTGTTAAAATTTCGTATAGTATGACCGGTTAAACTGTTTAATTTATTGATAAATCATAATATATTGTATGAAAAATGGTAATTTTAAGTAGTTAGTTAAGTTTTAAGTATAATAAATGTACAAAGGTAAAGTTAAGAAATGCGTTGATTTGTGTCCAGTGTTTGTTTGGTCGTCATAGCCTCAGTAAGAGTTGATGTTGAGGCTGAATATTTACCAAAATTATGATTTGCTAGTAGCACGTGTATGTTAGTGACTATGCGAGGAGCAGCGCCGCTCGCCGCTCGGTGCTCGGCACGGTCTCGCAGATGGTCGGCGCTGCCTCTCGTTGACTGATGACTGATTACTCCACGTTTACTTTCCAATACCATAGAATTTATTTTCCTCGTAGTTTTCGATACCTTGTATGTTTGTTATGCACTATTGAGTGGATTGTTGTTTTATTTTCCTGCACTTGTTGGCCATTGTTATAACTTTAAGTTAATGGTATATTTTAATGTGGTTAAATTATTTAAATTAAGGGTTATGGATTAGTTATTATTGATGATTTTAATTATTAGATATTTGTTTGTCGTTTAAATGTTAATGCATATCTTCTTATGCCAGTAACGCACGTGATAATGTATGGTGATAGACGTAATATTGGACACACTTACCTCTAAAATTGAGTGTTTATAAACTGAAGTGTGACACATTGTACTGTTAATTAATGGGATGTTATTATGTATTACGTTTTCGAGTGGTACCTAGTGTTGAAATTGTTCTATAATTGACCAAAATAAATGTGTTCGCAGTAATATACGTTTATTATTTCAAAATGCATAACAATTACACGGGTATGTTAACTTTTACAGCTTCTTGCCGAATGGCGCTGATCAATTCTTGATTCACCAGGAAAACGAAGCGAAGACCGGCAATCTGGATGAAACAAACAGAATTTGCATTACTTATTTATCAAAACATCATAAATAGGTATCGTTCTTTCTCATGATCCGAAATCACCAAATAATTCCAAGGATGTTGTTCAACAGCGGCGGCATAATTGAGTAACACGTTGTAGGAAAGGCTTTCATTTTGACAGTTCAACAACTTTCATTGCGTTATTTACGTTGTTGTACAGATAAATTTTCCGAACATATGAAGCAATGGTCTAGCATTATGATTGAAAATTATTGAGATTCTGATTGATACTGTGTTACGCAATAAGGACGCAGGTTGCTCTGTGTAGCAGGTGCAAGCACTCAACTGCCAACCGATTGAATATTTTCAAAACTTTCCTTGCACTAGAATTTCCATACATTAGGTAATACCTAATAACGTGACGTCCAAAATCAAGGTTTTTTACAATACAATGGGCATGATATAATCGGCAAAACTAATGATACGCAAAACATTACGAGCTCTTACCTCAATGACGGCGTTGTGATTAAGCTTCACTTTGTTCCCCGGCAGCACAGGCCGGCCGTCCACGAATATGGGCCGTTTGCCCTCAGATGACATGAAGAAGTCACCACTGTTCCGCAGACGGATTGTGGCTTGCTTCCGAGACACTTTCGCCGCTGGCCCTTCCAGTGTCAAATCCACATCGATAGAATTGTCCCGCGTGCTGCGACCCACTGCGATCTGATAAACAAAAAGTTAATATTAATTTAATGTTTTTATTTTTTTCGTGTTATTGAAGTTTTATACTTTTGAATTATGTGTTTGACGTAGTATGGAATTTACATACAATGCCGTTTAAAAATAAACGTACGTAATTAATTAACTTTAAAGTTAAATTACAAGTTGAAGATCATTATCAAAGTCTGTTACTTAAATAAAATAACACTAGTGTGCCAGGTGTGGCTACAAATGAATTCGTACGTGTGTACGTCGTCGCCACTGCGCACGATATTGAACTAATTATTATTACTGCAAGCCATAAATGCAGTCGCTAATTGATATGCTCGATTAAAGCGGGCTGGTCGAACGATGGAACACTTGTAACATCAGTCGATGTTACCTGTCCGAAAAATGGCTACATCGTTTCAAATAGACATAGCTTCAGCAATCCTACCGATCTGTGGCCCATCAGCATCTCGCTCCGACTGGCCCTTCAACAATCCAGGGCCATCGAACGCGGTCGATGCGTTAGTCGAGATGGTTAAAAGAAACTCTCAATAGGGCCTCTGATAAGTTTGGTAGGTATGTGTGTATCAATAAAAATTCACGTTTCGCCCATAAACATCTACGGTATAACTGTTCACATAGTTACCCACGTGTCGTAATAATGTGCAACGATATCTTTCTTCACATGTTCGTAACAGAAGCCATCAAAATACTGAAACCACTGTACAAGTTTTGCGTAAAATCGACGTTTATTAAACACGCACGCAAGCAATTAAAACACAATCGAAATCCGAATCTAATTAACGTAAGCACTCTGAAACGAATGGTTTTAATAATAGCCGTTTAAAACAAAATCTGGATAAAATAATTCGTAATGATGGCAAGGAAGCGTCAGCACACAAATTAATATATTGTAGGCATTGTATTGTTGTACATGTCTTATCTTCGTTAATTGCGTGACAATACAAGCTGTGTGTTTTAATATTTAAAGAATGCATAAAATTATGAAACGAAAACAGCGTCACTGATGTTTAAATTCTTAAATAAATTACATAAAAACATGATACAACTTCGTTTACATAATTTAAAAGCTAATGTGATCCTGAGCAGTCATAGTTGAACGTGGAATGGTGTTGAGGATCTTGACTTTTTGTACGACTGTACTGTTTAATGATTCTGTTCATTAGTATTGTGTTATTAACAAACCAGATAGAGCTGTTGACATACTAATTGAACAGATAAGGTTATCAAGTATGTACCTAACTAGTTATTCGTAAAGCTGATTATGTGTAAGTACTTCGCGGGGTATGTTACCGTTTGTGTCGTGTATTATTTTCCTCTAGCTCGTTTGCAGTGCGACAAATTTTAATTATTATGTTACTTGAATTCAATTCTTATTTGTGCTTTTAATTTTATAAAGTGGATCAAGTTTTGCCGTGCGTAATTTTTATCATCACATGGTAACAATAATCCGTGTTTTTGTGTGTTGTTTTTATTGAGCTACCGATGAATGAACCTTTGAATCCGAACCTTCTCGCTGTACTAGGATACCCGATAATACTGGAGCGGCAGAGGCAAAGACTAGATGCACCTACGAATTCCATCTGCAAATACAGCTAAAGACAGGCAATCTGGTTCGGCAAACACTATTTCATTTACATGCTACAAAACAGTCCCTTTAATGGTCTGATTTTTTTTAATTCGCTTTCTTTAGTTAGGTACTTCAGTTTCCTATTTCCACCCGATCAAAATAAAAGATCCATTTGAAAATTTAAATGCGTATCAAAATGCGAAACCCATTTCCCCACCAAGTAGCCAACACGTCAGCCAAACAGTGATAATAGCAATAATTTGTAATAATACCAACTGGGGTCGATGTACACGTTTAATGGCCACTTACAGGTTAAACATGATAAACTCTCATTTAGAAAAAAATAACCTTAGGACACCTACATACTGAGTGCCACACAAGTTGGCGAGACCACACAAGTTGTATGGACCGATTAGACAAGCAGAGACTGGACGGATTATTGCCCTAACTAAGGCGATTAACACACGGCACCGCGCACCGCCGCGGTAGGCGGTGAAGCAGATTCCATGTCGCATTGGTCTCTAATAAATCCGTTGATGCCTAACACACGTACGCCGCCCGACCGCGCGGACGAGTGTTCTACCACCGCGGCGGTGCGCGGTGCCCTGTGTTAATCGCCTAACGCTCTCCAATGCATCTAACTAAGCACAAAGTGCAGTAGATCATTGTCACGTATTAGGTACAGACGCAGTGGCTCAGTAACACGGATATGCACTTTCATTGGCCGTGGCACGATGATTTCAACCACAGAGCCACGAAGACGGTCTATTACCGAAGCACCGTTCTGCAGGGTAAATATGAGTAGCAATAGCTTCCATTTTGACAGTTTAACAACATCCATTGCGTCATTTACGATGTTGAGCAGACACATTTGTCGAAAATATGAAGTAATGGATTAGCAATATCTTTCAAAATGATTCAGATTGTGATTGATAGTGTGTTACGTAAGGCCGTGATATGAAAATTCGTGCATTATAATAAATAGGTGCTGTAGTATTTGTGTTATTATTACTTATTATTAGCTTACCAAAACGAGACACATGCTAGGGATGCATAGCTAAATCATAATAAGTACTAATATTAATCATTTATGCTTAGTGGTATTGACAACCAGCTCAGTGTCCGTTTTATCATCGTAGCGTAGGTAGTTCTTGGTAACCGCTGGGTCGCGAGTTCGATCCTCAGACAAATTCAGATTGGAATATGTTATTCGCAACAGTGGATTTCGATACCAAGACTTTCATACTAGCCTACCATTTAAACAGTTTTTCGAATCAGCGTGTTCGCGACAACGTCATTCGCTATAGCGGTTTTCGACTAAATGTGTTTTCGAACTGGCGTACCACTCTTAAAGTTTTTCGAAATAGCGTCCGTCGCAATAACGTCATTTGAATCTCCATATCACTTCCGTTACGTAATTAGTGTGCTGACAGTTTATGGAAATCTACCGTTCTCTAAAGGTTCTTTAAGGCATCAGTTCTTATTTATCATAGCTTCATAACCATAAGTCATAAGTTCATAACCGTGCCACTGTTACAATTAACTGATGAGGAAACATACGAAATTAAATACGAACATTAAGGTGCCTAAGGTGGATCAAAAGTTCCCGTGATTTTCTAAAGTGCGGGTAGAATAACAAACAGCGGTTAACCAATGCGATTAGGTAGTGCTAATATTTCCTCATCTTTGAGAGAGATCATACCTACGACACAAAAACAACACAATTTTGACTATAAAATCATCAGATATACTAGGTAACAAAGTCTGTGCGAAAAAATCTTCTACGAGCGAAAGTGAATTTCGGCCTCTGACTCGGTTTCGGCCGAAACCAGTAACGTTTTTTACAAAAAAATTACGATTTTCTATGTCCGTTTTTCTGCTTTCTACAGTGTAGTACCCTTTTGCTCACGAAACAAAAATCCACTCCGAAAAGATTTAAGTACCTACGTAAGTTTAGTTTCTTGAATATTGATTTGGAAATGGTACGGCCAAGAGTTTGTAAGTTAATAGGTCTTTACCTATGAAATTGCCGTTTTGTATGAAAAAATTTAAACGAATTTTTTTCATGTATTTTTTATTTGTATTAATCGAAGTAATCACCCATGCAATCAATGCATCTTTGCCATCGCAGTGGCAGTTTATTGATGCCCTTCTTAAAGAAATCAGCTGGACGGGAGGCAACAAATTCTTCAAAGGCATTTTGTACTGCCTCTCGGGTATTGAATTTTTTTCCCGCCAAGAAGTTATCCAAATTCTGGAAAAAGTAGTAGTCTGTAGGCGCAAGGTCTGGTGAGTAGGGCGGATGACGGAGAGCTTCCAACCCCAGTTCTTCCAACTTGGAGACCGTCTGCTGTGCAGTATGAGGTCGCGCGTTGTCGTGCAGGAGCAGCGGAGACAAGCGATTGACCAATGCTGGTTGGAGATGTGCCAGCTTCTCCATCATTGTGTTCAGTTCTTCACAGTACACATCTGCAGTAATGCTCACCCCGTTTGGTAAGAAGCTGTGATGAATCACACCGGCGCTAGACCACCAAACAGTGACCATCACTTTTCTAGGGGTAAGTTTTCGTTTAGGGCATTGTTTAGGTGCTGAACAAGGATCCAACCAACTTGCTGAGCGCTTGCGGTTATCAAACAGAATCCATTTTTCATCGCAGGTAACAATGCGGTTCAAAATTCCTTCATTTGTGTGTCTGTTGAGCAGTGCAAGGCACGTCTCGACGCGTACTTCGCGCTGACGATCATTGAGTTCGTGGGGCACCCATTTGTCAAGCTTTTTTACCTTGCCAATTTGACGCAAATGGACCAATATTGTTTTGACGCTAACGTCGAAAGCTGCTGCTAATTCAGCCGTAGATTGTGTATCATCAGCTTCCACAATCGCCTTTAATTCGTCATTGTCGACCAAAGTCTTCGGACGACCGCGAGGTTCATTTTTCAGGTCGAAATTTCCAGAACGGAAGCGAGCAAACCAATAACAGGTGGTGCGTTGGTTTGTAGTGTTAGCTCCGTAAACGTCGTTGATGTTGCGTGCCGCTTGTGCCGCGTTGCTGCCACGACGGTACTCATATTCCATAATTACTCGAATTTTTTACGTATCCATGATGACGAAAAAGATTGAAATGCGATGAAAATGTAACACTAATCAATAAACAAATGACTACTTTTGGAAAAAAAATCCATGTTTTTAAAATAAAATTAATTTGAAATTAGAATTCTTACCCAAACAAAAATTATTTTGATTTGAAATGGCCAGTACTGCAAAACGGCAATTTCATAGGTAAAGACCTAATATTAATACACTCGAGAGCAATGAATCCGGGTCACTTAAAGAATCCTAAAAATCTCGGAAACTAAAAATGCTAGGTTAATGCAATAAATTGTATTTAATAGACAATGTAATACTCCTTAAATGAAGGTATTAAAACTTCATAGTTATTGTAAAGTTATATCATAAAAAAATCTAATTTGAAAAAGGGCCACTTTCGAAGATGGAACTACGAAATTACAGCATTTGGTTTTGCTTTTGTTTGTAATCTGTCATTTATGTGGGTACATAAACCATGTTGATAGTGCTCTATATTCATTATTCAAGCTGAAATTATGTCGCTTACGCCTGAAGAATGCACCAGAATACTTACAATGCTGGAAACCGGCCGGAGTCAGCGCGATACAGCCAGGACTGTCGGTGTGTCGCTGTCAACAGTACAAAGAGTTCTCCGACGTTACGAAGAAACTGGTTCTAACCTACGCAGACCAGGAACGGGCAGAACCAGGTGTACCACAGCACGAGAAGACCGATACTTGGTGAACACCATGCTTCGAAATCGCTTTCTCACAGGAACTGAACTCACAAATCAGTTTCGACGCCTCGGAGGAAGTAACCCAAGTGCATGGACAGTAAGACGTCGGCTTGCTGAATCTAACTTAAAACCCCTTAGACCTGCAAACGGCCCTAAACTGGAGCGTGGGCATCGTATTTCAAGACTAAGATATGCCCAGAGCCACGTAAATTGGAGTATTGAAGATTGGTCAAAAGTTATGTTCTCCGATGAATCAAAATTTATGCTCTACAAGCACGATGGAAGACACAGAGTGTATCGAAGACCAGGGGAAAGATTCAAGCAAGCATGCATCGAAGAAAAAGTAGCCTACGGTGGTGGGTCTGTACTTGTGTGGGCCGGAATTTCTTCTGAAAGTCGCACAGAGCTGGTGATCATAGAAAACGGCTCTTTAACTAGCGTAAGATATGTGGAAGAAATCCTCAATGATCACGTTGGTCCATTTATGGTCAATTTAGGTGAGGATGCTATATTTATGCATGACAATGCCCGACCTCATACAGGTAGGATTGTGAATGACTACCTTCAAGAGATGAACATTACTCGTATGGAGTGGCCAGCGCGCAGCCCGGATATCAACCCGATCGAGCATGCTTGGGACGAGCTAGGCAGATGCGTAAAACAACGAAACCCTCCCCCAATCACGCTTCGTGAGCTCAAAATTGCTCTCACAGAGGAATGGGAGAATATTCCCCAAAATCGTATAAGGAACTTGGTGTACAGCATGCCAAACCGCGTAAACGCAGTAATGGAAGCACGAGGAGGCAATACGAAGTATTAAAATTCAAGAAAATCGTAATAAAGTTCAAAAATTTCATGTTTCCTATTTTTGTTTTAAGGAGAGATCAGCAGTTTTTTTCTTTATGTAATTTTGTGTTAATAAAATGTATGGTGACTCATATTTTTTTTACTTTCATTTAAGGAGTATTACATTGTCTATTAAATACAATTTATTGCATTAACCTATCATTTTTAGTTTCCGAGATTTTTAACATTCTTTAAGTGACCCGGATTCATTGCTCTCGAGTGTAGTATAAGAACTGTGCTGTCTGCCGAGTGAAGCCGCACCGCATGTAAATGGGAGTCTTTGCCCGCATCCGCCTCGTACCCATAATTATGTTTCTTTTTTTGTAAATTGCAAAAAAATTGTCACGGTTGCCTCTAATCACTGTAGCAGTTGCAACCGATAGAATCAACAATGTAATTTCGGTATCTATCGGAAGGTGGGCAAAACCCTATTTTGTCATTTTTCGTAGACCTGTATAAAGAATGGTGGTCCAAGTTGCAAGAGCTTTTTATATCAGCAAATTAGCGACCATCTATTTCTGTTAGCCAATTGTAGTCTAAGAAAGTCGGTTGCGATATCATGGTTAAAGAAATAAAAACGACCGGGAAAGCTAGATACAATAAGTTAGTTTTAGATTTATTTTCATTTTTGGGACGTCACCGGCTGACACTAACACTAAGAGTAGGTAATTATCATCAATATTGCAAAAACAGGGGGTTCAGTTCAGATATTGAAACCAAACAACCCAATAACTATATTTTATATTTCTTAGGTCACGAACTCTAAACACGCGCGTCAACGTTAATCTGAAGCAGCGCATTAACGATCAATTTTGATTTGAAAGGGGACACTTTGTTGGCTGAAGTAAAAAAGTTGGTTTTATATGGTGATGTTACAGGTACCACCATTCTAAATTAATATAGACAATGTTTTGGAATCTGCAGTAAGATGCAACAAGGTGACCCCTCTCGGCCTAGTCATTTTCAGCTTAGCTATTCATCCAATTATCCAGAAAGAAAATATAAAAAATTAACGGTGGTGTTTAGCTGATGGAACGTTAGGTGATGAAGACACCGTTTTGAAAGACCTACAACTCCTCAAACAGCAATTTAAATCTATTGGCCCGGAGCTTAACCCATCAAAATGTGAAATTTACTTTCTGACATTACCGACAGACAATTGAACTTACAGAAATTTAAATCAAAATTCTAAAAAAAAGTTCACTGCACCTCAACTAAATGCATGGTTCCCTAATTTTAAAGGCAGCTTTCTCAGCTCAGCGACGACGGTAAGATTAAAATTTTCAACACAATTTCTGACTGACACCAAAATAAATTTAGTTTTTGTATTCACACTGATTAGATACTGTTGTTTTTAGCCCAAACATTATATATTTTCTACGTTTTTCCCGTTATGGAAGTACGCACAGCCCTTAGACAAAATTGACCAAATTATTCGCAGTACACTAACATCCATTTTAATTGGGGCTTTGGACGACCGAGTGTGTCCTCAAGCCACACTACCCATCCGTAATCCTATCCGAAAATTATTAGTATTAGCTTACTGCCTCGGCTAGGCGGGAAAATTTTAGCCCCTTCCCTGATTGACTCTGAAGTGCCGTGATTGACCGATTTGCTTGCAGTGCGGTGGTTGCTTTAATGGCTTTTCTCGGATACAGATCGGCCTCACTCATCGCCAGAAACAGTGGGATAGCCGCTTTGCAGTTTGGTACGGAATTATCTTTATTAATACGTGGGACACTCAGAAAGTTTTGTGAAAATAAAAACAAAATGTTCTATAGGTGAATGTGTTTTAATAAAATTTTTGCAAAGTACTCTCCACTAGCCTCTAAAAGTTTCATGCGTCTGAACCAGTTTTCGAAACACTTTTTCCAGTCCGCCGCAGACACCTCGTTTACAGCCTGCTTGAACGCTGACAGCGCATCTTCCAGCGACGAAAATTGTATCCCTTTGAGCTGATTTTTTTATATTCGGGAATAAAAAGAAGTCACACGGTGCTAGGTCAGGGCTGTAAGGAGGGTGACCCAGGAGTTTGACCGGCGTGCTGTCCAGGAGGTTCCTCGTTTTGAGCGCGGTTTGCGAATGCGTGTTTTCGTGGTGTAGCAGTAGCCTGCGGAGCCCTGTTTGGTCGCATGTTGCTCCCAAAAGAGAAAACTTCTGCCAAGCATTTGGTAGTATACCAATCAGCGTTGATGCTTCTTTGGTTCCGTAAAGGAATTGACACCAAGTAGACAATCAAATTGAAAAAGCTCGCGATCAAAATCTTCCCCCCGCTTCTAGATCGCTTCACTTTGGTAGGCGTTGATTCGTTTTGAAACACCCAAACCGTCGACTGGCGCTTCGTTTCTGGATCGTATTGATAAATCCAAGACTCATCACTTGTAATGTTGTCATAAACACGCCGAGACGAGCATGCTTCAAATTTGTTTATCATATCACGACACCATTCCACCCGGGCCTGCTTCTGAGCATCGGTGAGGTTGTGCGGTTGGGTTGGGTGTGAGGTTGTCATTGTCACGCGAAGATTCACGTGTAGAATTTCGTGAAGGCTTCTCGATCCAACCTGCAGTATATGCTGAATCTCTTGATACATAACTCGCCTATTGTCATCGAAAAAAGCAAGTTTTCTTCCGTAACAACCGTCAAAGGGCGACCTCTTCTTTCTTCATCCCCCAAAGTTAGTCGACCGCGCTTGAATTCGTTAAACCAACGATACACGCCTTAGAAGGGCCTTCATCCATGAATGCCATTTGAAGTCTATCGTACGATTCGTCCGGTTTCAGGCAACACTTGAAATCGTAAAAATCATAACGCGAAATGTTCGCGGCGCAGATCCATTTTTATATGAGACACTATACTTAATTTAAATTAGCTCGCAAACAATGTGGAGGGAAATTATGAAATTGTGAGATGCAACATTCGTCAATACCCTTGCATCATCCCATCTTCCTCGCACGGCGGGCTGGGCTCGGGCGGCTGCTGCAGGTGCGGAAAACCTCAAACTGTGCAAATATTACAATCTTATTGGAAATTATATGTTCGAGCCATTTGGGGTTAAAACTTTAGGGCCTTGAGGTCCAAGTACCTCCTTAGTTTTTCGACACATTGCCAATCGCTTGATCTGGCAGCTGCCAGCCTTTTGGGCACTTTTCCTGTTTCCTGACAACGATGCGGCTGTTTTTTTTTATATCCTATAATTCTTTTCTTTTTAGGTTATACTTGTATATACTTGTACATATTGTTATTTTAAGACTAGCTTTCAAATTATGTAAATATTATAAGATAAAGAAATTAAAAATTTGTGGAATTTATGCTGTATAATAATGAAATAAAAGTTACATAGCAATGACTTACTAATAGCTTTTCGCTGTCTTAACTTATTGAAATAAATGTTTTAGCAATATCGTTCTTTTGCAGTATTGACTTTCCAACTGAGTTACGACTGATTGCAACATAACTTGAATGAGGACGAAAATTTCTGGAATGAGGGCGTGGTGCCCAATCGGTAACGATTGGGGGAAAATATCGTTACAGTTGGATCAATATTATTATTAGAGTCCACAATTTTCCGGAAGTCGTAATATAATAACGTCACGCTGTTTTTAGCATGGCGGACGCTGGCAGCTTTTATTTTCCTTTGATAGTATTATCATTCCAACTTCGTCATAGATGTTGTTACAAACAGATTTCCCTTAAAGATAATAATTATAATTATTTATTTTTATATACCAAATTAAACCTGTTTTCGTTTTTATGTCATGAACAAACAAAACGCCATACCAAAGTTTTGTAATTTAACACCCCAGTCGCCACTCGAATTTGCATTGGGTTGCATTCAGTTGAAGTGCAGCCATTCTTGGTAGTAAAGCGATAAAGATAATGCGAACGTTTGCATACTTTCGTTGAACATTGAACAATCGATATTTTGAGAGTGTTGCTTTTTATTTACAATGTTTTTTGAAGACAGATTTTGAGGACACCAAGTCAGGGTCCTGTAGGATCCGTAAGCGGCTATGGGATTCACATTTATGAGAGAATGGTCAGCGATTCCGACCTGCCTGTGTGTAAGTTCACCCTGTTTAGCGAAAGCAACACTAATAAGTACAACGCCAATTTCCAACATGGAGTGGAGACAATTGTATGATCACTACTATATAATACCTACTACTGTCTCATAGTAGAACAAACAAATTATCCGGTTCTCAAATTATGTAATTAAAATTAATACAAATAAAAGAACAAGGACATTGCTTTTAAGATAAAATATTTAAACAGATAATAATATGTAGTTCCCCCGTTTTCTTATCCGATCTTATGAAACAAAGACTACTTAAAACGAATTGATAGAGTGACTATCTTTATCGAAAAGTACAATTAGCCGTCGATCGATCACGATAAATACAATAGATAAACACACATAAATAATGCATTTTTTCGTTATGTATACCTACTGCTGCGCACAGACATGAATAAATATTGCTAGCCTTTTGTGGCACTCAGTATTGTGAAATTGTGCCCTTATATTGATTAGTTGGCCATTTTTGTGAAACAACGTGAATATCATTTATCAAACAATAATATAAATACCTAATTTATTTGCTCTACTAAACGCAAGAGTAAACCTTTGCAATAATCGTCTTGAATGGGGCATCCTAACTAATGCTTTAGCTCAAGTCCCTAAAAAAATTGTGAACATATTAGAAAGATGTCTTCAACAGGTGTTAACCGAAAATAATTATTTAAATATGTGTTGACTCAAGTTTGTTTCCACAGCTTAATAAACAATGTAGTTGGAAAATACCTAATAATCGAATTGCCACTTGTCTCAAAAACTAGCTACCGAGTGTTGCGCACCATTCACGATTAATTATTACCTACCAGTCAACATTTCAGCTTGTCCTTATCAATTTACTGAGGTAATTAAACGCTTACTTATCAAATAAATATGTTCACTTAGAAAAATATGTAAACAAGCGCTCACGATAAAGGCGTTCGTTTCTACATTTAGATAATGTTCATCGCAAGTTCGCAACTCGCAGTGCAATGAATTATTCGCACACCGTAGCAAAATACAAGTGTTGCCCCTGCACACATGTTTTTTGCAGTCGCTTTCATAAAAATAATACGTAGGTAGGTAATAATAATGTCAACAAAAATAATAAACTGTAAACACGCGCTGAACTACAACTTACCTACCTACTACGTACTTACTAACTAAACTTGATTTTATTTTATTATTTCTGAACAACGTGAATAATCAAATGACATTTGGCCTGTCGCTGTCCTCGAGACTAAATTTGTACTACCCTCTTGTGCGTAACAAAGAAATGACCACTACCTATCGGTATAATAAATTCGTATTAAAATGTTTCCATATTCATCGAGCGTAGTATGAATAGCAATATTATTTAAAATTCGACAGAGCAAACTTATTAGTTGGCGAGTGCTGTGATTGTGACAAAGATTCGGAGTAACCGCTTTTTCTATTGACGGAACCTATTAGTGCTTCTAACATAGTTAGCGAGATGCTAACGGTAACGTCTGTCGTGTATACTTTAAATTGTACTAAATGAAACAGCCGTTACGCGGCGACAACAACGACTAACTCACAAGACTTACTGTTCCGAAGAAAAGACAGTTCCACTTAGTTATGGACTGGTTCAGGTAAATAATTGAGCAAGAAACGTTGGCGGGAACATCGCATCTAGAAGCTTGGTGTCACTACTTACTTATTCAAAAGCTGGTATGAAGTTGATCTTACTTGTACAGGGTTGTGAACTATAATAGATATTCAGGACAAGAAAATCGATAAGTTATGTATGATAATGAATAACCTACATACTGCCTTCTAAACGCAGCAGGTAGGTTACATCTATCAAATTTATATTTGCTGAAGCCTTGAAACTGAAACAATATAGTAATATAACGACGTGTTTTAATTATAATTATGTCGCTATTTGTAGGAGACTTGTAATTATTATCCTTGTTTACTTGTGGATATTATTGTTACATTAATATTAAGTAATTGAATTTCATGCAATTACGTCGTGTTACCTAGGTCTGTGAAAAACATCGGGGTTATTAAGAGTTAAGATTTGTGAGTAAAATTGTGGGTTTATTTATGAGTTTTGCTATAGACGTTTAAAACAGGAAAACCCAGTTTGTTAAATAATGGGTATTATTCAACTAAATAGGTACCTACTACATTGGGAATATTAATTTAATTAACCACTATTGTTTGATTCAACGATAATATCGCACCTAAGCATTGTATTTATAAAATGCTTGGTCAGACTGCTTTGTAAATTATTTAAATATCCACGTTATTACAGTAAGTGCAAAGAAAAGTGAAAAAACTTATGACATTGACAAAATATTGCCATCGGCAAATGTCACACACAATTCATAATGATGGCCCATAAAACCAAAAGGTATTTATATATTTTCATGAAGGTTAGAGGGTACTAATAACACTCGTATATGACTGCTTATTTACCTATGTATATTAAAATGACCTGATATTATCTACGAAACAATCGTGCATTTTAACATCAGATAACGACTTTTATTTGACGTGTAATTCTGTTTACTATCACAATAATGACCTTTTTGACTGTTCCCGATAGCGTTGACTTCATGTTCTTTGTTCAATAAGATATAAGTACAGAAAATCTTTTGAATTACTACCTACTCAAAAATTCAAAATAATGCCTCTTTTAATTGAAATATTTATTTTTGAAGTGAGCTAATTGTTTTATGTTGGTTTCGGCTTTCGGCCCAAATAAGTTTCGGTTTCGGCGAACAAGTTGGGACCACATATTGATTCATAACAGGGTGACGGACTAGTTTATTGCTCAAGGTTTAAAACAAGGTAAAGAATCGATCTATTACCTAGAACTCCAGTTTCGCATTTTCGTGTGAAGACATTGAAACTAAATTTTACTAGAAATCACGTACTGAAGCGATTAAACAGGCAATGATTTAGCAGCATCATTATGGATCCAGCTCAAACAGTATTTAGAAATCCGACTCAAGGATTTAAGAATACAAGCGTGCAATTAATTAAACCAATAGGTAGAAGTGAAATTTTTATTCCTTAGTTCCAAACTTCCAATCAAACAAATAATTAATTAAGTAAAGTGTATATCTATGTGACCTCGTCGACCCACTTGAAGTACGTAAACCCTGCAAGGAAAGGTCACCGCTTAGCAGCCCTTGATTTAGATTCAAGCAGGTCGTGCAAAGTGTACTAAGGGTAGTTTTTTTTTAAATAATTAATTAATAACTAGGATAACATCTGCTCCTAATAGATTGGTGACACGGCCGCTTTCTAGAACTTTTAGACAAGACATTGATTGATGATGTTAGGCAGAATATTGTAATTACATTAAAACTAGATCCGCACCGTAATTTCACAACGCACTATTAATCACAATATAAATCATTTTTAAGGATATTTCTACTCCATTGCTTCATATGTTCGAGTCTCTGCTGAACAACGTAAAATAACGCAATGAATGTTGTTGAACTGTCAAATTGAAAGCTATGTTACATGGTACTAACTGTTAGTGAGTTACGCGATTACCCTGGCTGCCTGACTGAAGTTTGGCGTCATTTAAAGCATCTTCTGAACTCATGATGGTAGCTCAGGGCGATTATAGAATATAGTATACTATATTCTGCCACTACTGGACACTAATCTCCGAACACCGGCTTATTATCTAAAATTTTATATTATCTAAGTGTCGACTCGCGCGACATAACTCGCCCGAATCGACACTTTTAAATAATATAAAATTTTCTATAGGCGACTCGAACGAATTTCATTTATTTGCGGTTAAAGAAATTCGTATTAAGCAACTGGCACGTTTTGTATTGTATGTAATAAAGTTATTGTTTTTCCTTACTTTTCGTTGTTTTATTAACGTTTTATTTAAAACGTGCCAGTTGTCTAGAAATTTTAGATTTTTCGATTAGCCCACTAATAAATCAACTTCGTTCTAGTCGCCTTTAGAAAATATTGTATTATTTAAAAGTGACGATTCGCCCTATTCGGGCGAGTCGACTAACAAGAACAAACATCGCGAGGCATATTGTGTAGCAAACGCCTCAATATGCCTGCGACGTGTAGTAGGCGCACGCGGTAAAGAAAAGTGAAAGTGAAAGGGTTATTGGTTATAGGAGACGCACTGACTTTTTCAAAGGATATTTTGTACGTCAGGTACTGTTGGACCCATAATTTGCATTGAGAAAGTGTACAACCCCAATATATGCATTTTGTACGTGTGGGCTCACAACTGGCTTCAAACATGAGAACGGAGGAAGCCAGCTTTGTTCGGTTCGGACTGAACCTTGCCTCGGTCCAATGCACAATGAATTCCGAACCCGCAAACAACTTGTCTGCTTCCAGTCTAGCCGGATGCAGCTGAATACCAGTATTTTACATGGTGCGACAACCTGGCTGACCTCCACAACGCAGTTACTGAGTAACTCGACAATAGTTGGCAAGATTGGTTGACAGACTTTAGGACTTGGACTCTGGTGACTACCTGTAACGACTATCAAAGATCTACGAATATCAGTCAGGGCCAACGGTTTAACGTGCTTTTCGAGGCACAGAGTGGTCTCAATTTTTTTATGGGTCGTCACCCATCCACGAACTGACCACAGTTAGCGTAGCAAATTTTCCAAATAAGTAGGAAAACCCTGGTATTCATAGGAAAAACGCACTGTCCGTGAATGCAGAGCTGGATGCCCACATTGTCATCTTAGATCTCAGAGACCTACTCTTAGTACGACCAAATGCGATTGAGTTTCAATTAAGTAACGCTTACTTTCTGAAAAGAAAATCCATCAAAATGCTATTGGTCTAGCTTAACTAATCATAAGACATTCGTATGACAACTGGGCCCGACGAAGATTTAAGGCGTACGAGGCCAAGAAGATCCGTCGATGGATAAAATATGGTCAACCCATGAAACTTGGCAAGCGGCTTATTAGTCGAATCGCACAGATTTACTCGCCCGAATAGAGCGAATCCACCCTTTTAAATAATATAATATTTTCTATAAGCGACTAGCACGAAGTTAATTTATTTGTGGGCGAATCTACAATTCCAGAAATACGTATTAGGCAACTAGCACGTTTTGCATAAAACGTCAAGGAAACAACGAAAAGTTAAGGAATAAGACCTACATTAAAGTTATTTACATAAAATACAAAAGAGTGGAATAATCAGCCAGCAAGCGCAGCTAAACCTCGCAGACTATTCCGGGTCGCATATTTATCAGTAAACTATTGAACACTACTAAATAGGTACATACTAAGTACCTAAACGCCTTAAATGATCAGTGTGATAACAAAAATAAAACGATGGTTTATTCAATTTATCATGGAAAAGGCCTATAAATATCTGCCACGGTATTACAACAACCACACGGTATCACATTTCTGACAACCATGTTTGACAATTATCCGTGATCAATTATTATAATGTCTACTTATGTTAAATACACTGATGACCTCATATTGAGTATGTCCCGCAAATTATGAGGATTAAACTATTCAGTAGATTTTATTAAATATTTTGCGTTCATATACCCCAGAGATTTTTTTTAAATTTATGATTGATGACATCTATTTAATTTGATGCTCATTGTTAACAAGACAGCATTTTACTGAAACCATTCAAAGCTTTTTACAGTAATTAATGACATGAATAATGTAACGAGGGACGTCATTACTTTGCTTATCAAGAAAATGGGATCTTGTTCATGAAATAATTTGGAAAATGTCTATAACACTTTGCTTTCAGGTTTTTTTCATCAACAATGAAATATTTCTTGAAAATAATTTCCTATTTCCTTACCAAGGCTAGAATACAACTCACTTTGGGCCATTATCACTTCAGATATTGAAGGTCGTCTTTTCACTGGGTCGATCCACCAAAAATACAATTTAGAATTTTCTTAAACTAACTCTTACCAAAAAGAACCCAAATAACAGTCATATGAATTCATTTAAAAAAAACACATAAATTGAATAGTGGTTCCTGACTAATCCTGAAGCGCACTAAGGAAAAGGCAAAGAGTCGTTTCTTTCTGTAATATGTAAAGTTGTGGCACAATTAATTAAGTCTTCAATCAGCGCGTCCTACCTGTTATGACCTATGGAGCCGAAACGTGGAGTCACGGTACGGCTGGTCCGTAAATTCTGGGTCGCTTGGAGTATCTCTGAGGGAAATAATCCGGAATGAGGTGATCCAGCAGAGAACCAAAGTAGTCGACATAGACCGCCACCGAATAATCAAGCTGAATTGGCAATGGGCCGGCAAAATTAGCCGAAGAACCGATGACCGTTGGGGTAGACGTGTACTTGAGTGGAGACCGCGAATCGGCAAACGTAAGGTAGGACGCCCTAAGGCTAGGTGGAGCGACAATCTTCGCAGGGTGGCTGGCAGACTAGCAACTGGTTGAGAGTTGCCGAGAAGTGCGCTGAATGGCGTGCAATTGGAGAGGCATATATATGACAATCGATTTCATCCAAATCAAAACCAGGACAGTAAATAGAAAGTGCTGTTCCGAGCTATCATAATCGCTGACATAAGCACCGCCCTGTTTTCCACCACCACATTATGCTAGACGAAATCACTAGTTTTAATGACTTTAAAATGCATGGCATAATACGCCCATGTTCCCACTGCTCGGACACAGGCTCTGTGAGAAGGAATAGGCCGTAATCCACAACGCGGGCCCAGTGCGAAATGGTGGATGTGACATGTTTTCGAAGTATGTTTTCCTTCACCGTTTTGGAAGCAGGGGTAAAGAAATCACTTACATAGAGTGCCTGACTGGGTTCGAAGTTCGAAGTCACGATCTAAAACCCTTAAGTCGTGGCCATTACAACTGCCACCACCGCTCGCTCTATTTAAAAGGGAATCTCGGTGTATGCATGTAATTCTAAACTGTGTCATTAATTAAATATACAATATCTGGATGACCAAGCTTTGCTCGGTTTTTTTGTTTTTTTTTTGTTTAAAATAAAACCTAGCTAGATCGATTTATGGCCCCCGAAACCCCCTACATACTAAATTTCATGAAAATCGTTGGAGCTGGTTCCGAGATTCAGATTACGTATAGGTATACATATTGACAAGAATTGCTCGTTTAAAGGTATTAGATTATATAGGACTGAAGAAACAAATTGCTTTTTTTTTTTTTAATGCATTACTTATTTCTCAATTTCTTATTTTAAGTTACGTTTTTCTGGTGTAACGGAACGCAAGCTCGAAACGTGTCTTCGAAAATTCCGGAAGTAACCTCAAAAGGCTTGTGAATGAATATATTTTCTTAGCAAACTGCTTGAATTCTCAGCAAGGTAAGTTAGTAAGTGCGATTTCTGCTTGAATAAGCACAAGCAATAATTTAATTTGCATGATTTGGGGCTAAAACAGAGATGCAAGCAAAGTAGCATCGTGATAGGTGACGTCACAATATGGCCGCGACGATAACGCACGTTTGAACTTTATTAGACAATTGTTTAATTTTATTAATAGTTTTGAGCACCAAACCGTAGTAAAAGTCGACTTTTAATACTTTTCTTGGGTTTATATTAACGTGCTTCATTGATTTGAGAAAAAAAAAATTACATGCATATTCCTTATTAACTCGTGCTTATTACAACATGTTACAGTTCATTTTAAATCATTTCACGTTACATCATCTGCATAGCCTTTTCCCCAACTGTGTTGGGGTCGGCTTCCAGTCTAACCGGTTGCACCTAAATACCAGTATTTTACAAGGAGCGGCCTATCTGACCTCCACATCCTAGGTAATACGATACCCCTTGGTAAGACTGGTAGTCAGACTTTTGGGCTTCTGACTACCCGTAACGACTGCCAAAGGTTGACACGAATGACAGCCGGGACCAACGTGGTTTCCAAGGCAAGGGGATCTCGATATGTAATGGAAGGCAAAGGATGGTACATACATCCATAAAATTACCGCGGTTAGCGTAGCTTAACCTTTGATCGACCAGTGTGAAAAACCAAAAGCGAAGTCTAAATATAAAAATAAACGAAACAAGGAGCCAAAAGTAAAAACTAAAATCAAGCTTACACGAGTCTTCACTTCCACACTATCTATATCTATGTACAGCCAACTGTATGTAAAGTAACGGTTAAAAAAAAAGAAATTGTATGTACAGAGAGGTGGTCGGGTATCAGAAACTTCGCTCAGTGGATTCACCGGACATTGACCAAGTTCCACAAGTTTACCATTCCATCCTCTATTGATACTTGTTGTTTTGAATATCCAATTCACTTCTAGTGCCCAAACAATCGCCTTGTTATAAAAGAATGTTATGTAAACAACGCTGGCTGCCACCGACCAGTTTTCAAAACAAGAGCCACAGTACGATTTTTCTTCTGTTCATACTTATTAGCTTTACAAGTGAATTGCTAACAGCCGCTCGAGGAAAACAATAAACTTTAATATCCAATTTAATTAGTTTTGTACGTAATTATAATGTTATTTATACCGTTTCGTATCGCTGACTGAAATACTGTGTAATCGTGAGAATTTTAGGTAAATTCAAATGAAACAATTATAATTGAGCCTCGTTTGTATTGTCTAGTGTAGAAATCACACTAATGTTTAAACATGACGCATACATGTTACTGAATTTGCGTGGAATTAATCAAATTTGCATTATTTCAAAATGGTTGGCTGGGAAAAAGTAGCTCCATGATAACCAAGGAGCTATGTCAAAGAACAAATACGGAACCGTTATAGGTAGGTGTAATATTGATAAAGAAGATAACACAATATCAAACTTCCGTATGAAGATAAAGCCTGAAATTGTGTACTTTAAAATAGACGACATAAAGTTATTGAAACGAGGACAATCGATACAATATGACGATGTGTGGGCTAGATAGTGAAATTAATAGATATATTTTTTTTATGTTGGAGGGTGGTGACTGTGTCATTAGGGGTGGGGTGTCCTTGAAACTGTTTGTCAGGGTCCACACGAATACCAGTCGATGTGTTATATTAACCCATATTGACGGACGAGGGGGAAATGCGCTATGGAAAACGTAATTACGATGCATAACACTTATTAGTTTTGTTTGCTATTTTGTGGACATTATAAACATGCAAGTGCCTTTTGCTATGTGAAAATTTATAATAGTTGTATGTCTTAGCTTATTATGTTAGCCTAGTGTCATTATTAGCAACTAGTTTTCGCCAGCGGTTTCACTGGCATCCTAGGGGACTTTATGCTTCATTTGCCTGGATAGGAGTATCCTATGTGTGGGTTCATCCAGGATATACCTAGTGTACCCACTTATTTGCCAAATTCGCAACCAACCGTACATTTTTGCGCATAATAATTTATAGTGGTACTGATGTTACTGCGCACATGCAGTGCCTACGTTGATATTTTATTATGAAGTCAACGAACGCTGAGAGTAATTATGCCTAAAATCCACGTATGTATGCTGCATTCGCGATTTAGTTTCCAAACATGTAATCAACCACGGTTTTTTTTCTTTCGATAAACAACTTTAATACTGTTCGCCAAACCACTTCAAATTTTTTATGAATTTTTTGAAAGCAAGTTAACTTACACTATAAAGGTGATATTCGTTTAGGTTAGTAGACTTAGTAGTAACATCAATAGGGTGTTACACTAATTTTTGAAAAGTGTCTTAATTAGATTCTAGAGTGCTAATAAACCACTAAAAAAACATAATTTTTTTATTTAATCGGTTAGTGCCGTAAACACGCATAAAAATTCGCGCGTAATTTGACGAAAACGCTGGACGCAGTAGACGCCATATTGCTCTGTGGGTATGACGTCAGTTTGCTAAAAACAAATGCGCTGATATTTTGTATGACAATTGGTTATAATTTAAAAAATGAGTATTTTTCTACTTATCGTTGGTTTGCTGTTCCTGAATGCAAAGTATTATTTAAACGAAAATTACTTTGGTTACGAAAATAATAAAACTACAAAGTTGCTCAGTTGACATGCGGTATGACGAAATAACATAGCGGCTACTATTTCATGGTGTTCAAAAACAGATTTAAAAAACTACAATCTTTAAATTTTATATTAAAATTTATTTTGTTGTTTCATGAACTAAAACTAGCATTTTCCGACTGCATTTTGCCTAAGCTATCTCAATAATATATTTTTAGATTTTTTCTCGTATAGAGTAAAATACCCTATTGGAAACAAGTATTTGAATAGACTTTATGTGCACAGTGAAGTGTACAAGCGAATGAATTATAAGATGGCGACTATGGTAAGGTGGAGTAAGATATCAGTTTAAAGTAAAATTTTAAAAAATGGAACTCTTGCTTCTGTCTGAGCTGCGGTGGGTTTTCTTTATTTCAGAGATCTACAGCGACTGTGTAATTCATATACATACAACTAAAATTGTGACTTTGCAGTTTAAGTCTGCACTTAGCACATGCAAATTATGATCAGAGATACAGCTTCCAATATAACCGAGTTGTTAATGCCGATACATAAAAGAGACTGCTGCTGCTGTGAGAACTTCACAGTGCTGTGGCCACTGTGACGATGTTAGTCATTCCTTGCGTTTTGCTAACACAACGATATCAACAATTAGGTAGTTAGCCAAGCATGGTTAGACATAGTAGTCATAAAACGATGACTATGTGGATGTCTTATCATAATCTGTAATTATAAAATGTATGTAGGTGCTTTGAAAATATACCCTGAATTATACTGTATAGAGTACAATATTCAAAACACAATGTTTTTTTTTATATTGTTGATAACCGTACCTATTGATATTATGCATGATTGATCGATCCGTCTTTACACAAATAGTATCTACTTATACTAGTGATGGAATAAACATTATTAAGATATCGAATTAAGTAATGTACGTTTAAATTAAAGTAACATGTTTTATTTTAATTTGTCACTGTCGTATCAGACATGTTTGTGCTTCTGAAACAAAATAAATGTTGTGACGTCTTTTAGTATGACCTACGTGTCTATTACTTACAACAATTAAAGGAATTCTACTGGTTCTTGTTTAATTATATTATTTATTCCGTGAAAGTGTTTTAGGAATAAATTTAATTCCTGTTGGAGTTCCACAAGTATGCTTAATAAACGTTTATTTCCTTACCTTGTCCCAATTATTTCTTAGTCCCTCACTGTCTGTCACCTCAAGTCCTCTGTAAATCTATAGACTATACAGACCTTCATAATTTCCGTACCGAAATAACAAGAGGCTAAAAATAAAAATGCCTATCAAAAATAAAATTGTGATCTAAAATGATGATGAGCTAGCTCTTCATTTAGCAGCCGTTAAATTAACTTTAGCTAGATAGACCGACTAGGGTTGCCAACCTTGCCGGATTGCCCGGGAGACTACGGTAATAATGGTTAACCTCCCGACCCCCCGGGGGGCAATAATTTCTCCGGTTTTTCGAAAATGATATGCATCCGTCGCTCGTATGTCGCTACTCGCTCGGAATACCGCGTGCCGCTGCCGGTTTAAACCTGTTCGTCTCGTCGACGATGTTGATTCGGCGGTGTGTGTCTCTGTCTCGCATGCCCACCCGCGGCTTGCCGAGCATGGAGCGTGTATGGCGCGTTTGTCTCTTGTTCTCAGTCCCAAAATCAACACCTACTCGTTTTTTTTTTTTTCATGTAAAAACGTTTATGATTTTGTGGCAAAAACCCGTCAATTATTACATGCTGCTCGAAAGCAAATATAAATTCAAAAACTAGACTTTTGTTCAAAATATTCGATTTTTTTAAACTCTCCCGGGTTGGTCCTTTTGACAGTTGGCAACCCTAGGGCCGACGACCTTAAAAGGTGGCTGGGTCAGACTGGATGCGGTAGGCTTAGGATAGTGTTGTGGCGTAGCTTGGGAGAGGCCTATGTCCAGCAGTGGACTGCGATAGGCTGAGTTGATGCTGTAGACTTTTAACGGTATTATGAAGTCGCTTGAATTATTATCGTCTTCTTCCTGCCCTTGTCTCGTGTTGGGGTCGGCGCAACACGTTTACTTATTCTATTCTTCCGTCAACCGTCACGTCATCATTCTCATTCATTTAAATACTCACACAAATCATCCATCTTTTCTTTGACCTTCCTCTCCCTCTCCATCCATAAATATTTTTATTCATCACTCCTTAAGTCATATGCGTTTCCGACTTCCTCATCGTGTATGAAGGAAAAAATACCAATTAAACTTACGCGGAAGGATAATTTAGGGAAGCTTCGGTAACTATATGGAGAGACTATTATTCATTGCAGCAAGTATCTTTCACAGCAAATATGTAAGTATCTTCAGAAATTAAACTGACGATCTTTGACCACATATGCGGTAGATAAAATAAAAATAGACGCCTCGCTGAAATGAGCGCAGTACCTAAAGGAATAATCTTAAAGATAAACCTATTTACAATACAGTAATTGCAAAAGGGGGGAAAACCCAAAATTGAAGGACTGACTAATCAGTTACAATTGTTCTAACCTTGGAAAGCCGAAACCGAAATCGAATTTTGGTATCTGTCTTTATTTTGGCCAGAATTGAAACGTATACTATATTTAAATGATGTAATTTATGCGTAGATTGATGCTCGTACTGGCTAGTGTGTCATGCTGTCATCACTAGAGTGCATAAATGCCCGCATTGCGACATTTTAAAGTTTGGTGGCTTCCTATTCTTTCGAGAGTTTAGGATTTAGTGTAATTTCTACGTTATAAAAAGGCCGCTATTGTGGTTGGATTTAGTGAATTCGCCAGCAATAGTTTTAATAGACTGACAATTTTAAGATGGATGAGAGGCGGGGTCGCGCCAGACCACGCGGAGGAGAGATGGCGGCCGAGTTTGATAAATTCCGTCCAAACTGGAAGGAAAATGGAGTGCCTAGAAGTGGGACAGATAAAAAATATAAAAATGGCCGAAACCAACTGTTAAAATAACAACACTCGTGATTACATCCTTGTTACAAGTCTCATGAGGTTAGAAACAAATCTGACTAGCAGTATAACAAGTGTGTTCTTGTCCAGCTCCACAGATACTAGCATTTGTTTTACTTTTCTCGTTTTACCTTTTCATTAAGCAAGTGTTGTGTAGTATGGACTACACAACCTGCAATAGGGTATTACACTCTTCAATTTTTAAGTGTCCTAATTCGATTCTAAAGTGCTAATAAACCACAAAAAAACACGACTTTCTTATTTAATCGATTAGTGCCGTAAAAATGCATTTAAATTTTACATTTTCAAATTTCGCGCGTAATTTGACGAAAACGCTGGACGCAGTGGACGCCATATTGGTCTGTGGGTATGACGTCAGTTTGCTAAGTAAACAATTTATTGGGCTGATATTTTGTATGATAATTGTTTGTTATTGAAAAAAATTGTTATTATTATGAAATCTTTAAATTGAATTTTAAAATTTATTTTGTTATTTCATGAACCTAACATTTTCCGACTGCATTTCGCCTGAGCTATCTCAATATATTTTTTTCTCATATAGAGTAAAATACCCTATTGCACTTGCATATTGAAAAGGAATAAAGCTAGGTACTTATCAAACCTCTGGAACTCCCAAAAAAAAAATTTGCTTTATGGCATGGCGTCCGGTGAGATGTTCTTTTGTAGCTCTAGACCTAATGAGGAAAAAATCAAGTCCGCGCGTAAAATAAATGTAGCACCATACTATAATAATAATAATAATCAGCCTGTACTGTCCCACTGCAGGGCAAAGGCCTCCCTTTTGTTTTTCATAAAATAAATATTACAAATATATAAATATATATTTATAATATTATAAATATAAATAAACATAAATATTTTATAATTTATACAAATAAACACATATCTTACCTGTCTGAACCTCATGAAGGAAAAAAAAACATGTATGAAACCGGTCTGCCTTGCTGTTTGAAGTTTTTTTTGTGCAGTTTCACAATACACAACACATAAATCTTGGGTCTACCCTCACATGTAAGGGTTTAGGAATTTTGTATAGTGATGGACCGAATATGAATAATCGGATCAATGTTCAATTAAAAGTTTACCGAACCGAATATTTGGCAGGATTTGGCGCGGTTTCAAAAATTAAAGTCTGTGCTTGTCGAGCGCGTTGAAGTGCACGTCCCTTACACTACGTGACGTCGCTACCCCTTGACGGCCCGGATTATGATTGCATCATCTAGTATAGTCAGATACGCATCTGCACCTGGTTTTTTCGGGGTTTATTGTCTTGTGGTACGGAACCATTCGTGTGCGAGTCCGACTCACACTTGGCCGGTTTTTTAATGCAATTTTATTCGTTGTTGTTCGGCACTTTTGCCGAATGATCGGCCGAATACGAATGTTCGGTAAATCTGCCGAAAACCGAACATAAAACGAATATTCGGCCCATCCCTAATTTTCTGTATCCGGGCGAAGCCCAGTTACAGGCGGAAAAACCTTGCAATTGAATGCAGTTTATATGAACCTATGCCTGAATCCTAGTCCTTAAGTTTTCCAAAACCTTAACCCAGAAATGCGTGCATAGAGTTTAAACCTGTAAAGCCACATAACCCACCTCTCTGGACCGCATAAGGAAGCGTACAAGTCTGCCTCGCAGCACAGCAAGTGTGTTCTTGTCCAGTTCCACTGAAGTCCCTGACAGTGACTGCACCAACACTTGCCAACGGGACAATGAGGTTTCAAGAAGACGGATGTCCTTTTTGTCAATCCTGAAACATAATATGACCAGATTTTTTTATAAAAAACTTTGATTGGGGTAAAGGGCTCACAAAAACTTCATATATTTTCAAATGACTTATGTGTTGTTTAAGACATTCTTAACAGCACATAAGACTTTACAGTGGGGCAAAAGTAAAAAAGAGATGCACTTGAGAATTCAGCCCCTTGCCACTATATTAGTTCTTTATTTTGAAGTAGACAATAGCAAGCAAGCAGTAGTTAGTAGTACTGAACTAATTATACAGGGACATTGGTACGCAAACTGTAACCATGAATTTAGCACATGATTCTAGTTTCCCTAGTGTATAAATTTTTCACTGGCTATCCAAAAAAAATCTCCTGTTTTATAGAAAAGTGCAATACCTATGTTGTCAATATGTACTGCACAGCTAATTCTTTCTATTAACGAACTGTATCCGACCTACTTAGATGTTTAGTTAAATTGTTGATACCAAATGTTTAAAACGAGCGCTAATCCTGCCGACAAACTGTCACGCAGTTTGGCAGGTTTATAAAATTTGTACACGTTTTGATCCAAATAAATGATTTATTTATTTATTATTATTATTAACTAAATATTTCAATGCAGGGAGGATCAGAATCATAAATGTCCCTGCCACCATGTATATTCAAGGGAAGTTAATATCCAAGTAATATATGTACCTGTCAGCTAGTTGCATTTCAATATCCATGCCATCTTCCTTGTAGTCTGGCAACTCATTGTCATTCATTGTGTCTTCAGCATCAGAGAATGTCATCACTTCAGATGAGGCTGGAAAATAACAGCAAAATATTACCAACTAACGAAACTGGCGAAATGTGGGTGTAAGTACAGACGCCAGCAGGTCAAACTATCCCAAACTGTAAAATTTTCCCACTTGAACATGAACCTTATCCTATTTTAATAAAGTTGAAAATCTATCAAAGAAATTTGACAGATTGGAGTAGCTTGATGTGCTGGCATCTGTACAAGTACACCTTTGCCCCTCGATCTATTACAGATTATCAAAGCGGTGTATTAAGTTTGTGTAGTTAAAAAAATATTAGCTACATGGAGCTATGAACATCATCATTTGTCTAGCTTATTCACCAAGTATGTTGGGGTCAGTTCCAGTCTACCCTTATGCAGCTGAATACCTTCCCATTCTGTGTCACAGTAACAGATACATGTTGGTGTTGTTGTAGACTAGAAAGCCCTAGCTTATAAATAAATGCTCAGCCTCTGGCCAAGGTAAAGAAGCCCTTGGGTCACGGGAAGTGTCAACCAGCCGTTTCGAGATATCCTCATTGAGAGCATGAGCACTCAGACCCCACCGCCCTAGGGTTTCAACCCCAAACGGCTCGAAAGTATAATTACCAATAACGTTGCTATACTCTCGCCGCTTGAGGTTGAACCGGTCGAAGTGGCGGAGCTTGGGGGAGGCCTATGTCCAGCAGTGGACGTCCTTCGGCTGAAATGATGATGATGATGACTCTCGCCGCTTGAGGTTTTCCGCAGCCGCAGCGGCAGGACCAGCACAGCACACCGAGCCAAGAAGATGGCATAGCGCAAGAGTATCGTCACACATTGCATCCCACACTAAATGCCTACCCATCTTCCATGGAAATAAAGACATGCCGTACGGTCTCTTGCCATCGTCGCGTGCCGAGCCATTGGGTTCTATTACAGCTGGAACGCCGACGGTGACAAGGGCTCGTCGGATGATGTCGTTAATGTTCGCGTGTCGCGCTAATCGACTCGCACTGCGATTGCAAGATAGGCCGTGGTGTCCGTGACTGTTGACAACTTCGCCACAGTGACAGCGATGAGGAGAACAACACGGAGCTCCTAGTCGTAGGGAAGCAGCGAGGCGGAAAGTAGAGTCGTCGAACAAAGTGCCAATATTCAACGACGGTAGTGCATGAAGCCACAGACCCGACTCCCATATACCCACAGCCAGTAGTGGCACACGCTCTGCAGTAGTAGTAGAATGAATTGACTTAAATTGTCTTGTACAACTCTGCAGAGCGGCTCATCCTACTGTCTCTGAGAAAATGGATTATCAGATAGTTTTGAGTTCGGGCAAGCGAGTTTCCGGGTATCCATAGCCTTGGTGAGGCACGGCACATCAAAATCAATCAGTGTGGAGGCTAAGATTTTCCTGGTTAACTTCTCAGTGCCGTGGACCGAGGATATGAAAGCCGGTAAACTAATACTGGTAAAGCAGACGCCGAGGCCTCCCAATCTAAACTGTTAATAAACTAACAGGTTTGGTACTATACTTATGGCTAATATTACAAATAAATACTTTTCCACATTAGGGTGAATCCTATAAGTGGTGAAGTTTTTGAATGAGGTTAGAGTAGTCCAAGATTAAATCCCTGAAAAAGTTTAAAATTTAATGATTAAATGTCTTACCTTTGGGCAATGGTTGTACAGTCTGGTTTGGCAATAGATGATACTGTTTCAGGAGTTGCCAATGTGCCAACAAAGTCTTAGCATTCCGTGACGGATAGAATATGTGTGGATTCTGGTCCAACAACTCTTGAAACTTTTCCAGTGGCGGGAGAGATGACTGTAATCAAGAGCCAATATACAAATTATTATTATGTGGTTAGGTTAAAATAAATCATGATAATTTTCACACTAAACGGCACCCTAATTGCGTAACATACGATTAATCATAATCGGTTTAATTTTGACAGTTCAACAATATTCATTGTGTTATTAACGTTGTTGAACAGACACATTTTTGAACATATGAAGCAATGGTTTAGAACTCTGTTTCAAACCGAAACAAATTATGATTCATTGTGAATTACACAATTAGGGTGCAGGTTTTATTACATTCTGAAGTAACTATTTATGTATTTAGCTTATTAGTCTCTAAGAGTAATTGCATGTAGCATGTGGACTCAGCAATCATTCTGCTGATAGTTGCAATAGCAAATGGGTTAATAGCCAAGAGCCTCAAGGAACTCCTGAGGAGGCTCTCATTAGGCAGCTGGATCAAGGAATCAATTCAGAAAGCGGTACTGATGGACCAGCTTGCATTGTTACTCGAGGTTCCTGTCTCTGTAGCCCTGACCGCAAATAACTTGACCCTGTTCCCAATACCGGTGCGCTACTATATGTATTTCATATTCTAATATTTAAAATGTAATTTATATGTATGTTTAGTGCAATGAATTAAATAATAACTTAGAGGAGGCTGGCATACTGGAGCATGAGGATTGGCACTAGTGAGGATAAGCCCAGCAGTGGGCATAACTCAGGCTGTGGATGCTGATGATAATGAAATAATAACTTACAGGAACCATTGGAATTGTGGCAAGTAATTCTTCTTCAGCATTAGAGTACAGTGCTTGTTGCTGCACCAATGCTACCAAGTCTGGATGCAAATTACGCATAGCTGCGATAGCCACTCGTGATATTTCCGCATTGTACAGCAGGGCATACCAACGAGACTGTAGCTCACTGACGGTAAAGCGGCAGGAGAACTTCACTCCACGGTGGACTATGCGCAAGTCATTGGTCTGAAAAGATGTAAGTTAAATTATTCGTTAATACTAGTGATATACCAACTAGTCGCTGACTAGACGGGAAAGCCGACTAGTCGGCCATATTTGTAGTTGGCGTTTAGTCGGCGACTCATAATTTCAGCCGGATGACGTCCACTGCTGGACATAGGCCTTCCCCAATTTGGGGGGGCTTGCCATAATCGCCACGCTTGGAAGGCGGGTTGGCGATCACAGTATGGTGGTAAAATGCATAGAGAACGCTGCTGCCTATTCTCTAGTAAGTCCCTTGTCGCCTTCTACGACACCCGCGGGAAGAGATGGGACGGTGCTATTCTTTACGTCCAGCACCACACGGAACTTACGTCCGGCACCACACGGAACTTACGTCCGGCACCACACGGAACAACTAGTCGGCCCACTTTTTACTCGTATTAATATACTTTTAAAAAAAAAGATGGTGATTGCAAACTTTAGTGTAATTATTTTTATTATAGAATCAGCTTTACAGTTTACTTTCAATGCAATCTAGAATAGGATAGGAAGACATGGCGACTCGCACTTAAACAATGATAGAATAAATGCAAAGCAAAGAAAAACATGTCCTGACAATTCCACCTGGTCACCGGGCGCCGCGAACCTACGAGCCGAAAGCGTCGTCACGGACATTGCCGATGTCACCCGAACTCAACCCAAAGCAATGATCGGCTTGGCCGATTAGTCGGCCATTCTGCAGCCGACTAGTTGGCTAGTCGGCCAAAGTCATAATCAGCCCATCTCTAGTTAAATACTGGTAAAATTAACATCATATATTTTGTAGATCGCTAAAAAAAGTTCAACAAAATAAAGAGTGTTTGTGTTTTGTAACTGTTAAAAATATTTAATTTTCAATTTCTTGTTATTTAATGAAGATAGATAAATCCTTACCTGCTGCACACCTAGTATCAATGCAAGATCATCTGTAGGCTTCCATCGTCCCAGATCCTTGGTCGATAGGTGACTCAGTTGGCCTTTACGGCGAATCTTACGACCAAAGCTCCCACCAGCAGAAACTTTGCTGGAAGCCCTGCGACGCTCTGGAGCCGGGAGTACTGGGGGCGTGGACGCGGCAGCTACAGGAATCTCTGACACTTGGCTGACTTGGCTCGTATATGACTGTGTGCGCATTCTTTTGTCCCCTTTTCCGATTGAAGATCCAGGCAAACCACTGTATTCCACCAATTCATCATCAAATCGCCTGCGTTTTATTGATCTTGATGAACTGAAACGTGCAATAATTAAACCAGTATTACAATCACAATCTATTGTTTTTTCCTGCTTTTCATGAATCGAACAAAAAGTACCTGCGTCTTTTATTGTCGTCTGGCGCATTATGAAATGGAGATCGTGTAGTGCTTGGATATTCATTGCTGTCCGAAGCATTGGATGGTGTGGCTGGGAAATCCATTGTTTTTATATACTCTCGATACACTTACACATATTATTTTACAACTACAAAACATTAAAATATTAGGTTTTCGATGGCAAGAGCAAACTGAACTGTCAGTGTCATAATGTCAATCAATCAATAATCAAAATAAAAAAATCCTAGGTACACATTATTGATCGCAGTTGGCTTCTAAAATGTTTGGAATTTTGGATGATATTCTCGCTATATGCAAAACAGTCCGGTTTTTGTCTTTGGTTGGAGACGTCATATTAGTCGATTAAGTTTTGAATTGGGGTACTCCACTACTAGCAAGAACATTTATATGTCTGTGAAGAACAACGATGATTAGTATATGGTGTTAGAATTTAAATGATGCTTTGTGGGCGGGTGTCAGTGTGTCAGGTGTCAGTCAAATAGTTGTCAATGTCAATTTTATTTTAGGTTATGTTGTGGATAGAGTATCAATAAAATTTTCGAAGCATTTTCTATTAAAATGGCTCATATAATTCGTGCAGTAGCGTTTAGACCAAGAACAATAATCACAAGATGCTACAATAAAATCGTTATAACTGATGATGGGTCAACAATAGTCGCGCTTCATAAAGACCAAGAATTTCCCTATGAACACTCAAGACCTCTCCCAGAAGAAACTGCTACTGATACATCCATTTTAAGAATGAATGATAAAGCAGAAGTGTTCAGAGTATTCAAGGATTTGAAGCCTGAGATTGCAAGGAAACAGCTATCTTCCATAACCTTAACAACAGAGCATCGTTGGTGGCCCAGGTCTCGAGACAAGAAGGCCAAGCAAACAGAAATGAACCGCCCTTACTTGTAAAAAAACCAATGTTTTAGTATAAGATATTGTAGTAATTAATAAAACATTGTTGACTGAACAGACTATTATTATTTTTACTTATTAAATCCTCATAATAATATATTTTATTACTTTCTGGCTATTCAATATATTTCGTTTTACAAAATATGATAATGTATGCAGTATCATAGAAAACAGGTGCCTCATTTCTAATCACATTACGCCTGTACTCCCCGAGGGGTTACCCCCAACATTTCGCTGAACACCCAATAGGTCCTACTATCACATCACTTTATTTATCTACAGCCTCAAATGGCTGCTGCAATCATATTAATCTTTCGTGTCTTAAAAGCAGTAGCCCAGTATGTATGAGCCAAACATAATGGGCGTTTCTTACTGTTGTGCTATATTATTATTATTTTCAACAAAGAAAAAGTAGATGCAAGGTTTAGCATACCTAAGTTAAAGTAAAGCCATATGGGCATTTGAAAATAAATCAATATACCTAATGAAGTCGTAGTATAGGTAACTAGGTACTGGGTGGTGAGTCTGTGACCTTTCACCTTTGCAAAGATTACAGTAATGTACCTATGTTGGTATAGGAGAGGACCTATGACAAGTATAAGTTGCATTACTGCATGGTCTCACATTAGATAGCACACAATATTTCAATCGGAGACAGTGCTCTTTCGCGTGCCGTGTGACGCGTCACGCACACCTATCATAGACCCGTCAGGGTAGGTATATTATGTTCTGTGATCATAGATCTATAGTGGCAATATTTAAACTGCCTTCATAATTGCGCAATGACTCCTAAATAGTAGGTAGGTAGAGTTACTTTTAGTAGGTATATATTATACTAATTACATACAATACGGTGCATTGCACCCGTACTCCGCTGCGCCGGGTCCGTCCTTCATAAATATAAGTTACTGGCTATAAAAGTTCATGGGTCGGGAGCGAATCGATTGATCTTCGAGGTTGAAATACCGGCCGTACGCTTTGTACCCTACAAGTTGAGATCCCAATCTTACCTTGAATGTTGAACTGCACGTTGACTTTAAGCTGATATAATTTTTTTTATTGAACTTTCAAGTGTGCTCTTCAAATAGAAATACCCTGTTTGAAATTAAAAACAAAACAATTTTTTATAAAAAAAAAAATCGCTAATGATAATGTAATAAAATTGTAACAGAAATTTGATAGAAAGAAGACTGTTTAACCAAACATATACAACAATTTATTAATAAACTGCTTATATTCAATATACCTACTATAACTCCTACCTTGGCTCGAACACATGCAGTGATCCTGGGCATGCTGAGAATCAAGTTATCCAGGATATCTTGGGGTAACCCGTCCCATTCTTGAATAGCGGCTTCCCTAAGCTCTGGCACTGTCTGGGGACGTGGCTGACGGTTCCAAACAGCTCGCTTAAGAGCGTCCCACGCGTGCTCTATTGGGTTTAAGTCAGGCGAGCCGGCAGGCCAGTCTAACCTTGTGATGTCGTATTCTCCGAGAGCAGCATTGACTCGTTGAGCTCGATGGGCGGGCGCATTAACATCGACCAGTACAAATTAGTGCCCATGCTTTACTCGGAATGGTTTGACAATTACATCAATAGCAACTGCTCTATACATGTCTGCTGTCATGAAGCCTCGATACGGGATCAAAGGCAGTCTAGCTCCAATCATAATACCACCCCAAAAGGACACCGATTTTCCGCCTTATTGAACTGTTTCAGTAGCAGTTCTTTGCCTTTCACGGTCTCCTGGTCTTCTCCAGACACGGACACGTCGGTTATCTGGATAAGTACTAATCGCGATTCGTCAACGAAGAAACAGTTTTGCCAAATTTTTTCTTCTTAATTTTGCTGAAGCCTAGCCTACTGCAATCTCCGTCGTTGTCGTTGCCGGGAATTCAGAGGAGCTCGCCAAGACCTCCGTGCTCGTAATCCAGTCTGGTGCAAGCAATTCCGAATGGTCTGAGAGCTAACTTCAAGCCCAGAGGCAGCCCGAACTCCTGTTTTTATTTTAGTAGCGTTGATTGTTGGGTCAAGGGCTGCCAGCAATCTAATATAGCGCTTTTGGGCATCAGTCAAAACAGTTGGGCGACCACTGCGGAGTCGGTCAGCAAAATTACCCATCCCGTGGTACCTCTACAACGTGGTCACAACACAGGATTGGGATATAGCAACTCTGCTTGCTATTTCTCTCGTGGTGTATCCTTCTTCCCTCAAAGTTACTATTCTTGCTCGTAAAACTTCTGATAATCCTCTTGGCATTTTTTCAATCACAACACTTTCCGCGAAAAAGTAATTTAAATCCGTTAAAATTTACTAAGTAAATCAGATTTTCTGAATGAGCGTAAGCTAAGACTGAAAGCCTTTTTATGTGGAAAAACAATTGAACTATTTTTTTTTTAATTCTAAATTTTTAAATAAAGAATCTAAAAAGAAGAAGAAATCATAATATAATCTACCGTAACAAAAAGGATTTCGATTTTTCAAAGTGATCGCAAACTTTTTTTGATGTGTGTACTTAGATCAAAATTTAAAATCAAACCATTTAGGTACATCATAATCATTATTATTGTGAAAATTCGATACCTAGTTACCTACTTACCCGTCTTTTTAATTGGCGTTAGCGATATTTTGGCAAATTGAAATATTTAGCTCTTTTGCTATCTTTTTCGCAAGGGAAAATTTCTAAATTCCCCATCTTACGCCAATATTGTGAAAATTCGATACCTAGTTACCTACTTACCCGTCTTTTTAATTGGCGTTAGCGATATTTTGGCAAATTGAAATATTTAGCTCTTTTGCTATCTTTTTCGCAAGGGAAAATTTCTAAATTCCCCATCTTACGCCAATGGATGGTTATTGATTTTGAAAAAGCTTTTTGACCTTGACTTACTCTTATTTTATTTAGTTCCAAATTTATTCACATGGCGCTTTTACCATTTCTATTTCAGTCATATTATGACTACGTAAGTTATAAGTACACACGAAACTACAGTGATTCGTATAGTTGCAAAAGGTCAGTATGAGAAAATATTTATGTGTAGGTAGGTATGGTGATGATAGGTACCTACCTATGAATATGCCTGTACAAAAGCTATGGAACCATTTGACATAATTTTCATCTAAATTTAAAGAGTAGATATTGAAAATATTCGATACGCAGTTTTTACAAATTTTACCTTCGTTATAATGATTTATTTTTAGATAATACCTGTTTAGTATCGGAAAACTGAAGTGGTATCAGGCCATCGCTGCTGACCACGTTTAATAAAATTCTATGATATATTTCCAACAATCGGGTTACGAACGCGTCAATCATTCTGTGTAGAAATACTGACCCTGACATAGCCAGACTGGCGCCCCGAGCATGGTATGTCGGGACCGAAGGTATGTCTGGCACCGAATCGGTTAGTCCGATCGCCACATTGTAGGTATACCTACCTACCGATACTACTAAGAGTCATAACTACCTGAACCTGCACCCTAATTGCGTAACACGCGATTAATCATAATCGGTATCATTTTGACATTTCAACAATATTCATTGCGTTATTTACGTTGTTGAGCAGACACATTTTTCGAACATATGAAGCAATGGTTTAGCCATCTGTTTCATAACGAAACAAATTATGATGAATCGTGAGTTACGCAATTAGTGCTGAACTCGTCCATCGCTTTCCCCCAGGCGACATCGGAATCAAGAGTAGTAGATTCATTTATTAATAGGTAATGAAAAAACGCGACTATTGGAAATTATATAATTTCCAATACCGACGATAATCAACGGCGATATCGGTTAAAACTGTTGTCATCTAAAGGTCATGATTCCTGCCGACAGGCCGTGAAATGATATTTTTTTTCCGTACAAGAATTTCAGTGGTCTTAATTATGTAGTTAGTAATTGAAAAATTTAAAAGAATAACTTTCAATAAATAACTTTATTTTTTATTTGTATATTCATTTTACAATTCAATAAATTAATAATGCAATTGATAGCCTAGTGTTCCTTTAATTAATAATATGTTAAACTGTTTTAATGTATTTAACAGGTAAGTACTTACATATTTATTGTTTTTATAATACATGCAATTTTTGCTCTTATGTTATTTATGATAAACCATGTATTAATAACGTAGCAAAGAAAACATTTCATTAACAGTACAATGTATTAAAGGATAACATGTATCATCTATCATTTTGTAACTACCTAGCAAGGCTTCGGAATTAGCCATAGTAATTTAAGTCGATAATTAACAGCTTAATCATAATATATTGCTAATAAATATAAACTATGATCTGTAGGTATCTACTTTGTTCACAATCTACAATAATTTCTCTTTCTAAACACAATATTTATTCCTTCACATTCAATATCACAATGATTGCTTCCTTTGGTGCTCTTTACATTATAAATATTGCACTTACAAACATCGACTAGTTCATCATCAGTCACGGATCACATCTTAATCCAACCACGAGTTTCCTTAGTAACCATTGTAACTGGAAATAAGTTGTTAGCTTAATATCTGTGGTAATTAGTATCTAGGTATGTAATAGTTAGATCTAAAATAAATAAAACGAAGTATTACAAAAATAGGTCTTCTGATTTATTGCACTATGTGATGGAGGCATGATTAAAAATAGAATAAAATAGTGACACATATGTGCAGCCAAATGTCACGTGTGTTGGCAACTAGTGCGAGTCCTCGAACAATGAGTGCTCACAGTGTGTAACACCTGCCCACGAGGCAATGACAAACATGCTAAGCTAAATACCACTACTATCAGTAAGCCATCACTCAAGTGCCATAATTGCCAGTCTTGAAGAAAAACTTAACATTAATAAAAATATACTCTCAGGAATACAGACATTATTGCATACGACGAAGTCATCTCATGACCATAAGGCTAGGTAATTGTACTATAGTCAGATACCAATAGTTACTAGCTATATAGAAGCTTCAACATCTTGTGGACATAGTCTTAATCTACATTATAAGAGTTAAAAAATATTTCTCTGTCTCCCCCCAAAAATAACAGCCATAAATATATCTATCAATACAAAAGAAAATGGCACACGAGAATATAACCCAGACTACAAAGTTTCATTTAATATATAAAATATAGAAGTCTGTGTGAAATATCATTATATCAAAAAAATATGGCTTTGGAATCACAGTAAATTAAGAAAAAAAAATGTGGCTACTTTGGATTAAATAAAGCTTTTAAATAATTCAATTATCCTCATATTTTGTCTTATATTAGGTACTGAAATGAGCTGAAATTCTACAAACTTTTACATTTATTATTTCCTTGTTTTATTTTAGTTTTAAGTACTTAGGAATTATTATTATAATTTAATATTTACTAAGTATGATCAAATTACAGTCAAAATATGTACAGTACATAAAACTTTGAATTTCAGACCCTATCGTTAATAAGTTTCACAAAATGTTATAAAATACTTCAACAATTTTAAAATGTTCTAGTCAATCTCACAAACAAAACAATTATCCGCTTGATTTAAATTTTTGGCGATATGCGGGCACAATCTTTCCAGAGTTCTCAATATAACACTAGGCCAAAAAATACCGATAAATAACTGTATGTACTATATCATAAAAGTTACTCTAAATTAAGTGTAAATGTTGTAAATGTCACGAGTGTTGTGTTCTCTTCTCTTCAGTTCTCCACTACAACGAAATGGATACGGCCTTGGGGAAGTAGAAATGTAGTGGGTAGGTATGTGCTCATTTGAATCTTATTACGTGGCAGTAAAACACAAATGGTCACACACCGTGAAAATATTTTAAATTTCTCGATTGAATATAGTCTAATAGTGATAGAGGTAGCTTCGATCGAGACTTCGAACCCGGCGTCGTCTATCTGCATCGTCTAATGAAAAATTGAAGAGAGACTGAAGAGAACTGTTTCGGTAGGGTCAGCGGATCCGATTGAGGCGCAGCTCCCTGTCCAGCTGCTGCAGCTGACGGATGAAACCCTCGTTGGGGTGAATATCGCGGCGACAACGGACGGTTCCCAGTGCTTCGGCCAAAGACATGCCACGTTTAATCATGAGAAACGCTAGAGCACATGTAGCAGATCGAGATACGCCCATAAAGCAGTGAACCAAGACACGTCCTGAAAATAAAATTTATTTGGTCAACTAATATCTTCTAATAAACATAAATAAAAAGTGGCACTAAACACATACCTCCGCTCGAAATTGCTTCGTCGATGAAGTTAGCAGCTATATTGAAATATCTTGAAATATCCGTTGAGGGCAAGTCCATAAGCTGAAAACCTTTGTAGCGCAGCCCGGGGCAATCACGATAATAGAGGTGATCTGTGTCCACCTGGGTGTAACGCTTGCCTTCAGCAGTATTAAGCACATAGTTTATGCCCATACGCCTTAGGAATGCCTTGTCCTTTGCAGCAACTCTAAATTAAAAGATGAATAATAATTGTATAGGGCGCATACTCGATTTTAAAATATGTAGGTTTATAATACAAGGCAGCCAAGTGTTCAGAGTATCATCACGATACCATCCAGTGTATAAGCCATGAAACAGGCAAGAAGATATGAATACTTACGCGTCTCCGACATACAGGCCCGGATAGACTTCATTTAGATCCGGAGTAGGATTGTATGAGATATCCGCGAATGGGCGAGAGCGGTACGACGATAGTGAACTCAGCACAGATGACGGAGACGAGCCGAAACTCTGCGAATGAAAGGGACGCGTTATACAATTACACAATTTCTGACCCATATTTTTGGAATCTTCAAACAGTCAGTATGTTAATGACTAAGAGCACGAAAAGTTAGTTGGAACACAGATAATGCACAGTAAACACACATTAGTTACAACGTAATTTCATGGCAAATATCGATAAACAACTGCAATAATTAGCGTTTAGTGTCAAAGTGAGATAAGGATGAAAGCGCACATACCTACATTCATGTATACACTTCAGAGCGGCAACTGAATAGCGCTTCGTACGATAAAATAAATATTTCCTGCGATTGCCGTTTAATACTAAAGTTGCAATAAAACATATTCAAAAAGATTAAAAGTAAACAATTCTATCTCTAAAAGTCAAATACAATAATAAATAAATTATGTAGGTACTGATACCTGTGGCCATACAATAAAAGCAAAGCATGCAAGCCTGATTCTACACACCCACATTCAACTCCAATGAAATTAAGAAATCATTTTAAGGAAATTGTTTCATCCTGTAGAAATAATAATTTAAAAAAAAAAATGTTGTATGATCTGATTAGACTTGGCAACACTCGGGCCATTAGTAAGGCAACATTTATTGAATTGCATGAATTCATATCTTGAAGACACCTATCCAAGAATATTTTGTTAAAAACCAAATGGTCATTTCATTGAAATTTCATAAGAACCTTTACCATATTGTCTGTGTAGTTGGATAAAAACAAGCACAGTCAATTGTGTGATTTATGCACGGGTCACACAAACAAAGGCTGATGATAAATACCATTAGGGTCCTTAGGTACGATCCTACACGTTGTTCTTTAGCTGCACAGTATGAATGAGTTCTTGGGAATATCGAGTACTGCTGATAACATAACATAATATTTAATATGATATTATTAAGCAACAAATATTATTTATATTAATTGAGCATTGTGAAGATAGTGTAAACATGTTACATACATATTAATAAGCATAATATGTGATGTGTGTTAGATGTATACATTATAGAAAAAAACAAGTAGCTTGCACAAAGTACTAAATGAAAAAAACAGTGCTTAACCCATATGTGCTCACTGCCCCAATTTTAAAACGGTATTTATTTATTATCTATATCGAATAAAAAGTATTTAATTGGTTTTGGAACGCTTCTATTTCCTGTGTTTACAACTTGGCAACATAAAAAAAATAAAAAGTGAAAGCTTTGGCGCCAATTTTTTCTGTCAATTACAAAAATTAAAAGTGCAAGTGTGATGTTCGCGATGGCCTGCAAAAAAAGTAAGTTTATTATTACTTTATTTGTTAGTAAGACTAAGTAATTAGTTTTTTTTTTATGTATTTATCTATATTTAACGAGTTTTGTCTCATAAATCAATTGCTACTGTTGAGTTACAGATTTTTTTAGACTTTATTTATACTGCCCCATTATTGGGGCGCTGAGCGCGAATGCTCACGTAGATTTATAACTTCGCGTCATAGATGTTATAATTATCTTATTTACATTGATAATAGTTTTTTTAGTTTATTATATTAAATATTTTATTTACAATATATTTTATTTGTTTTAGATTGTCTTTAGCTGAAATAATAGACATCTTAGGGACAGAAGATGACATTGTTGAAGGTACTGTCTATACACGTCCGCCTAGTAAACTTATGTTGAGTGATGCTGATAGTGATGAGGAAGATCCGCTCGTGGGAGATCTCAATGATCTAACAGGCAATCAACTTTGGACTGAGGCGCAACTTGAATGCGTGCGGAAAATAAGGGACAGCATTACAGTCAAAAATAATAGGACAGGAAGATTTTAGTGACGACGACAACGTGCCTTTGTCGGAGATCGCATCCAGTTCTACAGGTAAAAGGCAGATAAGAAAAAAGAAAATGGATTGAATTAGATTTACCGGAACATCAAAGACCAGAATGGGATCGTCCTGAATTTTTAGACACAATAACAGGTCACCTGTCGAATGGTTTGAATTATTTTACGATGACGAGATTATAGACTTGTTTGTGGAAAATTCAAAAAGATATGCAGTTTTTGAAGGCAAGCAATTCTATGTATCAAAGAAAGAGATCCGCCTTGTATTAGCAATATTTTTGCTGAGTGGTTATAACGTTCAGGCCAGGAATCGCATGTATTGGGATACCGGAGCCGACACTTATCACCCTGGCGTAGCTAGTGTAATATCTCGCTCACGATTTGAACAAATACTTCGGTTTATGCAGGTTTGTGATAACGCGGCACTAGTATTTCTAGATATTAAATAAATACATTTAAGTTTAAAACTAAATTACTTTCTTTTATTGAAATTAATCGCAAATTTCCCCGAAATAGAACAGTTTCTGGAGATATTCTTCGCGTCCGGCACAGTGCTCAACGCCCCAAAATCGGGGCGGTTGAAATATCTAAATTGGTATTATTATTATTATTATTTTTTATAAATTCTGTTTATTTATGTTATTTAGACTTACAATAAAACAAAAAAAGCACTGATATTATCGAAATCAGAAGTTGAGCATATACGGGTTAATTCCATGGTCATCTGTTTTTAAATCTTTCAAATACAATGGAATTTTACTGCCTGAGTAATATTATTCATGATCATTTTTGTTTTACCTTTCTAACAATGTATGAAAGATTTTATTTTTTTAAATTTAATATTCTTCAATACATTAGAATCAAATACATATTATTACTTGAATAAGTTAGAAATGTATAAATAAGTAACTATCCACATAAATAGGTATAGTGCACTAAACTGTAAAAAATAACTATTTTTCTAAATTTAAAAACTTTTAATTTAAAAATATAAATATTACTTTAATAAATAACTAATATACTTAACCAGTAGCTTGTGGATTTAAAAAAGTACTAAGTATTTATGGAGTGCTTTTCTATCAGATAAATAGAATATCTGACGGCAAAAAGAGTAAAAAAACAGAAGTCATACAAAATTAAATTTAAAAAATATTTGTTAAATAACTCAGCTCATCTCATTATGTTACACAAAATAATCAGAACACAGATATTTGTTTTATATTATTATTTTGTTGTAAGAAAAACTTTGAAAACAGTATCTGACAGCAGAATCATTTCAAACAATGTTGTATTTTAAATTCTGCTTGAACTTTTTTTTTTGGATAATTATATTAAACTGTATTCAGAAAATTTTGAACATAATAGTACAGAGTAGTATAGAGTACATACATCGCAATAAGTAACTTGACGTCGGGAATACCGGGGGTATAAAAGCTGTGGAGAAATTAATTTGCTATCTTTACTTTCATTCAAACAAGAAAGATATCATTAAACAATTATTAAGTTTAATAATAATTAAAAGTTGGTGTAGCAGTTATATCAACCAATGTCCTAAAAGAACTAGGTACAATAGGAAAATTGATATCCCTTCTTCAAGTATGTATAGCCCACAGCAACCTTGAAATCTGTGACTAATAAAAGGGTAAAAATAGATCTGGGTAAACACGTTGAAATCTATTTTAAGCAATATGAAAAAAATCCTTAATAACTTTTGAGTTTAACAAGTTCTCAGTTATCAAGATTTAATTACTTGTTCTAGAAAAATAAATAACTAAAAAAACACTCATAATATTGCGACATCATTTTATATAGGTATCACTTACCGTATCCCTGTAACTCATGTTGAATATTTGTTTTATAGTTTAAATAAAATGAATAAATATTTATAACTGCGTGATATTTTTTTTTCTTTGCGAAGCGAAAACACTACACTCGCAAAATATTGAAATTTACCAACTGCACACCATGACAGGAGTCAGGACTACACAGTAGAGTCACAGATTACTCATATGTAGCAAGCTAGAGTAGAGTCACAGAGTACTTTTATATATATAGGTAAGTAGAGTGGTACTCCTACTCATAGATAAAAATGTACAAGTGGTTTCAACCACAGACATATAAAACAGTAGCAGACCAAACCTACTGTTTTATATGTCTGTGGTTTCAACAAGGTGCTTCAGATGACAGATGATAGAGCAAAAGAAATTTTGGTTTATGGGTTTAGTTTATTTTTCAAATGAATTTATGCAGATATTTGCTAAGATACGTTACAAATAATAATATACATCATCATTGATGGCATTTTTGAAGAAAATAACTGTAGTCTAGTTAAATTATTTATTGATGAAGAAATAGAAAAAGGGCCAAGGGCCAACCAAAAAAAAAAAAAAGTTATTATTTATGGGTTCAACTTGTTTCGTGGTCTGTAGTTTATGGTATCACGTAGGGAAGGGCATCGAGCGAGATTTCAATAATCGATCTACTGAATGGAAGTATCCATTATTAGTTCGATGCAGCGATTTCAATGTACATGTAGTCGTAATACATTTTTAACTATTGTTTATTTAGCACTTCGCCCCTGGCATCACCCGCGTGGATTTTGTATTTTACCCTACTAAATGACGATGGACTAGAGACAATGGACTCCGTCCCCAATATTTTTTTGATCCAACAGACGTTTTTTTGTCTCTTATTTTCCGTTACGGGCTACATACTAACCGTTGGTTTCAAGTCTTAAATATAATTATGGGGTTTCCTGAACAAAGTAATTTTTCAGTTTCATTTGTCTAACGATGTACGGATAGTAGGTGCACAATTTCTACCAGTGCCAACACCTACGGGGTATACAAACTTGAATATGGTATTTCATTGAATATTAATACGATATGACACCTACCATAAGTAAAAACAATCACGATTTTCACTTATTTTTAAATCAAACATATTTTGTACTACAGCTGTACCATTACATTTTCTTATTTTCCCTGAAAACCCTATACTTTTGACGTTTGTCGCTTTAGTAAAGAATGATCAGTAAGCTAAGACCTTTTAAATGTGATATGTCTCTAGTCTATTGATTTTGTTTCAATTTTGGGGACGATAGACCCCATCGTCCCATACCCCCTTTAAAATATCGTCTTCCATGATTCCGACCTTTTTATTTATTCAATTTTCAAGATAATTGATCAAAGAAAAAAATGTTTTCTTTTTATCTGTCCCCACTTTTCGCCACTAAAACGATTGACTTTCGACTTGTCTTATCTGTCTTCATAAAGAAGGAGGTTATCAATTCGACATGTTTATACTTTTTTCGTATGTATGTTCGGGCATAACTCCGTCATTTAAAGACGGATTTACAAAAATATTTTTTATTTCGAAAGGGGTTTATTCTTAAATGGTTCCATTTAAATTTCATATAGATCTAATGATGCGTTTCGGAGACAGACAACGGAACTCTTCAAAAAATGACAGCAAATCAACCGCGATTGCTGCTATTGCATAAATATGCATTGTTTTGACCCTAAGGATGAGGAAATTTTTAATTGGTGTGGGGTAGATACTATAACTTAAAAGTGAAAAATACGAACATTTAATTAATTAATTTAATTTATCCTTATCTTAATTTTAATTTTATCATTTTGCTATGCCCTTACAGGGTCCACATTTCTGTACCTAGCTTTAAGTCCTTTGTTACATATTTTTTACAATATGGAATGCAATAAATAAATAAAACTTTTTCCAAAAAAAACAGCCGACTTCCGGAAAAACACTACAAAGTGAAAAATAACTTTAATAGACGGTCCAATTACCTCAAACATTGGTATTAATAGTTTTGACAAAAAATAAATCCTTGCATATTGCTCGCCGATCAGATAGCCGATGGGGCCGAAAGGTCCTGGAGTGGCGACTGCATACTGGAAAACCTAGTGTTGAAAAGCCTCCCACAAGATGGACCGATGACCTGGGTCGCAGGAATCCGCAGGATGAATGAAGCGCAGAACCGGTCTAGGTGGCCATGGTGGTTCGTCTGAAATGATGATGATGATGCAAGAGCCATTCAAGTTTTTGGGTTTTTCGATAATAGATCAGAACGTAGCAATAATTAAAGTAGGGGAGGATTTTACTACGCAAAATCACTTCCGAGTGAAAAATAACTTTAATTTCGGAAGTCGGTGACTTTGGATTTGTATTTAATTTTTCTCACCGCCTTCCGAAAAGATTCTTCCATTCAATGGACAACATCAATAAATCCCTTAAGGAGTAATAAAAAAAAGTAATAATGACAAACTTTATTAGGTACTTATTTATTTATGTACTTATTCGTACCAAGGTTTCAAATTAATGCAAAAAACTCAAAGGATAAGATTTTTCATAAAACTAAATTCCCCAACATACAATTCAATTCTGGAGTTGCAAGGCCTCCTAAATTTAATTGAGTTCAATGGAATAGAATTTTCAAAGTTCTCGGTTTAGTGCTCACCTGCATTGTTTATTTAGTATTTCAATATATACCTATAATTATTATCATTGCGATGGAACTAGCAGATACGACAACATTTATGGCATTTGTTCTTGTTGCATACTTCGGTACAAGAACTTGAACAAGTTACTGAACTAATTATGTAAGTGTGCTAGCTGCTAGCAAATGCTAGCAGATATACATAATAGAAATTAATTAATTAAAAAATTAACTGAATTTTCAACTAGTAGTATGCATACTACTAGTTGAAAATTCAGTTAATTTTTATTTACGTCATTGTTAAATGTATAACGATAAATCGATATTTTCAGAATCGAATCAAATCACCGAAAGACTGATTATGTTATGTCACGTCACTAGTTCGTATGTAACCGCGCCTTGTTTGCGGATAATATTTCTAAATACTGTAAATCTTATTACTAAAATATGATAAAAACTATAAAGCTGTAACGTTTCTTGAGAATCCGGCTCATTTTCATCTGAAAATGGATGAAAAAGAAGAGTTGCATCTAACCTCTCAGGAGTTACAAGTTTTGTCAGAACTTGACAGGTACGTAACTATAAATATTAGATTAACTTACAAATTGTAGTTTTTGGTATTCATCTGAATTAATTTTGATTGCTGCTCGTTACACAACTTACAAAAATGTTACTTTATTGGTGCACAATGTATTGAAAACTTTTTAAAATAAAAGATAAACAAATCGTCTACGAGGACTAGTTTCTCAGTACCTAAGTTTTACTTTGGTATCACTCCCTTCTGTGTATAATGCGAAATGTGAAATAGTTCTTGTAAGATAGAATTGAATATCCAGTGAATTATATTTTTCTGATTTTCTTTGTGCCCTAGTTTAATATTTACTTTTCATCATCTCATCATTGTGCCCTTTTTAATGATGAATATAAGCCCCTAAGACGATCCACTGACCAATAATTGGATATCATCTGTAATTAAACAACTACTTGATTTCAGCCGGCAGTTTGGTTTCCTGAAGTTGCGTGGTACTGAACATGGCAGAACGCGAGCACTTGTATTCAAAGCTGTCAAGTATCTTGAAGGAATGTTGGTTCAAGTCAAGGTTAGTTCATGTCACATTTTGGTGAATATTGATTCATCATTACAGCCGGAAGGCATCCACTGCTGGAAATAGGCCTCCCCCAATTTGCTATACAATAATCGCCACGCTTGGCAGGCGGGTTGGCGATCGCAGTATGGTGGTAAAATGCATAGAGAACTCTGCTACCCAACCTCCAGTAAGTACCTTAGTCACTTCCTACGACAACCACAGGCAGCGATGGGATGGTGCTATTCTTAACAACCGGCACCACACAGTATCTGTACTGTGATATGGATACTTAATGTTAATAACATGCATCTATTGGGCACAAGCACTATTGCTGATCATGTGGTGCTGGCTTTCATCCCCAGATGGGGCAAAGTATTGCCAGGAGTTTCTCAGTAGCAACTTGAATCTGGATGTTTGCCCAATTGATGGGAATAGGGTCACCCCGCATCACTTGCATGAGACTTAAACATACCTGGCGAAATGCAGGTATCCTGTATGTCACCTATGCCTAACCCCTAACCTTCGGGGAAGACAGGCGTGATGTTATGTTAAAGCTAGTTAGGAATTATTCAAAAACTTCCTACAGAAATGTGTTTACCAATAAAAATTTAAAGTTCAAGACTTCTCATAAATTGTATTACAGAAATATTGCCAATCTTCTTGGCAATTACATTTGCTGTCATAGTTATTTGTAACTAGCACACAGGGAAAAAGCTACTTCAAATTAATAATTCTCTTAATAATTTTTGGGTATGTTCTTAGTAATCTTTTACTATGTATGAATTTTCTTATAAACATAGGGTGGCAGAAACATGAATATACAAACAACCCCTACATATAAACTCACAAATAAATTTATTTTACCTCTGTATAATAAATAGATGTAAATGTATGTCTATTTTTCCTAGTTTTTATTTACTTAACAATTATTTTGTTACCAGGAAGAAGAAAGGGCCTGTTCACCGGGAGCTAGGAGAGAAATATGCATAGACCCTAAAACTTTCTGCAAACTCGGACATTTTCATCTACTGCTTGAGGACTATGCGAAAGGTTAGATATTTTAAAATAAACAAAATATTATCATGGTATTACCTACCTTCATATTTCTGTTCCTTAATTTTATCTGAATCGGAACTAACTGTATTTGGACAAGGAAGCCCCTTTTTAACCGACTTAAAAAAGAAGGAGGTTATCAATTCAACATGTTTTTTATTATTTTTTATCATCTACTTCGGGCATAACTCCGTCATACATAGACGGATTTGCAAAATTCTTTTTTCGCTCGAAAGGAGTTTATTCCGAAATGGTCCCATTTAAATTTCATATAGATCTGATGATGCGTTTCGGAGAAAGACAACAGAAGTTCTTCAAAAAATGACAGCAAATCAACCGCGGTTGCTTCTATCGCATAAATATGCATTGTTTTGACCCCAAGGATGATGAAATTTCAAATAGGTGTGGGGACTTACACCACTATAACTAAAAAGTGAAAAATAAAAGCTTTTCCAAACCAAAAAACAACCGACTTTCGGAAGGCGGTGACAATAAAAAAAAATACATATCCAAAGTCACAGACTTCCGAAATTAAAGTAATTTTTCACTTTACAAGTAGTGTTTTTCCGGAAGTCGGCTGTTTTCTTTTTGATAAAGTTTTTTAAAAATCAAAGTAAGCAACGTCTACTTGTATTAGCTTCAGTGGCGTCGGTTTCTCTCAACCATTTCCCACGTTTTGGATCGGGGTACAGTAGTCGCTACGTCATTATTTATTTCAAATTATAGAAACCCATCGAGTGAGGATAACAATGCCTGCACAAACTGTTATTACAAACTATATTAGTATTACTAAAGAACTAAAAAAAATACAAATATTTCTATCAATAGGCTCCGACAATGATCTTCGTTTACACTATTAACTAAACAGTAAAAAAAATACTAAACAATGAATTCTATTGCGACGCTCGGCCATAAAACCAACCCAAAATCCCGAGTCGCCGTCTGGCTACTTTCTAACATGCTTATTACCTAAATGGTACCGAAAAGTAAAAATAACACATGCCTAAAACTATCCTCACTCTAAACTAAAGCTTAAACTATAGGATCGGCTTTCCTGCACAAAAACATAAAAATATTTAACACAATTAAAATAAATTAATACTGAAATATCGTTAAATGTAGGTAGGTACTAACAAGTTTTGTACCCCGGAAGCGAATCCGGGAGCTTTACCAAGAATTTGTAACTAACTGAGTTATGGAGGTCATCAGATATACATATTATATGATTATGAATACAAAATGTTAATCGTTCATGTCGCACTAGAGTAATGACGAGCTTCAGTGTGTCGTACAATAAGCGTGCAATCGAACTATGGTGAGTCGTAGTACAGTTTTGTCGCACAAGCGTTATTCGCACATCCATAATTATGTCGAGCTCACGTAGTACACTCAATATGTACAAACATGGAAAAGTTAGTATCCTCAGACACTGAAACACAGGTTCACAGCTGCATAGATATAATACACCGTTTCTGGGCCTTAAAAATCTCCTCCCTCTCACTACAGTTACCCCAAAATATGATTCACTGACGCAACCAGCCCATGATAAGCTAGTAGAAGTGTATCATTGCTAACTTTGTGTGATAGGTTATACAGTACGTAGGCTGATTTATTTAACTAATTTCTAAACAGACAAAATTAACCTCTTCCTTTATAAGGCTTTACCCATAAATTTTGCGTTCGTGCCCAACTCAAGGCAGGAAAAGTCTAGTCATCGGACGTTAGACGTCTTTGAATAGCGGTAAGATTTTATAGGCTGCCAGTTACACTAATAAACGGAGTTTATTACTATTACTGCGAGAGAGACGTTTATGTACGGCGAGTTAACGGCTATCATTTATATCAGGAAGCACTCTAATGTACCCACCCTCCTCTCGTACGCTCATTAGTGCTTATTTTTAGAAGTATAAAGACAACACACGGTTTTATTTAGAAAGGTAATACCGCGTCTTTTGTTTTAACCATAGTATGCTATTTTGTCTTGATCTGAACAAAAACTTTGGAGCATTGGAACTCTTCAATGGAGGAACGCAAATTCTCTGAGATTGCTGTATCGTCCAGTGCCATTTTCATCTTCCATAATATTCCGCCTATAAGCTGAAAAACAAAATGTTATATGCATTAAAATGTTCAAAATACCAATTTTTAATACTAGGTAACACTACAAATAATTACAATGCATCAAGTTCAACGTGTAAAGTACGAGTAAACAAAAATGGCGTAGTATAGTATCGTATTGACGCAATTTGATCACGAGACAAGAATCCTTCTTGGAATAAAATGTGTAAATATAAATAGAAGTCTGTGAGGTTGTAACCTTGACCACTGAACTCTAAGAGAAGCTTTAATGTTTATTTCCAACTTTTCTCAGAATTTTGCAGTTTCATGTCGCAGGTCAGTGTAGTAGCTTTTCCTAGAATAAAGTTGTCGTACCGTAGTATTTTGTAAGGTTTACCTCCGCCCCTTGCGTAAAACTGAATAGAGATTTTTCAAAGTGAAGAAAACAGTAAAAGTATTTAATGACTGAGAAAAGTTTTCTCCTTGGGAAAGCTTTTTGGTATTTTTCTTCATTTCTTTTTTACAAGTTCTTGGAGCAACAAATCAGTTTGTTATGCTTAATAGTAACGGGTTATGTAGGTATTGGTATTATATAACTGTAATAATAGTTGGAATTTGTCAAGCTGGGTTCCCAACTTCTGACTTTATTCATCCTAATTCAGTTGTATTACTTAATTTTTGAGTTATTGCGAGATCGGTGCGATTGCAGGCCGTCCTCTTGTGGTATAATGTGCGTGCTTCACAAAACTTTGCTTTTGGAGTTGTGTGTGAATGTGATTGTACCCAAAATTATTATTTGTTCAAAATTGGATATATTATGATCCTCTGGCGCTGTTGTATCAGCAATGCGCCTGATAAGCGTAGTTGTTTGGTAATATTTCCTCATATAATGTGACCTCTTATATTTCGGGATCGCATTCAGTAGTGAACACTATCGAGCATAAGGGAAAAATCGCTACGTATCTACCTATTCAAAGGACTGATTTTCCTATGTATTAACCAGTACTTATATTGTAAAAAAACCCAGATAGCGTAAAACATGTTTTTCTGGAACTATGGTTTTCACGTTTTCTCGTGACAACAATTATTATTATTGAAATATAGAATCATTTAAGTATTTGCGTAACATTTTAGTAATCAATTTATCATGCGTATTTTAATATTAATTATTTTAAAAAAATATCCATGATAAGCGTCACACATACATACCACCACATCTGATGACCTAATACATATTTTCTATGTGGTTATCATGGTTATACGTTGTTTTATAGCTAAAAGTTTTATAGAATTACGTTTCACATAAAAAAAATCTCATAGTTTCTTTGAAGATACTTACATTGAGGATTTTTAAATCATTGATTTTTGTTTCACATAAAGATTAATGTTAGAATAATCATATCAAAGAATTACAAATCAAATGTTCTCTACCAATATATTGTTTATTTAATATAAAACTTATTACCAAGAATAACATTTTATTATTGTTTATTATTTTATTCTTATTATTGTTGTTGGTAATTTATGTTGGGGGTCTCAGTTCTTACCAAACCTACTGCTTGCATGATGCAAGCGAGCATGCAGCGTGCAAGCAAGCATACAACATGCAGCGTCTAAGCAAGCAAGCATGCAACATGCAGCAGCCATGGTTTCTGTCACAGCTCCGGCGCTGCTGGGTTCCGGCGGTCCCACGCGAGCTTATCGTCGCAGATGGTATTCACGGTCACCACCGCATCTTCGGCTTGCTGGTCGGCTTCACCGGCCAGCCTCAGCTCTCGGGCTGCCTCGCCCCTCCGCGCCTACGCGGGTTTAAATTACACTCTAGGGGTAGGGCAAACAAGACTACGTGGAGTCGGTTTTGCAGCGATTCGTTTCTGTCACAAACTTTTCTAGCACAACATATTGACTTTTTAAGACAATATTTTAATTCTTTGAAATAAAATACCATGGAAAATACACCGAACAAAAAATATTCGTTAAAAAAATACTTCTACTGTTTGATAAGTTTGTTATACAAAAAATTATGATTAAAAATTCATTGAATTGTGTTTCTGGGAAATTTATTTATTTATTTATTTATTTAATACTTCACGCACAGAAATGTACAGAGGCGGACTTAATGCCAAAGGCATTTTCTACCAGTCGACCTTTAGGTGATATTTTTCATTCAAGTAAATAGTCTTTGAAACTCGAATATTCGAAATAAAAATACAAGGAGCAAATATTATAATATGTATACAATGATGTATAAAACTATAATACGTCATTGTATGTATATGAAACATTTTCTGGGAAACGAAATTCTATGAAATTTCTGTCTGCGAAATAAGGTGACAGTAACACAGTAATTGAATGCTGAATAATTTAAAATTTATATTTTCTTGTATTTTCTTCCTCTAATTACGGGATATACCAGATAAGGCAAATCCGTGGTTATTCCAAAATCGGCGTCTACGGCGGTGTTTCCCGTCTTACGTAATAGATGGCGCTAAGTGTTTCCTCGCCGTACAAATTGTATACAAAAGTATAATTAATATTACCACCACCACCACACACCACCAACACACACACACCACCAACCACACACACACCATGAACATAATATTATGCAGGGTACCTATTTTATACCAGGTTAATTTATACTTATACATTATTCTGAATAATTTTTAAGGTGAGCCCTATGTGCTAAATAATAGTTACCCATTATATAGAGCGATATAGTTGTACAATATGGATAAGATGTAATTATTTAAATAAAAAAGAAACGAACATGTAAGTGTCACGACGAGTGTTGATCTAAAATTTAAAACTACTAAATCGTGTCACGATCACAAGGGTTTGTGAAAGATTGACTTTCAAAATCAAGTTCGACATAGGAGGAAAACCAGTTCATGATATTCATTGCATTGTTATAGTTAGGGCTAGTCTTATAGGTTAGGGTAGGATAGGGTTACACCATAATATCAGGAAGTGTATTATTATTAATAAACTCATTTAATAGCACTTTTGTAGAAGCGTGTATGAAGAATATTCAGCCAGTAGTTTTATATTGGAGAAAAGACAGGCCGGATAAAGTATGCTGGTATATTTTATTACATAAAACACCTTTAAAAAATAATTTGTTCCCTATTAGACGATAGAAAATGATATCAGCTGCTCACTTCTTAAGGGTGTAACTTAATTATAGAAAGAGCAGATGGGCTAAGTCCAAGACGGCATTAAAAAACTTTGAAATTAATGTCGAATAAATTGTGTAACCCTGATCCGTGAGTGAACCAAACAAAATGGGGTGAAACCGGTATTGCGTGACATTGATTTTTGATAAGTGTATGTAAATCGTGAATTAAAATAATGTTATGAAGTCGCTTCTTTCGTTTCCTACTAGCGTACATAATAATATAATTTGCGTTAAATTTGAAACGGCACGTTTTGCTCACTTATTTTATGATTTACACAGTATTGTTGCCGTGTGATAATTATTTTTTGTGTCAACATTATATCTAACAAATTCTTGTTCTACATTATTATTATGCAAAGTGGGAATATTCTAGGGTTTTTAGGGTTCCGTACCAAAAGAGTAAAACGGGACCCTATTATTAAGACTCCGCTGTCTGTCCATCTGTCACCAGGCTGTATCACATGAACTGTGACAGTTAGACAGTTGAAATATTCACAGATGATGTATTTCTGTTGCCGCTATAACAACAAATACTAAAAAACAGAATAAAATAAATATTTAAGGGGGCTCCCATACAACAAACGTGATTTTTCTGCTCGTTACAGGTAACAGGTAGACGCTTGAAATATTCACAGAATATTTAGTTATTATATTATATTCACTTTAACAAATAATTAAATTAAAATAAAACAAATATTTAAGGGGGGCTCCCATAAAACCAACGTGTTTTTTTTCCGCTTTTATAGATAATGGTACGGAACCCTTCGTGCGCGAGTCCGATTCGCACTTGGCCGGTTTTTTAATTATTCAATGTACTTACTTATTTAACAATAAAAGAGAAAATTTGGAACAGATAGTAGAAAATAATAATATTTCAAATAACATTGAACCCAGACAAGGGTTCAATGTTAATTAAAATGTTATTATTGCTAATGAGTTAATGACCCTTCTCAGTATGAATAGAATTTTGCTCATATTCAATCCTTTTTACAGCAATGTCAGCGTATCAAAAGTTCTACGCCCTGGAGCCCGATAACTGGAAGGACCCACTGTTCCTTTATGGACTGGGGCTCTGCTATTATCACTATAACGCCTTTGAGTGGTAAGTGTATCAACTAAACGGATTACTGAAAATGTATTTAAAATAATAAGTTATGGTTTTTAATGTAGACCCTGCAAGAGTCCAACAGTGGGACAGTCAATCAAGTGGGAGAGCAAGAGTTTAAAAATATTGCAGTAATTGTTGCAGAATGTTGTTAATAGATTTTAAGTTAACTTTCCTTTATTTAAATATACGTGTGTATTCAATTGTAAGGATTGATTAAGTACTATTCAATCAACTCAAAATAGGGAACGCGTGGTCGGTGGTTTTGACAACTACAATCAATTGCTATCAGTATAGTCATCTAACTCTAGGCCTTCACCATTTTCTGAATTCTGATACGTAACATAAAGAAGTTATTGGTTGCTCTATGAACATAACAAAAGTGCGGGTTGCGCTGCTTTCTAAAGACGATACAATGCTTTCAATACCTACCATGTTTGATTTCCGCTGTACATACAAACAAACTATTCCAACTTATTTATAAACTTTTCCAAATATAGGTAGGTACGTCAAGGAAACGAACCCCGTTTAAACTAGAATAAAAAAAAATGTGTGTTATGTAAATAGGAATGTTAACGAGCTTTGCGTGTTTCGTTTCATCACATACCGGACGGACGTCGCTCTTCGGGACTATCTTACTTCAATAATAATTTCGGTCGAAGCAAAAGCACTGCAAGCTGGCTGTGGCCCGTCATGTCGACATCGTGAGTCGTGATTCACCGGACGTAGGACGAGCGCGCAAGGAGGCGCGGCGCGCGGGGAGCCGCGCTAGGGCCGGCGCGGGGCGCGCGGCGGTACGTGCGCGAGGGGCGCAGGGCGCGGCGGCGTGGCGGCGCGCGGTGCGGGACGGTGCACGCTGCAGCGCGAGGTCGTCGTTCGCTCGCTCGCGGCGTTAGTGCCAGTCGGGAGCGGGATGCGGTGACGTAAACTGCATCGGCGCGGGCCGCGACACCGTAGTGTAGGACGGGACGAATCGTGTTCGTATGTACCGTGTGCGTGCTGAACCACCCTGTGTGATCGTGTACTTGTGCTGTTTTCGCTGACGACGTCTCCGCTCTTCACTACGTGGGCCGCTGCGGCCGCACCGAATAGAAACGGATCCGAAGATCCCCAAAATGGTGAGTGCGGTCGAAGCTCCCAGCTCGCGGTTTGTTTACGTCGGCCCTAGTGCCGGCTCTTTCTCTCTACCTGCCGCCCGTATCCCTGCGTCGCGTTCGCACGCGACTCTTTCTATTGTGTTTTGTTTCCGAAATACAGACACCAACGTCGACGGCTTCGGGCCCAGGTCCCGTCGAGAGGTCGCGTTTTTGTTCGTTTGAATGGTTTTTGCAAGTTTTTTGTAGTGTTTTCGCAGGTAGCTGTTTGGTGCAATTCTTCTCATTCATCTGGAGTTCTGGAGACTCATAGCGCAATATGAGCAGGAACAACAAGGGTAAATGAAATGACGGGGGTGGTCAGTGCGTGTGTTTGCTGAGGCTAGTAAATAATGAGTGAGTCGCCGCGCCGCATAAAATGTAGGTCGGTGGAGTGTGGTCACAACAGTGCCGCACGCGATGCCTCGCCGCCTCACCCTACACCAGGCCATTGCTAACCCATTGTATACATTGCAAGAGCTCATCAATCACTTGCCATTACGTACATACTAACTACTCTCAATTTTGTTTAAATCACTAAGAACACAGGCATATTGATGAATAGGATGGGCCATCAAATCAAAGATCACATTCATGACACAAATGGTTGGCCTACTTGCTGGTTCAAAAAAAAAACCTTCACGTCACCATTGGAAGTACGTATTTGTCTGATGAGTAAGCTTCCATTGCGATGATAAACAATTAAAATGATTTGTAAAGGGGAAATCTGTGAGTCACGAATAACTGACTAGAATCCGTTGTCCGATAACTACATCAGGCAGTATTCGCGTACTTTTGTCTTGCGTCATTAGTCATTGGACCGGTAGTGGCGACACTACTTAGATAGGTATTTTAATGAGGCAACCCAAGACACCAGCCTGGAGTACTTATATTTAAAGGAAAAACCACTTCCCATTGGGTTAATCATTTTAACTTCATGGTAAATGAGCTGTCACTTACCCATAAAATAATTTTCCAAAAGGAAAATAATTTTATCCTTAAAATGTACACTCGGCTACACATCAAGCTTTTATCCTTAAAAGGTACACTCGACTACACAACAAGCTATACATTTCCAGTTTACGCTGATCTCGCACTGTACGGAAATCCTATACAATGCGAGATCAACTTATACTGGAAATGTATAGCTTGATGTGTAGCCGTGTGTGCCTACTACCTACCTAAAAATCCAAAATAACCAACTCGTAATATTATTTTGGAAACTGTGACTTAGCTCAGCACGTATGCTAAAGCTATAAGACTTCAACTTTTGGGTTTTAAACTAGCTTAAAATATTCGACATTTTTATCACAATAGGTATTATATTAACGTCAGGATGACGCAAAATGTACAAACTATACGTACATATCTTTGATATCTAGTTACTATGTTTTTATCTCATTCATCAGCGGTATCGTAACAGTTATCACGAATCATATTGGCTATCAGCCGCGGACCGGTCCGCGCATTATCTACGCAACGCCGCTAACCGCTTCCAGTAACGGTATTCCAGTCTCCTTGCTAGGCCCGTTTCGTAAACTTGTTCATCGATATGCTCGCCTAGACCTATTTTGTAGATCCCCCCGGAAATGAGTTTGCGGTTTTAAAACAGTGGAACCTTCTTTGATTGAAGACACGTTGAATAAGTTGATTTAGCACACTTTATTTTCTGTATTTTCAAAAACTGCATGAAATGCCTGTCAAAGAAGATTTTTTGGACAGATGGTTATGTGCAGAATCTATCATGCTACGTGGCACAGGTTTGGATTACTAAGTCTTTTTGTAAGTAGAATTTACTAAGCCACGTAACAGATTTTGCACAAACCAACGCATTTGTCAACGCAAGTCACGAGTTTAAGCAGATTGATTAAGAAGATTTATCGTACTCGTCGTAGCCAAAGTTTACAGAACAATGTAAAAAGAAGCCAAATAAATTGAGAGGGGCACTGTTGTAGAGTAATATTATTATAAACGGCCAAAGTTTTCGACAAACAAATTCGCAGACCATGAGTTTTATCATAATAAAATTAAGTCTGTTGTTTTCCAAGAGCGCATTATCATTCATTTATTCTTATGGATATTTTTGAATGCTCAAGTAATCGAAGTGTGGTTGAGTTTATGCGTGTCGAACAATCTACAGAGTCGTAACATAATCTATACTTCTATACTAACAGTAAAAAGAGGTTAAATTTTATGTTTGTAAGTTGCATGTAGGGGGGTAATCTCTAGAACCTAATTCTTGCCATAGGCATAGGCTATTTAACATCACGCGGACATAACTAAGGAGCCAAGAAAAATGTTGGAACGAAAGCACAGTGAAAATAGCAATGCATACCTATAGCACGAAGACGAAGTCGCGGGCGAAGTGCTAGTGTTAAGGCGGTGATATCTTGAAAACGCTTAAAAAAGGTAGTTTTTTAACCCTTAAACCCTACCCGGGGGTCCAGCAAACCCCAGAGGATGAATATTTCTAAATATTTTTGCAATAATTGAAAGCACTTTTATGTCACTCGAGTCTAATCTCTAGTGACGTCGGCGGCCATCTTGTAATTAGTCGAGCGTCAGCGCTTTCACTGTTTTGACGGATTTATTGGAATTTATGGGTTTGTCAGACCCCAGGGTAGTAATAACGCAATATATTGTCATTTCATTTCGTCGATATATTGGTGAATGCTGTTATTTTTTATATAATATTATAAAGGGTAAGTTTCATATTTTGATGTAGTTATTACAATAACAGTGGTATTTCATTCTTTAGAAACAATTATATAGACAAACCAAGCAATTTTGTTGTTTCGTTTTTACAGTTCATTCAATATTGTGTTTTATGTTATTGTTTCAGTTTTTTTACAGCGTGTCTAGGAGATCAAAAAGGTGGCCAATGGCAATTTTTTATGGCCTTCTGAATATAGTAGGTGTTAATTCATATGTCTTGCTAAAAATGACCACGAAAAGAGCTACAAAAAGACGTCATTTCTTGAAAAAACTTGCCTTAGATCTGATCACCCCTCAAATGGAAGAACGCTTTACATGGCCCTCTTTGCCCATGAATCTTCAAGTTCTCTTACGTGGAATCTTGCAAAAGAAGCGGCCATTGCAAGAACCAAGTTCTGCTCCCACTGCTAAGAAAAGATGTGCCATGTGCCCAAGGGGTAAGGACCGGAAAACCAAGGTCACCTGTGGCATGTGCCGAAAACCTCTTTGCGGTGAACATACTGAGGCTATGTGCCAAGAATGTGTTACCAAAAACAATTAATATTTTTTTTGTATTGTTAAATAAGCGTTCATAATATTAAACAGTAATTGTAATTGAATTGTAGTTTTATTTTGTGAGCATAAATTTTTATGTATTGGGGTCCTTAAAACCCCTGGGTAGTAATAGTGTTTCTCCAGGAATGGGTAGGGTTTAAGGGTTAAACCAGTGTATCTCTTTAACCGTAAATAATTTTGGAAGCAAAAAAATTATGATATTTTCAAGTCTTTTTTTTTTTCATGCAGTGATGGAACTCAAAACATAATTAAACATACTTTAATGCATCAAACAATCATCAAAGTCACCTCTTAATTATCTTTAAAACCAATTTATCTCTTCAATAACAATTATAATTATAATTAAAAATATACCATAAAATTCCAAATGCCAAACTGCAACCAGTGATGGATTATTTATTTTTAAATATTTTTATTGTTAAATAATATCTAATTTTATTTGCATTTTTACGAAAATGCTTGTTTATTCATTATTTGAATTTATTACAACAGATTTTAACGCGTATCGGATTGCAATAAGAACTATTATCGCTCATAACGACAATATTTAAAGTTACCAGGGGGCCGATTCTACTAATTTGCAACGTTACACGTTAAACTGTGTTTCCACAACAGTTCGATTTCGATCGCCGTTCGATAGTTACATAAAAAGTCATTCTACTATTTTATAAGCAAAATGGAAAACGAATTGCAACTGAACTGTATCGGGAACACAGCGGGTAACCCGCGTTACCAACATGCCAAAATAATATGTTTTATTAATACCAAAAAGAAAAAAGTTGAATCTAAAAATGTTACTAAACACGAATATGTGGCACTAAAAGTATTTTCTATAATTAAAAGACATAATGATCATAATTTTATCATTAACTTTGTCCTATAGTAAACGTCACGCTCATGTTCGATTTTGTTAGTAGAATAGGTTTTGACATTGTTTCAATCGATCGTTGGTGTAACTAAAACGTAACCGCAGCTGTGTCGCAGCTGGACCGTTGTTCAATTTAGTAGAATGCGAAAACGCTTAAAAGTGGTGATTCGGTTGCGGTTCTATTGCGTTTTTTTAACAAATTTGTTAGTAGAATCGGCCCCCAGGGCCTTAATAAGCTAGGTTCTTGAAATTTATAAGTTGATCGGCAACTTACATCCATCCCTGCTGGGTTGTTAAATAATGCATTACATAAATGGAACGATTGGAAGTCAGCTGCTAGGTAATGTCAGACTTGTAGCTAGGTAATGTCAGGTCGTTGAGTATCGATTGTTATGTAGTAATGAATGCTATGTATGTAATTGTTAGAGCAGCTTGCGGTGGCGCGTGCCAGGCAGGTGCCTGCCGGCTGCTGCCACACCTGTCACGACATCAGCTGCTCCTTGAACTAGTTATTATAGTGTTCAGCTACTCACGACTATGTGTATCCGTCTTTACACACAAAGAACTTCTGAGTTTCTTTTTCATTACAAGTTAATGTTTTCTTTATTTTTACTGAACTGTCACGTTACCTCATTTACCGTCTTACAATATCATCATAATGTATATCAGCTGACACGTGCTGAACGTTCCTGAGAGCTTAATGAGATGTTTTTGCAGATAAAAGAGCTTGGTCAGCACTATCCTAGTAATATTATAAATGTGAAAGTATGTATGTTTGGATGTTTGTTACTCAATCACGCTAAAACGGCTTAACGGATGTAGACCAAATTTGGCTCCAGATTGTTTAAAACCTGGATTAACACATAGGATACTTTTTATCCCAGTAGTACGTTCCCGTGGGATAACTTTCGACTCCCACGCGGGCGAAACCGCTGGCAAAAGCTAGTGTAGGAATAAAAAAATCCAATGTCATAAATTAGCAAGATACACGTTGCATCAGTATCAACGTTACTTGGTGTGCTGATAATATTGTTATATTTTCCTACGCATTTTGTAGTAAAAAAACAGAATGCGTAGAAAGCGATAAAATTTCTCGACATGTTCGCCTGCTCGCTACTTTGCACAGTAATTGCATTCGGTAGTTAATTTCACCATTACCGGCAAACTTCTCCGGTAGTTCGGACCGTATCCTGTCCCTGAGAGGATTTCACGTAAAATGTTGCTATCTACATACTTAGAAACAGAGCTAGGTAAACAACCCGCACATGTAACTATACATGCATAGATATTTTTAGCGAAGAGGAAGTCTTATTAGGGCCAGTTGTACACAGCCGTTGACAGGCGCGCTCAGCATGTACCGTTTGAATGCATGATGAATATTGCTGGCTTCTAATCATCTCTGTTACTGGTGAAATCGTTAATTAAAGTTTTCGTCTAAAAAAGCTGTAAAGTAAAGCTGACATTCGTCCTTCAGAGTTGAGTTGGTAAAATTAATGTATTGGTATACATAAAACATTAATAGCAGGTGACCTGAAGGTTACTCAAATTTGATATTTTTACTAGACTCTTTCGGATAAGATTCAAAATATTATTTGTTACTAAGTAATCTCTAAAAAATACATTTTTAAACCTCGTGGACATTATTACGTCAAAACGACTGTTATTATTCGTGCATAATATAATGTTAGAATCAGCGTGGTTAGTTGAATGCCGCCTAGCAACATCATAGAACGGAGAAACCGGAATTTGACAGCGTTTCTCATGCTAGCTAGTGGTATTATGTGAAGTTACTGCCAAAGAAAATAGCGGTACATGCATATAGTTTTATCTATGTAAATTGGTTCGCAACAGGACTAACAAGTATTAGGTGCGCAGTAGAGAACGCGGTCTCCGACCCTAGGCTACGAGTGCATCTAAGCTGTTTTAGAGATGTGCGGGCGGGGCGCAGGCTCCGCGCGCCCTTCGTCCCGCACAGTGCGGCGCGTCACGTACGCACGGGCCCTACACGCAAGGGGAGGAGGAGGACCGTACAACTTGCGAGGGGCCGCGCGCGCACCGACCTCGGCAAGCCGACTATCGAGTTGCCGAATACTGTATGCATTATTAGCTCTCCCCTTCACCCATCCTTATCTGGGCCCTACCGTCCGGCCACCCGGCCCGATTTAGGGACGTAGCTCCTCGACACCCTGCCCTCTCACACCCCTAACCTCTGCGGTGGGTACGACTTTTCGATTTAAGTAACACCGTGATACGCCCTTCCCCCCTTGACGTAACGATTGAGTCTATATTTTTTTTTGTAATCTAGGTCACGGCTCAGAGTTAAGAGCAGGGTGAATGTAGTGAAGTCGGCGCGCGGTCGTCGACACTAACGGATCGCTATTTATACCTGGTGCGTAGTGCACCGGAACTCGCTCGCTGCACTCGCTGCATCCGCGCCACCCGCCTCCGCCCTGTCAATGACCTCGTCTCCACGAACATTCTGTTCCTAAATCACAGTGGCCTAACTAAACATCGATTCGAAGCGAGCTCGTTTACCATGTCAGCTAGATGTCCCAACGTTCATATAATTCTCTTACACTAGTCGTAGGACTCAAAGGGCGAGCGTTGCGAAAGGCTCTTTAGCAAGCGGGTGCCCTTCGGCTTTGTCTGAGTTACGTAAGTAGACCCACCCACAACTGTAGGGCAACCTCCCACGCAGGGCATGAACTGTGTCAAGCAGCCTGTCCCAGTTTCTACGTTCACTATTTTTTCTGTTTACGCGTGTAAGAGGTAAAGCCACGGGGGTTTTACTCTGGTTGGTTTAAATCTAAGGGAGATAAATATTTAAAAAAAAATCTTCGGAAACAAATAAGTATGACTGTATCTACGAATTGGATTCTTTAGCCCAGTTTTTTTGTACAAATACTATGTATTTTAGTATTTTCAACTTCTATTTGTACAAAATAAAATAATTGTTGCATTCATTCATAAATATTCTGTTAATGTCATTCATTTTGGCGAATTAGCGAATCTGACGTAAAATATAATTAATTTACAACAAATTCTAATAACTTACCTGTTGGCATCAACGATTTGGATGGGAATTACTATTATGGACCTGGTAACTTTAGATATTGTCGTTTTGAGCGATAATAGTTCTTATTGCAATCCATTACGGGTTAAAATCTGATGTAATAAATTCGAATAATAAATGAGCAAGCATTGTCGTAAAAATGCAAATAAAATCGTATAAAATTAGATTAAATAATAAATAATCCATCTCTGGATGCAGTTTGGCATTTGGAATTTTATGGTATATTTTTGTTAAATAATTGTTATTAAAGGGATAAACTGGTTTTAAAAGATAATTAAGAGGTGACTTTGATGATTTTTTTGATGCATTAAAGTATGTTTAATTATGTTTTGAGTTCCATCACTGTATGAAAAAAAAAGACTTGAAAATATAATACATATATTTTTTTGGTTTCAAAATTATTTACGATTAAAGAGATACCACTTGTTTAAAAAACCACCTTTTTGACCGTTTTCAAGAAATCACCGCCTTAATTACCAAAATAAAGTATAGCTACATGTAGATCCATAGAAAATTGTGGTTCAGGATTTATTTTCCTCGTAATCAAACTGTACATTCCTCTATTATATTAATTTTGGGATTATCACCAGTCGGAAAAATATGAATAAAACACTTGCTGTGGACTCGAGCGTCGTTGCTAGGTCCGTGTAATTCGCGATCTCCGCGAGCGATGTCCGCGATGGAATTTCCGCGAAAAAAAGTCATACGTCACATCACAGCACGTCACGGCAGCGGGCGGGCCGCGTAACGTCACGCCAAGCAAGGCCGCGGCTGAGTAAGCACCACTGTAAGCTTTTTGTTTACACCACTACTGACTAATATGGCCGTGTGATGTAATACGACATATTAATGCCTACTGCATTCCTTTTAAGAAAATCACTGCTCTATTTTTGATTCCTACTTATTTAAGGTTTAGCTAAACCCGACTTCTCCGAGGACTTCTCAGTTATCAGGCCTGTTAAATATTTTAACTTTTGAAGAGATGTGATCAGAAACATATTCCAAAAACGTATTTCGAACGTCCTGCACTAAAAATTCCTGGTAATTCCACAATACTACGCCTTTTCCGAGTAATTTGGATAGCCGGTTGTCATTAAGGATGTCGATCACGTATATAGTAAATGATGATTCGCGTGAACTAACGTGCGTTACGTAAATTACTTGCGTACATATCACACTTCGAATATTGTGCACAGATAACAACTGTGAATCACGACTTGTATTAGTGTTTTGTTAGTTCATAACTTCGTCACTCTTTGAGTTCAGGCAAACACAAGTTATTGTTCATTCTGACCCAAAAGCGCACACAAACACGTTTTATTGTTGATACTGACCTAAAAATAATGAACTAATTAAGCAGTAGTTTATTGAGTTTCACAATGATACTGCTCTCATTTTATTTGTGTGTACTCTTTCTGTCACAGCTTCATCCACGGCATTGCTACGAGAAAATAATTTGAAAATGATGAATCAGCTTGAAGATTCATAAACTTTCTAAACTAGCGTATCGTATCCAATTGCCAGAAAACGTTTCTTCTTGCACTTACGTGTGCATTTGGGCAATTTCTATACAATTTAGATTGGGAGTATTTTGGGCCTTTTCATGATTTTGACCAGACCGTTGGTATTTCACAAGCAAATGAATACATCTACAAGGAAAGACTTTAACAACAGCCTGGACGTCTAAACATCTGCATCTTGTGCGTCCAAAAGATCTTACGCTACTGGACACGCAAAGTAGGTAATTGACTTTTCTGTGTTCTACCTATGCGTCTTCTGGAAATAACATGTTACGCTCACACGCATAAGAGCACGTATAATTATCGAGCAGCCGAGCTATTCTCACGGATGTCGATCTGTACTTACAATTTAGCCGTCACTTTGTACGCACAATGGGCATTAGAATTAGAAAGCGACCGGTGACCGCAAAAAGGTAGCATTCGAAAGGGCTCGCAGCTTGCAAGATTGTGTTACGTCACTATTGAACGATCACCAATGTTCCCCTTGTGCCGCACAGCCACGCTAGGGAGGGCATGCCATGTAATGTTAGTAGTGCGTGTCGCACCGATTCTACCATGCACGTATGTGCTACTGCCCTCGCTTTTGTCCAAACAAAAATCTATGACGTCGATGAAGGCTTCAAAAATTTTGTTCTCAAAGGGTTCAACCCTTCTAAACTGTAATGTTAGAGATGGGGCACATTTTTAATTCTGCTGCATATAAATAAGTATTATACTCGTAGGAACACTTGTGAGCTGTGTGTGAATCGTATGGGGTAGTTATCAAGGGCGCTCCGCCGATTGTAATGTAATAATAGTGCAGAATGGTCTGTTCTTTTTATGTTAGGGGGAAGCTAGCTTTGCATGTTTGTGAGTACGCATCAGATTTGAGTTTTAAAATATTACAATCTTAGTTCGGTTTATGCACGTTATTATGGAAATAACACACATAATTTTATTATGCGTGTTGAATTATTGATTGGTACCTACGATAATCTAGGGGTTAAGTAGAAACAGCTGACGTATATTATGTTACTATGTACTATACGCTGTTGTATCGTGTTATACAACATGTTCAAATAAAACAAAGATGAGGACTCGAGAAGAACCTGTTCAATAATGAAGTCGCATAATTTTGCTGAGCCAAGAACATCTGATTTTATGGACATGCAGAATATCAAGTATTCAAGTCATGTGTGTGTGAGTAAGTCGCGATGTGCAGCTGTGAGCCTGTGACCGGCTCACTTCCGCGTCCGTGTGTCATTGTATCTGTTTACGCGTGTCATTTTATAAAAATAATATTAACGCACAATTGCACCGTGCGTGATGCAAATCTACTATCGTTGCAACATTATCCGTAGCCAGTCGAGGCCTCTGTCGCGCTTACAATGTGCCTGTTAATTATAATTAGTGGCTTAAACGGTACTCTTACAAGTATAATGTAGAATTGTTGCGTATATATGTAGTTAGTCGGTGGGGAATAAAGCAGCTAATTTAAATAATAATATAATTCGTAATATCGTAATGGACTTTATTCGTATCGCACGAGAGTCTTGCGACGTATTTGCGTACTTTAAATACTCATGGGTACTCAAGAGTGTGCTCATAAGAATATAAATTGCGAATACCTATAATGCAATAATATTTTAACCGCCGGCTTAGATCTCAGGTACCGTAAGCGTAGCCTCTAACTGCCGTCTTTATAACTACGTTGTACAGTACGGTATAGAATAACAGGCTTATCTATACTTTATTTCTTACTACGTTAGGTTTAGCATTGAAATCGATAATACGGCTTTTAATGTCACAGTTGTTATCGAGAACTAACCTTATTTCGTCATCCGGTATTTGAACATGTAGTTTCTATTTGAAGTCTGGTACCAATCTGGTACATATAAAAGTTTCATAGACGGCCGGAATTCTCAGTAGCACGACTTGATACACTTTCAAACTAATTCCGATGAATAGGATTTCCTCGCCTGTAAATACGGACGACCCACATTTTCATTTGGCCTTAGAATAAAATAGAATTAGATATGAATTGCTCCAAGTTTATGAGCACTCAATTTCAATTCTGTATAGTGAATTGCGCCGCTACTGAAAATAGCCGGCACATAATATCTGAAATATCGCGTTCATGAGATCATTTGTGAGTAGGTAACCTACTGAATGTGTACAAGTGGTATCGAATGGGACGAAAGTGGGTCAACTGGCATGACGTCGGCGATAAACGAGCCCTCGTTCATTATCAATTATGTGCATAGCGGCACGTATGTTTCCCAAACTAGCTAAACTTGTGCCCTAACCGACAGGAACCTTGATATCGCAACGCTACGGCTGCACGGCATGCGCCATCATGTCGCCAGATCCCTTTCGAAAGTTTAAACCGCAAAATAGTACCTCCGCTGAGCCACCAAGTAATGTTAACATAATCCACCTTATTGTAGCATTTATGAGTATAACATCGAGTGTAGCCCGTCAGCTGTAAGGTACAGGTACATGCAATCAAAATACCATTGTGTTGGCGAACTCTATTGTACGGAGGTAATCCTCCAATCAGCGGAGTGTAGCTTGGTTATCGTTGCTATGTATAATTCATCAGGTGGCATCTGCTATGAAGGAAGTAATAAAATCATGCATGTGTTCATAATACGTTCCGTCGCCATAGGACCTTCACTGACTATCTAGTTATATAGTGCATACAATTGCAGTTTGTACTGCATTCTGTTGCCGTGGAGCCAAGGCCGTGATGCAATGAGTACAGTCAGGTGAATTGTGCGTTCATGTTGAATGCATCACATGATTGCATCACTTGTTCTCGGGAACTATTGTATAAAATGGTTCAAATAATTCATCTTTCGACACTATCGATTTGTTTTCCGTTTTATTGCTTTGATATCTGCTGTAAACATATACATACCTATATCATTTCGTCTCCACTCCAAGCCAAACAGTAACTTATGTCCTCTATTAAAAGGTCTGATAATTTCGTAATCGGCATTGTCATATCCATTTGACAAAGACGTAAACTTCTCTTAATGGTGCCCTGCCCAACCTCGTTTAGTCTTAGTAATTTTAATTACGCAATTGATAATTTCCGGTTGTAATCAGGATCGCACAAGTGTATGACTTTGACCTTATTTTTCAGCACCACGTGTGCCCTATTCAATCTTGAGCATCCCTTGTTAAATAGGTTTATTATTGTGCGCAAGTTCCCCGAGGTCGGCTGCTCCGTGGGAAAGTATTGAGAGTTCATTATGTGCAGCCGGATCACGTGTCGCGACCGCGACGCACCTAGCGACTGCTTACCTCAGTTATGTAAAGTGAGTGCTATGACGACCGACGAATGAACTCTATAAATAGCGGTCGATCCGTCCTTGAGCCGCCGCGACTGTGCAGAACTAGGTCAAGCCGAGCTGCCTCATGCCAGTGTCCTCTCCCCGCGCCCACCAGCGCACCCGCCTGAGCATTGCTCGCTGTTCACCGCGTCGAGTGCGTCGCCAAACACCTCGAATATCGAACACATTCCATGCTTCCTGGTTATTTCTTTTAGTTTTATTATTGTGCAGGAATAACTACAGACGTCATCGGCCGAAACTATTCAGCGTATTCCTGCGTTTGGTTTTTGTCAGAAAGTTACTTTATTTTATGGTGGCCTTAAAATCCTAACATAGAAAGTAACAACTCACCAGATGTTTGTTCATTCAGTAAATTAAAATTTCATTTGAATAGGCGCAAGAATTTCGTTTATATAAGTAGGGTCCCATACAATTCCCTTACCTGAGTGAACTGATAATGGCCAAGGTTGAGCCCGGGCAGGTAGCGAACCGGATTATAATCGATGCAGTCGTTTACTCAGGATATTTATTTATCCATACCATCATGTGGCTCATGTATTGTAAAATGTAAACAGATGTACAGATGAGAAATCTACAAGAAAGCTATAAAAAGCGTGAATTTATTTGACTAGTTATAGTTTTTTAGTCAATTATTGGATGGATGTAATAATTGTACATGCAAACATGAACGTGTATGTACTGCTATCTAAAGTAAAGCAACGTAAATGGTATAATACAATATGTATAAATATAACTCGCTATATTCGTAGATATCAGCACATTGGCTTTCCGTACATAGACAAACGCTAAAATATATATTTTGATCAATATTGTTATCATTACAGTCGTATACATGTCATATTATTATCGTAGCGCGTGGGTGGGTGTGAAGTAGTGAACCAAAAACCTAGTCGGCGATATCGCACAAAGACCAATGTGTTATCTATGTATAGGGGCACATTGGGCACTCGCTGCCCTGTTATACAATGCCTTATCGTTCTACAGGGCAAATACTAGTTCGACGCGTTCGCGCACTGTTCTCGCTATGAGTAGTCATAGTGAGAACAGTGTAGAGTTAACATAATTCTATATTGTTGAAATGTTAACGTACTTAATTAACATTTTTTATCATATCCGTCGACAAAACTTATCCAATGAAGGTCACAGTATGATGTAATTTGTTAATTGGAAATAACGTAGAAGTCTGAAATTATATAATTAAGAGAGAACTCATTCAAGTTTTTTCATGAAACTTGTTTGAAACAGATACCATCTTATTTCTTCCGTAGATGTCTCAACTTGCTTTGTGTTCAGTCTACAGTGAAGGTGTGAATTTTGAGCATGGCGTGACAACCGGTAATCATAGTTAATTCCGAGGAACAATGAATGTGAATAAGAAGTTAGTGAAATATAATATTATAATGTACAGTCGAGCATCGCCGGCGGCGACATGGCCGGTGAAAGCTCTCTACGGCCCGCCACACTGACGGATACGTGTGTGCGTGTAGTCGTCATTTAATTTTAGTCGTGGGCTTCGGGGTGGACTCGACTCGGCACCTGTCTCACTCCTTTGTTTCGGCTCCCAAATGTCAGCGGAGGTCATCTAAATACAGGCGTTATAGGCATCGGATTCGGACGACGATCGCTGTCTAGACGTTGTGTTGCATCGTCCGATCGATTGCACGACCGAGCCTCAGACGGCCATCGACCTCGCGGGCGCATTGGTGACGTTACGCTCCGGTGATGCGCTCCTCAATAACCTACGGATATTATGGTTCAATTCCGTGTTTCATTCTTACGCACCATGATGTCTTCATCGCACTATCTTTTTGTATTCTACAAAACGCATTTCACGCTCGTTTCTACGTTCTCATTCTTAGTTCTGTAACCTACCTAGGTTAGGTAAGTATATTTCTGTCTCAATACAAAAAGGAGTTCTCTTTATTGAATCCGAAATTCCGAAATGCGTGGTATTAACCAAAAAAATAAAAGCACTACGTTGTGAATGTGTACGGAAAGATTTTAAGAAAAAAAGAAGGAAAAAAACAGCAGCATTGTCGTTTCATCCGTTCGTTTCAAAAGTTTTCTAAAGGTCTTCTTATGAAGATTTATTTCACAAAAAGTGAAATTTTAAGCCCGCTTTTCTTTTTTGCTCGTTGTTCTCTTGTTTGGCATCTGTGTAGGTACCTACGCAGAGTTGTTATGGTAACTGCACTCATTCTTTATACTATTATTTACAATTCGTCTGACCTTGTCCGCCAGTCAAGTTCAGCCTGTAACTTTGACATTGTTTTCTAGTCGATCGGCAGAAAACAAAGCCCTTTGTAAAACTTTTCAAATGTTAACGATTCGGTTTATTGCTTGCAATCTTTTGTTTACCAATTTACTTGACAGGATTCTGCTAACAATAGTCCGCACTCCGCAATAAAACTCGTGTTCCCCTTCATAATATTGATGGGGGGTTTAGTTAGGTAAACTTTTTGAATGGCAGGGCGACAAAGGCGTTGCAAATGGCTCTGTACGTGTCGCCGGGGTTCACTCGCGCGGCGGACGCGCACCTGCGGCTGGCGCTGATGTTTAAGGCGCGGCGACACTGGTCCGTCGCCGCCGTGCACTTCCGCCGCGCACGCCTCGCGCCTCACCAGGATGCTACCTTCACACGCCTCGAGCTCAGCTTCCACGCCGCACATCTCCTCGAAGCCAGAGGACTGAGGAAATCCGCCAGAGACGCCTACGAAAGATTACTAAAGGAACCTAAGCTCTCCTCTACTTTGAAAGCAGACGTCTGCAGACAGTTAGGTGAGTTCAGGAGTTAAGAGAGCCTGATATTGCTTCGTTGCGTTTCGGATAAAATACTCTAAATACCTGATCGATCACCATTCAAAATGTGTGGCGGTGCGTAGGATGGCTGTATCACCGCTGCGTGTCGCTGGGCGAGCCGGCGGCGCGCGCGCGGGCGGCCATCTGGTGCCTGCAGCGCGCGGTGGCCGCCGAGCCGGAGTCAGGCGCAGGGCTGTACCTGCTGGGGCGGTGCTTCGCGGCGCAGGGGAAAGTGCACGATGCCTTTATAGCGTATAGGAACTCTGTGGAAAAGTCCGAGGGAAATGCCGACACTTGGTGCTCTATAGGGTGAGAAAAGACATTACTTAAATAATTGCTTGATTATTATTATTTGAAAAGAGTCCTATTTTACATATCGTTGTTATTTTTACAGTGTATTATATCAGCAACAAAACCAGCCGATGGATGCCTTACAAGCGTACATATGCGCAGTACAACTAGACAAGGGTCACTCCGCGGCGTGGACCAACCTCGGCAGTTTGTATGAAAGCTGTCAGATGCCCAGAGACGCGTTCGCATGTTACACGAACGGAGGGGCAGCTGCGACCGCGTCACACTCCGCCTTGAGACAGAGGCTCGCCTTCCTGAGAGCACATCTGGCACATGCGCCTATGCCCTCTGTTACTGGAAAGTAAGTGGCTGGCTACCTTGTTATTTTATTTGCTTATGTAAATATTTGCTAAACCTGTTGTTGTTGTGGATTTGATTACTAGTTTAAAATGTTGATACTCAGCCGTATCTGTTCAGCCTGCAGAAAATATTTAATTTCATAAACTTTCCACAGACGTCGCCAGCTCCCATCGATAGAAGAAGCCTGGAACCTACCCATATCCGCAGAGATGTCGTCCCGGGCTCCCAAGTCCGCCCCGCCGCCGTACCCGGGCAAGCGGCCTGAGGAGCCCCCACAACTCACACAACATCAGCTACAGACTCTCCAGTACCTACAGAAGAACTCCAACAATCTGTCGCCAACGCAACAAGTACTAACCTCATGTTCTTGAATTATAGTTTAAGCTGCTTCCCGAACGTTGAAAGAGACGACTGAGCAACAATGATGCTGATAAGACGAGATAACCTGTCTCAACCACCCTTTACTGATCTTTTTGTAGTGTGCCTTAACATTGTAATGACCACCAAAAGAAATCGGTCTCTTAGATTAAGTTTAGTATGCTTCCGTGAATTGTATAATAGCTTTAGTTAATATTCTATCGTACTACGGAATTGTAGTAACGATCGTAATATTCTTTTTCAGACAATGATGCAGCAACTTCTGACGCAGTACCGTCAAGCGCAAGCGGCGCGTGCGCGCACGGTTTGTACTAACTTTAATTTCCCTTGTTTGTACTGACGCGGGCGGCAGGAATTAGATATATCGGTAGGGTTCCTAAAAGTTTAGTTCGTGGTGATAATTTGATGTTTGTATTACAGGTGACGAAAAGCGAAGGTAACGCCACCGGCGGCGACAATGCTGAGTCGCTCGCCGAAGATCTGTTGAAGAGGTTCTCAGATACGCAGCCTGAAGTTAAGAAAGAGCCTATTTGCAGTAAGTAATCTTTATGTCCTATATTATCTAACTAACAGTGCCGGATTAACCATCAAGCAAGAGTAGCAATTGCTACGGGCCCCGCACAAGAGGCGGCCCCGCGTATTTAACCTCCACCTGACTGTCATTTTTTGAGTGAAATTTATGAAATGGTAAATGGAAAATTTCGAATCGTGACTTCTAAATATCAATATTAAGTGCTCAATTTTTTTGCCAATTTATACTTGACATACATACCCACAGCAGATTAAGGGCCCCTCAACTGAATTTGCTAAGGGCCCCGCGCTTGCTTTATCCGGCACTGCCAACTAAGTGAATATTTTAAATTAGATAACTGGCCTGCAAATATACACAATCTGAGAATGAGCGAGTAAAATCGCCACACTTTCTCACTGTGTTGGAGGTTTCATCAAAAACTTATAAGTTTATGTTTCCTCTCGATGTTTTCCCGTGAGCTATAACATTACTTACTAGTATGTAATCTATGTATGTATTAGGTAAATCTTTTTCGTCTTTTTACTTGCAAGGCAGAGTGAGTTTGCGAAAAATTTCATTCTCTTCAAAATATTGTACCACGAACTCCTAGCGTTGGATTGATCCAATTTACTGAAAAAAGATAAAAAGTTTGCATACAATATAAACAGCTTAGTAAAAAAGTACCAAGGACCGTCCTAGGACAACATAAATTCCACCGAAAATCTTTTGTACCTCTGCCGCGATAAATGTTAGCTCTTAGCTCTTGTTCGTTTTTGTATCCTTGGATTTTGAATTAGACGTCATCACAAGCTTTTTTTTGTTTAAATGAATCCAGTGCATATCGTGTAGTATTTTACTTGAATCCTACATTCAGATAAAACTTAAGTAATACAAAAGAGATCACCTATGAACTTGTAATAAAATATCCGCTAAATAAATACCAGTATGAGACAACCTGCTTCATATTTGGGACGAAGCTCCTACCTGCTGCCTAATTTGTGCAAAAAACGTTCGTCCGGATCCGCGAAATTTTCGTCTAAGCTTTCTGTTAAAGCTGCCATTATACTATATCTTTAAGCCATTTTATAGCCAGAATATGGGAATAATGCGGTGGCTAAACGCTCAGCGGACAAAGCCGTGCAAAAGCTCGAGATTCACAAAAGCCTTAGGTCGTCTTACGAATGATTGAGCGCCTTTGTTATCCTTCAAAACATCTATGCTTTAATAAAAGGGAATGCATTACAGTTTTACTCCGGCAAATATAAAATAAATGAGTTCTTGTTGTTGTATTAATACAGTAGAATGGATTTTAATGTTGAATGAGGATAAATATAAACGAAATCTCATTATGCCTAGTGCATGCATTTTTAAGATTAATTAGAACAATGTAAAAAAAAAACTTAACTTTTAGGTTTACCTGGATTTCTCGTGAGTTACATTCGTAAATAATGTATTATTCAAAGCAGATAAAATATTCTTGTATGTAATGTAAACTCGTTACAAAAAACATTTATGGAAGGTTATTTTTTTGCAATATTTTTTCGAGTAAATTCACACTGTCAATGTCACAATCCTCGCGAGGATTTGTTTTCTTTGAAATTATTCTTATATTTCATATTTTAAAGTAAGAAATATGAAGAGTAAAAATAAAAGTCAGTGCAAAAAGCTTAAGTTAAAGTTCAAGTATTTTAATTCAATTTCCTGCATTCGTTTTTCGCGATACCCAGTTTCGCATATACGCTCACTTTTTGTCATTGACGGTCCAGCGATTTAAAACGTTACGGCCAAAGATTGAATCCTTTGATTACCGCATCACTTTTACTAGATTTTCTAACAATATACCTGAGTTGAACATTTGATTACAACTCTAATCGCTCACCTGCACACAACATGAAATTATTCATCTGAATTACGATTTCTACGTTACGTGACCTAGGCTGCGTTAACATTTAAACGTACGCGTGGCGTTTGATGGACTTGTTCATAGATTTCATGCAGCATATTTTTTTTAAATCGGGTGTATTCAATGTTTTATTTGATTTTCAGTGGATACGCCTAGTAGTGCAGGCAGTAGTAGCGAAACCGTGCTGGGCGGGCGGCAGCCTGTCGTGAAGCTGGAGCCTCTGAAGACGGAACCGCTCACGCCTGTCACCTACCACATCGGCATGAGCTCCAAGCAGATTTTGGATGCTTGCAAGTAAGTGTTACCGCATCTGTACTCTGATTAGGCTTGACGCGGCAAGTTACTAACGTACCGTTGTGGCCGCAGGGACAACGCGGGCCCGCCGTCGGCCTGGTCGCTGCTGGGCGACGGCTGCGCGCCCCCCGCGCCGCCCGCCGCGCCGCGCCTGGCGCCCGAGCAACTGGCGCCGCCCGCGCCCTTCGTCTACGTGGAGTCCAAGCGCGACGCCTTCTCGCCGCAGCTGCAGGACTTCTGCCTCAAGCATCCCATCGCCGTGGTGCGCGGCCTCACCGCCGCGCTCAAGCTCGACCTCGGCCTGTTCTCCACCAAGACGCTGGTGGAGGCGTGGCCCGACCACGCCGTGGAGGTGCGCACGCAGCTCATGCAGTCCGCCGACGAGAACTGGGACCCCACGGGGCGCAGGCGCGTGTGGGCCTGCGCCTCGCACAGGTCGCACACCACGGTGCGCAAGTACGCGCAGTACCAGGCCGGCTCCTTCCAAGAGTCCCTTCGCGACGAGCGCGAGCGGGGCGGCGCCAGCACCGCGACCGGCGGCGCCCTGTCCGACTCCGACGGGCGCGAGTCGGGGTCCGGGCCCGCCAAGCGTCGCCGCACCGCGCGCATGCTGCGCTTCGGGACCAACGTCGATCTGTCCGACGAGCGCAAGTGGCGTCCTCAGCTCACGGAATTACAAAAGCTGCCCGCTTTCGCACGCGTTGCCTCCGCCGCTAATATGCTATCTCACGTAGGGCACGTAATCCTGGGCATGAACACGGTCCAGCTGTACATGAAAGTGCCCGGTAGCCGTACGCCCGGCCATCAAGAGAACAATAACTTCTGTTCGATCAATATTAACATCGGACCCGGTGACTGCGAGTGGTTCGGTGTGCCCGATGCGTACTGGGGCGGCGTGCGCGACCTGTGCGAGCGGCACGGGCTGTCGTACTTGCACGGCTCCTGGTGGCCCGACCCGGAGGAGCTGCGCCAGCATGGCGTGCCCGTGTACCGCTTCACGCAGCGGCCCGGCGACCTGGTGTGGGTCAACGCGGGCTGTGTGCACTGGGTGCAGGCCACCGGCTGGTGCAACAACATCGCGTGGAACGTGGGCCCGCTGACCGCGCGCCAGTACTCGCTAGCGCTGGACCGCTACGAGTGGAACAAGGTGCAGAACTTCAAGTCGATCGTGCCCATGGTGCACCTGACGTGGAACCTAGCGCGCAACATCCGCGTGTCGGACCCGCGCCTGCACCGCGCCATGCGCACGTGCCTGCTGCAGACGCTTCGCGCCGCGGGCGGCACGCTGGGAGCGGTGCGCGCGCGCGGCGTGCCCGTGCGCTTCCACGGGCGCGCGCGTGGCGAGGCGTCGCACTACTGTGGCGCGTGCGAGCGCGAGGTGTGGCACGCGCTGCTGGTGCGCGAGCACGAGAAGCGGCACGTGGTGCACTGCCTGGCGTGCGCGCGCCGCGCCTCGCCGTCGCTGGCCGGCTTCCTGTGCTTGGAGGAGCACCACATGGACGAGCTGGCGCAGGTGTACGACGCCTTCGCGCTGCACCGGCCCACGCCGCCCGCGCCGCCCGGCCTGGCCGCGCACGCGGCGTCCGGCCTGACCGCGCACGTGCCGTCCGGCCTGGCCGCGCACACGCCGTCACTCGTGCCCGTGCCGGACTGAGCGCGCGGCGCGGCCCGGCGGTTAGTTTCGTTCGCAGTCGGCCCGCCGTGCTCGGCTGTCGTCGGCATCGGCACTTCGTTCGCTTCTCCGAGCTGCGTGGCGCGCGACTTGAGTGACGACTGTATTTATTATGTGTGAGAGTGTATGATAATTATGGTTTATGACGAGGTAGTTTTTTTTTATATATCGAGGTTCAGTTTCCGTGCGAATGGAGATCGTGTATGCGAGGATCGAGTCGAATGGTGTTCTCGATCGACTCTTCACTAGACCCCGTAATAGATGCTAGCTAATTCCGATGATTATATAGGTAATTATTGACGACGGTGTCATTGTTGACCAAGTAAAATTGTAACAGATGCACGTGATCTATTTTTATTAAGATGCGCCTGAGTAATTGTTGTATGATGACGACATGATGAAATATTTTTGGTGATAAACGTAATTTTGTAATACGGAAACTTATACAGTTTACACGCTCCTCGATCACTTTTGTAATTGTGCGAGATATTTGATATAAGAAGTCAATTGTCGGCGACGACTAGCCGTTGTTCTAGCTTGTAACGTATAATGTAATAGTTGGCGCGGGCGGCCTCGGAGCGTAGAATGAAGCGTAGACGATTAGCTAGGAATGTTCGCAGGATAGGAGGCCGGCCCGCTGGGCTTTCGAGTGCTCACGTGTTCACCATCATATAAATGTGTTATTTTTGTATAGAGGCGTATTTATTTATTTTGATCGTACTGTGACCTTAGTTTGATTTTTAGACAGTCTTAGCAAATAGTAGTATTAAGTATACCCGCACGTAAGGAGACCCTACGTTTTAGTAGGGTCCGGAGAATAGTGCTGCGATGTCCCAAAGAATGTTATAATGTACTCGTGTAGGAAAATGGAAATTGCATGATCAATTTATTGATACTATCGACGTTTCTTGAATATTTGACACATTTGGGATCTGAAAAGTTTTAAATTAATTTTATTTTAGCAAGTTGACTTATTATTATTTTACGAAATTGGACTGTATTAAAATTAAATATAATTAAAATGTTGTTTCTTGGATTGATGTAAATTAGGATGGATCAGGCAAGTAAGCTCGGGTTGGCAGTTCGCTGGACAACTCGCCTCTGACACTTGTCTGTTTGTTGTTTCTCTTGGAGTTTTATTGATGTGTTTGTAACATTTCAACGTTAAATATTAATTTTGTAAGTGTCAGAGGCGAGTCTAGGTGTTGAGGATATGGAAGTGTTCGTCGGATTATTTATAGTAATGCCGATATATTTATAAGTACCTAATAATAACATCACTGCCATGTATGACCTTACTGTTTATACTGTAAATTACATTTTTAATAAAGAAATTTAAGTACGATATTTTGTTGTTTTGTAATTCCGTCACATAACTTTCGCTGGTGACACCAACCTACTCAATAAACAATGGCTCTTAGGGCTGATTTTTCAAGTCAGAATTTTTTTATCTGAGGAATAAATAGGTTGATTTGACAGCTTTTGTATAGAAAATATGCCAAACTGTCAGATCTATTCTTCTGATAAAAGGCGACTATCGGCGAGTATTGAAAAAATTGCCCTTACAGAATTTTTAGTTTAGTATTCCCGTTAGACAAAGTAGAAAATATTAGGTACTATGCCATCTGCATCAGCTATGGTATCACTGCATCTAGGGATCTAATGGAATACAAATTTGTGTCCGTTTCAATGGCGCGGCCACAGCGATATAAAAAAAAAAACTAACTGATCTTGGTTATTTATTTTTTTATATTACGCCGTGGCCTCGCCATTGAAACGGAGACATAAATCTACATGCGTTTCATGAATATATGCAATAATATTTGGTGGACCGTGGGCGCCAGAAGGATATAACAGAAAGAGTAAGATTTACAGTATAGCATAAAGTACTCTGTGAGTAAGATATTCAAGGTTCTAGAGGGAAACCGAAAGTGAGGTCTAAAAAAATCCAAGAAGGCAGCTGAGATTTTTTTTACGTTTTCACCATGGGGTGTCGTTTTCATAGTTTTCGAGGGTGCTGAAGCCGATAGTGAGGTCAAAATAATGTGTAAATAAATAAAATAAACATCGTCATTTGGGAGCAGTTAATACACATTTACATAGTTATGGTGACACGGCTACACATCAAGCGATACATTTCCAGTATAAGCCGATCTCCCATTGCAATATATAGGATTTCCATACAGTGCGAGATCAGGTGTGCGTTACCCCAGCCAGATGTCGAAAATGGTAATTTGAATCTCATAGATAATTAGTTTTGCGGCTTCTGTAATTGTTGCGCACATTTTTAAATTTGTTGCGCTTATAGTTTTTTAATTATTTCACAAAAACAATTCCTGCTGGGGTAACGTTATCCCAGCCAGACCTTTTTCTTTCTAATGGGAATATTTAAATAAATACTAGCTATAAAATTAGTTGTCTAGATGAAGTAAATGTTGTGCCTTATTTTGTATTTGTTCTTTCATCGGTTGCGAAGTTATTCGAGATTTTGCTGGGGTAACGTTTTTGGTTTTGCTAGATCTTTGAAACGGTTAAGCGGATTCTTATCATATTTTGTACATGACTTCTTAGGAATTAGTTTAAATTTGTTCTGCAATAAAAAAACCAAAATAATGCATAGTTTAAAGGATATTTTATTAAATAGAAAAACACTTCAATTGGTTCCAGCACTCTCAATAAGAGGTCTAAAGACTTACTTTAAACGTTATTTTAAAGCTTGTAAAGTAAAGTATAAAATAAACTAGAAATAGGAAAGGGCCAAGAATTGAACATTGAGGCACACCCATCTTGACTAGACAACGAGGACGTCGCCCGATTACGGTTATGCTGCCTGTTTGACAAAGAGAAAATAACAAATCAGCAGCTTGTCCACGAATTCCATAGTGATGTAATTAAAGATCAGTGTATTGTGATCAACACATTCAAACGCTTTTGAGAGGTCACAGAAGATGCCAATTGCATCCTGGGACTTCTCCCAGGATTACAAATGTAACTGATGAGTCCCCACGTCAGTTGTCGACCTACCTTTCGTGAAACCAAACCGTCGACCTCCGGAATCTCCAGGCTCCGGCATCATGTACATGAAGCCTTAATACATATTTAACGCCGCATAAATGCGGTTTACACGCGATTCGAGAGCGACGTTTGTGCGATATTCATTCGTAAGTATACACAAACATGCGGTTCGGAGTCGTGTACAGGAAGTTTTACGCTACATTTTCAAGTGTCTATGCTGATTCTCGCCTTCCAAAACTTACTAACTAGACTATTGGCTACCAGAAATTCAATTAGAACATAATTAAAAGGTTACTCGCTACTTGTGGTTGGACACGAGTTCATGTGAGGCAGTTCTAGATCATGTTGTTGCTCCAAAAGTTATCTTTAATTAGTTAAATATATCTTACTACTCGTAGCTTTTGCTAGCGGCTTCGCGCGCGATAACCAATTTAAACAAAACCTAAAAAAAAACAAGTACTAAATTTGACCCAAACAAAAAACAACAACAAATAGGGCAAGCCAAATAAAACCGTTTAAAAATTATACACCTAAACCTGCCTCATGTATCAATCTGTCTATTGGTGAAAACCATCCATTCAGTAGTTTTTGAGTTTATTGCGAACAGACAGATAGACAGACGCGGCGGGTGCTTTGTTTTATAATATGTAGTGATGACTAATTAATGTTTCAGTAGGTAGATAAATAGCGATTGATTTTCCAAAATAGTTTATTTAAATCACATAATACATTATTTAAATACATCACTTTTAATAATAATGATAGTTCGATAACATTATTTGCATAATTATACTATATTTTATGATGATGTATAACATTATATGTCAATGGAATATTGCATTATGAATACATTTAAATCTAATCAGTGATATACAAGCAGATAATTTAGATTAGTGCTGGAAAATCCTAATGTGTTCCTCATCATTTCTACACTCATGGTGCTACTATACCAGCATGATCTACAATGTAGATTCTACGTTGTTCATTGTCTAATAAAATCGTTCAGCATCGTTTGATATATTACTTTTCTAGTTAGTCCATCTAAAAATCAGTCCAGCGTAGAGATGATCAACTCAGCAGTTGTGGTGAGGTCGAACCTCATTTGAGTTGATATGCTCCGCTTTTTTAATCAATCAAGTCCGTCAATTAGTGAATTGTCTAATCAACGGAAGATGCAGATCGTGAAGATGTAATAACACCCCTTTTCCCCCATATTGGGGTACCATCCACTTACTTTTTGTGCCATTTTGTGTCACTACAAATAAACTCTCACTACCGAGAGGAATATTTTAAAGCATCAAACATTTATCACTTAACTCAGTAAAAGATTCGAGTCTAACATAACAGTCTTAAAGTAGTCTACGATCCACAGATGATGTGTATGTTATGTTGTATGTACAGTTTCAATGTTATAAAATTACACGACTACGTTAAAATTTAAAATTATTTAAGTAAGCCATCATAGCACCTATCTGTTATTACTTTATTGTAAACGTATAATAAAACATTAAACTATAACGCAGAGAGCTCAATGTATTGTTATGCGATGTTTGAATGCATGCTCTGGCATTAAATGTATATGAAATTTTAGCAAAATACATTTTAATATAAAAATAAGACTCCTGTGTCTCGACTACAGTTTGGCATGGTCAATTGCACAGCAACATTATTCTTATAATTAATAAAATATCGGTGATGATTCTGTTGTGCACCAAATAAACTTAATTTATGCTATTGTTTGCCTTCTAATGAAACAAGAAAGAGCTAGAAATAAATTAGAGCTGTCAATTTTAGTTGAACTAAGATTTTATTCGACGCAACGACGATGAACTAAATTCATCATGCATAGAGTCACGCCAAATGCAAGGCAATCGAGACGTAATTTTGTTTGACAGTTCTAAAGCTTCACTTGTCTTTTTCTTTCGAGGTCTATTAGTAAGAGATAGCAATACTCTTATTTTAGTTTAGGCGGTGAACAAAAGAATCGGCAACATTAACTAATCTCATGCTTAAACTTACTAAAACAAGATAGCGGCCTTCACTCCTAAATAAAGATTTGGTGAAGACTAGTATTATACATAATTTTATAAAATAAAATAAGTTTATTGGAAAAAAAATCACAATTTTTGCAATAACATTCCAACCAAAACATGACTTTGGTACTTGATTACAATTATTCTATCAATTTTATTGCGGATATATGAATACAAAATGGAATCGTTATAAATGCGTACACTCAGTGGGTACATTCGGAAGACCTTAATGCTATGTTTCATTAGGGCCAAGTTACCGGGTTTCTGCGAATTAGTAATGGACAAAATAAAAATAGCCGATATTTGACAATTTTAATATAATATATACTTTTCGACAACAAGAGGACATAAAACCTGCTGAAACCCGGTAAGTGTGGCCCAGAGGTGACCGTGCCAGAAGACGGTGTTGTCCCTGGGGGACAATATATAAGGAAACGAATTTTCAATTCAATCGTTATCAATTCCTACAGATCTTATTGCAATGCAAGGACGATGTTGCATTATCAGTCGTAAATAAAAGCTTGGAGTATTGTATGTGCTGTGAAGTCGTGCGTATTGCTCCTCATGACGCACTGTCACGCAGCACAGGTTTGCGCAGTAGCAGCGCAGAGTCAGCCGATACGATTGGCAGCTCATTGCTGCAGTGGTACTCTATGAGATGCGGCACGCTTTCAAACAGCCGGTCCTTAGTTCGTACCTAGCGAGAATTAAACATTATTTTACTGTGTGATAGCAAAACCACACCAAGTATTTGGGAAGTCGTATTCGACATAAAACATTTCGATTATCACAAAGAGCTTAGCGGTTTCGAAAGGAGATATAAGATTTTAAGTTTCTCAATCAGTTTGATTTCTTCTATCGTGGGCTTAAGATGGAAGCTCCAGAGTAGCCCACGAAATACAAATTTTCTTACATGTTTTGCGATTCTGGACCGTAAAAAATACAGGAAAAGTTTTTATTCAGTGCGCAAACTTTAAGCATGAATTCGGCATACCATTCTAGACCCCCAGCGAAATTTATTCATGGTTAAAGTTTGCGCACTGAATAAAAACATTTCCTGTATAGCTAATCATATTTTGTTAAAAATATAATCTTGCACTGACCTACAAATTGAAAAATAAAAAAAAAACTTAATTAACCGGGGTCGCATTCCTCGTAAACGAATTTAAGGTGAATGCGCAGTGGTAGAGCGCGAAATTCAAATTTTGTTACGTTTTTTGCAATTTCCAGGTGAGTGTCAGCTTGTTACTTGATCAAAATATGATTTGCGAATATAACATGTACGTATTTACAGATTTATAATCATTACAATCAATAATACATCTTTCTAAGTTAGATTTGTTCCATAAGAACAAATTTCTTATGGAAAAGTGCTTGTGGATGAAATCTAACTTATAAGAGATATATTAGACATTCTAATGACTATAATTCTGTAAACACGTACCTGTTATATTCGCAAATCACATTTTGATCAGGATACAACCTGACACTGACCTGAAAATTTCAAAAACGTGAGAAAATTTGAATTTCGCGGTCTACCACTGCGCATTCACCTTAAGACAGCGACAAAATGAGGTTTTAAATCTGTTTAGCGCCAAAATTATTGAGGGATCAGTGGTGAAAGTGGCCTATATCTGCCTGTGTCGTATCTGGCAGATATTTAGACTAGCGCCCATACATGCCGGTTGAAATAGCTCGTACATTTTACCAGGACGAGCTCCTTTACGAAGACGACTTCAATACAGGGACTACAGCAGTACAATTATGGTCAAATGTAAAAGTAACATACCACTCCATTAGGGTCGACGAGTAGCAGATGCTTGTGGCTTCCTTTCCTGGCTCCCGTGAGTACGAACTGTCCCGGACACGCCGCTGACTCGCGCACCAGGAACTCTCCATCTTCCATGACCAGCTAAAACAACAAATAAAATTACTGTTGTGACGAACAACAGGAGAAGAGAAGTAACCGCTTTCATTTTGACAGCTCAACAACAAACAGCGTTATTTACGTTGTTGAGCAGACAAATTTTTCGAACCTTATGAAGCAATGGATGAGCAATGTCCTTCCAAATCATTCAGGCTCTGACTGAAAGTGTTTACGCAATTACGGTGCTGATTGACAAAGTTTTTATATTCGTGGAATGTTTGAAGTGAAAACCATTTGGTCAGCATAACTCAGAGGAGTGAAAATCCACCATTTGACCTGCTGTACAATTTTTTGTAAATGCGTCTATTTGTCTGTTATTTTCTGGCGAAGTTATGATACAGTAAGGTGCGACGCCCTCAGGCACAGTGGGCCCGATCTTCGCAGGGTGGCTGGTATTAGCTGGATGCGAGTACTCGAAAATTGATGCGATTGGGCCTCCGTACAGTAACGCTTTAGGTTGATGATGATGAAGTAATCATAGCCTTGATAGCTCACCATGGATCGTGTTAACTTCAGTTCCAAGACAAATGTAATCGACTAAAGACTTCAGATTGCCCTGGCAATACACGTCAAAGACCAAGCAGATGTCAAACACCACTAAATACATATAAGATCAGAGTAAACGGTGAGGAATTGCAGTATGTCCATGAATACATATATTTGAGCCAGTTAGTCTCTTCCCAGTCCAGAAAAGACAAGGAAGTCTTACGACGAACCTAAAATGTCTGGAACCTTGGTCCATGAAAGACAGATGAAAGGAAACAGTCCTTTATCACGCAAAGCGAAAAAATATGGATGGAGATGTGCATTCTGACCATTTTGACCTATGGTTATTCTTTGACATACATTCAAAAGTCCAAACTCAATGGAGAGTAGTATTCTAGGCGTCAAATTGACAGACTATATTCGCAACACCATACTGCGCTCCATAACATAGATTACTCAAGTTGCTCAAAAAGCTGAAGTGAGACTGGGCCAGCCACGTCTTCCGTATGCCCAACTACGTGGATCCCTGAACAGTCTGAAGGCTTCGTGGCGGACCCTTTAGAAGATGGCATTACGAGCTGGAGAAAACACACGACCAACTTAACTTTATCCCGGATCGAAAGAGCTGGAAGTCATGGGGAGAGGCCTTTGCCCAGCAGTGGGATGATAAATAATATTAAAAGTAAAAAAAAGTTTCCACACACTAGGAATTTCTCCTGTATTGTGGGTGCTTTTACAAACATTTAAACTCACATACACAAACAGCCAGGCCCGGAACAACTACTTGTAGGGTTTGGTTGGTCCTCATACAATTGTTTTACAGCAACAAATTGAGGCAGCCCCGGTAAGTTATAAGGATACTTGTGATGGGGTTACCTTGCAACTTCCCATGGGTTGCTAACTACAATAAAGAGATATCATTAAAACAGGAAAGAAAAAGCTTAGGATCTAAGGTGTTGACAAAATTGTTGTAGCATGTTCAGGTATGTGTAGTGTTTGTGTGGGTGTATGTGTGTGTGTGAGTGTGTGTGTGTTAAAGATTGATCGACTGATGTATGTTATGATTGGGTACAGGTTCTTCATTAGCATATTCTGGTTAATATAAGTTCTATTTCATCGTACGTTTGTGATTTTATGATGCGGAGTAACGTAACAAGACAAGTTACCTTTTCAGCGGTAATTCTAGAGATAGGTCCATGGAACCAGGGCTCGCGCGCCAGTAAGGCAGCCTGTGCTTGTGCCGACAGCGGCTCGGGAAGGACGTCACCCGGCGATGACGCTGAGGCTGATGAGGATGACGCAGCCGATGATGACAACATCGGCGCCGCGGTGAAGGGCTCTGTAATGAGAAGCATATTGGTGGAATTATTTCAATCACTTAGTCAACTATAAAAAAAAACAATAAATTTAGTTATGCTTTTATAAAAAAAGTTTACCATAACCTAAGGTTTTGACGTCACCAATGGGCGAGCAGGGAAGCCATTAAATTAAACTTTTGACGGCCACAGTCATGTATAGATGACAAACCAAAATGTGTCCAGTACGCCACGGTCACGACTACATGTCAGACTTATACGTAAACTAGCTTTTGTCCGCGGCTCCGCTCGCGTGGATGTCGGTTATCGTGTAAGATAGTAGCCTATATCCTTTCCCATATCCTAGGCTACATCTCTGCCAAATTTCATGACGATCGGTTCAGCGGTGGAGGCGTGAAAGCGTTACAGACAGGCAGACAGACAGAGTTACTTTCGCATTTATAATATTAGTACGGATAAAGCCACTTGGCACCGAGGGCACGCTTTTGCTTTTTTGACGTGGCGGTCAAAAGGTTAAACTTGAATATTCTTTGTGAATACGGTTGAAATTCGTATCGCAAATACATTCACACTATCATCTTCGCGCCTACTGATCGGGGCATAGCGGTCAAACCAAAAAAATTACTATTGTTATGTCATGACGCCTGACATTTCATTCTTCTATGTTTTTTATTGTGTATCCAGTATCCGGATAATAGTTAAATGTTATATCTGAGACTCACGCATGTCAAAGATGTCGGTATGATGGTTTGGCAGCAGTGCTGTAGGGGGCGTGCGCGGCGGCGGCGTCTGGTTTACGTAGTGTCGCACGCTTTCCTCGCATCTGCAAAAATCAATACATAAACATTTAAACTGTCACTAGTAAGATCTATTCTGATCCAGCCCGTCCGTTGCTGCCCTCCCCCTACTACACGCTTAGGGCACCCCTTAGCTTGTTGTGCTTAGTTTGTCAGTTTTTAAGCCCTGGCTGGAGGACTTCATTTATGGAGGCAGCCACAGGCACGTCCGGTTAAGCAGCCAACCTAATAGGTTGACCAGCGAGATGACATTATAAAAATTAAAAAAAACTCGTAAGTTCACTATATGCCCACCGGTTAACCGAGTGTAGATTCCCATCAGCGGGCGAATACCTGAGCTCGCCTAGGAAAAGTCACCACACCACACTTCCACATAAATTCTAGTTGCTATCAGGATTCAGTTCTTCGTAAAACGTGGTTATGTAGGATGGTAAATAATAAGTAAGTTTGAATAAAGTAGTCTTTAAACTCATTATGGACCTAGGGTGGTCGAATGAACAGAAACTTGCTCAAGTGAAGATTCATTGAACATTTTAGCAGCCAGTGGCACAAATGTGGTGCTGTTCTATAAAAGATGGCACATAATATCATATTATTTCGCGAGCCCTGCTCCTCACTACGAACGAACGGGGCGATAACGCTTAAAATCTCACACTTTGGACTGCCTCAATTTAAATAGCCATAGATAATGCTCAAGAGAAGAACACAAGAAAAATAAAATATCAAAAATTCTGTTACTTTTTTTTTGTTTTAAACAGCCGCCAGGACTTGGCAAGGTGATAAGTCCAATCACTTCGTTGTATTTTGACGCTTTTGAGCTACAAAGTATATGCATACTATACTATTGTTACTTTATCGGAACTTTCGGCCAGATCGGTGACTCGTTTCCTTATTGATTGTAGCTCTACGTGGGGCGATAAACTTCGTCCGATATGGCGTCACCAGGTAAACAATACTGACTCACAATTTATTAATTTCTTAGAAAGTGAATCAATATTTATTTCGTTGAGTGATTGGATTGTTTATTTGCAGGTAAAACTGATTCATCTTCATAGAAAGTGCAAAATATTCATGTCTGCATACTCTTTTATTGACTGTCTACAACTAAGGTATATTAAAACAGATTGCACGTAGTTATACTGCTGAATATCCGTCCAATTTAGAGACGGATAGTCATAATTTTGTCTATCCGGTCCTCGATTATCTACGCCAGGGTTCGATTCTTTCTGTACTGAACCATGAAGGCTCAACAAACTAAAGAAACTTCTCTAATTCCCATATGGGAATATGCCCCAAATCCCGTTAGTTAGCGTGCTATCATAGTCACAGGTGTATTACATAAGCAGAAAACATTTAAAAACATCCACAAAGTTAAGTATTGTTTGATCAGTCGGAAGATAGTGAGATCGCATTCGATTGAAGAGCGAATTCGAATCTGCAACGAAGCTATTGTAAAGAGTACTTACGAAGATATAGAAGCGAGGTTGGCGAGTGAAGCCAGCGGCGGTGGCGGTGGGTGTCTGTATGAAGGCATAGTATCCGGCGGCGTCTTGTCCGGCATGTCGTTGTAGTACTCGCGATCGTCTGTCGGGATGCCGCCGGCTGTGGTACACAGCGATCGTGCTCCTCCGTTTAAATTTAGCCTGCAATTTAAAATGTAAATTTTTTCAATGACCGCCTCGTTGGTACAGTGGTCGCAAGTGCAACTGATATACAGGATCCAAGGTTCAAATAGGGAAAGTGTTTTGCCCGCAAGGAAATTCTTGGTATCAGCCTAGACTCTGGATTTGGGTCCGTTAAATGGCACACAGATAATATTATACCCCAGGGATATATGTATTATGCCCTTATGTCTATGTATAGACTATACACCGCTGCTACTACTAATGCCCGGTTCCTATGAACAAAAACGGATCGTTATGCTTACCAATGGTAGCATTTTTTATTGCCAAACTGGGCATATAAATAGATTCATATGCTAATTTTACCTGTGGCAGCTACTTACATACGGGACTTGGTAGGGTCTACTATGCAAAGCGATGAGGTCCTTGCTTCATTATTGGTAATGATACAAGAGTCTTAATTTTAACAATAACGGTTCGTAAATTATCGGAATCGGTGCTCGGTTAGGTGCGTCCTGCCCGTGATGACATACGGTGCCGAAACGTGGACACTGACAGTTGGGCTGATCCACCAATTTGAGGTCGCTCAGCGCGCTATGGAGCGGGCTATGCTCGGAGTTTATTTCAAGGATAAAATCAGGAATGAAATCATCCGGAAAAAAACCGGAGTTACCGACATAGCCTGCAGAGTAAGCGAGCTGAAGTGGCAGTTGGCTTGCCAGGTTTGTCGAAGGACCGATGGACAGTGGAGCAGATGAGTCCTGGAGCGGAAACCACAAACGTAGTGTGGGACGTCCCTCAGCTAGATGGATCGACGATCTTAAATAGGGTAGCTGGGACAGACTGGATGCGGAAGCCGGAGGATAGAGTGTTGTGGCGCAGCCTGGGAGAGGCCTATGTCCAGCAATGGACTGCGATAGGCTGAGTTGAAATTACAGGAATCGGCCATAAGTCCGTTATCATTGAAAATAGCACACGAATTTTGTCTGACTACTTAGTATAGTTGGATTAACGCATAAAAGTCTTGTTTCAATTCACGTAAACAGTAATATTAAAATGTCAATAAATGCAGAGATAATTATAACAAAGTAAACTAAACAGAGCAATGATTCATTCATTGTTTGTTTGATTCATCTTCTTCAATTCAATATTTTGATTTCATACATGTGGTTATAGTTTAACATTTTATATTATGTCTAGCAACAGTAGGTTGAATAACTGTTATGTTTCAGACATAATAATCAATGGCTTTGTGATAGTCATAATAGTGAACCTTTGGAAACAATGTGGCACTGTAACATTAAAAGGTCTGTTAAATGATAAATGATTTTATTTCTGTAAGTAGGTTTGTACAAACACTTTTACACGTCAATCATACTACTCTGAGGAGAAAGGCCGAAACAAACTAAGAAGCCACAGTCTCTTTTAAAGTCCAGACATAATCTTGGTCAGATAAATATACAGTTGTAGATAATAATATTGTTTATACGGAAACAGAATACTAAAATAAAAAGCCATTCAAAAGTTAGGAGCCAACAAAGATTAGTTTTTCTTGCTAATTTTACCTAACTTTGGGCGTGTTTAAGTAAAAAAAAAGTGTAAAATCTCCAAAACCAAGTCGGTACCGACAACACTCAATTATCGAACAGTTCAATAAACTTTATTGGTCATGGACTTATGCAGTGGTTTTTTCATAAAACCCGATCTTCCGAAGGACTTTTCTTAATTTTTTACGCGCCTGTTTTGCTATAAATGATCCTGCATCTCACTCAATAACGTTGTGTGTAGACTAGCGTCTAACTGTTATCACTGATACTACCTATGTATGTCGGACGCGATGCCTGGCTAGACAGCGTGCTTTTCAGCCAGGCCCACCAGTGAGTTCGAGCCCGCGACTAGATTCCCCTTAAACAGTGAAATTAAGGAGTAACAAAATTAGAACATTTAGCCTACCTTCATTTATAACTAATATTATAAAGACGTAAAATTTGTTTATATGTAGGAGGTATTCTCTGGAACTAACAGTCGGTTTTGCATTTGCTAGTCCATTTATTGAGGAAGATTACGGTCTAGAAATCGCATGTAACCTTCCTCACGATGCCTGCTAGGGGTGCGGGTTGTTCGAAAGAGATACCGCGGCCCCTAGCACACAGGCAACTGAGGGAACACAGGTGGGTTTTAGTCAGTAAAAGTCTGACACGCCCTCCCGCTCCACCCAGTGCGGGAGAAGTTATTTGATGATTTCCCACCCAAAAAAAAAAAAAAAAAAAAAAAAAAAAAAAAAAAAAAAAAAAAAAAAAAAAAAAAAAAAAAAAAAAAAAACCTTCCTCACGCTTTACGAGCCGAGCAAACAGAAAGACACTCGGAAAGAACGCTAAAGTGTGTATTACACTATCCAATTTGTAGGAATAATATGGAAATTGGAAGCTAGTAATCACACTGCACTAAATCGAATTCTAAATGGGACACATGACTCTTATGCGCTTATGAAGTAGAACTACATTGGCATGCAACAATTTAGTAAAAGTAGTATGGTCGGGACCTTCCAATCTCATCAAATCGGAACCAACTGTTCTATAACTTCGATGACACCTTCCGATTTCCAAAAAATTGGATAGTGTAATACGCACTAAATAAAAAACGATGTGATAGCGAGAGTGGGCGATGGGATGCAACGCGACGGCGGGCGATTGGGGGCCAAAATTTCACGCGGACGAGGTCGCGGGCAAAAGTAGTAGCTAGTATTCTATAATATTTTTTCAAAAATCCTAATTTCTTCGTGCAAAATCCAAATATTATACAATCTTGTAAAGATGACAAAGATGATGAAACAGTAGGGTTTAAATTACTGCTAATCCATGCATTAGTCTTTTTGAGACAATCCGTGTTTTTATGAAGTTAAAGGTTGATTGTGTTACAACTTACAAGCATTGACTTATATTTACTCTTTGTATAATTATCAATGGTTACAAGATAGTTGCTTATTTTGAGAATATAAGTGGTTTAGTCCAGTTTACCCAGGTATTTAGGTCAGCTGGGAAAAATTACATTTTCCTGTTATTAAAAGTGGATATTTTGTTAAGTTTTTTATGTGTACCTAAATGAGTGGTATTTAATGATTCAGTCATATTGTCTCATATTATGTATGAGGATACTTTCAACTAATTAATTTTTAAGTAAGGTTAAACTGTGAAAGCCATAAGGAAATGTGGTTTGGTTTTTACAAACATTGAAAATAATAGGGACAATACAATACTTACGAGGAAGGTTTCGTCAGAAATTCTTTGAAGCGGAGTTCGAAAGCTTGTCCTATAGTTGCTATAACGTCTTGCGCTAGCCTGCCACCGCATTCTAGTACGTAACATGCTCTCCATTCGGCTGGAGGCACAGACTTTGCTACATAAGCTACAAAGTCTAAGGAGTCTGTATCTCCTCCGGATGCAAACGAAACTCGTGGCATGTCGTGACGGGCTATTGTCTCTCCGCCTTCGAGAGCCGCTAGGGTTATTGCTTTAGATGATATTGTCAGGGCTACATTGGCTCCAGAATGTGCCATTCTTGGACGAGCAGCAAGTGCTCGGACCGCAGCCTGGCAAACTCTACGCTTCTTATCAGCTGATCTTAAACCAGCTGCTGCACATACTCTTGCGATGCATTCTCTGTATTAACAATGAAAGTGTTTTTAGTTATTTTTTCTATCATTCTCGGGGATGTTAGAACAGAAAAGTACATTCTTTAGTATGCTTGGTTTGACCATCTTACTGGTAACCAGGATTCTTTTCGTTCTTTGTTGCTTGTATAAATAAGCCATTTTCTGCTACAGAAATGTTTACTAGCTTGTTTAGCTAAAGTTGAATGCTAAATTTTCCCGATTATTCAAATCATGAGGGTCCAGAATCCAAAACAATGTATAACTAAAACATTAGCAGGGTTGACTTTAGCAGAATGCCCTCTTGAAAACATATAACTTACTGACATAAAGTTACTGTTGTAAATTATGTGTCATTCTCAATGGTATTTGCCAAATAATTATAGATAATAAATATCCAAAAATAAAGTAATTTAATTTGATGTAGGTACCTAACCAAAATCTAGAAAGTGTTTATTTTTAATTATTTCTTGAATGTCTTCTTGGAACCTTAAATATTAATAAAGCTGAAACTTACTTGGCTACTTGAGATCTTGTTTCAAAGTCGAGCTTCTTCATAGATGTTAAAACCTCCATACAGCCAATATACTGAAAAAGTAAAGTGATTTAACAATTTTGATCAGGTCACAGTTTCCTAATATACTTTCATGTTTAAAACTAGGATCAATCTGTATAACTACCTACTAGACTTAGACGCAGGCCATTAAAAGACACTTTTGAACATGAACATGACATGGTTGTGGTAGTAATGTTTGTTCGTTATTTCAAAGTGTTTAAAAATTCATTTAATAAATCTAGATAAATACCAATCACAAAGGTCCATTAAAGTCTCATGTAAATCAATTCCATAAAACCTTACGAACACATTAAGCAGTTGTGCTTCTGACCACAATACAAGGAAACCTTAAGACAGTGTTTAACTTATGTTGAAGAAAGATATGTAATGCTAAGCTACCGTATGCTACAATAATTGCCTATACAATAATACAGCGGTGACAATAAGTAGTGTATCAACATGTTACCTCTAAGTATGAGTTTCCACAACATTAGTACATACTGAAACAAAGTTGCAACTGTGTGTAAATTATGCCATGCTCCATGCTTGTCAATATTTTTAAAATATTGCTTACTTTTAAATATAGGTAAGTACATCATGATGTTAAATTGAAAACGATAAAACCATTTTATTTGCGTGAGCATTATCTATATAAGCTGTTTAGAACAAACCAACTGCATTAATTTGAATGTATTATGTACTTAGAATTTCCTGTCACTGATCCCTTGCATAGGTATACATTTTTAGATACCTTTTTTTTTTATTAATTCCTGTAATGTGCCTGTAGGCTGTAGCAGATGCTTACCCTGACCGCGTACGTGATGCCATCGCTGGCGAGCACGGAGTCGGGGTGCAGCCAGCCCCTTGCCGGCTTTGCGACGAAAGTGCTATCCGTCATCTCACACGCGACAGTAACGCACGACGTACAACTATTCAATGTTATTCTTCACACTTCACCTACTTTCAGCTATTTATAAGGCGCTTTCATTATGATTCAGCTGATTAATTCACCAGTGTCGATGTAAGTCACCAGTTATCTCAAAAGTTTTGTCGTTAAACTCACAATGTGATTTCTTTAATAGTCAGATTATTTAATTGCTTGATTGTTATTGCTTTGAGTAAATAAGTAAGAGCGTGGGAACACAGTTCGATAATAAACTAAAAAACATTACGTTTTATCACACAGAAAAGTTACAACTTTTTTGACATAAGTGAACGAAGAACGAAACCTTTGAATGAAACAGATGAGAGTTTTCGCAGCGCAGAACCCACTGACGTATAAATCATATGGACTTGAAATGTTTGACTATAGAAAAACAAGTTATACAAATATGAGGCATATCGATACCGAAATCATGAAAATACTGTCATCTCTTTTTAACTTTCATAATTTTGCGTAAGCGAAAAAGTATAACAGTGTTTCTGACAGTTACTATAATGGCAACCCTTCATTCCTAGCGTCATTGAAATACCTATTTGCGGCCGGGTCGCCATTTTATCCTCTCGCTGTTGGTAACAAAGTTGGGGTACGTCAACTGTCAAATGCTCTTGTAATGATTTTCTTAAAATAATATTTAAGTATAGACTTATTTTCACAAGCGACAGATGGCGCTAGTGGTCCCAGGAACTTTATACATCCGTTTTAAGCATTAATGTTTAGAATATCGGTAATAATGTATATTTATTTTGTATAATTATTAAATCATATTGTTTAAATTTAACAGGTTAAAGTATTCACATTTAATCATAAGCCCTAATGTATTTTAGTTAGTCAAATGATTGTATGTAATGTCTACTCTGCTCTGATTGGTCGAATAGCCGGCCGAGAATTGACTTCCGTTTAAAGTGGGGAAACATTTAGTGGGGTGACCGATTTGCTAAACGAGTCAGTCGATTTGGAGGCATGAAGCCGTAAGCATATCTGACGAATCTGTGCTACTTTTGTTATGTTTATAAAATACTAATTAAATGGTAAGTGATTGTTATTTACCTGATCACTGTAGGAAAGTGAATAAACATGATTCATATTGGATTGAGGTATATGATTTTTAATATCTCAGAAGCGGGATCAAGATCCGTAAGTACGCCTACATTGTATGTTTGACCAACCTAAAATTATTATTTACTCCGTGAATGTAAAAATCCGTTGTTCGTACAAGTGGTATTGTTTACTTTTTAATTTCAAGGAAATTATATGATCAAGTTGTACTACCTAGGTACTTATAAAAAAAAAGCATAATTTGATTCCCTAACTTCTAGTCTTCCATCATAATTTTAAATTGCACGGCAGGACCGTTGTCATTTATTCGAAGTATCATTGACTGGTTTAATTTTCCATTTTACCACATTGGGAATAGTATTGTGCATCATATGATTTTAAATCTTAATTAAAAGTATCATCGACTGGTTGAATTTTCTTTTCTACCACGTTGGAAATAGCAATATGCAGGATATGTTTTTAGATCTGAACTCGAAGTTTCATTGACTGGTTTAATTTTCTATTGTACCACGTAGGGAAAAGTAATATGCATCATACGATTTTAAATCTTAACGGCTGTTGAAATTTTCAACTTAACTGAAATTGTACCGGTTTGTACAACGAGGTTGCAAACACTGGGTAGTTGAACTCGTTTTGCTTGACTTTTTAGTTGTATATAGACGATACAATGATGGATCATGGATGGGTACCAGGACTATGGAATCCAATGAAATTTAAGGTCAGTGGGTCGTCTTAGGGGTAATGGTGTATTGGTTTCTCTGGTATGCCACACGATGAGCGTGCGGTTTTTAAAAGGGGGTGAAATTTATCAGTAATTTTGCTCTAGGATGCACCGTTTTCGAGATAATTAGCTAATGCCTTTTTTTTCTGGTGGCGAGTTTCAGATTTTGGATGGAGAAAATGAAACCCATCGGAGCAGGGATACAGGAGTATCCCGCAGGAGTATCCGCAGAGGACTGCGTGATCGCTCACGCTTGAAGTTAAAGCCATGTGTGCTAAGGATAAAGCACAAGTGTGCTTTAAGAAGTTTTTATTTGGCCAAGTGAGCTAATGATAATGATGATGATAATGATAATGATGATGATAATGATGATGATAATGATAATGATGATGATAATGATGATGATAATGATAATGATGATGATAATGATAATGACTTGGGCCAGGTGTGCCCAGGGCCATGTGTGCCCAGGGCCATGTGTGCCAAGGGCTATGTGTGCCCAGGGCCAGGTGTGCCCAGGGCCAAGTGTGCCCGCCACGAACAAAGCTATCCTCAAGAACGATCCATGGAACCTGATGGTGCAAAAACACCAGAAGTGCGCTAGTCGCGATGGGCGATCGATGAAAATGCAAACGGGCAGTCCCTGTGTCAAACAAGGCAGACACAAAGACGGGACGTGCAAGAAAGCGATCTAGAAGGAAGCAAGCGCACGAGGTCTACATCGACCTCTTCTTCTTCCAGCAGGACAACTGATACTACAAGTACACCACCGCGATGCAAGAACTATGAAATAACTCCAAGTTGGTCAAGGAGAAAGGTATTGAATATTTCGAATGTTTGTCAAGAAGGAACCCATAAAAGGTCTCGTAACTTAAACAATAATCATTCAAACAATGTTATACTGGAGTTAGACCCTTTCAGTAAAAGTTAAAGTATTGAAAATTGGCTTAGAAAGTTGAATTAATGTACTTTATGAACGATATGAATATAATATGCAAATGTGACGAGAAGCAGACCATATATATTGCTCAAATAGTAGTTTTTACTTGGACTTTGTGATAAGCTAAACTTATAAAGGCGTTTCCAATTATTATTATTATTTATTACTTATTTATTAAAATCTCCCTTACAACTATCATTACAGGAGTATACCTAATGCGATAGCGCGGTCTTAAAGTTAATTTAATTACAATTGTATGAAAAACGAAGAAGAAAAATGGAATGAATAATTGATTGAATTGATTGGAATTGAGGAAGATCATGGTCAGTTTCTGGAAGAAATGTTAGCCTGTAGAAGTCGCAGTAATGAAAAGTTATCTAAATATTATATTTTTGTTTTTACGACAATTTATGCTTATACATAGGTGAATAGAATAATATAGAATAATTCTTTATTTCCAAAGAAAGTAGGAACATGTTACATATTTTCAGTTTAAAATGGTCCTTATACCAACTACCTTAACTAGGGCATGCAAACAGTTAAATTTAATGGATTTTGTATAAGTCGAGAGTACAGAAACCTCAATATTGATTTATTGGTTGATTCACCAGGAAAATGTAAGCGTATCTCATTGTGCAAATAATTAAATTTAAAATCAATATTAAATGAAGCAACTAGAATAACTGGAACCACAGCCTCATTCATAGACAATGTATTTACCTAGATTGCAAAATAAAAGACTCGTCCTTAATTAGTGACATCAGGTCTGACCATACTGGTCAGCTTGTATCGTTTGACTTAGATAAAAGTTACACGTAGATAAAACCATTAAATCTCTGAATAAAAATAAATTGAAAATGTTTAATAATAGTGTTCTTAGCAATCTTTCAACGACAACGAAGAAGTTAACGAGGCGAACTCCTCGGGGTGTTTGGTTAGGATGGACGAGCCTTATGGTTCAATTCTTGATCCTTTCTTATTTCTAGTTTACATTAATGGCCTTCCATACTTTGACCATTTTAAGTTTCAGCTGTCTTATTTGGCTACTTGAACTTTAATCATTACTTTCAAGGATTAAAATTATGAACAAGTATATAAAGTAAAAAGGGAAAAACTCACTGGGCATCAAAGAATTCGTCCGCATCGCTGTCAGTGGGAAAAGTGCCCAAAAGGCTGGCAGCGTTGTCACGTTGGATGGCAATGCTGATTCTTTGAGCTATACTTGATTACTAACTTCTCAGATATAATTTTATTCGCAAATGACACTTCTCTTAAAAAAATAAAAGATTGAAAGATACGGATGTCGTTCATGTCAACGATAGTCGATGTTCTTTTGAAATGGGTTGCAGCTAATAATCTTGTACTTAATGCGAATAAAACTAGTTGACTTAAGTTCTCATTACCAAATGTGCCGAAGCGGTTCTAAATTTAAAACTTGATGGCAAGAAACTAGATGCTATTTCGGAAGCTGTATTTCTGGGAATAACTTAGGATTCAATACTGCAATGGGGTGCTCACATTAGAGTTCTTTCAAATAGATTAAATTCAGCTGCTTTTGCAGTGAGCAAAATAAGGCAGTTGTCTAAAGTGGCCACAGCTAGGATCCGAAGTCGGTAACAGAGCTTGGCGATGGAAGGTTCGAAACTCACATCATACGTGCCTTGTCAAAGGGGCATATCTATATATATAAAAATGAATCCCTATTTCCCTTGGTCACGGCATCACACGTGAACGGCTGGCCCAATTTTGCTAATTCTTTTATTGCTGTTTGTTATTGTCAGGAGAAGGTTTTTATGAAAGAAAAAATAAAGAAAGTTGCGAATTCAATATTCATAAATAAAAAAGATGCGCGTAACATTAGAAAATTTAACAAAACATATTCATAGTTAAGACAGGACAACGTCTGTCGGGTCAACTAGTTATAATATAAAATGCGGCATTGGAGACGGGGAAGGTTGGCATTGATTCCTTGTACACATGTCGCTTCCCTGGTAACTCATTGACAGCATTTATATGTGAATGTTTATTACGAGTAAGTGCTCCCAAATTGCAGTGTTGATTTTTAAACTTTTTATTTCTTTACAATGTGAGACATATTTCGTCATTAATTAAGATTTTGCACCTACAATTCTCATTTATACGCTTTATTAGTGGTTTTCATGGAAATCATGTTAATTGGTTTAATTAGGTTTTTATACTTTAATTGTTTAGATTTTTTTAAATATTGTGAATGCGAGAACGTTGTAGGCCTTGCAGACTGTACATTTTGTAGAACATTTTCTATTCTTAATTTTCATTTCTCTTAATAAGTACCTGGTGCTATTGACAGGCCTGCACTGTTCTCCAATGCCTATCATCGCTGTAATTTGAAAGCATTGTAACAGCCAAATAATTTTAAAAAGAGAAATCCAATATTTTGATTTGTTTTGGTCATATTAGTGGTAAAAGAGCCAAAGATTGTATACCCACGGTATTTATGATAAATCAATTAGAAATGGAGCCCAAGCCTTAAATTATACTGAACCGGAAGACTTGTCACGTTTTGTCTGTAAAACTTTTTGTACACTTAGAAAGCGCCATGAGCTTGCCTGAACATCAAATTATTAGTAGCTCATTGTCTTGTGATAAATGACGAAAACCATGCTCTGGAATCGAATCAGATATCAATGATTAGCCGAATGTAATGATGTGTCGTATGTAAGGCTCATTTTAATTTAACTATTATTAGATTTGTAAAATCGTGCGTCAGGAGACATTGCACGATGTCGGATGGCCGAATGTAATGATTTTCTTAAAATAATATTTAAGTATAGACTTATTTTCACAAGCGACAGATGGCGCTAGTGGTCCCAGGAACTTTATACATCCGTTTTAAGCATTAATGTTTAGAATATCGGTAATAATGTATATTTATTTTGTATAATTATTAAATCATATTGTTTAAATTTAACAGGTTAAAGTATTCACATTTAATCATAAGCCCTAATGTATTTTAGTTAGTCAAATGATTGTATGTAATGTCTACTCTGCTCTGATTGGTCGAATAGCCGGCCGAGAATTGACTTCCGTTTAAAGTGGGGAAACATTTAGTGGGGTGACCGATTTGCTAAACGAGTCAGTCGATTTGGAGGCATGAAGCCGTAAGCATATCTGACGAATCTGTGCTACTTTTGTTATGTTTATAAAATACTAATTAAATGGTAAGTGATTGTTATTTACCTGATCACTGTAGGAAAGTGAATAAACATGATTCATATTGGATTGAGGTATATGATTTTTAATACTCTTGAGCTGTGGATTTATTTTGTGAATTTTGGAGTAATTTTGCTGTGTTATTGCGTTTGAACTCGGTTCTATATTGGAAATCGTCAATTGCAAGGTGTCCAATTGCAATATAATCGGATGCGGCATCAAAAGAAGCGGAAATCACCCGAACATAACTTTGCACCGGTACGTACTTAATTTCAGCTGAAATATCTTTATCTTTAGATAATAAACAAAATATTCTGCATTCGTTAAAGAGTTTCAACAGTAAAGCATTCACGATTTCCCTTTTGCCTTTATTAAAAACAGTAATAATACATTTTATTTCATGAAATCATTTTCTTGTTATTGTAGGGATAGAGTAGTGCATGCATGACATTTTTATATTTATCGATAATGCTATATTATGGTTCTTTATTGGGTTTTTGTTTTATTTTCAAGGCTGTCTGCTAATAAAGGAAGAAAGAAAATTTGGCTGGAAACAATCGGTGTAGAAAATTTAAAGATGTCAACAAAAACAATTAATATTTGTTCTCTTCACTTTGAAGAATCTTGTTTCAACCGGACACTGAATAAAGTAACATTGCGTGACGATGCTTTACCTTCACGAACCTTATTGGTAAGTAACATTGTTTGTTATAAATTTATCCAACATGATTGTGTAGTGGCTAAGAGTGATGTAAAGAATGTGTTTGAGTGTCCTTAGATTAATTGCCAAAATAAGATCTTCATGCGTTTATTTGGTTGTACTACTAAGTCCATTTATGGTATTCCTTTTATAAGCAATTTATTAATGTTTAATTACAAATGTCACCAGTAGTCTGCTTTTTGAATAGTACTTTACAGATTACTTTTTAATAGTATAATAACAATGCTATTCTGTAAAAATGTCCCTGTGAAAATTTGGATGAGGTAAATGTGAAGTGAGCTTAAGTACGATTATTTAGCTCATTTTCACTTGAGAGCTGCTAAACTAGCGAGCGAGTTAGAAGTGAATTGAGACTTCTCAACCCACCAATTAAGTAAATGGGTGATTTATAATAATAAATAAACCTATTAATGAAATCAAGAAACATCAAAAATACTAATAATGTTATTGCTTGTTTACAGCCTGTGATTCGATCGAATATGTCTGGCATTTTAATTGAAAATGACCAAAATCAGACAAACTCACAATCAATATCTGGATCTGGTGCTCTTAATATGGTAATATTTTTTTTGGAATTTAAGCAGTAGGATCACCTACTGTTTTTGAAGTGTCATAAATTTTTTGAGTGTTTACTTTTATGTTTTTGTTAATATTGTTAATAATAAAGAGTGTTTTTTAGGTCAAAACTGTTTGTGTGCCTGGAGAGATTTCAAAGAGGAGTGGCATACATTTAGCCTCTAGAACATCCGCTACGCTAGATTTAGTCACCAGAACCTCCGCTGCGCCAGATTTGGCCGTTAGCACCTCCGCTGCGCCAGGTTTAGCCGCTAGCACCTCCGCTGCGCCAGATTTGGCAGCTTGCACCTCCGCTGCGCCAGATTTAGCCGCTAGCACCTCCACTACACCAGATTTATCGGTATAACTAGCTTCAGTTTTTCCTGTCATCATTATTTGCGAATTTGATCTCAATGATAACATCTCATCAACTAAAATTGGGTGGGAGATATCTCTCGCTTGTCTTCAATATCTATTAAAGCTGACTTTGATTTTATTTGATTTCAGATACATACAATTAAAATGATTACAAAATTAAAGTACAAATGTCAAAAACAGAACAAGAAGATAAAAAGACTTAATGAGAAAATTAGAAGACAGACAAAAAAAATTGCCCATCTATGTTCTATGTTGTTCTATGTTAAGGGTTTTGGTTTCCGCACTTAGTCCTTCAAGTGGACCATTGTGCGTGAGCCATGGCGGCCTTCGGTTGTCATTCCAGCCAGCCCACCTCCCTCCAGAAGTTGGCTATAACTCCTGGTCTGTTGAGAATATCTGTGTAACATTTGGGTTCCCCGAGGGTTTCTGTTCTAATCTGGGCTACGCCTGTGCATTCGAAAAGCACATGCGTGACGGTCTCCTCGGCCTCCATGCAAGCCCTGCACAAGGGGCTGTCTGTTATGCCTATTGTGTAGAAGTGTTTGTTTAGTGGGCAGTGTCCTGTGATGGTTCCAGTCACCAGACGCAGATCTTTCCTGTCCAGGCGTAACAGTCGTCTGGTCAGCCTGCCATCCAAGGATGGCATTGCTTCCCTAGACTGCCTGCAGCCTGGTGTTAGGTTCCACCAGCACTCGGCTTGTGTGTGGGTGTATTCTTGAAGCCACCTGCGTAGTTGGTTGAAGGGGATGGGCACGATGGGCTCGGGACCACATACTGACGCGCTGGATGCCCTTCTGGCCAGTTCGTCAGCAGCATCGTTGCCTAGCGATCCACTATGTCCTTTTATCCATTGCAGTGTCACAGAGTTGCGGTTGGCAACCGTTACTCTTTCTAGTGCATTATGGCATTCTAGTGCTAAACTCGATGTAATGTATTTTTTTCGTAGGGATTGGAGAACTGAAGCACTGTCGGAGAGTATACGTATGTGTGTGTCTGTGACCCTCCTAGCTTCTATGGCGTACGCCGCTTGTATAATGCCCACACATTCCGCTTGGTATACGGTGTTTAGCATTCCCAGCGGGCTGGATATGTTTATGTTAAGGTCTTGTGAGAAAACTCCGACTCCGGTTCCGGAGTCGGTCTTTGATCCATCAGTGTAAACTCTTAGCTCATCCGGGCCTGAGTGATCGTATTGTTCTTCTATGAGTACTACGTTGTAGTGTCTCTGGAAGTAATGCAATTTCGGGGTTTTATCACAGGGTGATGCCATCATTGGCTGTCGCTTGATCGCATCATCCTTAATGCGTGTGTGCTTGACCCTAGAGTCTTTGCTTAGGGTTCCTGCTATGTCTAGCCTCAAGGCAGCCAGTGCTGCCTCCTCCCGCACTATGAGATGTAGAGGGGGCAGCCCCAACATTGCCTGTAGGGCAGCAGTGGGTGTAGTTCTCATGCAGCCGGTGATTGCCACACAGGCGCACCGCTGCAGCTTTTCAAGGTCTTTTTGTGCTGTGCCTAAGTCTGTTCTGGGCCACCAGACTATTGAGCCGTATGTAATAATTGGTCGAATAACTGTGGTGTACAGCCAGTGGGTGACTCTGGGGCTAATGCCCCAGTTCCTGCCAAGCATTCGCTTGCACTGCCACAGGGATATGCTGGCTTTTGTAGTGATGTAGTTGGTATGTTTTGCCCAATTCAGCTGTTTGTCCAAATATATGCCCAGGTATTTGGTTTCAGTTGCTAGGCTTAGGGTGGAGCCAAACAGACGCGGAAGTTTCAGTTCCGCGAGTTTCCTCTTTTTCGTGAAGAGGATCAGTTCGGTTTTTGTTGGATTTACTGATAGTTGGTGTTTGTTGCACCAGTCTTCGACTATTTTCAGGGCTTGGCGCATTAGGTTGCATAGGGTGTTTTCATGGGTGCCATTTATTATTATGGTTAGATCATCGGCGTAGCCTACGGTGAAGTAACCTTTGTCATTCAGTGTTTTAATGAGGCTGTCTACTACCAGGTTCCATAGAAGTGGCGAGAGGACTCCCCCTTGTGGACAGCCCTTCGCCACTACTGCCCTTGTAGTGTCGTTTACGGTAACTTGTACCGCTCTCAATTTGAGCATATTGGTAATCCACCCACTCAGGGTCGTATCAATGTTGTGTCTCTCGAGGGCCATGTTTATGCTGCTAAACATGGTCTTGTCAAAGGCGCCCTCGATATCAATAAAAGCAGCCAGTGCTGAGCATTTGTGGTCCACTGCGCATTCAATTTTGGATACCACGCTATGGAGTGCGGATTCTGTTGATCTGCCAGTGGAATATGCGTGCTGTTGTTTATGAAGTGGTTTTACCCGGAGAGGTCCGTCTCGGATATGCCTATCACAGAGTCTCTCGAGGGTTTTCAGTAAGAAGGATGTGAGACTTATGGGCCTATAGGCCTTGGGTTGTGTATAGTCTGGTTTGCCTGGTTTGGGTATGAAAATGACTTTCACTTCGCGCCACGCTAGGGGTATGTATCTGAGTGCTATACAGGTACGGTAGATCTTCACCAAGCGTGGTATCAAGTGGTCAACCCCCCACTGCAGTAGGGCTGGGAAGATTCCGTCTAGCCCTGGGGACTTGTAGGGCTGAAAGGTGTTTATAGCCCACTTGACCCTGTCTTCTGTTACTATGCTGTGGGCTCTGGACCAGTCTTGGTCTGTAGGTGCCCATTCTGGCTCAGCCTCCCACGTCCTGTTCTCTAGGAGATTGCAGCCTGGGAAGTGAGTCTCGAGAAGGACTTTGCTGGTTTCATAGTCGGTTAGTGTGTAAGAGCTGTCGGGTTTTTTCAGCGCGCCAAGGCTTCGATCCTGATCGGTCGATAGGATTTTTCGAACCCTTGCGGCTTCGTTGTTGGTTTCGATGGATTCGCAGAATTTCCGCCATGCCGCCCTTCTGGCAGTTCTAATCTGCTTTTTGTATAAGTATTGGGTTTCTTTGTATTGCTCCCAATCGTCTGGAAGCCTAGTGTTTTTGGCTCTATTGAATTGTTGTCTTAGTGTATCTCTGAGTTTACCCAGTTCGGCGTTCCACCAGGGGTTCCTCACGCTGTTGTTTGGTGGCGCCCTTAGTTTGCAGCATGCGTGGTATGCTTCAATTAGGTATTCTGATAGTTTTGTCACGGTATATTCCAGTTGTGCAGTGTCTTTTACAGTTACATGTGATAGGTGCCTTTCTAATAGAGCCGCCAGAAGCCGTTTGTACTCGGGCACCTTGGTGCGACGCGGGTTACGTTTCGGTTCTGGCTCCTTTATGTGGGTAGCTAGTGTGAATCGGATTCTTCTGTGGTCTGAGCTGGAAGGCTCCTCCGATACGTGCCAGTTAGCGATGAGGTTTGTCGCGGTTTCTGTGGCGAGAGTTAGGTCGATGATTGTTTGTCCACGGACTGTGACCCAAGTGGGTTCAGAGCCTCGGTTAACAATGTTAAGGTTAGTAGAGAATAAATAGGTGGATAGTACCTCTCCTCTGGAGTTCGCTGAATCACTGCCCCAGAGCGGGTGGTGGGCGTTGGAGTCGGTGCAGATGATCAGTTCCAGCCTGGCACGCTCGCAGTGTTGCACCAGGTCGGCCATCTCTTTTGGCGGGCAATTAGCGTCCTCGCCTGGCATATACACCGAGGCCAGTACAACATCTGGAACGTCACATGCGGTCTGGAGCCTGACAGCTGTCAGGTCTCTGGAACAGAATTGAGTGAGTGGTGTGGTCGGGATTTCTTTGGGGATGTATACACAGGTACGTGGTTTTTCCGCACCATGTGTGTTAAGGATTAGCTTACCTCCGATGTTGCCGAGGCCGCAGATTCTGTTGTTCCTGATCCACGGCTCTTGGATCAGTGCGATTGTTCGGGGCTTAACCTCCAAGGCCCTGCGTAAGCTAGCCGTGGCAGTCTGGCTGTGTTGGAGGTTGGTTTGGATGATATTTAAGGGCGGTGACGGCGGTGAAGTGGAGTTAGTCGGAGATGGATCCATCGGATAGTCTCTCCGCCTCCTCCACTCTGAGCTGGTCTTCGTGTCCGTCGCCCGGCGACGAGGCAAGCAGTTGCTCGTTCCAGCCAGGCGATGTGGGTGGTATGGTGTCGTCATCGTCATCCATTGCTGCTCGGGCCATGACCTCCTCGAGCTGGGCTATGTCGGTGTCATTCGTCTTTGTCGTTGTCGGTGCGGTCTTATCGTCTGTGCTGTCAGTCTTGGTGTCACAGGGTAGGGTCGTGGGCCAGAAGCGCACGTATATCGACCCCAAGAGGTACGATATACGTCGCTCCCGGGCTAGGACCCTTTCGGCTTCCTCCGGTGGAACACCCAGGGTCAGGTATGTCCCATAGTTGTCGCCACCGACGGTAGTCGCCCTGTACAGTGACCACCTTGCAATGTCATACCAAGTATTCTGACGGATCAGAATACTTTGGAGCCGGGCTACGTCACCCTTGTAACGGGGGACGAAAAGCGAGGCTCGGACACGGGTGGGCACGTCGGACTGTTTGAGTACTGTCAGTGCGAGGTCGGTGTCTGCAAGTTTAATTAGGGGTACGTTTTGGGTCAGCCAGGTCAGGGCATAATCGTCCTCGCACCACATCTGCACGGTGCCTTCCGCTACCCGTGGGTATCCACGGAAGGCCGGGAGTGGTGCCGTCGGGTTTGTGTCCATCAGTCGGGCTTCTAGGTCAGTCTTAACGTGCTCTGCCTCTTCCTTAGTCAGGTCACGAGAGGGGGGAGGGAAGCAGATTGCTACGGCCAGCCTCGCAGGAATGTCCTTCGTGGCTCGCGCGTAGGTTCTCTGCTCCCCCTGGGCGGAGTGAACCCTCACACGCTTGGCGTGCCCTTGTAGCGTACTCGGCGAAGCCGTGTCGTCAGGGCGCTCCCTCTTCGTCGGTCCTGTACCGCTTGGTCCAGGCTGCGACTTGGAGGTGCCCGGCATGGTGTTCGTTGCCGGCTGCGCCTGTGCGTGTGCTGGTTTATACCGCCTACCTCTGTTCTTGTTGGGTCGAGGTCTGTCGAGGGTGTTGTCGGAGTTCAGGGGTCGATTGACGGTCCCGGCAGACTGTGACGCGTCCGGCCGCGTTTCGCGCTGGGTTTCCCCCTCGCGGACTAACGGTCGGTCGCGCGGCACCGCGTCCGGCCGCGTTTCGCGCTGGGTTGCCCCTCCGCGGACTAACGGCTGGTCGCGTGGCTCCGCATCCGGCCGCTTTTCGCGCTGGGTTTCCCCCTCGCGGACTAACGGGCGGTTGCGTGGTTCCGCGTCCGGCCGCTTTTCGCGCTGGGTTTCCCCCTCGCGGACTAACGGCTGGTCGCGTACTGCCTCAGCCTCTGCCTTTTCGGCGGCCGATTGCACCTCGCGCTGGCTACTGCCGCCGCGGGTATGGCGCTTTCGGTCGCCCACTCTTCTCTCCCGGGCAGGGATTTTTCCGCGCTTATTCAGCAGGCGTACTTCATCAACCGGGAAAGTAATTGAGCTGCCAGGCTCGTCCTCCTTCCCCGTCCCTCTTCGTCTGTGTCGGTCTTGGTCGTTGTCTGGGTTGGTGATGCTATTCCTCACGATGCTCTGTTGCCAGAGGCTCGTGGGTGGCATACACCGGGTCGTGGGTTGTGGCGCTTCTGTTGCAGCCGTAGTTGGGTTTAAGGGCGCGTTGGTCGCAGCCAGGGTTGGGTTTTGCGGCGCGTTATTCGCTGCCTGTGTGTTGGGCGCTGTATCAGCAGCCGGCTGCGCTGAAGAGCGCGGCAAAGGAGTGCAGTCGGTTGCCCCCCCCAGAATACGATGGGGGCTGACCGCCGTAGCGGTGTGGGATTCCCCGGCTTGGCCGGGACCCACCTGGGTAGTTTCTCTTTCCTTCTGCATTTTCTTTTTTTTTTTGGGGGGGTGGGCTTTTTTGGAAGCGAGGTTACCCCTCCTCTAGGACCGACAGGATGTGAGGATAGGAGGGAGGTATTTTAGTTGGAAAGGATGGGTTCGTTTGGGGTCACCTTGGGTCTGGGATTTGGCCCAAGGGTTTAGGAGTAGACGGGATGGTCTGGATAGGTAGGGTTGGTACTATATTTGGGGTGTTTGGTGCATAGGAGGAGGTGTATAGGTTACCCTGGGCCTGGGATTTTGGCCGTCGGGAACTTCTCTTGTCCGGGATCTCTTTCAAGATGCTCCGGGCGCAAGTTCGGCCGTTATGGTCAACCTCGCTCCCGGAGTTGGGCTATCCGCAACCTGCCCACCCGCTCGGTTGCAGGAGAAGAAGTGCCTGGCAGTCTGGGTCACCCCACCGCGGATGTACGTATACATCTGCGTTGGGGCAATCCGACCGTCCCGAGAAAAAAAAAAAAAATTGCCCATTTTAGTAATAATAATATCAAAGATTTAAGGGAAAGGAATTTATATATCACACAGAAATTACCTGAACAAAATTGTATTATTCTGAAATGAATGAGATTAATTTATTTAATATTATACACTTTATTATAAATAATTATTGTTGACTTTTAATTTAAACCCAAAATCATCGGCATGTTAGAAATGATAGGTGTTGGAGACGTCCGTGCCGGGAGCCCATCGCAGATGCAGCGTCATTTGTTTTCTTAGAATTTGTTCCATCCGCTCCGTCTAGAACGTCTACCTAACGCAAGGCTCTAGAATAACACTTACATTTAATTTAAATTGACACAAACTTATTCGGTGTAAGTACCTACTTATCTTAATAATGACAATCGGCCACTGCGAAGGCCACCAGTTTGGCGCACCAGGAGACATGGCACGCCGTGAACACCCCAGGAACCAAGTAGCATAAGGGCACCAGACGACCCCATGTCTGGCACCCTTGGTCCCCCTGCGCGGGTCAGCGCAGTGGCCCCGCCGCCTACCACTTTTCGGCCGCAGGGGATAGGGAGAGCGGCCAATGCTATTCCGACACTACTCTTCCCCCGCGGCCCCACCGCGTCCGCCATCAAACGGTGGCCCCGTCCAGGTCACGGAAGGGAAGAGCGCTACTCAGAAGTACCGTCACTCCTCCTCCGCCGCAGCCTGTAACCGTCAGCCGCGATGCCTCCCATTCGACATCGCGGACTGCCTCAGTTGCGATGCACCTCACTGCAACCTACTTTTTGGCCGCTATGTCGTCTGCTTGGAGACAAAAGCCCTGACGAGCGGCCCCACCTTGGGGTTCCTCTTCGCTTCACCGTGGGAGCGGACCACGGCTACTGAGCCCCTCCCCCCCGCAACGACAATGCGGGAACCCACTGGGGGGTTAGATTATAAGGTAAGGTAGGTTGTAAGGTAGGCAAATTAAGGGTAGGTGCACGTAAAAACGTGTCGACTAAAAACAAAGTGAAGCGCAAGGTATAAACTAGTCTGACGTCACTAACTTAGTTCATAGCTACAGCCGTACTTTTCTCGCACTGCCTTTTAATAAAAGATAGCGATTTTCTAATTTTAGATTAGTTATTGAAAAAGTGAATCGCCAGCAATGTCATACAAACTAAACATGTAGGTACGCAAAATTTTAGCTTATTAAAAACCGGGAAATGGGTCAAAAATAACTTTTAAGATTTGTTTACATAGTAAGTTATTTTGTTAGTTATATACAAATGAAGCTAAGAAAAGTGTGTAAAAATACCCTTTGATATTGTACCGTGACAATATGAAAACATTCTCACAACCTTTTATCGATGTTTTTATAGAGAAAAATCGATATGGGCTGCCCTATTAGCCGCCATTTTATCTTCTCAATAAAGTGTAGGTATCCACGTTTTTCTTGTAGGTATGCCAAGTCCATATGATTTATACGTCAGTGGCAGAACCCGATTGGCGAATGATTGAACGGAATGAACATTGACTGAGCGGAATAGAATAGAACGGAGAACGGTATGGCACAGATAAAATAATTTCATTGTATTGAGAGGCGCCCACTGTTTTGAATGCAAGACTTGATAGTAAAAGAGAGTAAATCAAGGCGTGGATTTCACATTTCCCCTTCGAACGTCAACACCCTCTCCTTCACCATTAGAGGGAAGTTTGAAAATCAATCATTACGATCTTCAATAATTACTTTTAAATTGATGCCAAATTTCGAGTTTCTAAAACGAAACAATGAGATTTTTCATACACACAGTATTTCCCCTTTTCACCCCACGAGGTGTTAATTTTTGGAAAATTGTTTGGTACCTACTTTTGCATTATTTGACCCACAGATTTTATTCCAATTTTCAAGTTAATCAAAGCAAGTAGGTATCTACTTAGTAAACTCCTCCCCTAAAACTATAATCTATTACTTTTCAACCAGTTAGGGGTTGATTTTCTAGAAAGCCAAAAATAATCATAATTAATACCAAGTTTCATAATCGGACTACCTCCGTATATACCTCATAATGTCGAACTTTATTTGAATACTTAGTCGTAATCCAAGTTTCAAGTCTAACACAAGAAACAAGATTTGCATAAAAACTAAATTCACCCTCGTAGGGGTTGAGTACGCCACGATTGCGGCGGTAAGTCACCCTCTCTGAGAAGTGGATTGAGAGGCGCCACGGCGTCCTCACCTTCCGCCTGACGCAGGTCCTCACCGGACACGGTTGTTTCGGGAGGTTCCTGTTTCGGGTAAGGCGGGAGGAAACGCCCGGGTGTTTCCACTGCGTAGATCGTCCTGAGGACACGGTGGAGCATACGGTGGAGGTCTGCCCGTCTACCGCCTACCGCCGTGTCCTTGTGGAGGCGATCGGCGGCGGCGATCTCTCGCGTCCAGCCCTGGACCAGGCCATGATTCGGAGCGAGAGTGCATGGGTAACCGTCATCTCCTTCTCCGAAGCAGTAATGCTCGCGAAGAGGGAGGCGCCGCACGTGAGGGAGAGGCAGTATATGCGCCCTCACGGCCCTAGTCGTCGCAGGAGATGCCCTGGGCGTCGTGAATCCCAGGCTGATTCACGGCCACCGTATGTGCGGGCTTGCAGATGGCGAGTAAGGGGTAGCTCGCTGTCCGGTGAGGACCAAGCCCGGATCGACGGTGCGTTGTGTTCCACGCGCGCCTCAAAGAAATGTCAGCTTCAACTGGTGGGATCCGCAAGGGCCAATGCCTGCCAGGGGTGTGGGTTGTTCGAAAGAGATACCGTGGCCCCTGGCACACAGGCAATCGAGGGAACACGGGTGGGTTTTAGTCAGTAAAAGTCTGACACGCCCTCCTGCTCCACCCAGAGCGGGAGAAGTTATTTGAAGATTTCCCACACCCAAAAAAAAAAAACTAACCTACTGAACAATTAAAAAAAAAGTTGTTAGGCCTGCATGAACAACCCTTCCACAATTATTATATCTTTGATTTTGCGTATTGTCGAAATCACAGTGACCTTGTTTCCTTATGGTGATATTCGGTTGCTGCTGTAAAATAAAATAACTATGTATGGACGGCATAGGTATCTACAGTTAGATGATAGATTTTACATAGTTAACTGATTTTTTCATCAGGGTCTTGTTTATGATATGGGGTTGTTTGGATAAGAAATATTAGAGTTTGTTTGCTCCATAAACCTTTTTTAACCCCCGCGGCCCCGGCGCAAAAACGACGCGGTGTTATAAGTTTGATGTCTGTCTGTGGCATCGTAGCTCCCGAACGGATGAACCGATTTTGTTTTTGTATTTTTTGTTTGTTACCTATGTTTCGCGTACATAATATGTATAGCTGCGCATGCCATCCCACAGCTGGGCAAAGGCCGGCAAAGTCGGACATAGGACTTTTTAACTCTTCTTATAAATCGTGACTTTTTCGGTGCAGTCTATCCAAAGAAACAAATGTGCCCTTACTACCTCTACCTATAGGTATTAGGCCTACCTATTGTGCGAGATGTGTAGCTTCATTGACGCGTATTCGTCATTATACACATGTACATTATATGGGTTGCTGCACTTTAAAAATTTAACCTAAGGTACAGAGGCCAGCACATCAAGTTACCCCAATCTGTAAAATTTATTTGATAGTTTTTCAACTTTATTGCAAAAGAATAGGGTTCATGTTCAATTGGGAAAATTTTACAGTTTGGGAAGCTTGATGTGCTGGCGTCTGTACGTAGGTACTAGTGTTGCCTCTCTTTGGATGTTTATATTAAGGAACTGCTTCTTAGAGTGAAGCGTTAGACTTTTATATGTCTGGTTATTTATCTAATAAGCCCACGTGCGATCTTCAACGTACTGCTTAGCGCCAAGAGCAGAAAATCGAAAACTATGTTATTTCGACGCGCTGAGACTCACTCACTGTCTCTGTTGGATTCTCAATGCTCTGCTCAATACCGAGAGTTGAAAATCTGGTGCGCGTAAAAATCCCGTCACGATTTGACTACGTCCGTGTGAATGACGACTCAGACAGGTGGAGGAGATGAAGATGTGAAGATTGAGGTGTATCGGATAGGGCTTAGTGACAGCGCTTCGCCCCTTGTGAAGTTTTAGCTGTTGGGATAATTGTCGCTCATTTTTTCTTAATTAACCTGAAGGGGCTTGCGGCTAAGTAATATCACCCGCACAGGTCGTTCGGTCAGGTTAAGCTACGATTACCGCGGTTGTTCCGTGGATGGGAGACCATCTTTACATGCCAAGACCCGTCCGTGCCTCAGAAAGCATGTTAAGCCGTTGGTCCCGGCTGTAATTTGTGGATCTTTGACAGTCGTTATGGGTCGTCAGAAGCCCGAAAGTCTGACAACCAGTCTTACCAAGGGGTATCGTTTTACTCAGTAACTGGGTTGTGGAGGTCAGTAAGGTAGTCGTTCTATGTGAAATTCTGGTATTCAGCTGCCTTCGGTTAGACTGGAAGCCGACCCCAACATAGTTGGGAAAAGGCGAGGCAGATGATGATCCAAGGTAGGTACCTAATACTCAATTTATTCTAGTCTATAGTCACTTTAGCTGGTCTATGGTACGACTTCGACCAGGATTTTGTTTTGTCTTTTATTTTGTTGCATTTTGTTTTACTTTTATTTGGTGTCGAAAACAGGAAAGGGGTAACATTATCAATCATTCAACACAGTCCATTGCCCTCTCGCTTTTCCTGAGTTATCGCTCGATTGTTCCTTTTCTTCATCCTTCCGAATCCACTTTGGAATAACTCCTTAAAATATGTTACATACTAATATGTGTGTTAAATGTAGCATTGAAAGGCACTTTTTTCTTTGACCACTGCTAAGTAGTAGGATAATAATAGCCGCCAGGGTGTATCGATCACGTTCCATCAGGTTAAGCTTCGCTTGCCGCGGTTGGTCCGAGGATAGGTGACCATCTTCACATACCAAGACCCCTCCGTGCATCGGAAAGCACGTTAAGCCGTTGGTCCCGGCTATCATTCGTAGATTTTTAACCGACTTCAAAAAGAAGGAGGTTATCAATTCGACGTTTTTTTTTGTATGTTTTAATTGGCATAACTCCGTCATATAAAGACGGATTTGCAAAATATATTTTTTGCTCGAAAGGGGTATCCATAAATAGTCCCATAAAAATCTCGTATAGATCTGATGATGAGTTTCGGAGACAGACAACGGAACTCTTAAAAAAATCACAGCAAATCAACCACGATTGCTGCTATCGCATAAATATGACCACAAGGATGATGAAATTTCGAATCGGTGTATAGGTACTATAACTAAAAAGTGTTTTTTTTTTTACAAAATAAAAACCAACTGACTTCCGGAAAAACAAAAAAAAAAAAGATATTTTATTACCTTCCGGTGTACAAAAAAAACACTTATCAATAACCACTATGCAGCGTTACAACTAAGGGAAAGAGTGTTTTCGATGAACTCTGGCACCCAATGTAAGATTTAACTTGTGTTTAGGGTGCCAGCATACAACACTACTTTTAACTTTTTTACTTAAAGTAGTTAGAGGTCGTCAGAAGCCCGAATAAGTGAGGACCAGTCTTACGAAGGGGTATCGTGTCACCCAGTACATAACTGGGTTGTGGAGGTCAGATAGGCAGTCGCTCTGTGTAAAATACTGGTATTCTGTTGCATCCGGTTAGACTGGAATCTGACCCCAACATAGTTGGGAAATGGCTAGGCAGATGATGAGATGGTGATGAGTCCCTACCTATATGACCATGTAGGGCAGTGACCATAATATATCAAGCCAATAAAATACTGTAAACCATTTGAAATGTCCAAAAATTTTATACCTAAAAAGTACGTCAAACAGTTGTATCGCAACTTTCGAAATCCTAACTATGCTTAAAATGAAAGCACATCAAAGCCGGCACCCTGTTTTCGGCAGTTAGTTATTCGCAACAGACATTCCTGTTACATACCTAGCTACGTTCATACATAGGCAGTATATAGGAGTACGGCGGCTACCCTTGTTTACACTATGTACGTGTGAGGAGTAAATAAACCTGCTTCCTTCAAGGAGGAAGCTCTTCTGCCGGCTCGTGACCTGTCTAGGGTGTGCGTTTACGAATGTACACTTTTTTAAATCCGATATTGCCCAACTGCTGGACAAATATCTCCACCATAGCTCTCCATTGTTCTTTGTGCAGTGCCTTCTTCAAACAATCTACACTACTTATGTATTTATTTATAACCACTTGTTTCCACTTCAATTTTAAGGCAAACTTTCCAGTACTCACTCTAAAGTCCCGAGTAATTTATGACTTAAACTAAGTAAAAAAGGTCAGCGTTGTTTTAATATCGTTACATGAATAACAAAGTTATGTCGTTTAGGAGTTTTGTCGTCCCGGTGGGCGGTGGGTAAATGTTTATTTTTATTGTTCAAATCTACCCCCGGACATTAACTTAATAGCCGCCACGAGAATTTGAGCTACGGCCTGCCCTGACGTTACTTACACCGAAATATACGTGCGATTTAAATTGCACACATAAGCTCTTTCAGAACTAAAACAATAAATAATCATTTAATAGTTTAGACTAGCAACACTACGAAAACCTACTTTATTAAAGGATTCAGTTACACATTTATCATCAAAATATTAACAGCGGACTTAATAAATTTACAGTTTACATCAACCCCTGAATTAGAAAAGCTCTACGAACGGTGCAAACGCGCCCTTCGTAGCAGCGGCGTAGCGGGTGTCGTAGGCCGAGCGCCGCGCGTGCGTGCGTCAGTCGGCGAGCGCCGCGCTTAGCCGCTCCACGCCCGGCATGCGCTCCCGTGCTGCCCGCGGACCCCTTCTAACATATACACACCACCGCGCGCCCCTGTAAGTACACATTTTCAATATGACTAGCAAGTAGGAACTATATTTTAATGTTTAAAGAACTTTTTAATTCAAAAACTGTCATGCGGAAATGATGATTTCCGCACGTGGATCCATATTTAGCCGGCAGTGCCTTCTCGACGCACAGTAACAAATGAGCGGTACGTTCGATAGCCCACTGCCCCTGTGAGAGGCTTCCAAGTGAGCCCTTCCTTCAAGGGTTGTTCTGTATTCTGATTAACACGTTTTGTTTTGAATGTAGATCAAGATTCAACTGTCACGTTTTGTTGAGCATTTGGGGTTAGTTTATGAATATTTTATAGTGTTTGTAGTTGTGCGGATTCGCACGTGGATTATGGTAAATTTGTAGGTAAATAGACCGGAAATGTGAATAAGGTTTTTCTTTTAGAGGGGCAACAACTTTTTGTATTTTAACTCTGCTTATGTGTTAACAGCACTATCAATGTAGGTACCTAGGAAGATATCTTCCTATTCAGGAAAATCCTTATTAAAATATTAATCCTAACATTACATTTAAACATAGATTCGCACTAACCCGCTTGGTTTAGCGAAAGAATTCTCACATCTCTCGTTTTTCAGCACACCATGGCAAAAGAAACATGCTTGTAATAAGGAAGTGCATACATGCGAGTAGTGTAGGCTCGCGGTGTAGCAGACTGCTCATTTAAAACGAGCTGGCTCGTCGTCGTATTCGACAAACAATTGCCGCTCGTCTGGCGCGCCCGGCGCGGCAGCCGGCTCAAGCCTTTCAGTCTTTTTAGTTTGTCTACAATTCCGTGAGGCCTCGCCGAGACAGCTTGAAAGCGGTCCGCAATTAGCTCGAGTCTGGCAAGCTATTGCTTCGTTTTATATCTACGGATTCGTTTTAGAGACGACGGAAGTAATCTGCATGGTTGGACGGTTCTATGTTGTCTTCTTCGTTTTATATTCATTTGTGTTGGTAAATTAACAATAATTCTGTTTCAAATTACATCTCGAAAGTTCCAATAAGTTTCTCAGTCAAAAGATACAAAGTTACGAACATCCACATACAAAATCAAGACCGAACACACGCACATAGCACCGGCATCAACCCTCAACCTTCTTAGTAAAACAACCGTTTCGTCACGTAAACTTAAATTAATTTCAAATACTTTGTTCATTACAAATGTCTGCAGCACAACTTCCGTGCTCAGTGTGAACAATAGCAATGTAAATACACATGCCTTGCTCTTAAGTACACACTAAGTTGTTTTACATTTAAATGAAAAGACAAGCCGAGCTGTTTTCTACATCTGCCTTCATAATTACAAGATTGATGCTGAGATTAACGCAATTACAGAGCTGGAGGGGAACACAGATTTTCATCTTGAACAAAACTGAATAATTTGTTAGAGAATATATTTCGTATAAGAAAATTAGGTTAACAAAATACTCTGTGAGACCTCGGAGATTGTAGTAGGCGTCAATTAATCTGACGTAGAGGGCCGACGATATTGATGCTGCCTCAAGATACGAGATGTATAAGGATTTAATATAATCTCACCGATGTTGTCTTAGGATGTGGGTCGGTAGTGTTCCCAGTTCCATAATATAATAACTATTGGGCTTCTAGGATACCGTAGAGTTATCATTATTTATGAGGCTGATTCATGCGGTAGCAAGCGACAGCAGGAAAATGTTATTAATATTAGGGGAACGGTAATGCAGCTTTAGCCCATTTGCCTTAAGCTCATAGAAACTACTATAGCCCATTCATTATTAATCTCCATCATCTACCGCTGTTGTATTTTTATATATGTGTTAAATATAATTATATATTTAGTTATAAGTAGGAACAAAAAACAAACACATCAAGAAATGTCTTCCCAAATCATGTAGGAAAAGTTAGAGGTATATTTAATTGGATGTCATGTCGAATGATTGGGACTCGATATTTTCTCGTTACGTCGGTATTTCACGCCTCGTGGAACTGTGACGATTTTCGGATATTGGAAATTTCCCCGTTTGCATCGAAGTCTCATCTTGATATTAACTGTAGGATAGTTTTAGAAATTTCATGTCCGTTTTGCATCCTGTATTAGAATAAGTTACTTAGGTAGTGTACCTTTTTAAAAGAAAATTATTGGTTTATCATCAAAACTTAAAATTGTCCGGAAAATAGTTTAGGTAGGCACCTATGCGTGTATCTAATTTATATTCTCACGTTTTGCTAACCGCCCTACACTTTTCAGAACACAATAAAAGTAGAAACAAAAAAAAAAACAATCACTTCAGCACAATATTTTTAATCGCAAAACAACAGCGGTTGGTTGGCAACATTTTTAAATGAAGGAGACACAAGAATAGCTTGGATCTGCTATTGTTGCGATCCTCCCCTGCATTATCAGGGACGCCCTGAATAAATGAATATTTGATTTGCTAATTAAGCTACGTCAGAGGCAGGCGGCAGTGCACCTTTATTTTTGTAACGTGACTAAAAAGGCAAAAGAGGCTTTGTTATCTAATTTGATGAAATGATTTAAATAGAGTCGAGTTGCATACTATTAAAAACTCCTTTGTGCTGTGATATTCAGAGTGATATATGTTTAGTGAGAGATGCGACGAAGTAGCTTAATAAGCTTGTTAAAATATTTCGATATTTTGGCCAATTATTCGAAGTTAACAAAGACAGACTGATGTTTTAATTATCTTAAGGTAGACTACTTCAAATTGTATTGAGTCGCGCCTTTGAAATGGGGCTTTCAAGTTTCAAGTTCTCTCAAGAACTTGCGTTGTTGATGTTCACTTTAAGTTTTGAATAAATAATCTGTACAAAATTGGTACAAAACTTTTGCAAAATGAAAATTTGTCTTCATAAACAATTCAGTTTTGGCAACTTTGCCTAGCTAAATAAAGATCCGTTTTTCAGGTTTAAACAGAGCTTAACTAAAGCTGCAGGACAAATGCCCTCAATTTTTTCATTTTTGAATTCCTAAGTCAAATCACTAGGCCAAATATTTGAGCAGGACAGCCCATTTTCGCTTGCAAATATTGATACGACGCTACTTAATTCCCCTCTTAGTCGTCGTCATACATTTTACTCATATTTCAGTTCCATTACGATTGTATTTCGGGACAATAGACGTCGAACCTTGTTCAATTTCCAATAACTATGGGTTACCTTAATGTAGCGTTCATTCATTCAACGTTGCCTTCAACATTGACGGTATACCAATTTAGTTTTTGGTCGGGTGAATGGTTCGCTTGCAATTCGTTTGTGTAGCAATAATGGTGGATGTATTATTGGAGATTCTATGAAAAGAGTAAAGTATCATGACGTCATTTCGGTGATGAGATAGCAATCGAGTGGAAATTTGTTCTTCTTCATCGGAAATTGGTAACATTTACAGTAATAGAATCTGTTTCGGAATATACAGGGTGTTAAAGAAATTGCGTGTCATAGCTTAGGGGTAGGTTCAGTATCGATAAAGGAAACCAGGAAAAAAAAACATTTGCAAGATCAACTTAATTTAGTGCCCACTAACATAAAATAGCAATCTTTTAGAATTAAAATTATTTTATTTGTTTAAATGCTATAATTACTTAGGTACCTACTATCGAACGCGTTGACATTTTGTCCTTCACTTCTCGCGTCCGAATACTAAGGGCGCATTATTTGCTACTGAAAACTAAACGATTGCTATTATAAGTTAGTAGGTACTAAATTAGGTTGAGCTTGCAATTTTTTTTCATGTTTTTTTTTATTTAATTTTTCCTGAGTTCCTTTGTCGATACTGAACCTACCCCTAAGCTATGGCATGCAATTTCTTTAATACCCTGTATATTTACGCTAATATCCTGTCCCAGAAAACTTACTCGTAGACGCTTGAAAAAGTTCTATTCTTATGTTATTTTGCCGCCCACAATAGGACCATACACAAACTTATTCGAATCTATTGAGCAAGATCTGTAATTCAGTGCCTACCGAAAATAGTTTGACTATAAAAGTCCCAATAAGATAGCAAAAAGGACAGTTCAGTTCAGACTTACAGCAGCACGACAACTAAAAGGTTTTCCTTTTGGGTTCTAGTTCCATGTATACGGTGACAGTTTTATCGATAAGGCGATTCCCTTCCCCGCCAACTTCACATTTGTTTAAGTTGTTTCGATAGAAAAAGGGATCTGCGGCGAACTGAGAAGTTGGATACTTTGTCCCGAAGCCACAATTTATTAGTTTGCTTTCGATTCATTACTCAGCTTGAGCCCGGGTTCGTAAAACATCTTATTGGAAGATTGTGCAGGTTTATTGTCCCTTTTATTGGATGCTACAAGTGTACTCGCAAATAGTTTATGTAGATTTTTTATTGTCGTGTATAATTTGATTAGAATTAAAGACTTTATTTTATGCATTCAGACTCTTATGTTTCATTCAGTTACATTGATTTACAAGAGACTGCAATAACATCTATACTTATCTTTATTATAATATTATGTAGGTATATGTTTTTGCTGAAAATGCTGAATCCTGTCCCAACAAAACGAATTACCACTAGGTACCTAATTAGTTTTTGATCCTACTATCTTACTAATATTATAAATGTGAAAGATTGAATGTTTAGATGTTTGTTACTGAAGCACGCAAATACATCCAAACAGAATTGGATGAAATTTGGCGAACAAATAGTTTATAACTTGGATTAACAGATAGGATACTTTTTTATCCCGGTAGGACGTTAAGCCGCTGGCAAAAGCTTTATAGTAAGCAATATATTTGGATCAATATGAATCTCACACAGCATCATTCTAACATCTACATAAATTAGCTATTAATCGCGAAACGTGTATCGCTAAGAGGTTCAATCAATATTTCATCAGCGGTGAGCTATCGAGCGCACAGTTCTGAGTGCGGACGGATAGTTAAATAAACTTTCCAACTACGGCCGCCCCGTAATGGATTGCTAATATTAGCTAAATCTCGTAAGTTTACACCCCTCGCTGAACTGGATAAGTCGGTTCCATCCGTCTTTTATCCGGCGATTCGTTTCCCACAGCCCTGGGAGGGTCGCAGCCGAGGCAGGGCGTCGAAACGTTAGTTAAGTACTAGCAGCGTGTATACGAATAGCACATAGTGAGTAATAGGTTTTTGAATGAAGGATATTGATGATTGATTGCCATCGAAGTAGATTGCGTTGGAGGGTCAGTCATTTTTTAGTTGGATTTTGCTGGCGTAGGGTTATTAGTTCACCGTATGGAAGAGAAATTGGATGTATTGCGAAAAAAGCATATCATGTGTAGTGAAGAGACTGTACCGATTGTTTTAGAGTCAGTGTTCGTAGGTACAATTGAAACCTACTTCCTTTACTTGTTCTAATAACACTTTTTCTGACTAAGTACTCGTGTTATCTTTATTTACTTTGCATAACGAAAATCTCTACTCCAGTTGATTAAATATGTCGTGATAGTAGATAATGGAATAAAACTTTCTTTTTTATAAGATGTGCCATTGGTAGAAATGAAGAGGGTGCTGACTGCGCCCTTTTTTACGAGCGTCGCTACTGTCGCTAGACTTGCTTGAAATATGACACGGCGAGGGCTCGCACTCCCACCAGACACAGTATTGTGGTTCCCCGTTAACGGCCTTTTCTTCGCAATGAAATGACGACACGATAAAACATTTTATGTCACTACTTTTGTTTACTTCAAAGCGTGAGTTTTGATGACAGGCAAATGTAGAGCAGCCGCTGTTGGGGTAACAATTGTCTCGCTCGTCGACGAGCGTTTGATGTATTTTCCTAAAACCTTTGTTCAAGTGTCGCGAACGAAAATGTTTTTCTCGTGTATCGAGGCGTGAACGACGCCCTGTGCGTACAATGTTCACGTCACGGTGAGCTTTCCTTTCACTAAAATGATGTTTGATTTTCCCTTTAATCTTTGGTTATGGTATTCGATGACAACAATGTGTTCGTGCTTTGGAAATATTGGTTGTAGCTTTAGCTTTTATCATAAAATTGAAAGTAATGATGTTTTTGCGTTGTAAATTGTGAGCGTGCAAGAAGTAGATTGACTTATACTTTGTAATAGGTGCCGTCGTCGGCATGCTGGGCGCGCGGCTCAAGTCATGGATGGAGGCGCAGCTGGGGCGGGCTAAGAAGCGTAAGCAGAAGCAGTCGCGGCAGACAACGGCGACGGCGACCACGGGGCCTCTGCCACCTCCTCACCTGTCTTCACCAGAAAGCGCGTACAGTACGGGGTACTCCACGGATGGTACCTCACCAGGGACTGCTCCCACCCCGCTTGCCGCTCCGCTCGTGGCCCCCCCGCCGCCGCCCGCGCCTCCTACCACACATCTCTACCATGAACCAGCCAAGGTATGTTTACGTTAAGCCATAAAGTACTTTCTGATAGCGGCCCAAAGCTGCACATATCCCTGAAATGAGAGTTTGAACAGTATGGTAAACAGTTTGGGAGGTACCCTTGTACCTAATCTGCGTTATGGGCTCCTTTCATACTGAAATAAGGACTGAGGAGGACCTTTTGAAAATGGATTAGTGGTAGTAGCAGGTAGACTTTAGTAAAATTTGGTGAAAAGCTTACTTGCTTAAGATTTATAAGGAACTAGCTGTGCCTGCGACTTAGTCCGCGTGGAATTTAACAAAAAAGTAAAAAAAAAGAAAATAATAAAAAAAAAACTTATATTAATAAAAATAAATAAAATTTCATATATTATTATTTTTTTAATCTAAAATAAAAGTAGCCTAAGTTAGTCCTTATTACATCAGCTATCTGTGAAAGTCCCGGTAAAATCGATCCAGCCGTTACAGAGATTAGCCGGAACAAACACACAGACATACACAAAAATATAAAAAAAATGTTATTTTGGTGTACCTATACATACAAACAAGCACAAATACAAATGCACTATATGGTACTATTGGAAATTCATTAAAAGGCAGTCGTTTTCTATTATTAGGTTGTTTGTTTTATCACGAATTTCTCAGTGTCAGCCCAAAGTCTGGATTTATGCCCTGTTGATGGTAATAGGGTCGCCCTTTTATTACATGGGACTTATCTGGCGAAATGTGGGTGCACTACAGGTGCACCTCTGCCTTATCCTTCGGGGAAATCAAGCGTGATGTTATGATTTTTTCTTTATGTGGATAGTCAGGGGCCACAGAATATTGTAGATAACACAGTTATATGTTGTGTATAAGTAAGTAGCAGAAGCACAAATTGGATACGGAAAAATGTCTTGGAAATGGAATAATCCACTGGGCAATAAAATCTACCTGATTCGATTTATTAAGGTTTATTGGATCAACTGTTTTCACGTGACCAGTCACCATAACCCAGGGGCAATATAAATAGAACAGAAAATTGTCCTCAAAATAAAAGGCAATCGTAAAGTTGGGTGTAGGTAGCTACTTAACACAAACATATTTTTTTACTGAAATTGTTTCAATGTCGATATTTAGAAGGTTTCGTTTGCAATCTCCAATGGAAAATCAATATTAATTACCTATGTTTCAAGAATCTACATCGTAATGTTATTATTAGACAATCTTTGTCTGTCCAAATAAATATTATTGAAGTGTATGTTTGTAATGCCAAAATAACAACTTTTTACTAAATGAATATGAAAGTTTAAAAATATTTTTAAATAAAAACACTGCCAAGTAAAAAATAATTTTCACTGCCTTCCGAAATTAAAGTAAGGTATTTTTCATTTGGTAGTGTTGTCGGTTAGTCGGTAGTGTTGTAGTGAAGGCAGTTGTTTTTTTTGGGAAAAAGATTTAATTTTTCACTTTTTAGTTGTAGTAAATATAATTTCGAATTGGTGTGGGGTAGGTACTATTACCCCCACACCAATTCGAAATTTCATCATCTTTGGGGTATTTTCAAAGTCAATCAAATTAAAACAATGCATATTTAATACGATAGCAGCAATCGCGGTTGATTTGCTGTCATTTTTTTAAGAGTTCCGTTGTCTGTCTCCGAAACTCATCATCAGATCTATATGAAATTTAAATGGGACCATTTCGAAATATACCCCTTTCCAATAAAAATAATTTTGCAAATCCGTCTATAATATGACGGAATTATGCCGGAAAATACATTAAAACAAACGAATTGATAACCTCCTCCTTTTTGAAGTCGGTTAAAAATATATGGCACATAAAACAAAATCTTTCTGCTTGTTAGTTGCGGTTAATCTCCGAAACGGCTAAAGACGGCTAAAACGGGTAAAGACGAGCCCGTCTGTTTTAATTTAATACAATATTATGTCCCAGATTACAATTCCAAGCTTACACCAATAATCCGACGTGATCACTGAATTTACTGATCAGATAAAACAAATGAATGACACATTTAATAATTTATTCACGCACAGTTTTCAATAAGCCACACAGTTAATCCATTTTCACCCGTCTGACACAAAGCCAATGGCCGTCATTATGAACTTAATAAAGCCTTACACATACGGACTGAATAATGGATGTAGGTGTCCCACGTGCTTTATTAATTAAGTAGACCGTACTAATTGAAGGGTGGACCTCCAGGGCTATTTAAAGTCGGTAGGCCTGCCATCGGCTTCAATTAGGTATAGTATACTGCATGGTACGTACCTAAATGTCAGGTGTTTGCTTAGATACGCACGGTAAGCCCTAGGTACTTAGTAGTATTTAAAATAAACAGGAAGCAGGTGTTGTAAATGGCTTTTCGTAAATTATATTACTATTCCTTTTGTACTGATAGCTGTAAGCCACCCAAACACAATAAAATAAAATAAAAATAAAAAATTAAGTGGAGCCTGTCTCTGAAAAAATAATAGTTTACAAAACTAAAAAACACGCTTTAAATACCAAACTAAAAAAGGAGAAAATAATTTAATTCAATTAAAAAGCGTGGGGTGCTTGACATTAATTGATTATAAAAATACCTCAAAAAGCACCCCACGTTTTTTAATTGAATTAAATTATTTTCTCCTTAACTCCAAAAAACATAATACAGTAAGTGTTTGAATAAATGGGGCACAGTTTTAAGAAGTTAAGTATCTACTTAATAATTTAACGTGGATAACTAACGTATAAACATATTTTATTTGTCGATAAATTTTGGTACTTAGGTACTTTTTTCTTATAATAAAACGAAGTATAATTAAAGAACAGCTCGTAACTTCCACAAAACGTAATTAATTTTACCGTATTATACAAAGTAAATCGAAACAAACGAACGTATAAACTTTTCAGTATGAAAACATTGAACTCTGACGAGAGCTGCCGAATTCGTAACTAGATGGCGTTGGCGTCGAATTGAATCGCGCTATCGTTTGCTTACCGCCATTTGGCCAGGCTCGGCGCGGTCGCGTCGTACAGTTCAACTTTCCTTGTCTCGGGGAGCATCGTGCGCAGTGATCGTAAAGTGAGAGCACTTATGCTGGCACCCACAAGTTAATCTTGTATACCCGCGCCCGGCTGCCGTAAGGGAGTCCGAGCGCAATTTTTGAAAAACCCTCTTACTTACAGAGGGTTTAGAAAAATAGAAACTAATAAAATTCAACAATCCCTACGAATATTATAAATACGAAAGCAACTCGTGTCTGTCTGTTACGCTTTTACGCCTAAGCCGCTGAACCTGAAATTAGGACATAGGCTACTTTTTTACGAGATAACCGACATCCACGCGGGCGGAGCTTGGGGCAAAAGCTAGTACTAATATATATTATTGAAACTGTTGCAAAAGTATCACGCGAGTGTTTTAAAACCTAGTTATGTGCAGTTTCATACACTAGGTACACTTACTTTATCTGCTCTTATACATACATTGGCATTGAACCTACTAAATAAAAGATCCAAGTTAAAAGAGTAAAAAATTGTTTTGTATTGCTATAAAAATGACGCGCCTCGCATTTACGTTCCATTAGAAAAAAATAATTGATATTTAATTCTTGGTTATATTTAATTCTTGGATTTTCCCTTGTCGTATTTTTTTTAAAGAAAAAGTGTTGATAAAATATGATTATATTATTAAACGGTATTTTGTTTTTAAGTATGACATTATAAACTCGTTTTCCAGTTTATAATTCGAATTTTACGATATTAGAGTAGAGATTTTTTTTTTTTTACTGGATTCAGAAGACTAAAATATGAATGATATTTTTTAGAACTTGATGTATTGAACACCGGAGGCCCTCTTGTAATCCTCTTGCTTGAAGAGCCATCTGTTTCGCTACGTCAGAATCTTGCTAAAAAATCTTATAAAATGTAAAAAAAAAACCTAACCCAGGTATATTATAATAATTCTATTATCTTCAATTAAATAATACCATATATATCTCTAATTTCAGCGTCGCTCTTCCAACGTGGTGGTTCGCCGCTGTATTCCCGAACCGACTCCTATTGCCGTGGTAGTATGCGCAACACCATCTCCCCGACCACGGTGCCGTATCAGGACCAACCCGTGGATGGGTGCGACTTCTCCGAACAGAAGGAGGCCTTCAAACATAGTGCATCAACAATCGCTGCAGTGCCCACCGACGCAGCCACAGCTGCACCACGCTCCATACTCACTTGATTCTCATGTAAAGTATGGATCCAGGTAAGGTGTCTTCATACAATATTGTGATATCTTTGGTTCAGCGTACAATTTGATTCGAGAAACCTAAAGGTGCGCTTACACGAGCACCTAAAATTGCTCCATCTTGGGCAATTCTCGTCAAATATAACGTCACGACTACATCCAGCAATTTAGGGCAATTCCAACATGTAGGAGCCTGTTGCCAGAGATACGGAAACACAATATGGAGCAATATGGAGCAACTTAAAAAACTAGGCAATGCGCCACGCCTGCCGCCTCCGCCGCCGGCCGGTTCCTCTCGCAAAAACGAGACGTATGTAGTTATACGTACAAACGAGATAGAAAAAAAAAAACCAAACCGATTGGATATTCGGTAACTCATGAAATATATGGAGCATTCAGAAGCAATATTGCCGAAACACATCGACAATTTATTGTTGTTGCTCCAGATTGCTCCACTTAGTTGATCCAGATTGATCCATTAGTGTTGCCGAGCAATAATTGCTCAAAAAATTGCCCGTGTAAGAGCATCTTTAGTTGAACAGGCTGTCCATAAATCTAAGCACCTACGTACTCGCATTATTTGGAAAACGGACAAATGTTATTTATTAAAAAAAGATATAATATAGTCACAACAAACCTATATCTTTATCATTTGCCTGGCCTTTTCTCTACTATGTTGGGGTCGGTTCCAGTCTAACCAGATGCAGGTGAATACCAGTATATTACATGGAGCGACTGCCAATCTGACCTCCACAACCCAGTTACTGGGTAATATGATACCTCTTGGTAAGACTGGTTGTCAGACTTTCGGGCTTCTGACGACCCGTAACGACTGTCACAGATCCACGAATGACAGCCGGGACCAACGGATTAACATGCTTTTCGAGGTACGGACGGATCTTAGTATGTAAAGATGACCCATCCATGGACCAACTACAAGCCTTGTTGATTCTTGCAGCTGAATACGTAGGCAGTAGCTGTTATAAAATTTGACCTAACATCAAATCACCTCGATAAGATTTTTGAAGTGAAACTTCTTTACGCACGCTTGACTTGGGGAGTAAGCTGGCGAACGCGTGACGTAAGCGTTACGAAAAGTGTGATCGGGCAAGGCGAACGGAAGTTGAGTGGGGGATATAAGCAAGAGACAGCAGTGCGCGCGCACATTTTCTTTCTCTCTTCCTCTCATAGCCAAATACGTTCCGTATATCTAAGCACACTGCAGGCCTATTGTCTGTATCACAGTGTAGGAGCAAGAGAGAGCAGTGCGCGCGCACATTTTCTTTCTCTCTTTCTCTTATAGCTAGTAAATGAAATATGTATATATTTCAGTCAGTAGTTCGTTTGCTGAAGTTTCACTTCAGTCGTGTGGTCATAAGCACACTCGTTTTTTTTTTTTAGGAACGTAACCTGTAATCCCCGAAGGGTTAGGCAAAGGTGTGCCAATAGTAGGTAAAACCACATTTCGCCAGTGACTTGACATTTATTATGTTAACATGATTATAACATGATTATTACATGATTATTTAATAACATCGTAAATGTCAAGTTAACACTACGATGTAGCAGGCTATTGAATTAAGTTAAGTAGCAATGAGCAGCACCGACTTAAAGTAGGTTAGTGGGACTCTGATTGTTCAACGAAGTTAGACTATAATTCAATTACTCCGCTGCCTACCTTTAGGTGTATATTTGCATTTATAATAGTGAAGGTACCATAGCTAATGCCAGAGCCCGCTAACTTCTGGTATTCTTGAGGTTCTAATCAAGTTCAAGTGCTCGCTATTTAAAAGTTTGTGGTTTGTATATCTACGCTGACTTATGCCCAGAAGAAAAAAAAACATGGAATAACGTATGCTTTTCATCTGGCTTTAGAAATTCAAATATGGAAGGTTCTAGTAAGTACCTACTTACTTAACCTAGTAAAGTAATTTAACTATGCCTTAGCAGTGATGCGAGATTTCAAATAGCTAACTTGACACACTTTTTAAATTATAGTCAATGAATTGAGGCCTGTCTACCGACCCTTTACGAGTCTTCTACTTTGCAGCAGGCATAGGCAGCAACTTTCATCTAAGACTTGTGCTAAGTTTTGTCAAATTATGTTTCCGTTTCCGGCATTATGTTTTCCAGATGAAAATGATAAATTTTATAATTTTATTTCTGTAAGAAGGTTCGTACAAATTATACTTACACGTCAATCATATTTCAAAACTTACAGGAGGTCAGGTCCGCCTATCTGACTACTCTGAGAAGAAAGACCGAAACAAACTCAGAGGTCGCAGTCTGTTTTAAAGTCCAGACCTAATCTTGGATAGATCATGTGGATTGGTATCTGAAATGGTCTTTTGAGGAACGAACCACACAGATTGAGTAAACCTGTCTAGTTAGTGCACACATTTATCAGTAATCATGCAGCTCAACTCAGAACTTAAACAGAACTCAACGATTCGACGAACAATACCAAAATTATTATAATGCCTTTCCAAATTCCAGGTCACCACACCTCTCGCCTCATTTATCACCGGAGCCTCACAGATCGCCTTACTACCGTGGAGGAGCGTCCAGCGACGAAGAATGCCGAGGAATGCGAACGAGAGGCCGGGAGACGGCCATATTATCTGATGCTGACTTCGACTCAGACGGAGACACGGGCCTTGATGGTGGAGATGAAGATGATGATGAGACTGCGTCGCCGGGGAGGAGGAGGGCTAGGAGACGGAGGCCACCACGACGACCACCGCGATCTGCAGGTAAGGTGGCTGGCAGGTGCTTGTACTACCTGCCATGCTTAAATATTAGCCAGTCTGTAAGATTAGGGATGGTGCTTGAAGGCTTGTGCTTAGTGCCCAAAGAGAACAGGGTGTAGGCAATATTAAAAAACTCCATTAATTTTATATAAATCTGGAGGTGAAGTAGGCTGAATTTCCGGTGATTGATGGTTGGTTTGGTATGTCGTATGTGACGATTGTAGATTACTAATTGCAGAGATGAACTCCAGAAAGACGAAAATAGTGTGGTAGAAATTAGAAATTTAGTTTCTGACATTCTCCAAAAGATAACCTTAAACCTATATGGTTTAGTTTTTGTTTGTTTTTATTTTTAAAAACGTTGCCCCACAATAGGAATTTGTCCTGTATTGTGCGTTTGCAAACATTTGAACTCACATACACAAACAGTTAGACACGGAACAACTACTTGTAGGTTATACAAATATTTTTGTTCCGTGCGGGAATCGAACCCCCGACAAGCAGCGCAGCAGTCAATAGCTTAACCACTCACTGCGCTGTTGAATTATAAGTTTTATTTTCAGGAGCGACTCCACCACGGATGCGACGTCGCAACCACGCGCCGTCAGCCCCTCCGGTCCGCGACAGGGATCCTCTACTGGAGGCTGACAGGGAAGCCGAGAGGAAGTACAGGGAGCTCATCAGAGAGGCGGAGAAGTTGCTCGTCACCGTGTCACGAGCACCGCTCGAACCGCCACATAATCCGAGAGTGAGGGAGCTCCGAGCAACTGAGGTAAGACAGGATACTACTTATGACTCATAAGGATATCCTTCTTCTACCAGATCATGGCGACTTTGGAAACCAGATCCTATGGGTAAGATTAATTATCCTGATTCTATTAACTCATAAAAAGGTGTCGAAGAGATGTAAATTACAGTGATTTAGAGCAAAATAATTTTCTATTAGATGAACTCCCAATTAATACAAAGTCTTGCTTTTCTGGACTATCTTTTTGTCTGCATGATAGCCTGCACATTGTGACGTTTCTTAACTTACTAATTACCGTTGTATAGCACCGTAAACCTAGCATTAACACAGCTCAAAACCTTGTTTTGTCAGGTGGAAGCCCCCCGTAGAAGTCCGGAGCGCACTCATATCACGAACTTCATGCGCGCGAACTCCCCCGAGCCCGTGCGGCGCCTGTCCCCGGTTGCGCGGCGCTCCCCGCTGGCTGCGCCCCCGCCGCCCCCTGTGGCCCGCCGCCTTGCCCCCCCTTCGCCCACTGATAGACCCCACTCCGAGCCACCCAAGAGGAAGGCTTATGCTCGGGATGAGGTTAGTTTTTCGTGCATGTGTGAACTTGGATAATCTCCATTTTCTATCTCTACTAGAACAGAAACTATAATGTTTGATTTTCAATCTTGTATTACGATTTTTATAATTTTTCCTTACTATCACCACCAATTTAGCACCAGATCTGGGTACAAATGCAGCAGATAGTTTAGGGTTGTCTGCATCATGCTCTCTTCATCAGCAGCCTTTCTGGCATTAGCATCATTCGCAAAAGCATTTCTATCTGCGGCTAGTAAACTTGATGACCACAAGAAGACGGATTTATGTGGCCAGCAGTAGATGGTGATAGAAAATTATTTTTCTTACAAGTCCAGAAAATACACAGAGTTCAAAAAAATATTATATCTGTCACCAGGTCCTGCAGACCTTGGAAGGTCTCCGCAAGAGTCTGCAGCAGCAATCAGCTCTACTAGCGGTGCAGCGGACGCGCCTGGACTCCCTATAGCCGCCAAACTGTCCCCTTCCCGTCCCGCACTTCTAGGTATTAGACCTCTTTAGATATCAAGTAGTCAATGCCGATTCACGCAACATGTTGCCAACATTTATTAAAAGGATTTAAAGTAGGTAGTTTATTTTTAGTGGTTGAGGCACTGCTCTCGTTGATTTCTTACTTCTTTAAAAGGTAAGGAAAGACAATAATAGGAATGTAGAGTACAAGGATACTGGTTTCTCCTAATCTCTTTTACTTCTTCTCAATAATTGATGTGAATAGAGCAAATTTCGGGCAGTCAACGGATTCTTCCTTATATTACTAAGGCGCTTGGTGGACCGATCAAATGCTTAGAAGATTTATTTATCCATTCTTCGTTGATAATATACTTTTACCTCGTCCCAATTTTTATCGTAAATCGGGAGCAGAACGATCAACACTAGTATAGTATAGTAAATTGTAATAATATCTGTTATTTGTTGACAGATTTTTATAAAGTTTGTTGATTTTTTTATTAAACATTTAAACGTAATGCTTCTTAAATTGTTGTTTACTGGAATTCTGCGAAAACTGTAATTACAGGTCAAAGCAGATCAATATCATAATCGTTCGTTTTTTTGCAGTTTTAGGTAAATTTTGTTTGTCACCATGATTGTCTTCAGTTTAACGTATTTTGTACAATACGCGCCACGAAAGATGAGACTTGACGAGCGTCAGTAGTGGGGAGCTTGGGGGGTACAGTCGTGTACGAAATAGTTACCTATAATTTGTCTAACTATTCAGGGATTTTTCGATGACATTTAGATTAAAATTCTTTACAATATTATAATATTTATTACGAAATAATAAAGTTTACGTGGTGTGTCAAGTCTCATCTTTCGTGGCGCGCATTATACCTAAGCAATTTTCATTGTTTGTTAACAATTGTCAATTATTTCGTAATTTATGGCGTTAGTACACATTGTGGTACATCACACGTGGTAGGGTCGATGACAGTAAAGATCTATCAATGTTGGAGAATTCAGTAGCACTAAAACGAAAATGAATGGAATTAGTACGACACATTGTCAATTTATTCATACATACATACATAAACTCACACCTCTTCTCATGGCGGTAGGCAAACACTACAGTACTGTAAGAGAAAATTTATTTGATCATCATAATATGCACAAGAAGACAGCACCAACTGCTAGTGTACCACTGAACAATGGTAGCCAAATTTTGTGATGAGCTCTTTACGTGTGCGTGTGCATGATCATAATGGAAACCCTTGCTGGAACACAGGCCTCCTCCCGGCGAGAGGGAGTGGGCCGGTTGGTAAATGTCACATGTCTTCGAATTTTGGTTTGAGGATGGCATCATTTCAGCCGAAAGACGGCCACTGTTGGACATAGGCCTCCCCCAGGCTCCTCCACTTCGACCGGTCTTGTGCTTCCCACATCCACCGGATTCCCGCGGCTTTCACGCGGTCATCGGTCCACCTTGTGGGAGGCCTTCACGCTTTACGTCTTCTGGTATGCGGTCGCCACTCCAGAACCTTTCGGCCCAATCGGCCATCTGTTCTGCGAGCAATGTGCCCTGCCCACTGCCACTTAAGTTTGGCAATTCATCGGGCTATGTCGGTTGCCTTGGTTCTCCTGCGTATCTCTTCATTTCTGATTCCATCGCGTAAGGAAACTCCGAGCATAGCCCTCCCCATTGTCCTTTGGGTGACTAAGTTTTCTGATAAGGCCCATTGTGAGGATGAGAGATTAAGGATGTACTAGAACCAAAATTATGAACCACTCCATCCGACATTTGCCGGTTTCCTCACTATGTAATCCTTCACCGTTTTGAGAGCGGTGGTGATGAAATAATTTACACAAAGAAAAACGGTTGTCTGGGTTCGAACCTACGACCTACAACTTGTAAGTCGACCGTTATTACTGCGCCACCACTGGTCTAATACAAATGTTTATAGGAGAGAAGATGAATGAAAGCGTCTTATACTCTTGGTATAGCCCCTTGTGATATATTTTTCTGTTTTTAGTCAATGTGTACTGGCGTTATTATTATGTTAAGAGCGTGAACGGCAAGTAGTTGTTCCAAATACTCCTTTTCTCTAGTCCCTCCATAAGTTCTAGTCAGTTAGCCTGTCGAGTAGTTAGTGTAGCGTTGTTATCTCCGAGTAGGCGAGGCCACTTTCATTATCTTCCATAATACTTGTAGTGTCATTTTATTAGTAGTAATTAGATTAGATGGTAATTGACGTCGATTTGTAGCTCTACTGAATCATTGAACAATTGTAAAATGTGAGCACCTGAAAAGTGACACCAATATAGTCTTTTCGGAAAAGTATCTCATCTTCACGCCGAAAGTAGATTTTGTAAGTTTTGTAGTAAATTTCAGAGTAGGGGTCAATATTTTGCAAATGTTCATATGAATAAGCAATATTAACAATAATATTATGAATTAGTGCCATGTCTGTCAGTAGTGCTACAACGATGGTCGCACATACAGGTTAGATGTTCTGGGGTAGCGAAAGTAGAAAATAAACGGAGTGCCATAGAACGACTCTCTCATTATTTTGTAAGCATGGGAGCATCACCAGACGCGACTGTGTTTCGTCTCAAAAGTATGTCGACGTAATAAAATCGCGATGGGATGACTAGATTTTCAACTCTGGGTGTTAAACCACGCATTGAGAAGTGTGAAGTGTAACTCAGCGCGTTGAAAATCGAAGTGTGTTTTACTGTTCGATTTTCAACTTTCGGCGCTAAGCAGTGCGTTAAAAATCCATTGTTCGAAAAATCCCGCCGCGATTTAATTACGTCCGTGTGAACTTCGACTTAGTCCTTTTAGAGTTAGCGCTTAGCAGAATTTCAAGTACGTTGGCTTAGCACTCCATTTATTATCTACTCTGTGGGTAGTGTACGTATCGAGTAGCGCCGTAGTTTAGACTAGAGCGGTCTCACTAGGGTAAGGGCGACCAGTGGCCACGGCGTACTAAGACTGCGTTATTATATCTTATAATAATTAACTTATACAATGTTTACTCGTTATACTGTGTTCGTTCGGTGGCTGGTTTAGATCTCCACTTGTTCAAGTCGTCGTTTTCGGTGATAGCAAACCCTCTGGGCATTTGTTTACTCCGCGTTATCAAGGCATCATGCTTCAAGATATTCTTGAGATACACCGGCACCCTAATTCCGTAACCCACTAGCAATCTGAATCATGCAAAACTCAAACTCAAAGCATTTATTTCAATTAAACCATTTACAGGCACTTTTGAATTGTCAAAAAGTCCACCAGTTGGAAAGTTGAAGCTAGTTGCCCATTCCAAAACGTAGATCTCTATGGAGAAGAACGGGCAAGAAACTCCATGGACACTCTTTTTAATCATGTTAGGTATATTACAAAATCTTGGGAACATTATTTTTGTTGCATTTTGAAGGATATTGCGAATCAATTGCTTCATATGTTCGAAAAATTTGTCTGTTCAACAACGTAATTATCGCAATGAATGTTGTTGAACTGTCAAAATGAAAGCCGTTCCTACTGTTAGTGTGTTACGCAATTACCCTTCTCTTTGGAGAAAAATGCCAGTCTACTTGCAGGAGAGTACTAGGTAATTGGTATTTATATATGCCACCGGATGATTGTGAACACCGTTCGTTTATAAATCTATCTTGCGAGATTATAAACTGTGGATAAATTGTGAACTGCACCTTACTGCTTACCGACCGAATAGGTTAGGTTAGGCCAGAACTGCGACCAACCGCGCGCGAGCCGAGCGAGCAAAGCGAGCGGTGCCGCGGCAGCGGCCGGCGAGCGCTACTTTTAAGTTAGTGGCAGTTACTTGACTATTTAGTAATAGCGCAAGGTACTATCTGTCTTGATACCAGTTCACAATTTGACGGTTTCACTTCGATAGATTATAATCTACCGAAAAATATTGCGTTAAATTGTAAGCAGTATGTTACGGTTCACAATCTTTCGACAGTTCACAATCTTGCGAGATAGATTATAATCTAACGGTATTTAAAATTTTACGGTGACATATATATCAATTACCTATTGCAGATTAGTAGACTAATTAACCCCAAGTTATCAAACACCCTTTTCCATATTTGGACTAAGAATTTATACCTTAGTATTGAGGTCTGTTTGGCATAATGTCTTCCATTAAAGAGTTCATTAATTTACTTCACATTTTGACTACCTGATAGAATATTAAAATATGATTTCCTCATTTTACGAGGCGATTTGCCGGTTTTGTATCTAGAATTACAATATAACTATAAAAAATCAATAGAGAAGGTTATTAAATACTTTTAGAAAAACTATACCATTGAAACCTGATTGAGAAAATGCATTAAACTATTGCATTTATTAGGTATAATTAAATATAATTTTACTCTTTTTGTTTCGTCTGCAATTGGACGAAAAAAATTTTTTTTTACACTTACTCGTTACTTTTAAGTAAAGTAAAACCATGAGATTGCCTTGAATAAAAAAAAACTGCATTCATGTTAAAAAAATCTGAGCCAGCTACTGAACGAGAAGGAAGTCTATATGGGCCTCCATATTTTTGTTAGCGCAATTTTGGGGGAACGGCTATACGTGAGAATATCCCCCAGCTAAATGTAAATATTTATCCACTTTACTTGTTCATTGTAAGTATAAATAAGATTTATACGTTTAGTTGAATTTTCATTAAAATATTATTCCAAGAATGTGGTTTAATTTTGCCTTTTACCCATGTGCAGAGCAACATAAAAGAAGTGAATCAGTATTCTCTTGTTGACTTTGCTTTTGATAGGACATTTAGTAAAGTCAGCAAGGAGAATATCTCTGCCTAACCTCTTATCAAGCTTGATGTTACAACAGTTACTTCATGTTATAATAGATGGCGCTTCGTTCAAAGTTTACATTGTGTAATTCTTACCCATTGCGATAGATGGCGTTACTTGTTTGCAACATGAGCCAAGTCGATGAAAATGATGCAATTTTCTAAATAAAACACTGATCATTGTTGAGGCAATAATACATTACCCGCAATTAGCGAAGTTGTGTTATTAATTGCACAAGCAGAAACAAATGTTGTTCATAAGTGGTTTATTCGGTGAATAAGGTCGTTGAGCTGAATATAATATTGATTATTGTATTATGTCATAATACATACTGTCATAGTATTACTAAGTAAAATAAAATATTGAAATTAATATTAAATCCATAAAATTCTATTAAAATAACCCTGAACAAACATTTTTTTCCGGAGTTTTATTCTTTCTTTTCATTTTCCAATATTTACCTATACTTTACATGCTTCCAGTACTTAGCTGAACGTTAATACATAGCATTTACCAAAAGTAAAAGCTTAAACATATGTAATAAAATAGCGTTTGCAAAAATAATTTTTGGAGATGCTGGGATTTGAACCCAGGACTTTCAGCATGCGAAGCAGACACTCTACCACTGAGTTACATCCCCGATGTTAATCTAAGCTAAAATTGCTGTACTGGCTCTACAACACTCGAAGGAATCGACTCGATTGTAGTTTTCCTAATTACGTCCCTTTTTTTCCGGGAATAACTAAGAAATGGACTATTTGGTGACATACATGCTTCGGCGGCGAAAGTCGTTTACCTGTTTAAGATTTACGATATTAAGTATGTTAAAAGTTCACGTAAGGTTAGTGGTATGTACCTATTTGTTAATATTATTATCACAAATCTATATATGTCAAGAAACTCCGTACAGGCCATTCATGACGCATTACTACCAAAGGAGTCAAAAGCTTCCGTACCTTAAGTATGTACTAATTAAATCAATAATATTACGCCAGTACTTATCACTTCGTGGGCCGGATATTAGACAAATGGAGCAATGTTATCGAAGGCAACTGTTTATGTAAAATTGTTAACAAGACCGTACTAGGCACGCTGAGCATTCAGCACCATAATTACGTAACATAGGTACTATAAATCTCATTCCGAATAATTTTGAAGGCTATTCATAATCCATTGCTTTCCAAGTTCGAAAAATTCGTCTGCTCAACAACTTAAATAACGCAATGAATGTTGTTGAACTGTCAAAATGAAAGCCATCTCTACTGTTAGTGTGTTACGCAATTATCCCGCTGTATCGTAATGTCTGCGTATAAAGGAGCAGTCGGATTAAAAACCTGTACCTATATTTTTCTTATCTGTACAGAGACATCATCATATTCACCATCTTCTTTTCCTCATCCCAATTTATTTGGTGACGTCACAACATGTTAACGTTCCGACTCTACTTAAATTCCGTCATTTTGGATTATTCCGTTCTTCTATTTAGGAAGCTTAGACCTATCTTATAGAACGTGTCAAACACTAAGCGGATATGCTAAATCATTGTCGCTAGCGCTACTACACTTACACTAATTGCATTGATCCGAGAGCTATCAATTTTAACAGGCAATCACCAATCATATATCTTCAGACATAAATTTTTGACAAGCGTATTGCGGTATGCAGTAGAGCAGGGTAGCATATTGTAGATCTAGGCAGCGATTTATGAATTATACGTCGTAGATTCGAACCCAGACAGGCGTTTTACTTTTCGTAAATTATGCATCACCACTACTGTCAAAACGGTGAAAGATAATATCGTGAGTATCCTAGAACCAAACATTCGAAGACACCAACTCGCATTGGGCCCGCGTGGTGGATTACAGTCCCACAGAGAGCAGGCCTGTGTCCCAGCAGTGGGAACATTATAGACTGATTTTGCATAGGATATATTTATACGGTAGAGCGACAGTCGCCAATCAAGTTGTCATCAAGCAAAGGAGATTTGTGTATCGTAGTGTGCGGAGGGGCTAGCGATGCGTAACTTCGCAGGTTATTGGTCCATCGCCCTGGTTTACTTACTGACCTATATACCCACACAAGTATCTGTAGAAGAGGGGTTATGTCCGAGCAAGCACTTGTTTAATAATCTCTTGAGTTATTCGAAATATTTCTCTCACGTTTCTGTAATATAGATAAATCATCTTCAGCCTAGATCTTGTACATTATTTTAATTATCTAATATATTGGTTTGGGCACGCCACGCTTGCGGCGGTAAGTTCCCTCTTTGAGGAGTGGATTGAGAGGCGCCACGGCGTCCTTGCCTTCCGCCTGACGCAGGTCCTCACCGTACACGGGTGTTTCGGGAGGTTCCTGTTTCGGATAAGGCGGGAGGAAACGCCCGAGTGTTTCTACTGCGAAGATTGCCCTGAGGACACGGTGGAGCATAAGGTGGAGGTCTGACCGGCTTGGGGCACCGCCGTGTCTTTGTGGGGGCGATCGGCGGCGGCGATCTCTCGCGTCCGGTCCTGGTCCAGGCCATGGTACGGAGTGAGAGTGCATGGGTAGCCGTCATCTCCTTCAGCGAAGCAGTAATGCTCGCGCAGAGGGAGGCAGCACACGTGAGGGAGAGGCAGCATATGCGCCCTCACGGCCCTAGTCACCGCAGGAGACGCCCTGGGCATTGGGAATCCTAGACTGATTCCCGGCCACCCTAGGGGCGGGCTTGCGGATGGCGAGTAATGGGTAGCTCGCTGTCCAGCAAGGACCAAGCCCGTGTCGACAGCGCGTTGTGTTCCACGCGCGCCTCAAAGAGATGTCAGCACAAACTGGTGGGATCCGCAAGAGCCGATGCCTGCCAGGGGTGTGGGTTGTTCGAAAGAGTTACCGTGGCCCCTGGCACACAGGCAACTGAGGGAACACGGGTGGGTTTTAGTCAGTAAAAGTCGGACACGCCCTCCTGCTCCACCCAGAGCAGGAAAAATTTATTTGATGATTAACCAGCTTCAAAAAACAAAAAAGTAATGGTTTGTGGTTTATAGATATTTGAGTTATTTTAATATATTTTAGAAACAAAACTGATACATTATTTCTAGAAAGCGTGTGAGAACAGCACCATAGTTGCGTAACACGCGATTAATAATAATCGGTTTCATTTTGACAGTTCAACAATATTCATTGCGTTATTTACGTTGCTGAACAGACACATTTATCGAACATATGAAGCAATGGTTTAGCCATCTGTTTCAAAACGAAACAGATTATGATTAATCGTGAGTTACACAATTAAGGTACAGGTGCTACTTATTTTTGGTTTGTGTTACACTTAGTTTGTGGAATTAAAGAGCCTTCGTGAGGCCACGCAAAATTTATAATTTACTTTAATGACAGCTATGTATTATTGCTACGTATGTTGGATTATACCCCAAGGTTTACTTACCAACTTAAAAAAAAAACTTACTTAGTCGCTTTTGTTGTAAACAAAGAATGTGTCTACTAAGTAACACTTACTTTAACACATGAACATTGACTTTGATTCAGTCGGATTGCACTTTTTTCTAACCAACCGTTTAAGCATGTAGTGGTAGGCCCCTAGTCCCAAGTCCTCAAAGGATAAGAGACCAGCGTCGTGGGATATAGTTTGAAGTTTATTAAGAGACCGATACACTATATAGATAGGTACCGATAGATAACGGTTATGTGATGAGTCTTTTTACACCCTGTATGAACACTTCCATATGTAAACAAAATAAATTTTTCACTGTAATTGACATACCCTCGACATACAACGCAACTCTGTGATAAAGCTGGTTCGGCGCCCGGTAGCAAGTTCACAACCTCGACACTCAATAATCCGTCAATCAGGAAGAAGTTAATACTGATTGATATATAAGTACACAAAATGCCTTACGGGTGAAAAAAAATACTATAAATAGAAATAACATACATTATTTCGAAAAATATGTTAATTTGCAAGGAAGTGCGGAAATAATTATAGTTCCAGCTGTTCCGGTTTATGTAAGAAAGGTAAGACAAGGTAGTCATCTAGACCGTCTAGTTATTAACTGTCGAGTTAAAGTTCATTGCACAGTTAACTGTAATTTTATGTTCATCGTATTATTATTGCACCTGCGATCGGAGGAGATTTCTTTCAACAAAACAACTTAAGACTTCGACACAGGTGCTTATTAAAATGGTGATTATTAATAACTAGATAATTTCAATTTCAGTTTTATGAGGACAAACGAGTGACGCTACATTCATGAATTTCGATGTTGTAGAGGACCTCGTCTCACTTGCGAAATAAGTTAAACTAGTGGTCGAAATTCGAGAATAATTCATTTAAAACTTAATGTATTTCTAATGCATTATTATTTAAAAATATTACCTTTAACTGTGCCAAATTCCTCGGTCCGCGTAATTTTCGTAAAAAGGGGTATGATGTTTTTGCTTCACGTATTCATTATTATAGACATAGGCTTGGCATACTTTCTGAAGGGGAATCTTAAAGCAACGAACTTCTACCTACTTACAACGCCTTTAATTTAAATTCATATTTTTTATTTTTTTGTCGTCACTCATTTTTCTGATCATCCATTTGACGTGTTTTCACTAAAACACTCGCTGAAAGGTAAATGTGTGTGAAATGAAATGTAAACGCCCTGTTATAATAAGGGAACATGGCAACATGCATAAGATTGGTACTCTGTGCCACAGATTACTCAATGAAATTCAGGTTATAAATAAATTAAACTCTACAACATAAAATAGAACTAAGTGCTTGCGAAACATCTAACAATGTGTTTCCTACAATTCAATTACTTCATTTTTATAGACACCGGAAAAGACCGGTCATGTCATTCAAACTTAACCGAGTTTAGCTATTCAAAGGTAATTCTAACCTCGTTTGACCCGTCTTTGTTGTGTATATAAAGTATGTAAATTCTGTTGTTTTGAAACTAATCTACCTTTTGGACTTCGTTTGTAAGTAAATCACTTTGTACTTGCATGTCTACTTACGTAGGTAGTACGTATATACTCATGTGCTAAGTAAAATAAATTAGCTTATGTAAACACTTTAGTATGAATTAATTTTGTTGAGTATTTTTAACTTTGTTGACTTTGTTCTGGCGCTGTCTAGAAAGCAAAAGGAGTGATAATGTGAGAGAGTGAAGACCGCAGATGACTGAAGATCGAATGATATCTGTTTCATAATTTCAAAATATATTTTTTTACAGAAATACACGAATACAAAGAAGATGGGGATGGACCCATACATGCTCCAATGGAAGACGCTAATATCCCCCGCGATTCTATAAAGTGTTGCCATTTTAGAAAATGGATTAAATAAAGGTATATTACTCTGGTTTTTTTACTATTCCGTGGTACTTATTATGAGTATGACGTAGGTTGTAGCGTTTAATGATTGTTTGCTATTCGATACTGTTTCTCTTGTATTTATTTTTGGCGTAGATGGATGTGCAAACTGTGACTTGTAATGTGCTTAGGTCATTGTTGTAAGCAGTATGGAAGAACAGACCCGAAAAAATAGTTTAAAAAACTAAAAAACACGCTTTAAAAACCAAACTAAAAAAGGAGAAAATAATTTAATTCAATTAAAAAGCGTGGGGTGCTTTTTGAGGTATTTTTATAATGTCAAGCACCCCACGCTTTTTAATTGAATTAAATTATTTTCTCCTTTTTTAGTTTGGTTTTTAAAGCGTGTTTTTTAGTTTTTTAAACTATTATTTATTTTCTATTTTTTAGTTCTGCTAACTACAAAAACGTGATTTTTTTTTCTCAATTTTTGTTAAATTATTGAATTGTCATCGGTCCTCGACAAGTTTACAAAGTTTCAATGAAATCTGACCGTTTAAAGTGCGTCAAAATCCCGCTCAAAGGAGTCGGTTACATACAAACATACAAACAAACATACAAGTGAAGCTAATATAAAGCGTGTAAAAACGATTTTGTTGTCCAAAATTGTATTTTTGACAACAATGACATTAAAATTTTCTTCTCGTTTCAGTTAATATAGATTTAAATACTTTCATCGTAGTTCTGATAGTTGCAAACATGGATTATGAAACCGATGTGACATCGCTATAGCCACAAAGAAGTATCTAACGAAATACCTACATATACCTTTAATAAACCTATTAAAACTAAATACGTGGCAAGAACAATGAATGTGGGCGAGATACAAGTTGCAATCGTGTACTTATGTAGGATTGTAGGCTAATCGAGACCGGTGTGTATGTACTCGCAGTTGGTACTTGACGGGTTTCTTTCTATTCTTTATGGTACACACGGCTACACATCAAGCTATACATAACCAGTATTATGCTGACTTCTGATTGTACGAAAAACGTATACAATGCGAGGTCAGCTAAAACTGGAAATGTATAGCTTGATGTGTAGCCGTGTGTACACTTGGAGAGATTACAGCTGTTGTATAACACAAAACTATATTTTTTTTACTCAATATATTTTGTAACTGTTGGTTTTATTCGTGGGTTCTGTCGTTCTGTGCAGCGCTGCGTGTGCTGCTAGCGTGTAAACATGGCCATATCTAAACTAAATAATAATATTATAAATAGCAAAAAAATAAGATGTTTTGTTTGTTTGTTACGCTTTCACGCTAAAACGGCTGAACGGATTTGGATGAAAATTGGCACATGGATAGACCATGACCTAGATTAGGACATAGGATTTTTTTTATCCTGATATTCTTAGGGCTTACTTATCTTTTAGAGTTTCAAATTAAGTTTACTGTGATGATAGAAAGTCGTAAAAAATATATTCTAACGAAAATACGTTACTTTACCATACTCATAATCGCACCGTCGAGCAATCTCGAAAACTGGGACTGATCCTGTCCCGCGCGGGACATTCAATTTCGGGCTAAAAATCGGGACATCCCGCCAAAATCGGGACGTATGGCAACGCTGTATGGAACCCACCCTGAAATCACGATATCATGTCCCATATTAATATTTATGTTGATTTTTCTTTAAATTCTGTCTTTTACCTATTACCTAATCAAAATTCTAGCAGCGTACTTTGATTTATTTATACTTACGTGTTTGAGCAGCCGTTTTAAAGCAAATATGCGTAGAAGGCACAGGCGTATCTACTTATTAATGAAAAAAATAAAGTGTACCTAGTGACGTGAAAAATGTTCATTTTGTTTGCTTGTCCATTGTTAGCAATAACATTGCTGATTTATATAGTTACGTAATTTTCGCAAATTATTCAATTTCCAGAAGCTTCTGATTGTATTATTAAGTTTCTGTTGATCTTTTTTAATGATTTATTTGAACTGGTTTTAGCTGTGATAATATTGTTTCTCACTGTTTATATGTACTTATACAGGGATAAAGTATATTTCATAAAAAAAACTAATTAGATAATGTTCTTTCTTTTGACAAGTCAAAGTCCTAAATAAACTTGTTATGGAACTAGCAATAACGTAAGTGCGTCAAGTTCAAGTGCGCCGCTAACACTGATTAAAAAGCGAAAAATACAAAAAGACTCCAAAAATATAAATCTGACTGGGGAAGAGTGTGTGACTGGATTACTGAAGATTCCAAAAATATCTATAATGTAAAATGTAAACCATGTAACCTTCGATCAACAATTTTGCTATGATAATGTTATGTTACATGCTTCGATCAACAGATCGAAGCATGTAACATAACATTTTCTATCGGCAAAAGTGGCATTGACCAGAGAAATTTTTCGTTGGTTATTTAAAAAAAAATCTGGTGTTCCATACATTTTGACCGCGTAGGTATTGCACTTTTCCTTGAAACAGCTGTTTTTTTTTTGTATAACCACGAAAAATTTCTGCGCTGGTGGTCTAGAATGACATGCTGAATTCATGGTTACAGTTTGCGCACAGGTTAAAAACTTATCCTGTATTTACCAACTATTATCAGCCAATCGATATGGTCTGGCTATTACATAGCTTTACATATATAAAACTTAGCGCTAACCAACGCGTAGCCCGCGAAATTTAAATGTTCTTTAGCTTTTCTGCAGTTGGCACGTCCGTGTCGGGTTGTATGTTGAATACAATATGATTCGTAACCGTAACAAGTATGTATTTACAGAAAACAACCTGATATTTCATGCAATAGTCCTTCCATAGGGATATGATAGCTTCCGCCTGCGGCTTCGCCGGCGTGGAGATCGGAAATGATCCCACGGGAAAGTACTATCGGGATAAAAATTATCCTATGTGTTATTCCAGGTTTCAAACTATCTGTGTGCTAAATTTCATCCAAATCCGTTCAGCCGTTTTTGCGTGATTGAGTAACAAACATCCAAACATCTTCACAAACTTCACATTTATAATATTACTAGCTTCCGCCCGCGGCTTCACCCGCGTGGAAGTCGAAAATTATCCCGCGGGAACGAAATATCGGGATAAAAAGTATCTTAGATTATAATCTATCTGTGTGCCAAATTTCATCCAAATCCATTCAGTAGTTTTTGCGTGAAAGAGTAACAAACATCCAAACATCTTCACAAACTTTCACATTCACGTTTTTAAAAAAAAAAGTAAAAAAAAAAATACATTTATAATATTATAATGTAGGATGAACTTTAACTTTAAGTAAGAAGAACTTTAAACATTTATCAACATACATTTTTTTAAATAAATTCTGACCTTAGTATACTTATACAGTAAAATATATATTATGATAATAATTTAATAAGATAAGCAATCATGCGAATTACAATTCGCACGATAATTCGTACGATAAATTAAATAATTTGCGAAAATTACGTAACTAAGTAATTAGCAATGTTATTGCTAACAATGGACAAGCAATCTAAGTGGACTTTGTACGCGTCACTAGGTGCACTTAATTTTTTGATTAATAAGTACGCCTGTGCCTATGCATACCTATTTGCTTTCAAACGGCTGCTCAAACACGTAAGTATAAATAAATCAAAGTACGCTGCTAGAAATTTTAATTAGGTAATAGTGATAGGTACGTATTACGCACTACGCAGTAAACGTACGTATTTGGCAAGACAGGAAGGTCTCCAATGTCACCAAGATGAGACTAGTCCGGAAACTGGTTTTCCCGATATTCCTTTACGGCTCTTTAGGCAATAGAACGGATAAATATAGAAACTTTTGAGACGTGGTGTTGGAGAAGAATGCTCCGCACAGGCAGGCACTTTACTTTAAGTTAGTCATTTCATCACCACTGATTTAAAAAACGGTGAAGGAAAATATCATGAGGAAACCGGCATGTCGTCCAAAAATTCGAAGGCATGTGACACCCATCAACTCGTACTGGGCTCACGTGGTGGATTAAGGCACACTCCCTCTCACAGATAGGAGGCCTGTGTCCCAGCGTTGGGAACGTTAAAGGCTGTTTATAATCAGATATTCGTCAACTTATGTCCGTACGGATTGAGGAGCCATGCCTCATTTTGAAACTCAGGGTACCTCTAAAATTTAGAAGTAAATTTGTTGATCCTGGAATTTTGTAGTAAAACCTTTTAAAAGTTTCAGCCGCAATTCAGACGTCTGAATTGAGGAGACCTTAGAAATCAAAATTTGGTACTTACTTATAGTTTTTGTAGTGTTTATGCGTAAGTAAGTAATTGTACAAAAAATGGGTTTACCATTTCAGTACTGTATTTAAGTGTAGGTACATTTAGCAGAAATTTATAAAAAAAAATGATTACATTTTGAAATAAGTAAGTACGTAGTTTATAATAGTTAAAAACATGACATCCAACTAATAGCGTTTGTTACAGTTTACGAAAGTTCATCTACCTATAATGACGTTTTAATCAGATTAATAAACTAAAATTTCCATAGAAAATAGTGAGAGATTTACGTCATTTGTATGGAAGTTTTAAGAAGAAGAATGAAGCGAGGAGCGGAAAGAATTACTTGTATTAAATCCTATGAATCGGAAGATCGGAAGATTAGCCGAAAGAATTCGGAAGGTACGATTCTTTCTGCGCGGAAAAGTGTGCGTTTACCTTTAACGAACGTTCAAACAAATGACACTGTATTCTATGCCTACTTGTAGTAATTCGTATGCAAATGTTCTAATGGAGTAAGCTGATGGAAAAACTTGGTCAGCATAACAAATTAACGCTCACTTATGACTATTTATCGCGATAAACACGTCATAGCTGATGAAAACTTTCCGTGAATGAAATCAATGCGTGGTTCATTGTACGAGCAAAAAATCGGACAAACAAATATTTTGCTGGAGCTCATTAACACTGGAGTCACAAATCCTAGTTCAGGATTGTAGTGGTGGACAATAAAACGTGCGTGATTGTAGTCAGCTGTCACATACTACCTACGTAAAAAAGGATGAGTAGGTGACGAAAAATAAAAGTTTGGTTTGATTTGCCGGAGATACTAAATATAACGTATTACGCAATCCTTCCCTATCCTAAAGCGCACGTCTTCCCTACCATTACGGCGTCCCCGGTCTACTCCTTGATATGCAATGGTCTCTGTAGCATCATGAAACATGAGGCTTCAAGGGCTAGTGCAAATCTTGGGGTTCATTCGATTAATCGAGTCTGGTCGAACCACGCTGGGGCCGATCGAGAGTGGTTCGATCGATTAAGCATTACCTTTGTACGTATTTTCGGTTCCTTTTTTATTGTTTGGTTGGTTCGAAAAATGTAGTATACAGGAAAAGTTTTGCGCAAACTTTAACCATGAATTCAGCATACCATTCTAGACCCCCCAGCGAAGAAATTTTTCGTCAGTTTTACAAAAAAAAATCTACTGTTTCATAGAAAAGTGCGCGGTCAAAATGTATGGAACAGCTGGGTTTTTTTTGTAAAACCGACGAAAAATTTCTTCGCCGGGGGTCTAGAATGATATGCTGAATTCATGGTTACAGTTTGCGCACTAGATAAAAACTTTTTCTGTAGACCTAGTAATTTATTTATTAATTTGTTTTACTTTTACATGGCCAAAGGTTAATTAGATACGTACATTAATTTAATGAAAAATAAAAGGTCATCCGGATGAATTACCTGTTTATTCGTTACCAATTGTTTTTAATTTAAGTCATAGGTATATGTTTTCGAGCCGCGTAATTATGAAAGCACCTTTAGGTAGGTATCAACTGCTAAGAAAACTCCCGTACTCATGTGATCTCGGTAAAATCTGTGAAGATTTTGTCATCTTTATTATCGGATGGATTATTTCACCACGTGTTTTGACATACGTAAAATGCATGTTTTAGAATTTCAGGCGAATAAATAAGTATTATTGCCAGTATGCATAATATTTGACTGTATAATTTCTATTTTGAATTTAAAATACATAGTTGATTGGACGCTTATATTGAATATTCAAAGTAGGTACCTAAGTATATATTTACGTATGTTTTTATTCTTTTTGCAAGCTGGCTCTTTTTTTTTCGGTGGAAAATCATCAAATAACTTCTCCCGCTCTGAGCAGGAGGGCGTGTCAGACTTTTACTGACTAAAACCCACCCGTGTTCCCTCAGTTGCCTGTGTGCCAGGGGCCGCGGTATCTCTTTCGAACAACCCGCACCCTTGGAATCTTTGCAAGATAGTTTATTATTCGATTAGCACGTATTTACTCGCCCTTATTGGGCGAATCAACACTTAGAAAATATATTAATAAAAGTATCTTTTCGCCTGGGTGGGTAAATGTGTGCGAACGACTAAAAAGCCGGCAAGATTGATTTTTATCATCAAGTAATAAAGTTATAAATATTAAATTGTTGAATATAACTTTTGTATTGAACTTTCTGATATTAATACAATACCTATACACAGTCTGATATTGTTAAAATTTAGCAAGTTCAAAGTCACAGTTGACTGCGAATTAAGTGACGCGAGCGACGCTCATTGCATGCACAATAGTATTCAGTAACAGGAAACAACTGTGATGTAACATCGCGCGACATCGTACGACTGTCCAGTCAGAACGAACACACTAAACTAATGAGACAGAAGACCCGCTTCCACGAATACATTTTTGTTACACGTAAGGAACTGTGAAGTAACATCGCGCGACATCGTACGACTGTCCAGTCAGGACGAACACACTAAACTAACGAAACAGAAGACCCAGCTCCACGAATAAATTTTTGTTACAGTAAGGAACTGTGAAGTAACTTCGTGCGACATCGTACGACTGTCCAGTCAGGACGAACTAACTAAACAAATGAAACAGAAGACCCACTTCCAGGAATAAATAAAACGCAGCACCCAAATACATTGTTGGAATAAGATACTTTTAAATAACTTGCGTTGAGCGTAGGGTTATTCTGTAACACACTAACAGTAGGAATGGCTTTCATTTTGACATTAATTGCGTTATTTACGTTGTTGAGCAGGAACATAAGGGAAGCAATGGATTAGCAATATCCTTAAAAATGATTTAGATTCTGATTGATAGTGTGTTGCGCAATTAGACTGCATATACTGCGTATCAGTCTTTGATCCTATATAAATTGTATTGCCAATTTAGATCGAGACAGCAATACTTACATCATCGTTGTTAGAATATGGCCTCCTTGCTGGCCTCTCCGTAAAGTTATTGAAAGATAGGTATTTTATGTGATTCACTATAAGTAAAACACTGCTCAAGAATAATATTCCCATGATTGTTTCCGACTGAATTGTGAAGAGGAAATAGTCTGTTTATTGATCATAATTATCAATATGTCCCATGCGTTTCTATAATGTTGATCTTCGGTAGTTTTTTGTTCATTGCGATCTATATCGTCCGAGTCTGGGGACAGAGGGCGTTCCAGTCACATGGTGTGTAAGGATTTTATTGGATCTAATCTGCAACAACAATGCATTTAGTTCCTTCTAATGTCGTCTTTTATTTAAGAAAAATTTTGTGAGATTATAGGAAGGATAGGCAAAAAATTATCAATACTTGCAACTTTTGAAGTAAGAAGTAAGTATCTAGTGTAGTGTGGCAGTCCTAGTGTCATTCCTTATTGATGAATCTAATAAATGGTCACGATCATCCTCCAAACGAGCTAAAATTTATATTCAGGTAGCATGTCGCCCACGACTTCGTTTGCTTGAAATTTTGAGCTGCCGCGTCTGGGTGCCTACTCTCGTCCGTCAACGAAGATACGGGCCCGTCAGAAAGAAGTTCGCAATTTTTCGAATACGATTTAAGACCCTCCCTGGTCCAATTACAGAGTTCTCAAAAGTACCCCTCTTACCCTCATTTTTAGATCGAACCTCGTTTTAATCACCTCTCGAGTTCCCGATGTTCATTTGTCGCGAGGGTTTTTACGTACGATTATTTTACTTTTTAAAATTAATTTTACTCGCGATTTATTAATATTTTCGGACGGGGAATAAAACATTCGGAGTTAGGACAACTTTCAAATGGTGGTGTCATTCATTCTTAGTTCGAACCCCGAAGTAATCTTATGTCCTCAGGTGATACGGTAAACGAAACGCCCGTAACTTCGGCCGTAACTATGGAATTAGTGCTTAGAGAGTAGACCCCCTCGTCCCATCGCTCGCCCGTGCTATAGCTTCGTTTTCATTTTACGTATTTTCCGACTTTCTTTCTTTTGTCTCCTAGGGGTTGTAGGTTGATGTTAAATACCATTTAAATACCCTTCATACTTCTTCAAGAATCACGCTATCAAATGTAAAAATATTTTTTCAATTCCGACTGGTAGCTCCAGAGATTATCTCCTGCATACAAACAAATTTTAATTCTTTACAATATGAGTATTGATAGATAGATAATCAGCGAAGGCTCTGAATTCTAGTCCTAACACAATATGGAAAACAGAACAAAGCCGCAGTGTCTTCATCTAACGACCGGAAAAGCGAAGGACAGAATTGTAAACAAAATGAAGATAAAAGGTACATTGGGCACGCCAGAATTGCGGCAGTATGTCCCCTCTTTGAAAAATGGATTGAGAGGCGCCACGGCATCCTTACCTTCCGCCTAACGCAGGTCCTCACCGGACACGATTGTTTGGGGAGTTTTCTGTTTCGGATAAGTCGGGAGGAAACGCCGGGTGTTTCCACTGCGTAGATCGCCCTGAGGACACCTGCCTGAGGATGCCTGCCAGGGGTGCGCGTTGTTCGAAAGAGATACCGTCGCTCCTGGCACACAGGCAACTGAGGGAACACAGGTGGGTTTTAGTCAGTAAAAGTCTGACACGCCCTCCTGCTCCGCCCAGAGCGGGAGAAGTTATTTGATCATTTCCCAACCTCAAAAAAAAAGGTACATGAAACGGCTGAATAATTAAAATTTTATTATTAAACCTTCAGTGTGAATTTATTCCGATTACGAGGAAGGAAAACCTGTAAAAAGAAAATATTTTCATTCAGCAAGAATGAATGAATCGCATATTGTTATAATAGTCAAGGATGGAATACTCACTTAATTATATTCCTACGTTATAGGTCATTACTCAGGTACTAATTAAAAATTACTTTTGAAACTCACCTCATTATTTGCTTTGAAACAGATTATTATAATGGCATCAGGATCATCAGGCCATTACGTTTTTACTACGTCTTATTGTTTCTAGTCTTTTTTGCTTCCGCTTTATTAAGGAGGAAGGGAACTCTTTTAGTAGGCGCTTCCTTTCTTAGTGTTCCTACATTTTCTTTTCACATTGGCATTAGATACGTATTTCTTTATTAGGAACCTATAGTTGAATTATATGCGGGACGCAACGGGCTCCATTTTTCTTGACGATACTTAATTCTTGCTACTGAAAACAATGGAAATTACTGATGCAATGTTCACACTGCTGGGACAAAGCCCTCCTCTCCGTGAGACGGAGTGGTCCATAATCCACGCAGGCCTAGTGCGGGTAGGTGGATGTTCAATGTCTTCGAATTGACAGGCGCCGGTTTCCTTACGATGTTTTCTTTCACCGTTTTGAGAGCAGTGATGATGAAATCAAATACACAAAGTAAAGTCCTGTGTTCGAACTCACGACTTATAACTTGTAAGTCGGGGCTGATACCTGATACCACTGGTCTCATATTTAATTATTGATGAACTAAAATAATAAATAAATAAAAATAAAAAGCCTTTTATTTCCTATTATTTACAAAATAAGTTTTAAGTACCGTTGAACGGGGCTACTTTGCACAGGTTTTAGCAGAGTATTGGTATTTACTTTTTTTACACCCAAGATTAATGTTTTTTTTATTCCAACAGAACAATGTGTCCTTTGGCTATCAAACTCATACCACTATAAAGCCCTACAGGCCCGCCACATTTTTTTTTAATGGTGCCAAAGTTACCTGGAAGTGGGGTTTCTTTGACAAGGCATTAAAATGCAACTTATGTCAGAGATTTAAAATGTATGGGTTACTTTAACATCATTTTGATTAAATAATTCAATACTGTATGCATTATACAGGAAATTTAAATAAAAAAAACAAGTTTTCCAGATAAATATGTCATTTTTATTATCACGTAGTAGATTACAAAATTATAGGCCCCTAATGATCATAAAGGCACACTTTTAAAAGGGTTTTTTATCGCACTGTTAGACTAGCCCCATAAACTGTCAAAATTACCCTTACTGTTAAAGTAGCCCCGTTTTACCGGTATCTAAATAAATATTCTTTACATTTTTTGGGTAACAGGAACCCCCCCTCAAGGTGAAAGCCTCTTTCAAAGATTGCCATTTTTCCCGGTCTTTAGCTATAAGTGGTCATTGTTGTCTAGCTATTTCTTGCATTGGTGTCTTACTCTACATTAGGTACTCATACACACGGCACTTATCTCAAAATGTATTTTAATATGTATAGTTTTTTTAATTTTTTAATTTTCCTTATATTTTGTTTAAATACCTTTGTTATTATTAGTCTTGGAACAACCTACCCTCTCACTAGGAGTCGGGCGTTGGTAGCTGCGCCTCAGTTTTAACTTTTGCAGCTATCATCGTTTAACATTGTTTGTCTTCGTATGTTTGTTTTTTGTTCCCAATAAACGATTATTATTATTATTATTATTTTCTTGATGACGTCACCCCATCGCGCGTAAGGTCTTCTTTTGTAGTGTTGCCCTGTGGGCCTTTCCATGTTGTAATCGTTTTGGTCCATCTGTGGTCTTTGACACGCACCACGTGACCAGCCCATTTAAATTTAAATTTTAAAGCGTGGTTTAGAGCATCTATTGTTTTTGTCATAGCTCTTATTTTTCTGATGAGCTACTAGGTGAATTCAAAGACAAATTATCTTTTTTTTTAAATTACACTACTCTTTAGATTTAATATTTGGCATGGCTGGTTTTAAATTCTGTTAATATTATTTTTGTTTTATTGACAATTTTAATTTGACTGAAACTATTTTATTTTTATTAAAGAATTTAGAATGTTTGCATGCCCTATTTAAGGTAAATTGTAGGAATCATATGTTTTGTAACCACCTTTATTTTATGTACCTATTTTCTAAGCTAATAAACGATTATTACTATGATTACGATTAAAGGCTTGATTGTATTCTAATTTCTAGCTTATCAACTTCACGTACCCTGAAAATAGCCATGCCTCGTTCGTGCGTCCTCCAATTGTTCAATCTAGCTCCCATCGCATGATCGCAACCAAGCGGTTATGATACGAGACGACCGGATCGAAAGTTCTGGAGGCCTTTCAATTCGACCAACGTTGGCCCAACAGAAACTAGGCCATGAAATGAGCGTGGCATTGTGCCCGTGGGAAGTGGAGATTACTGGCGCTGCTAATAGGGAAGTGGATGCCTCTTTTGTGTGCATCGTATGATGCGGGCGACGGGTTACTGTCAACAATGAATTGAATCACGAACGTTCTCGAATGATGCTACAGTTTTCTGGTGGGCGGAGTTTCAATTAGATGGCTGTTGTTCCGGATGTCATTAGTGTAACGAGAAGATGATTTTAAATATAAAATCAGATTGGAGTTTCATAGCGGCTGATATTTAAGTATAGATGTCTCGATCCTGTACCAAATCGGATTGTCCTCAGCCCAAATTTTATCTTTGCCGGCCGGGTACTCGGGTTGACTACTTTTTACCCGAATGGCAAAGGAGGGTGATGTGTTTATCAGCCTATAATAATGTGTCTACACTCGAGAGCAATGAATCCGGGTCACTTAAAGAATGTTAAAAATCTCGGAAACTAAAAATGATAGGTTAATGCAATAAATTGTATTTAATAGACAATGTAATACTCCTTAAATGAAAGTAAAAAAAATATGAGTCACCATACATTTTATTAACACAAAATTACATAAAGAAAAAAACTGCTGATCTCTCCTTAAAACAAAAATAGGAAACATGAAATTTTTGAACTTTATTACGATTTTCTTGAATTTTAATACTTCGTATTGCCTCCTCGTGCTTCCATTACTGCGTTTACGCGGTTTGGCATGCTGTACACCAAGTTCCTTATACGATTTTGGGGAATATTCTCCCATTCCTCTGTGAGAGCAATTTTGAGCTCACGAAGCGTGATTGGGGGAGGGTTTCGTTGTTTTACGCATCTGCCTAGCTCGTCCCAAGCATGCTCGATCGGGTTGATATCCGGGCTGCGCGCTGGCCACTCCATACGAGTAATGTTCATCTCTTGAAGGTAGTCATTCACAATCCTACCTGTATGAGGTCGGGCATTGTCATGCATAAATATAGCATCCTCACCTAAATTGACCATAAATGGACCAACGTGATCATTGAGGATTTCTTCCACATATCTTACGCTAGTTAAAGAGCCGTTTTCTATGATCACCAGCTCTGTGCGACTTTCAGAAGAAATTCCGGCCCACACAAGTACAGACCCACCACCGTAGGCTACTTTTTCTTCGATGCATGCTTGCTTGAATCTTTCCCCTGGTCTTCGATACACTCTGTGTCTTCCATCGTGCTTGTAGAGCATAAATTTTGATTCGTCGGAGAACATAACTTTTGACCAATCTTCAATACTCCAATTTACGTGGCTCTGGGCATATCTTAGTCTTGAAATACGATGCCCACGCTCCAGTTTAGGGCCGTTTGCAGGTCTAAGGGGTTTTAAGTTAGATTCAGCAAGCCGACGTCTTACTGTCCATGCACTTGGGTTACTTCCTCCGAGGCGTCGAAACTGATTTGTGAGTTCAGTTCCTGTGAGAAAGCGATTTCGAAGCATGGTGTTCACCAAGTATCGGTCTTCTCGTGCTGTGGTACACCTGGTTCTGCCCGTTCCTGGTCTGCGTAGGTTAGAACCAGTTTCTTCGTAACGTCGGAGAACTCTTTGTACTGTTGACAGCGACACACCGACAGTCCTGGCTGTATCGCGCTGACTCCGGCCGGTTTCCAGCATTGTAAGTATTCTGGTGCATTCTTCAGGCGTAAGCGACATAATTTCAGCTTGAATAATGAATATAGAGCACTATCAACATGGTTTATGTACCCACATAAATGACAGATTACAAACAAAAGCAAAACCAAATGCTGTAATTTCGTAGTTCCATCTTCGAAAGTGGCCCTTTTTCAAATTAGATTTTTTTATGATATAACTTTACAATAACTATGAAGTTTTAATACCTTCATTTAAGGAGTATTACATTGTCTATTAAATACAATTTATTGCATTAACCTAGCATTTTTAGTTTCCGAGATTTTTAGGATTCTTTAAGTGACCCGGATTCATTGCTCTCGAGTGTATGTTTGTTCCTTTGTGACACTAGAGACCAAACCCGTGGGCTGATTTTGATGATTCTTAAATCAATCGATTTGTCTTAATCCTGAGAGTGTCACAAAAGATATGAGAGTAATCAAAATTCAATCAAATCAAACGAAATGAAAATGATGAAAAATTAAAAAATGGAGTCGAAGTCTCGACGAAGCGGGATATCATTAAATATTAGGTTTTTCAAAATCATCTTGCAGGCATCTTCTTAAAACAATAAAGAGTCATATTGCCTCCGACTGCATGAGATTGTTTATAGTATTAAATAAGTCAACCTCTAAAAAAAACTCTTTTTTGAAGTTCACTTTTTACGCAGTCGGGTTATTTTTTTTTAATTACCTGCCGTAGTTACCAAAGCTGCAACCAGGAACTTTGAGTATTCTCGCGTCAACACTTATGACTCTATGATAAAAACTAGACACCACAGGATCACCCATTCAAAATTCTTAACTTCCACGATCTTTGTAGTGCCTTTTAACAAGGAAACCCTGATTAAAAGAATCATTATTATGAAATAAGTAGTAATAACACTGTTTAATTAATGACTTCAACTTTATCTACGATGTATATGACAGGTATTTATTAAAATTACTCGTTGACACGCCATTATTCACGCAAAAACATTAAATAAGTAATAGAATTACAAAAGAACATTAAATAAAATTAGCATCGCTATGAATGCCAATGTAGCGAACATTGGCATTCATAGCGATGCTAATTTCTAGAAATGGAAAGTCATAAGTATATGATATAAAGGCAAATAAAACTGCATTAGGCATTACCTGCATAATTGTCTTCTCTTGGATAAAGCAGATATCGAAACGCAACATCAAAATGAAAGTGGTCATATTTCAAACAAAGTTCTATTGGGCATTGTTCCAGATTTTTGGTCAATATTTAATATTTGGGAGAAGCCCAGTGGTAACAGCCGCGACTTAAGACTTGTAAGCCGTAGGTTCGAACCCTGAGTACCCTGACACTCCTGACAGGCGCATTACTTTGTGCAATTTTTCATAACCACTGCTCTCAAAACGGTGACGGAAAACATCGTGAGGAAACCGGCAGCTCTTAGAACCAAAAAATGGAAGAAATGTTTTTTTTTAATTATTTGACATCTGCCATCCCGCACTGGGCCCGCGTGGTTGATTACGGCCCACTCCCTCTCACAGAGAGGAGGCCTGTGTCCCAGCAGTGGGATGCTTTTATTTAATACTAGCTTCCGCCCGTGGCTTTTCCCAAGTTCGGAAAATATCCCGCGGGATCGTACTACCGGGATAAAAAGTATCCGATGTGTTTATCTAGGTTATAATCTATCTGTGTGCCAAATTTCATCCAAATCCATTCAGCAGTTTTCGCGTGAAAGAGTAACAAACATCCATATTTACATCCATACATACGAACTTTCGCGTTTATAGTATTAGTAAGGATATAGTAAGGATTCCCTTCCTCCTTCCTGCCTCGTTGGTCTAGTGGTCGCAAGCGCTACTGCTGAGCATGAGGTTCTGGGTTCGATTCCCAGGTCGAGCAAAGTGTTGTTGGGTTTTTCTATACGGAATTTCTCAGTAGCAGACCGGAGTTTGAATTTGTACCCGGATGGTGGCATTATGCACAACCCCTATTACATGGGACTTAAACATAATTGGCGAAATGTCGATGTAGGTGGGTCGATCAACTATTTAATGACACTTTGCTGCCCCGACACGTTATTATACATAAGCACTAATTGACGATAGTAATACACAAAACAAATATCACAATTGAATCTAAGATTGTTAGGCACAACGGAAAACTAGACTACGTTGTCGAAATTCTCTAATTTCTATAAAATTTTATGGTAACTCAGGATACGGAATATTCGCACCATACAAAATATTCCGGTCTGAAAACCACATTCACTTGTGCACTATCATTAATAAATGAACTTTTACTTCCTGCTTTCAGGTAAATTTTATAACACAGTTTATCGTGTGTAATACAAAACTGTAATAAGATAAACCGTTTTTACAAAAAAAAACCTAAAGTTGTGTTCCCTACTAGAATACTTTTTCTTTCGTATACTGAGTTACTTTCAAGAATTTCGCCAAGAAACACATGGATGGCTCTGTTTATCGTAAGTAGCTTCAATTATGTTTGCCTTCGCTCGCAAATTCAATCAAAAGTCATTTATTTATTTTTATTTATTTATTCAAACTAGGCTGGTGTCAGCACGAAAAAAGATTTCTCTAACCTGTTAAAAGTGTGGGTTAAATAGTTCATTGACCCAGGTACACCTCTACCCAACTGTTATTTAACTAACCAACTTCAAAACAGGAGGAGGTTATATGTTTCTTTTTTTATTTGAAAGATTATACTCCTGAGGTAGTCTCATTGAATGGAGAGCAATCCTCAAATGTTATAGGTATCAACAATGTTTTTCATATATTTTCTAAAGCTATTGAGACATTTGCGTGTGGTCATCATCATCTCATGATGCTGAGCTGATGAAGGAAGGTACAACTCTTTAACGGTTAGGAGTGGTAGGGTGTTTGAGCATAACTCCGTCATATATAGACGGATTTGCAAAATTCTTTTTTTTACGGTTGTGGTTTATTCCGAAATGGTTCCATTTAAATTTCATATAGATCTGAAGGCTAATTCTCGTAATTAATAACGTTCTTAAAATTACGAGAATTGCCTCTTTGACGATGCGTTTCGGAGACAGACAACAGAACTCTTCAAAAAATTACAGCAAATCAACCGCGATTACTGCATGCTATCGCATGCATTGTTTTGACCCCAAGGATGACGAAATGTCGTATCGGTGTGGGGTAGGTACTATAACTAAAAAGTGAAAAATAAAAACTTTTCCAAAAAAAAACAACCCACTTCACAAAAATAACTTTAATTTGGGAAGGCGGTGACAAAAAATTAAAATATATGGTTTTTTATTTTTTATTAAAGTTATTTTTCACTTTGTAGTGTTTTTCGGAAGTCGGTTGTTTTTATTATGTAAGTAGTTTTACAGAAAAGAATGCTACGCTTTTCTGTCCTACTATGCAATACCTAGTTGATCTTACAACAATTTGTTGACATATAATTTTATTTTTCCTCATCTTTCGAGTGTTTCAATAAATGTACACCTGTTTCGCCTCACCTAATTTGAATAAGTTTTTGTTTAACAAATAAACTTGCGGTTCTTGATGTTACACGTGTTATTGTGGATACTGTACAATGTTTGACTAGACAGGATGACACCAAACTGTATTTGTATAAAATATGCTAATGATTGTTATTGCTTATGTATGTACGATATATGGTCGTGTCTAACTTACCTAATATCCGTGTAACTTATCTTATATCTCGGAATTTTCGCTGGGGATTAGTTTATTTTATAGTATGTAGACTTCAATGGATTTTGCTTACGATGTAATATGTGTGAATGTGTGTATCTATCTGGAGATAGATACCAGTTGAGTTGTAGAGGTAGTGACTAGTTGTTTTTTATAGTTTTTTCAGAATTGAAACACAAATCACACAAACAGCAAATCAGTATCTGGTGAGTCTAAATAAATAGGGATCCCATTCCCAGTCATTTCAATTTCTGCTATGGTTTTTTTTTTTTTTTTGGGTGGGAAATCATCAAATAACTTCTCCCGCTCTGGGTGGAGCGGGAGGGCGTGTCAGACTTTTACTGACTAAAACCCACCCGTGTTCCCTCAGTTGCCTGTGTGCTAGGGGCCGCGGTATCTCTTTCGAACAACCCGCACCCCTGGCAGGCATCGGCCCTTGCGGACCCCCCCATTTGGTGCTGACATCTCTTTGAGGCGCGCGTGGAACACAACGCGCCGTCGACCCGGGCTTGGTCCTTACCGGACAGCAAGCTACCCATTACTCGCCGTCCGCAAGCCCGCGCCTACGGTGGCCGGGAATCAGCCTGGGATACCCGACGCCCAGGGCGTCTCCCGCGGCGACTACGGCCGTGAGGGCGCATATACTGCCTCTCCCTCACGTGCGCTGCCTCCCTCTTCGCGAGCATTACTGCTTCGCAGAAGGAGGTGACGGCTAACCATTTACTCTCGCTCCGTACCATGGCCTGCACCAGGGTCGGACGCGAGAGATCGCCGCCGCCGATCGCCTCCACGAGGACACGGCGGTGCTCCGCCCAAGCCGGGCAGACCGCCACCGTATGCTCCACCGTGTCCTCAGGGCGATCTTCGCAATGGAAACAACCGGGCGTTTCCTCCCGCCTTATGCGAAACAGGAACCTCCCGAAACAACCGTGTCCGGTGAGGACCTGCGTCAGGCGGAAAGTGAGGACGCCATGCCGTCTCTCAAGCCACTCCTCAAAGAGGGGACTTACCGCCGCTATCGTGGCGTGCCCAGCACTGGGTTGCGACAATCGCGCTCTCCATGTCGCCATGAGATCCCGCCGGAGCTCTGTCCGCTGCACCTCGATTTCTCGCGGCAGCGGAGTAACGCCCCGGCGTTTGGCCTCCTCGCGCCACTCCCAGATATGCGCGAGGACCTTTGCCTCCAGATCCCATGGCGGTAATCCGGCAAGGAGGCCATTTCTGCTATGGTTGGAGTGTCTGTAAGGTTTTTTTTTTGTTGGGAGGGAAATCATCAAATAACTTCTCCCGCTCTGGTTGGAGCAGGAGGGCGTGTCAGACTTTTACTGACTAAAACCCACCCTTGTTCCCTCAGTTGCCTGTGTGCCAGGAGCCGCGGTATCTCTTTCGAACAACCTGCACCCCTGGGTGTCTGTAAGGTTAGGTTAGGTAAGTTAAGGACGCATTAACGAATTAAGGCGCTTCCATTCTAGGTATTGAGTCTTACTACTTACTACACGTGCACGGCTCACACACACAACGATTTGCGCGAAGCGGCAAAATTATGAGTAAACTGACACGGCTTGATACTTGAGCGTACTTTTATTTAATTTTTGCCATATTTTTTTTATGCTTACGTTGATTTTTTTTTCAAAAAGTTTGAAACGTTTTGTGTTCATAAAAGTAGATAATTACCATTTATTTAATTTAATTGCACACTGATTGGTTGGTAAGCAAGTATACTTGCCAAAGTACTGTGGGGGTGTAGTGTGGTTTGTTGAGTATTTGGACGCTACACTACCACAGGAAACAATGATTGGAGCTTAACTTCGTATTTCCACGTATAATTACGATAAAAGGTACAGGGTAAGGCTGCGCTTAAAAAAAAATGAATATTTTTACGTAATAGAAAGTTATCTGTCAATCATATTCTAGATTAAATATGAATACTTTCTGGCTGTTCGAACAATAGCCATTATTGGCTGCCAGTAAACATAAGGTTTCATGCTGGGCATACAACCTTTACAGTACCTATGTATTTACAATTTGCGCGACAAGTTGTTTGACAACAAATAATTAAATACATAAGCTTATGTTATTTTGTTTTATTTGGTATTTCATAATTATAATAAATTTGTTTATGGTATCAAATGCAAGTGGGTTCTCGAAAACAAAAGAGCAAAGAAAGAAAGGCGTTTATTTGTCATACAACACTGTGCCAATATCATCATCATCATTTAGCCGAAAGACGTCCACTGCTAGATATAGGCCTCCCCCAAGCTCCGCCACTTCGACCGGTTCTGTGCCTCCCGCATCCAGCGGACTCCTGCGGCCCTCACAAGGTCATCGGTCCACCTTGTGGGAGGCCTTCCACCTTTATGTCTTCCGGTGCACGGTCACCACTCCAGAACTTTTCGGCCCCATCGGCCATCTGTGCCATTAAACTTATACAGTATTCATTGCTTTATAAATATTTTAAAAATAGTTTACCCGCCTACAAATCAGAATCAGAATTAGAATCAGAATCAGAACTTTATTTGCTATTTGCTATTATTGCTAAAAACAATGCAATGGTTATTGTTGGACTATCAAATTCGAATGGATTGCCATTCCAAGTGTTTACGCATTTAGGAAGCCGGGCTTCTAGCTCCTAAGCTAGTAAATGATAAAAATAAATAAAACCAAGAAAAAATAAAACATATTTTTTTTTATAAGTTTTAATTATACAGGCTGATTTTTTAGTCACCGTCCAAATTTTTCAGGGTGATAGTACCCGTGAAATTGAACAACTTTCTCCGAGGAACATGGGTCGAATTATGAAAAAAAAAATCGACCTCCCATGCAAAATCGACCAGCTAACTATTGATTTTGTATGGGAGGTCCGATTTTTTTTTTCATATTTCGACCCATGTTCCTTGGAGAAAGTTGTTCAATTTTACAGGTACTATCACCCTGAAAAATTTGGACGGTGACTAAAAAATAATTCTGTATTATTACGACAATGTGAAGAATATTCCCGTTTCCATATTTCTTTTGAATCCTGGATCGATGAATTCTGGAAGGAGTCAGTTCTTGAAAGTTTATTTATGGCCGCAGTAATTTATTAATTTATTTATTTATTAGATTTACACGGCTTAAAAAACCAATTACATAAATCATAATATATATAAGTACAAACCTAACAACTAAACTAATAACAAAAATTAAATACTATTATTCTCACAAAAATGTAGGCACATAACCATTAAATTGGCGAATTTATTCGCGAACAGATCGCAGTTTGGTTTGGCCTGCACGAGCTTGTTTAGTGCGGTCAATACGCGTGGTACGAGAGACGTAGCACGGGCTGCTGTCCGACACGAAGGCACGTCTAGCAATCTATGTTTTCTGCTACAGTAATATAATATGACGGCCGCAGTAATATGACGGCCGCAGCAATATGACGGCCGCAGTAATATGACGGCCACCGTAATATGACGGCCGCAGTAATATTTAACGGCTGTTGTTTATTTTTGTTTAAGTTAGTTCTTCTTCTGCGTTAATTCTACAGGCATAAGAGTGTCCATGGAGTTTCTTGCCCGTTCTTCTCCATAGAGATCTACGTTTTGGAATGGGCAACTAGCTTCAACTTTCCAACTGGTCGACTTTTTGACAATTCAAAAGTACCTTTAAATGGTCTAATTGAAATAAATGCTTTGAGTTTGAGTTTGAGTTTGCACGAAGTTACTTACTAGATTTTTTACCAAGCCTTTAACATTAAACCACCTTAACCTCCACTTTAACCTTTAACCTTTGGCATTAAACCAATAATTGCTTTATAAGAGATATATAAACTTTAAACATTCTTATCAGGTAGCTTTATTAGTTTATTAGTTCCGGTAGCAGTCTTCAAAGTACACCTTCAGGTCACTCCATCAAGTCTGGAAGTAAGATCTCAACATAACTAACAAAACAACACGAGCCCAAACTCGGCACACCTAGCTCTGCTCGTCTACTAGTTCCAGTAGCAGTCATATGACCTTCAGGTCACTCCATCAAAATCAAAAATCAAAATCAAAAGTCATTTATTCAAAGTAGGCTGAGAGTCAGCTCTTTTTGAACGTCAAAATTACATAAGACAGTCCCCCCAAAACGCCGCATCAAAACTAAAACAAAATAATAATATACCGCCGTCATACTGCTGTGGCCGTCATAATACTGCGGCCGTCATATTAGTGCGGCCGTCATATTACTGCGGCCGTAATATTACGGCGGCCGTCATATTACTGCGACCGTCTTATTACTGCGGCCGTCATACTGCTGCGGCCGCCATATTACTGCAGCCGTCATACTGCTGCGGCCGCCATATTACTGCGGCCGTCATATTACAGCAGCCGTCATATTACGGCAGCCGTCATATTACGGGGGCCGTCATATTACGGTGGCCGTCATATTACAGTGGCCATCATATTACGGTGGCCGTCATATTACGGTGGCCGTCATATTACGGCAGCCGTCATATTACGGTGGCCATCCATATTACGGCCGCCGTCATATTACGGTGGCCATCCATATTACGGCGGCCGTCATATTCGTGCGGCCGTCATATTACGGCGGCCGTCATATTACGGTGGCCGTCATATTACGGTGGCCGTCATATTACGGTGGCCGTCATATTACGGTGGCCGTCATATTACGGTGGCCGTAATATTACGGTGGCCATCATATTACGGCGGCCGTCATATTAGTGTGGCCGCACTAATATTAGTGCGGCCGTCATATTACTGCGGCCATCATATTACGGCGGCCGTCATATTACGGCGGCCGTCATATTACTGCGGCCGCCATATTACTGCAGCCGTCATATTAGTGCGGCCGTCATATTAGTCCGGCCGTCATATTAGGGCGGCCGTCATATTAGGGCGGCCGTCATATTAGTGCGGCCGTCATATTAGTGCGGCCGTCATATTACTGCGGTCGCCATATTACGGCGGCCGTCATATTAGTGCGGCCGCCATATTACGGCGGCCGTCATATTAGTGCGGCCGTCATATTACGGCGGCCGTCATATTACGGCGGCCATCATATTACGGCGGCCGTCATATTAGTTCTACCGTCATATTAGTGCGGCCGCCATATTACAGCGGCCGCCATATTTCGGCAGCCGTCATTAGTGCGGCCGTCATATTACGGCGGCTGTCATATTAGTTCGGCCGTCATATTAGTGCGGCCACCATATTACAGCGGCCGCCATATTACGGCGGCCGTCATATTAGTGCGGCCGTCATATTAGTGCGGCCGTCATATTACGGCGGCCGTCATATTAGTGCGGCCGTCATATTACGGCGGCCGTCATATTACGGCGGCCGTCATATTACGGCGGCCGTCATATTAGTTCGGCCGTCATATTAGTGCGGCCGCCATATTACAGCGGCCGCCATATTTCGGCAGCCGTCATTAGTGCGGCCGTCATATTACGGCGGCCGTCATATTAGTGCGGCCGTCATATTACGGCGGCCGTCATAATACTGCGGCCGTCATATTACGGCGGCCGTGATAATTAGTGCGGCCGTCATATTACTGCGGCAGTCATATTACGGCGGCCGTCAAATTTTTAGTTTTTTATTTTTATGATTTATTTTTTGTCACTCCATCAAGTCCGGAGGTAAGATCTCCCGAACTCGGCACATCTAGCTCTACTCGTCTATTAGTTCCAGTAGCAGTCTTCGAAGTACACCTTCAGGCCAAACAAAATCCATAAAATCCAAAACAATATAATAATATGAATTTGTAATCCCTACTTCCAGCAAAAGTATAAGAAATTGTGATTATAAGGTAAGAACCTTGGTTGTCCGTAGTCCGTATAAAATGAGTGAAGTATCAACTTTATTATGTCAATTACTTTGTATACGTTAATCGATCTTTTTCCCCACGAGCTGCTGCTTACAAGCGACACAGTGTACTCACGACGGCGGCCGAGCGCAGACTAAATATTAGGTCTTTACCTATGAAATTGCCGTTTTGCAGTACTGGCCATTTCAAATCAAAATAATTTTTGTTTGGGTAAGAATTCTAATTTCAAATTAATTTTATTTTAAAAACATGGACTTTTTTTCCAAAAGTAGTCATTTGTTTATTGATTAGTGTTACATTTTCATCGCATTTCAATCTTTTTCGTCATCATGGATACGTTAAAAATTCGAGTAATTATGGAATATGAGTACCGTCGTGGCAGCAACGCGGCACAAGCGGCACGCAACATCAACGACGTTTACGGAGCTAACACTACAAACCAACGCACCACCTGTTATTGGTTTGCTCGCTTCCGTTCTGGAAATTTCGACCTGAAAAATGAACCTCGCGGTCGTCCGAAGACTTTGGTCGACAATGACGAATTAAAGGCGATTGTGGAAGCTGATGATACACAATCTACGGCTGAATTAGCAGCAGCTTTCGACGTTAGCGTCAAAACAATATTGGTCCATTTGCGTCAAATTGGCAAGGTAAAAAAGCTTGACAAATGGGTGCCCCACGAACTCAATGATCGTCAGCGCGAAGTACGCGTCGAGACGTGCCTTGCACTGCTCAACAGACACACAAATGAAGGAATTTTGAACCGCATTGTTACCTGCGATGAAAAATGGATTCTGTTTGATAACCGCAAGCGCTCAGCAAGTTGGTTGGATCCTGGTTCAGCACCTAAACAATGCCCTAAACGAAAACTTACCCCTAGAAAAGTGATGGTCACTGTTTGGTGGTCTAGCGCCGGTGTGATTCATCACAGCTTCTTACCAAACGAGGTGAGCATTACTGCAGATGTGTACTGTGAAGAACTGAACACAATGATGGAGAAGCTGGCACATCTCCAACCAGCATTGGTCAATCGCTCGTCTCCGCTGCTCCTGCACGACAACGCGCGACCTCATACTGCACAGCAGACGGTCTCCAAGTTGCAAGAACTGGGGTTGGAAGCTCTCCGTCATCCGCCCTACTCACCAGACCTTGCGCCTACAGACTACTACTTTTTCCAGAATTTGGATAACTTCTTGGCGGGAAAAAAATTCAATACCCGAGGGCAGTACAAAATGCCTTTGAAGAATTTGTTGCCTCCCGTCCAGCTGATTTCTTTAAGAAGGGCATCAATAAACTGCCACTGCGATGGCAAAGATGCATTGATTGCATGGGTGATTACTTCGATTAATACAAATAAAAAATACATGAAAAAAATTCGTTTAAATTTTTTCATACAAAACGGCAATTTCATAGGTAAAGACCTATTATTTCATAACAAATTTTTGTGCAATAAATCAAGACAACGACCAGTAAAATAATAAGATTCACGCGTTGAAGCATATTATGTGAAAATAATAGATTCGATTTTAGTTTTTTTCTGTGACTATTTTGATAGTTCTTTTCGCAACCTTTTTGAGTTGAACATATCTACTGACATAAAATAATTTTAAATAATAGAATTTATGGTATTAAATAGAAGAAAAATCTTCCTAAACTCAACGCTTTATCGTCAATGTTGTATGAATTAAAAAAAAAAATCCCTTACCTCTTGTAAGGGAATTTATTTTTTACAATGGTAAAAACCAACATTTTCTAGTGTTAAATTGCAACCATTTGAAGATGAAGGAGTAATCTATCTTTGGCAATTATTAGTTACATTTGGTTTAGTTTCAATTTGCCGCAAAAAGCACTGAAAAACGAGTAATCTATCTTTGGCAATTATTAGTTACATTTGGTTTAGTTTCAATTTGCCGCAAAAAGCACCGAAAAACTGCTTATTTTTGTCAGATTTGCAAACGCGTCCTAGGTTCGTGATGTTGTACAGTACACACATGAGATAATATGCAATAAAGAATTGAATTGAATTTTAATATTTTGGACCTATGGTGTACAAGATTACAAAATGGATGATTCGAATGTAAAAAAAAATTACAATTAACAAAATCAACTACTTACAATAGCTGTCGGGTCTCGGGTCACAAGTTCGAGCGACCAATGTCACCAAGTTAAGGATCGTTTATTTACAAACAATCCTCGGTACGAGTCCTGCATTGTGTCGGTGTCTACATGGAGGGGCGCAACCTCTGCGCGCGCGCATCCAAAGTTGCGCCACCGACCTCAGCGACCCTCGGACGCACCTAGCGTTTGAGTTGTGGGGACGAGTGATGCTATGTGAGCGGGGTTTCAATTTGAAATAGGTTTTAAATTAGTGATTAATGGATCCAGGCTGTAACTCTGGCGGTGATCTAGAGTACCCACGGGGGCCTTCTAGGTTTGAAATCAGATAGGGTATGATAGAATGGTTATGAGGAAAGTAGGTAACAGTTCTGAGACAGGTTATGTTTCTTGCAGTCCACTGAACCATTAGATTAAAAGAGGTCCTAGAAAATCTAAGCAACCTTTAATGCTCTTTTAAAAAATGTACAAAGGCTGGATGATTTTTTATGAGGAGCTCACTACTTGGCCTCGACCAACTTGTGACAAAAAAAAAACAGCAATATCTGAAGCCTCAATTGACGTATCAAACTGATTTGGCGGTTAAGGTCGATCTCAATTAATGAATGTAACCTACTTTTGTTTTTTATTGCGACTCACATGCCTCGTTCTCTAGACGTACACTTCGGTTCAAATAAACATACCCACATTATATTATAATAAGTATGAATAAAATATTTAGCGAACTTGACACAAATGTGGCACAATCCACCATCGTAAGCTATTCAGGGATTTGGAATAAAATAACACTTTAAGCGAAACTTTAACCACAAATCACAATTCGATCATTACGAATTCGGTTGCCATTCCGTGCCAAATGTTTGGCTGTCATTATGACCTACTAAAGGACAAACAAAACTACTGCAGATCTATCAATAGTGCCGTTACGTTACTGTAAATCGATTTTTAAATTAGGCAAGGCAGTTATTTTAAACACGGCTATTAAGTCATCTCTAATTGATGATATTTCAGCAACCTTATATTATAATGCTTTTGTTTTAAGAAGAAATGAGTAAGAATATATTCGACCAGCATCCTAATTGCACAGAACAAATCTGTGCTAATTGTTTAATTTACTAGTAATCAGAATCTGAGTCACTTTGGAGGTTATTCCTAATCCGTTGCTTCATATGTTCGAAAATTTGTCTGCTCTACAACGTAAATAACGCAATGAATGTTGTTGGATTGTCAAACGAAAGCCATACCTACTGATATTGTGTGTATTTCGCAATTACCCCGCAGAACATTATCTACGATCAAATTGAAGCGGTGTTATTGATGTGGTTAATGTTCAGATGGTTACTTCCCTTAGTCATTGCAACTAATAACATAATTGCTTGCGCGAATGTGTTAATCCCAAACTGTCAATTTTTTCCAATTGAACATGAACCTTATACTTTTGTAATAAAGTTGAAACTCTATCAAAGAATTTGACAGATTGGGGTAGCTTGATGTGCTGGGCTCTGTACATACCTACCTATCTTTGGCCAGAAATTTCTCGGAAATTGGTATCAAAAGAAGCGTTTTTTATTTGATTTAGCGTTCAACTAAGGTCATCCATAGGACAGAGGAAAATATTTTGTACCCATAGGCACAGATTGACACGTACAGTCACGAGCATAAATGCCTTACACTTAAGCAAAATACAAAAGTGTTTTTCTCGTGAAAAAACAATTGCAACTTTGAGAAAACACCTATTTCATATTACTGCTTTAGAAAAAGAGCGTGAGTGTAAGGCTTGTGACTTTACTTTGCATACACACATATACACTGGCTGTGATTATATTTTCTCTATACTTACTTATTCGATATTAGCATAGATTTACTAAGATTTACTTACCTAACTTATTTGATTAATATACTCCCAAAACATCTTCTCATTGTTTACTTATAGATTAACGTGATAATGTCTATTAATAAAATTGAGTTGTTGTTGTTGTTATCGGTTTTAAATTTAATTCATAACAGTTTATATTTAGACCTCTAATTGTTTTTTTATATCATGGGTAAAAAAAGCAATGTGTAATTTTAGAGTCTGTCTGACGTCAAGCAACTTGCTCTACCGGTCGAAGTAAGAATACCTACAGATATAATAATAAGTGATATTGTAATGAGGAAAAATTTGTAAGTTTTTATGTAGGTATGGTATGGGGGTAGCTACTTTATAACCGAGTGTCATAGGAGATAGCATTATCAGCCTATAATTTTCCCAATGCTGGGACACAGCCTTCGTTGTCGGGAGTAGGCCGTCATTGTCTGTCTAGCTTGTGAAAACGTATCCATCCACTATGTATCATACATAATGAGCCTATAATGTTCCCACTGTTGGGACATTGGCCTTTTCTCTTCGAGAGGGAGTAGGCTGTAAGTACGCGGACCCAGTGAGGGTTGGTAGATGTCAAATGCCTGCGAATTTTTGGTTCTAGGACATGCCGGTTTCCTCACGATGTTTTCCTTCACCGTTTTGAGAGCAGTGGTGATGAAATAATTTACACAAAGTATAGCGCCAAGTTGGGCGCTTCACTACGAGTTGAACCCAGTTGGGTTCAACTCGTAAGTCAGGGCCTTTACCACTCGGCAACCACTGCTCATATCATGTCATAGGATATAATATTTTATGAGAAAGAAGATATATTTTATGATCAGAAATTTGACGCGCTTGAAGTCGCGGGTAGTAGTTAGTTTAAAAATTCCGGTTCTGAATGTAAAGTAATCTGCAGCTATAAATTATATTAACTGGTTTATTTGTTTATATTATTTTTTTGCTTTTCAGCGACGTGGAGAATCCAGCTTGGCACTAGCTGGCAGTCAACCGTGCCATTGTTAAAAAGCACAATTTTTGTATGATTTTTTGGCAAAACGCACAATTTTTGTATGATTTTTTGGCAAAACGCACAATTTTTGTATGATTTTTTGGCAAAACCAGGAACGCTGTTTTGTTCCTTTGTCCATTTTAAGCATCTCGATTGTTCTAAAAGGAACCAAAGAATTGCGCAGTTTAAAAATGAACATTATAAATAGCGTTAAGGAAGCGTTAGGTAAGTAGATCAATTAGATAAGATTCAATATTATTTTTAATTTATGTTATTCTGTAGTGCTAAGTTAATTAAAGAGGTCGTTAAGAATTTTCCAGACTTCGCCACAATATTGACTGTTAAAGTACTGTCGGTTAGTCTCGAAACTAGATAAACAGTTCGAGTAAAATAAATAGTTCTCACGCATCACGTGAATGGTTCCTGACACTTAACAAATAGTACCTATGTCGTGTGTACCATATATTAAATAATGTGAGTACCATTTGCGTATAATTTCCTTGAACGCGTAATAATTAAAATTAAAACAAAGAATCCGCTTTGAAAGAGATAGATAAACAATGTGGTTATGTAATTTGATGTTACAGTTGGCTTATTGTGAAGATAAATGATGTAATATTTATATTGGCCGAGAGTGTAGTAATAAATGAATTCGCTTGTAACTATGGCATTTTTCATCAGATACGTTTCATCTATACATATTGTAAATTAAAGTAGTGTTTTGTGTCTCTCTGTGTGACTGCGATTTTCTTCGAAACTACGCAACGGAATTTCATGCAGTTTTCACGATCATTTAGAGAATTTTGTGTGGAAGGTTTATGTGTATATCATATTAATTTTATGGTGCTGTGCTTGCATAGCACCATAACATCACACCTTTTACCCCGGAACGGTTAAACAGAGGTGTACGTATAGTACGCCCAATTTCGCCTGTCCCATGTCTAATCCGGACTCCGGGACGCTACTAAGAAATCTCTGACTGAAAAAACCCAAAAACACTTTAGGAATCAAACCCAGGACCACAAGATGATTGATGAAACTTAGGTACATAGGTAATATTATATACTTAACTTAATATTATAAATTTAATATTTTTTGATTTGGATTTGGATGAAATTTGGCACACAGAAAGATTATAACCTAGATTAACACATAGGATACTTTTTTTATGTCGGTAGTACGTTCCCGCGGGATAATTTCCGACGTCCACGCGGGCGACGCTGCGCTAAGGCCCATAGTATCCTCATCTCCCGTTTGTATGCTAAAGCACGACTGCCGCCCGCGCCCGCGCAGGGCACCTCTGAGCCTTTATCTCAAAATGGGGATATTCCTTTGAATAATTTACAATTGTGCTTCGGCGATTCTGTGGTACCTCTAACTATCTATTTTTCAGTGTATTTTTTTTCCAAATAACGAAGCCGTTTAGTAGGAGTATGGAATAGAAGCCAAAATATTGCGTGTTGGAAAATATTTTTTTACAGCAAAAGTATTAATCATACAAAAAAGTACTTCGGGCAAAATGATCTATATGAATCTATAGCAAAATCATATATTTTTCAAATCTTCAAGACAAGCCGTTAATGAGCAGTAGGGTTCATAAAGTGACCGTGTTACGCTACCAAACGGGACGTAGGCCCTTAATAAAGCAATCTCGATGTTTTGTCAAATCTTAAAACCGTGCGAAACAGTGGCAGGTCGCTAGTTCTCCCTATAAAATAATATTAGGTATGCGTATCATTTTATAGTGTCTACATTATACTCTTTGTGTGCTGCGTAGATACTTTATAAAATTGTGCTCTCTGTGAATACCAATGGACATTAAGTAGCAACTCTGGTATTCATAAATTGTTTGCTAAAATGGTTAAATGCGCAGTGAGCAGAAAATCCTTTAACAACATTACGGAGATTCGTCAATTTGCATATGGTTATTTTGAAGGTCGCTAAAACACCACGCACGGTGTATAATATCATAGATAGTATATTTTTATATAGTATCCTAAATGATAGTTTTGAGCACATTTGGTGGGAAGCCCTTAAGCCCATCAGCTCATAAATTGAGCCTTCAAGGTGTCAAAATTTTGCATAGTTCACTAGAACATGAATATGCTTTAGATATCTATCTTTTTTTTCTGTATCTTTATCTGTAATCAATCAGTCACCTAAGAGCAGTTGTGGAGTAAGTACGGCTAAACACTAGCATCTTTGATTATAAACGTTGCTTAAACTTAACGTTCAAACTTCTAAAATGTATGTATAGTTAAACAGACGCTAATCATTGCTTAACTTTAAACAACGTTTATAAATAAAGGGGTAGATATGTAGGTATCTAGATATAGTGATAATAAAATAGCCTATATGTTTACTTAACATAAATGTTATAATTTATAGTGGACCTTCCTTAAAATGATTCCATCGGCTCAGAAGTTCAGGTTTTACAAGATGTCAAATTCCCTTCGATGTGAAGTTTTGTTTCTTATGACTATACTTCAGATGAAGGCTAAAGATGACCAGTAGCAGACGAATGGACCACCTTTAGAGTTTACATAAAGACACAATCATAGAGGAAATACTTGAGAATTTTAGATGGACCTGCGCAGTTGTCGACGGAGGTCAAAAAATATTTGATTGTCGCAACCTCGGTTGTTGCGAAACAAACGAAGAGAGAAAGTACGAGCTGCATGGCAGGTAGGTACCTCTACTAGGTACCTCGACTCAGTGATGTGTGGTGTGAGGTGTGCCGTTAGCGAACATCATTGGCTGCAGGCGGAAGTGTTGTGGCTGTATGACGTGCAACAGCTTTGCAAATGTATCGTGCACAAAAGAGTTTGGTTAGTAGCATGACGGATCGTTGTGGCAATCCTTGAGGCAGTTTTATGGCCAGCTGTCGGACGTCTTTCGACTGTTTTGATGATGGATGACGAAGCGAGAACAAGACCAACTTTTTAAACAACGCATGTTAATGATTATTTGCGATGTGTAGTTTACCTAAGTAGTCTTTGGGATATCAATGACTGGACTATTTGGACATCCAGAATATGGCTTATGGAGGATGCGCTAAGGTAGTCCGCAATACTCACATTTTCTTACGTTTTTTATAATTTGCAGGTCAGTGTCAGGCTGTATGTTTAACAAAATATGATTCGCGACTGTAATACGTTTGTATTTACAGAATTATAATAATTAAAATCATCAACACAACCTTCTGAGTTATTTAATTATTATTATGATTTTTTCGTGAAATAGACCTCCAATGGGATTAAATGAACTTAGAGGGTTCTATTTATGCTTTTTATGATTATCAATTTCAGTGGCTATCTTAGCCCATCCACCTTAAAAGTAGTTTGTAGTAAGTTCTTATCCGTTTTGCTGACTGTACATTGTGCAGTGCGCCATATCTCGTCAAGCGACGATCCACTGGACATGACATAACATGCTAGGTACTTTTTGCCTTTGCATGCGACGCTATGAACCGCGAAGATGGGTACTGTTACAAGTTGGAATATGGTTTAGTGTATCTACATAATATGTAGGCCTCGATGTCGGTATGGCTTATGCAATCACTACTGCACGGTTGGTGCAGTGGTTAAGCGATTGATTGCTGCGCTGCGTGCCGCGGGTTCGATTCCCGCACGGAACAAATATTTGTATGACCTACAAGTAGTTGTTCCGGGTCTGGCTGTTTGTATATGTGAGTTTAAATGTTTGTAAACGCACCCACAATACAGGAGTAATTCCTAGTGCGGGGCAACGTTTAAAAAAAAAAAAAAAACGGTATCATCATTATTTCTTTAGTTGGAAGGAATATTAAGAAAACTTGCTACATGGTAACGTGTTAGTGGCCTTTTTGGTAATAGCCCCGACTTACGAGTTGTAGTAGGTTCGAACGAACGTAGGTTCGGGTGAAGGAAAACATCGTGAGAAAACCGACATGTCCCGGAACCAAAAATTCTAAGACATGTGAGATCTACTTACGAACCCTCACTGGGACCACTCCTTTTCGAACAGAGGCGGCCTGTGTCCCAGCAGTGCAGTGGGAACATTATAGGCTAGACTGACTGATTATGTACGTATGCTACATAGTGGATGGGTCAGCACTCGCACTCACAACTCACAAGCTAGACAGACAATTACGGTTTTATGAAGCTCGTGTTAATTCCCTGGATGCGATGTAATCATATTTGAGGAGGCCTATGTCTAGCCATAGTCTGATGATGTAATTGGCTAAGTACGTAGACTAGTATACTCTTTAGTACCTTCGTGTGGTACATAACGTATACGTGGTTTTGGCACAATGCCACATAGTGTAGTATCTACTGCCACCCCGGTGCCTCATTACTCATTACTTGCACAACTACTGCACGCGCGGAGGTCTTGTTTATATTTTCACTTGTGCGATAATACGTGGTAAGAAATACATGGCCTTGATAACCTGTTACCAAAACATGGTGATAATAAATATTTATCAGTAGTTCTTACATAATAGGCAAGGGAGGGTGTGGCTTTATAACGACACGGTTCGACTTAACTGCGAAAGAAGCTGCGTATAACATAGTCTATAGATGCTATCTTCAACATAATTACTGTGACAGGCGAGTCAGGTGGTGAGCTGCCGCAAAGGAGACAATGCAATGTAGTTAAAGTTATCTTTGACTTTGATGCTCGAACCCGATGGCCTATGAACCTGTAGAAAAACACATTGTCATCATTATACTTCATATGAATCAGAATTCTTATAACAAAAACTTCAGAGTTGACCTAAGGCATAATGAATCACATTACAATACACTCGAGAATTCGAGATCATTTCGCAAGTATCGCGTTCAAAGGTTGCACGTCGATACGGCTTTGGACTTTGATCGACCAAGGTAAACGCCTGCTTCGGTAAAAACAAACCAAAGTGGACTTTGAACGCCAGTTACTTTTAACTGTGTGCAGAATTGAAGATTGCGAAATAAAATATTTGTGTTTACTGATTTAGACTAATATTGAGGCGGAAATCTAACAGGTAGACTCGAATCAATAAGGAAATTTTTGTTTCTGGTTAGTTTGGAGGCTTATTGATGTAGTGTACGTGGTTGCAGCGCTAAAGGAACTGATTTTGCGGTTGTTGAGCTACTTATGCTAATGTTATGGGTCATTGGGAAGTGCTAACAGACAGCAGGTGATGCGCAACTGCTCAGTGTTACCTTACCTTTGACAACTGCTACGGTGTGGTGCTAAGTTTGGATGGGCCAAGTTTCAGGATAGAATGGAGACATCCCATCCACATTCATACATAATTCTTGTGTAATGCTGCTAATGATCGTCACAAGGACAGGCAGCAGCACCCTCGTCTTTGATATTATGAATTTGGCCTTGAACTCTAATTTTTTAACAACAGATTAAATTAATATCAAGTAGTTGAGGTTGAGTGACAATCCTTACTTACCAAGACCCCTCCGTGCTTCGGAAAGCATGTTAAGCCGTTGGTCCCGACAGTCATTCGTGGATCTTTGACAGTCGTTACGGGTCGTCAGAAGCCCGAAAGTCTGACAACCAGTCCAAGTTACCAATTCTGATGATGATGACCTGTAGTAGCTTTGCAGTATTTCGACCAGTGCGGCATAACACTGCTTGCAAGAACTCGCGCAGTGTTATACCCAAAGAAAAATTGAATATTGCAGTAAATATATTAGAATGAAGATATTTTGCAATTTCTACGGAAACTTATCTATTTAGTTATATGTATATGTAGTTTGTGGAAGTGAAATAGGAAACAAATCACTGTAATGATAATAATCGCTGCTATTACTATGATTTACAACATTTTAAAAATGTTATTTACGTGGTTGCAGCGTTCAAGTTTCTGCATACCTACATACAAGACTTCCGTGTTTCAGACTGCGTGCGGTTAGAAACGAAGGTCCCCGGGTACCGGGAATCGGCAAGCGTATGGTATGAAGTCCTTAGGCTAGGTGGAGCGATGGTCTTCGCAGGGTGCCTGGTAGCAGCTGGAGGAGAGTTCCCGAGAATAAGCTGAGGGGCGTGCGATTGGAGAACTTGGCGAAGCCTTTGTCCAGCAGTGGACTCCTGTAGGCTGAAGACGAACAACGAAAGTTGCTGGAAAAAACACGAATAAAACTGATTTGATCATTTATGTAAATATCTTAGATAAGTTATCTACTTAAGTTGAAATTACTTACAACGCTATTTTCATCACTATGTGATTTTGTACCGGCTAGGTAGGTAAGTAGGTACTTTAATTTGTTGAGCAACTTAAATATTAATCAGGCAGGCCAAATATAAGCACTTAAGTATCGTAAATACTGTTGTTTTCAGCGACTTTCGTGGGACTGTTCATATTTTAAGTCATTAACTTCGCTATTATGTTGTTGCCTTTGACATTATGTATTTACGCACAAGAATTACATAATGTACATAACAATTGCCTAACTTCAATGTAAACAATCTAATAATATATTACGGGGACGTCAACATATGGGTTTATTGTAACCGTGATTCGTGCTCTGAATAGCTAATAACATTATTATAAACATTAGTTTACCGACAGGCGCTTTCCTTTGTCAATTAGTTCATCACCATAGCTCCTAAACGGTAAAGGAAAACATCGTGAGGAAACCGGCATGTCCTAGAACCAAAAATTCGAAGACATGTGACATCTACCAAGACCCACTGGGCCCCCGTGGTGGATTACGGCCCACTCCCTTTGACCGAGAGGCCTGTGTCCCAGCAGTGTGAACAATAATATGTATGTTATTTTTAAATATAGTCATGTTTTGCACCTAATTCTTTATCTGATTAGATAATATAAATAAATACGGTAGACGGTCTAAAAATACGAATAATTTTATTGCAAATAAACATAAAACTACTAATAGAAAGACAATCTGTAAACATTCAAATATTCTTACAACATTATAAAAGGAACCAACTACTAAAGATGACTGAGATAAGAGAATACACATAAATAATAATACTTAGATGAAGATATAATCTAACGTATACTACTTATTTTCTAATATAAATAATACAAAACATAACAAAGTTAGACTTACTACCACTAACTCTATTAAACAATTTTAAACGAGCCCAAACCGATGGTTTTTTTTTTTGGGTGGGATATAATCAAATATTTGACTTCTCTCGCTCCGGGCGGAGCTCAGGGCGTGTCAGACTTTTACTGACTAAAACCCACCCGTGTTCCTTCAGTTGCCTGTGTGCCAGGGACCACGGTATCTCTTTCGAACCACCCGGACCCCTGGTTGTGTCATTTTATTGCGGAGTTCGTACGGCTGCCTTCCAGCTCCAGCACCAGACCCTGGTTACCAAATATGATCAAAATACTTGTCAATACGAATCAAACGAGCCCAAACTCGATGGGGTTGTGTCGTTTTATTGCGCAGTTCCTATGGCCACCTTCCAGCTCCAGCATCAGATCAGTTCCATGTCATAATAATGCATTGTCACGCGATATACATATGCATGCAAAATTTCAGCTCAATCGGTAACCGGAAAGTGAATCAAATTTAACTTGCAATATTTCATTACAGACACCGGGACAGGTGAAAATAAATAGAAGCTTGTAAAAAGGAAGACTTGTGTGAGGCCAAAAGGTTCCTATCTCAGCATGATGCTGCGACAGTTGTAGGTCTAGTATCAGCAGTACAACACCACGTAACGAGAAGGGCTAAAACATTTCCTGGTTTAAGTGATCTTCACAAACTGCTCCCATTCCTTTTAATGTAGTATCCTTGACATTAACTAAAGCTATAAAAACATATAAAAATTGAACCAGTTAGTCCTTTTTGCATAACTCTACTTATGTATGGGTATGGCTCTTTTAAAGGTCCCCATTATTGTGTTGTCTCGCTCTGTGGACTGTGAGATGTGGCTGTAATTATTTATTAAGTTGTAAATAAAACTTGGTACCTACTTAAGTAACTCAAATTACTCTGAAGGTTTCCAGGACCTTCAATTCATTTCAGGTATTCAAAGAATTGAAATAAATAAACTTATTTTTTATTTTTTGCTTATTTTGTTATTAAGCTTTTTGCTATTCATTTCTTATTCTTTATTGTTTAACTTACATGTATTCATGATTTCTTGATGTTTTTCGATTGAGCTAACTTTTAGATCCTTGCGTGATGCCTACAGCGTGATTAGAGGTCTCAAAACTACGCGAAAAATATATTAATGATCATAAACATCCAATTTTTGTTACCCAATCACGCAATAACGGCTGAACGGATTTGGAAGAAATTTTACAACCTGGATAACACATAGGATACCTTTTTATCCCGGAGTACGTTCCCACGGGATAATTTCAGACCTCCACACGGGCTAAGCTGTTGTCAAACGTAAGTAGATTACAAACTAACGGTGTTCACAATCATACATACGGTGACAATAATGACATAATAATCAAAGTTTACATACTAACAAATCGACAAAACAGTAAACTAGCAGAACGTTTAGTGAATATTTGAACACCGGTCAGTGTCACGAGCGGCCTGCGACTCGGCCCTCAAATAAAGTGATCATTTGCAGTCATGTATGCTATACGCAGTCTGTTATTATTTTCGTGGGTACCACACAAGGGCAAAGCATGTTATTAGTGTACCGTTAAGTTTAACTTGTTATACTTACCAACATAGGTAGCTGTTCCCGCGACTTCGAAAGTAGCATAGCCTACTTTTAATCTTAGACCGTAGACGAAGTGTTCTTACCCAAGCCATGGTCTATCTGTGTGCTAAATTTCATCCAAATCCGTGCAACAGTTTTAGCGTTACAAGCCATTTACAAACTAACTTACTTTCGCATTTATAATATTAGTAGGATTTGGATGGTGGTGGAGGTGCTGCGGACCAATCCCGTATTGTTTCCATATAAGTCATAAATTAAGCTGTTTCTTACCTTACCTACCAATAGTTCAGTGAATCATCAGTCATAGGTTAGAGCAATCTGGACATTCCAAAACAAGACGATGGTTTTTTGCTTGTTGATAAATAAAAGCCGAAAGTTTTCCATCTAAAGCTCCATAATGACGTAGCTTTCCTATTAATACTTTTTGTTATATTCAGATCACAAAAACAAGTTACAATATGGAAAATCTACGCCGCATATCAGGGCGCAGACCTCTGTTTTGTTGGTTTTACGTTATTTTTTGTCTTATGACGTCAATCGACAAGTAAAGTAAATTCACGGAGAATTATGAATTGCGCCGCAACTTTTATCTGACGTCAGCGTCTCTCGACTCTTCGTGAAATGTCTATTCAGTATCTACTTCTCATAGATTATGATTTAATAAAACTTTATGGTGCTTGAATTCTTTGTTTTACTGAGGGCACAGCAGTGAATTCAGAGCACATTACGCTTAAGAGCAGAGCAGTGGTGGCATAGTGGTATCGGTCCCGACTGCCTGCCTGGTTTCAGGTTCAAATCCAGGCAGGGCGCTTTACTTTATGTAAATAATTTCATCACCACTGTTCTCAAAACGGTGAAGGAAAACACCGTGAGGAAAGCGGCATCTACTAGAACCAAAAATTTGAATACATGTGACATCTACCAACCTGCACTGGACCCACGTGGTGGATTACGGCCCACTCCCACTCATCTAGAGGAAGCCTGCATCCCAGCAGTGATGGGAACATTATATGCTGATTATGCTATGCTTAAGATTAAGGGTTCGGTTGACAGGATCAAGGGTGTAAACACTTTAAAAGATACTAAAGAAAAGCAGTGTAGGTACTACTTGAACTTGATTTTCATATAACTGTAGCTACTTTATAATATTATGCGAAGGTATTACTTACCCCAAGCACAAAGACACATAGAAACAGGACTTATTTCCAGACGATAATGATGTTGACTGACAGGGTGAAAATATCGTCGAGTCTTCTTTGTTTAGGGATAGATAAGATAATTAAGATAAGATAATTTTTATTGTACCAAAAAAAACAGTGCTTTACAATTCCTTAAAGTCTACATTAGTACATTAGTTAACAAGGAAAAAATAAAAACAGGAATAAGACGCAAAGGAAACATTTTGCTTATGAACTCCACACTAGGTCAAGCCTGTCTCGTGGAGTCCATGGGTGGTATTACCAGATGGTGAAAAGCGTATTACATTAATACTCATGGATTGCTATTGTCGAGAGGCACATAAAATGCATGCATTATTATTTTAAAGTAAGTAATAAAATGAGTTAATTAATCAAACATTGTCTAGGCTTAAAACAATAGAGTAGGAAGAATGAATATTTTGGGCGCCATTGTGCACTATGTGTAAGTGTATATGTGTGTGTGTGTGTGTGAGAGAGAGAGTGTGTGCGTGTGTGTGTGAGTGTTGTTGTGTTACGAAATTACTTTTAAAAGAGATTCGGACTCAGTGTATGATTGGGCTAGCAGCCATTTGCGCACATAGGGGTTATTCATACTTTGAGATTCTTCGTCTTTAAGGCCTGAAATTATAGGTTACATAAAATTCTTGCTAAACATTGATCATCACAATCAGCGTCTCAAAAACGTCCATAAATAGGTCTTCAGGTTGGTCAGGCAGTCTTTTTGGACATTGCTTTGTAAAAACCACTTTAAGTCATGCATGTAAGGTTGAATTTGCAAAAAGATTTGACTTATCATAACTATAACTGACGTATATTAGGTATTGGGGCAGTTTTGAGTGTTACTTTTGTTTGAGACTGTGCATATTGGGGTTTTTGTATATCAATGTTGCTAAAAGATAAATGTGTGGGACCTTGGGGCCCCACACCAAACGATTAGGGTTCACCTTTCAAATAACCCAACATTAAGTCGGTCTAAGTTTACATCAATTAAGATAACTGGATCATTAATCCAGTCCAGTCTAATTTAATATGTTAATCGTCAGTTAAGTGTTTGGGGAATCCATTATAGTGGATAGTAAAATAATATATCTAAATGGTTTCGTAATTATGACAGCCAGTGATTTGGCCAAATCCTATAAACATTATTATTATCGTTTAACACGGATCTGGGAATGGGAACTAACAGTATATTCAGGCGGATCTGGAAATCGTCGAAGACATTGTATTTGGTTTTTCAAGTTTTTTTTTGGGAATCACTAGCATAAGCATTAGGTATCGGCCATGAACGTTCCCACAGCTGGGACTCAGGCCTCCTCTTGGTGAGAGGGAGTGGGCCATAACCCACCACGCGGGCTAACTGCGGGTTGGTGGAAGTCACATATCTTCGAATGCGATGTTTTCTTTCACTGTTTTGAGAGCAGTAGTGATGAAATAATTTACACAAAGTAAAACGCCTGTCTGTGTTCGAACCTACGACCTACAACTTGTAAGTCGCAGCCGTTACCACTGGGCTACCATCGCTCCTCATTACTAAACCATCGTCAAAACATAGACAATACAAAATTTCGGGATACAAGGACACCAAAAAGGTTAGTAGTGTTATTAAAGCCCTGGTAACTTTAGATGTTGTCGTTTTGAGCGATAATAGTTCTTATTACAATCCGATACGGGTTAAAATCTGTTGTAATAAATTCGAATATTAAATGAGCAAGCATTGTCGTAAAAATGCAAATAAAATCGTATAAAATTAATAAAAATTAGATATTAAATATTTAATAATAAATAATCCATCACTGGATGCAGTTTGGCATTTGGAATTTTATGGTATATTTTTAATTATAATTATAATTGTTATTGAAGGGATAAACTTGTTTTAAAGATAATTTAGAGGTGACTTTGATGATTTTTTTGATGCATTAAAGTATGTTTAATTATGTTTTGAGTTCGATCACTTTATGCAAAAAAGACTTGAAAATATCATACATTTTTTTGCTTTCAAAATTATTTACGGTTAAAGAGATACACTTGTTTAAAAAACCACCTTTTTGAGCGTTTTCATTATACGATTTTTCGACACGTAAAGTCATTTTAAAGTCACACTAAATGTTCTCTGTTTGGGTTCAAACGATGTGTGTCGTACTGTCGTGGCTTGCAATACGTTTTCACTTCCATATTAGTTCCTACAAAATACAGTACACTATGATACGTCATAAAGCAATGCTTGTATTGCTTTATGTTTATGGATCAAATGGCAGTTAAGCTGGAAGTAAAGAGTAGGAAGAAATGGAGCGCTATGTGCTTGCTGTGCGACATCGGTATAGTTAGTGCAACGACAGCATCTTCTTCGCCTTGTCCCATGTTACTTGGAGTCGGCGCAACACGTTTTCTTCTTTCAATTTCTCCTGTTAACCTATCATCTGCTATCATTCACTCCCTTATATTTGATCACACGATCCATCCATCTTTTCTTTAGCCTTTCGCTCCATGCACCAACATTTAAATTCATCACTGTTTTGGTCACATAAGTTTCTCCTCATCAAAGTGCCACTGCAAAGTGATGTTGAACAAATGAGCCCTGCCGAAAAAACCGTAAATTTTTCTAAAGCCGGTGCAATATTTTTTTTTATTGCTGAATGTGCCTGCTCTGGACCTCGATCACGCTTAATAGAAAGCGGTCGATGAGGTGACGTACCCAGAAGATGCCTTTTCGCTTTTGCTTAGAATGCAGATGGGTTTAATGTGGAAGGGAGCACAGACGCTGGCTGAGAGTTCCACACTTTTGCTGTGCACATAATGGACGTGGTGGAGAAGTGGTGAGTATAACTAGTCGGTTTATCTGACTTTAATTGCCTGTGCCATACCACAACTTGAATCAACAATGAAAGTTGCACGGTCTAAGCAGTGTTAAACGATACAAGTCATTTGTTGCATCAACTCTATTGTATGCCACAAACAAAAACTTGCGTCGTGCGAGCTGAAATATTTAAAACCGTTCTACGGTATCTTTGAGTCGATAAAAAGGACGAAGTGCATAGTTCAACGCTCCCGGTCCACGAATGACTAATTGGTATGCCACAATGCCCTCGATCGATCGACTTGTTCTCTGCACGGATTCGATGTGCAGCGCACTAGTGAGTGTGACCGTTTTACATTGAATAACTTTCTGTCTCTTTCATGCTAGAGTAGCCATCTTTATGCGCCAGGCACGGATTTCTATAAGAAATAATTCGTTTAAGTCGATGTCCACACGGACGTAATAAAAACGCGGCGGGATTTTTCCGGATTTTCAACTGTCGGTGTACAACCGAGCAATGAGAATCTAAAAGAGTTAGCACGAGTTAGTCGCAGCGCGTCGCGCAAAAACAAAGTGTTCGATTTTCAATTCTCGGCCCTAAGCAGTGCGTTGAAGATCCAGTGCGCAAATAAATCCCGGCACGATTTAATTACGCCCTTGAGAACGTGGGGTTACCTATAGGAAATTATGTAGGTCAATTAAGTCAGCAGTTTGAGTTAAGTAGAGGGAATAAGTTTCTGCAAGCTTTATTTTCTCTGTTATCACGCCATTTTTATTTATTTATTAACTACGGATGACTTACAGCTAAAACAAACAGAACAAAAAATTGTATGTGAAACTGACAGCTAATTAAAAGTATTAACTTCTAAAAATAGATTGGATACAAGAGGGTGAACAGCACAACAGCTACTAAAAAACAAGAGAAAAAATAACAGTAGGTATAACCTTTAAGTTTAAAATAAATTCATATTTCATATTCAATACAAGAATATAAACCTGAATACACAAAATCGTAATAAAAAATCCAAGGCTCAGGCACTTTCTGGCCGAGGATACACCTGTTATGAAGCTCACATATGCTCAACTCTCGTGGGAACTTGGGCTAACACTCCATGTTTGCTCGCCTCTATGACTGCACGTTTTCGTGCGATACAGTCTTGAGTATTTTTAATGATTATTTTACAGTTATACCTACGTCAGAGCATAATTAATTAGTGATATCTGTAAACAGATCTGTATGGAAATATTTGGCACATGTGCTTTCTTAATGGTTTGTTGTTCTTTTAAAGTTAATTATATTTTTGTTCCATAAATGATATCATTAGCAGGTACTTATGAACATGAAAATTTGGTAATACTCAGAGATATAAGAAATAAGTTTTTTATATTTCTATGTTAATACCTAACAAACGGTTATTTTTTCCTTTGACTTTATTTAATTAAAGTGCGTTAATTGGCTTAAACTGTACATTGTTCCGGCTGTCACCGACGTGCGTGAGTTCTTATTTTTTGGGAGTCTATGAATCAAATTTAAATTATAAATTTTAAAAAATAAGTACCTAAGTGAGCTACCCCAATCTGTCTGTTCTTTTATAAATTTTCAACTTTATAACATATACTTAAGGTTCATGTTGAATTGGGAAAAAAAAATACAGTTTGGGGTAGCTTGATGTGCTGGCGTCTGTACATGAGCAATCTTTATACGTTTGTTTACTGATATACCTATATAGTTTTTTTTAATGATATCTATGTTAAAAAAAAACAGCTGTTTCACAGAAAACTACTTAAAATACCCACGCGGTCAAAATGCATGTATTGTAACAGAAATTTTATCTCTCTACAACCGATAAAAATATTCTACGTCAGGGAGGGTTCAGTTTTCCACCTTGAGAAAGATTCTCTCAGGGGGGAATAGTGGAATAACTTAAAATGAAAAGGGGACTTTCTGGACATCTTTTATATTAGGGTCCAGTTTTCTCCCCTGAGGGGGATTCTCTCAGGGGGGAATAGTGGAATAAGCAGGGGAAATCTGTCTGGAATCATAATTATGCAGAATTCATAGTTACAGTTTGCGAACTGGTTTAAATTTTATCCTGTATGAACTGTGTGACCTATGACTTAAGTATACAAAACTTTTCACACATACGTAGTTTCGGTACTTCGACAAAAAAATATCTTTGTAAACACTCCTAAACACCAGAAGAAGACTTCAGTGATTGATATAGAGCTGCTGTGTTATCAGCACGCTTAATTAATTCATCATTAAACATAGTTAGTACTTTTATACTTAATATCAAAGTCAATACCGATCGAAGAACGATGGTCAAGTTATGGCATGCGGAAAAGATGCAGTGGACTTTGGACTCGGAAAGTAAAATAGAAGATTTAAGCAGGAAAAGCGGTCATGGACATCCACTTTAAGAATATAATCGGTTTCCTCTCCTAGAACAATCAATAATATTTTAAACATTAGGTTCGATAGTAAATAGGCATAGATACAAGAAATATTTCTGAAACTAAATAAATAATTTTTTTTTGTAAATTGTCTACAACTTCAGTAGTTATAAGTTACATAAATATTTGTTTATCCAAGGATTCAAATTAATAAATTTATTTCAGCAGATCAGAAGTTCAAAAGTACGTATTTGAATACAATACAAAAGTTAATTCATTAATCATGCCTGATTGGACATTTAAATTAAGTTGTACAAATGCAATTTTAATTTTACTTACACAATGACATTAATTTGGAGTGCAAATGTAGGTATTTACGTTTTCGAAACATGAGATTCCCATCAATTATTTCCAATTAGATTGCATCAAAACTATTTGTTTGTTTCTAGAAACAAATAGGAAGCATTTAGAGAGCCTGCTAAAATTTACCGCCAGTTACATTCCTAATTAACGCCGAATTAATGATTTTTCGGTGCGTTTGTGCGAGGTTACATCACAACCAAACGAGTTTTGTTGTGATTTGCTCTTTACAAAGGAGTTTTAAATTCGACCTCAATAAAGTTCACTGAATTTAAGAAAGCTTCAAGTATGAAAGTTCGTAATAAGCTTTATAAGCGCTTTTTAATCTACCTTCATACTAAGTGTTTTGACCGCGACTGTGTCTGCGTGAATTTCGGATATTCCCATACGAAATACAACATACAACATCCTATTATTTTTACCCTTGATAGTTTTTTCTAAAAGCATTTTAGTATTTATTAATAGTAAAAGTAGTAGATTATTACTTACTTATAGGTCATCAAATTCGGTTCAGCGTTTTATTTGTGAAAATGTTAACAAACAGACTTTTTCAGTTCTTATTAGTAGGTATGGGTGTATTATGTGTTATGGCAGTATGGATTTTAATTATGGAATAGTTGGGGGGGTCTAGAATGATATGCTGAATAGTTACAGTTTGCGCACTGGTTACAAAGTGAAAACGTATCGTGTATAGATTAATGAATGCTTAAATCGTGGCAGTAAGGTAGGTACTATTAATTATACATTGGGGTGTAAATAGTGATTGTAAAAGTCCTGAAAGGTTTTTTTTTAACAGGCATCAAGTATATTATTTAGTACTACTTACTAAAGAGCTACTGTAGTGCGTGTGTGTTAATATCCTACTAATTTTATAAATGTGAAAGTTTGTATGTTTGTATATTTAGATGTTTGGATGTTTGCTACTTAATCACTCAAAATGAAATTCGGCACACAGATAGTTTATAACTTCGATTAACACAAAGGATACGTTTCATCCCGCTAGTACGATCCCGTGGGATAACTTTCAACCTCAACGCGGGTGAAAGCTAGAACACACTTAAAAAAATCACGTTCTCCAATTGAATATTACAGTGTCGATGCGCGCGACAAATACCATAGCAGGACCAGCTAATTGCGGAGATTGACGTCATTTGAATACCTGTTGTAAATGCAGTTTTTTTCCAGAGCTCTCCTGTCGAACTGGACGCGTTTCACGCAAGGAAGTCACTCACCCCACGTGCACACGACAAAACGCTCAATATAAGGACGTGGTCACTCTTCCACATTCTCCAGTGCGTAGCGGACGCACTCTTCCGTACTTGTACGTATGTTAATTATCTAGTCTTGTTTTAATGATCTTGATTATCTATTTACATTTTTCAAATGAGTTTTAGTTTTTCTTTGTCGTAGAAATGCTTCAGTAAAAAATATATACATTATTTTTTACAGATACTTTAAACAATACGCCGTTAGCAAATTAACATTTAAAGTAGCTTTAAAAATAATATAAATTAATTTGGCTTTGTTTCGTCGCCATTTAAACTTTATTGGTACAAAATACGGTATGGGTTTTTCTAGTGCGTCGACTTTGCGTCAATTGGTAATACAAAACACATTATTATAATTATGATCTCAATTAATCGATGATAGTTGTAAAATCAGGCAATCAATCCCTTAAAGGTATAGGAATGTAACTACATCATCCAGATTGGAAGTAACATAAATCCTCCTAATCGAATTTCTGCCACGGTGGCCAATAGTACCGGAGAAGCCAAGTACGCAGGAGATATTTTAGTACAGAAGCGTGTGCGCAAACAGGTGCACTCTCTCAATTCCTTTACTCTCATTGTCCGGTGGAATGACAATCCGACACGACCGGGGAGAGATCAGGCGCAGGACTAACGTTTTTACATGCTATCCGAGGCATGGTAGCTTCGTCATCATAATTATTTCAGCCGAAAGACGTCCACTGCTGGACATAGGCTTCCCCCAAGCTCCTCCACTTCGACCGGTTCCGTGCTTCCCGCATCCAGCGGACTCCTGCGGCCCTCACAAGGTTATCGGTCCATCTTTTGGGAGGCCTACCAACTTTACGTCTTCCGGTACGTGGACCATCTGTAGAGAATGGGCCGCAGCGTTCTCTGTACATTTTAAAAACCATACTGCGATCGCCAACCCGCCTGCCAAGCGTGGCGATTATGGCAAACCCCACCAAAATGACAAGCACGAATAATGGGGGCTTCACACCACCAAAATCCAAACTGAGAAATTCCTAAGGGAAAAAATAATAACACTATACCGTACCCGGGAAAGAACTCAGGCCCAGAGACAGCGTCCACGAGACCAATGGGACAGTTAAAAGTCCGAGCAATTCAACTATGTTTGAATAGATGCATAAAAAATCAAACCAACGGCAACGAGTGAAATTTTAACACTTTGTTCGCTGTATTAGGACAGAAACAGAGCGGTGACAGTGACAGAATACCAAGTGTCCTTCGATCGCGTGCGACAGCCGACGACAACGGAAACAACGGGCGGTGTGACTCAGCCCTAACAATGGTTGCATGCTAAGATCTATGTTAAGCCACATGCCATGCACAGCAAATCCATTGTAAATAAGCAATCATGGAAATAATCATGATCGTATACCGCTTTGTAATACGGATAATTACAAAATTGTATGCAAATCGTAGTTTACGTCGTCGACGAACAGGTGGCATTTGTCATGCTTGTTATGTCAATCACCTCCTATTCTTGTATTGTAAACATTTGCCCATTTGCCTTAGTAGACGTTCACTATTAGCCTTTTTAATGTTCCCACTGCTGGGACACAGGCCGCCTCTCGATAAGAGGGAGTGGGCCGTTAACCACCACGAAGGCATTTTTTTTTTGTTAGCATAAGTTAGATAGTTTTGATACCTATCACAAACACAATTTCGTTGCCATGGAAACGCCGTTAATATTGTGTGAGCTCTCACACCTTTCTCAGTATAGACACTTTTTCGCTCAACTAAGTTCTGTGAGAGTAAATCTAATCATTTAAGGCGGTGATTTCTTGAAAACGCTCAAAAAGGGGGTTTTTTAAACCAGTGTATCTCTTTAACCGTAAATAATTTTGAAACCAAAAAAATATATGATATTTTCAAGTCTTTTTTTGCATAGTGATGGAACTCAAAACTTAATTAAACATACCTTAATGCATCAAAAAAAAACCATCAGTCACCTCTTAATTATCTTTAAAACCAGTTTATCCCTTCAATAACAATTATAATTATAATTAAAATATACCATAAAATTCCAAATACCAAACTGCATCCAGTGATAGATTATTTATTATTAAATAGTTAACATCTAATTTTATACGATTTTATTTGCATTTTTACGACACTGCTTGTTCATTTATTATTCGAATTTATTACAACAGATTTTAACTCGTATTGGATTCCAATAAGAACTATTATCGCTCATAACGACAGTATTTAAAGTTACCAGGGCCTTAATTAAATATTTGTCTATATCGATAAAAACAATGAAATCTGATTTGTCTAAAATTTTCCGCAAATGCAGTCCGCAATGTTGTATAGAAACAAAAGAAAGAAAACGTGTTTATTCTGCACAAACAAAACGCACATTACAAAAAAAAAAATACATAAAATGCACAGATACAGTATAGCCAAAAGCCCCGTATTCAGGTAAAAAAAGTATTACTATTTTGATAACAGGCTGAAATTCTTTCAATACTCAAGAGGTACTCGTTCATCGTCAACGTTCATTCGTTTGTTTCATTCTAGGGATTAACTTCAAATTCTACAGTATTTTTGGTGCTTTCCCGTTGGCCGTGGCCAGGGTTGGAATGGGCATCTAGAAGTTATGTGGGCATGAATACTTTTCACGTCTTCTGAAGTATCATTTCCGAGTACAGTAGCCTTAACTAGCCTAAGTTTATTTGAATGGGCATCAGGTATACTTTTTCCTGCATCATTCAAGTACATAATTCATCAACAAAGTTATTTAGGGACTGAATTACCTCATTTATTTATTCAAAACACGGGATTTTACAGTATATTTGCAGCAGCCAACTGTAAGTTCTTAGAATTTACGTAATGATACTGAAATGAGATCTTTTTTTTTCCCGGCACAAAGGCCAATGTTACGGTCAGCCAGTTACCTACAGTAATTATCTATCAATAACAACACGACCTGTCTGACGTCAGCAGTAATTAGTGCATAATGAGTACATAAGACGTAGTAGGACGGGCTCGTGGCTTATAATCACAGCCGCATAGGTCGATCTTGCAAGCAACGCTTGCCGTCAGTCCATGGATGGGTCACCGTCCATTACATAACGAGAGAACACTCCGAGCCTTGGAAAGCCCGCCATTTCGTCATTTGTAGGTCTTTGACAGTTAGTCAGAAGTTTAAGAAAAAGGTTTGTTATGTATTCTTCCAAGAGGTACGCCTCCGTAGGCATTGTGGGTTCGTACGCTTATTAATTTAAAATACCTATCCTACAGGAAAAGTTTTTATTCAGTGCGTAGGAACAGCTGTTTTTTTTTTGTATAACCGACGAAAAATTTCTGCGCTGGGGGTTCTAGAATGATATGCTGAATTCATGGTTACAGTTTGCGCACTGGATAAAAAAAACCTGTAAAGGTAGGTAGTACATAGCTGGCTAAATGCAAATATACTATATTCCTCCAGCTGGTCCTCTGCTCTCCTCTTACGGGATAATAAGCGTGATGTTGTGTTTTTGTTTTCAAAATATTATTTCGTTGGGAACGAAACATGCAGTTGCATTAGTACTTTTGTAGTTACAGATAAAACCCATGTTAAACAAAATATTTAGAATTCGTTTCCTGTTTTGCAACTATATTTTTGATTCGGATGCAATAATATTGTCCTTATTGGTTAAATACCTTAGGAATGGAGGAAGCCAGTAAAAGATATACTCGGTCACAATAATTTAGCTCCTCGTGTTGGGTTAGGTTAGGTTGAAAACAAATGTAACAAAAAAAAAATCATTCGATGACCGCAATGCCCGCAATCGGTCAGCTGTTCTTGTAAGTGTTGTGGAAATTAGATATTTTTCAAAAACCGTAACATAATAGTAGTTTTAGTATATGTCACAGTGTCATTTAAAGCTATGAAAAAAGTTGGAATAATGACATATTTTGTTTTACGTTTGTGTCTGATATCGATACCCCACACGAGGCTAAAGTATTGCCCGCAAATTTAAATTAACTCCGTATTAATGCTTTGTGTCATTTATCTAACAATAATGGCATCACCATGCGTCACTATGGCGAAAGATAATACCGTTGACGTACACACGTATCTAATTACATTAACTTATTCATGCATGAGGGAAAATGAGAGCAAGGACCGAGAGAGACGTAAGTTCACGTAAGGGGGAGCACTTCATTGATTTAACATCTTCTTTACTTACATATTACTCTTGAATGACGTAGTTTACATCACACTGCCTAAATAATTGAAAATAGGGCATTGCAACTTCAGGGGCTGTAGGTACACGGTACAAACAGATTCATTAAGGAAGAATTTGTCGAATTCATCTCTTGGGTAGTTTGTATTTCTTTGTATATAAAAATCTAGTTACGCAGGTTACATTATACGCTATACTCGGGCTGACAATTGGAGGGATATCAGTTTCTGGAAAAAAAAAGGTACGTAGTGGGTTGAAAAAAGCCAGCGTGCCTCGAATAGCACGTACAGCAATTGGTACTGTGCCTGATCCCTCCCCGGTTGTGTCGGATTGCCGTCCCATCAGACTTTGAGTTGTCCTTTCTGTTGCGTTTCAACCTGCTTCCTCTTGGCAACGGCTTTCTTAATCTTGATGAGGTAGGTCTTCCAGCAGGTTGGGAGCGAGATCCATAGCTTTCATGACACGCAGGATCTTTTTGCCAGTAACGAATCTGATTTGAGCAGCTCCATGGGAATCCTTAGCATGAGCCGAGTTTGAAAATATGTTCCTTTACATCGGTGATTCCGAAAGTGGTCCAGGTGTCCACGGAAGACTCGACAGGGATCTACGTTAGCATGAAAAAATATGGGGGTTTCCATCGTTAGATCTAAGCTTCAGATTTTTTGACGAGATTTGGGAATATGGTAGAGATGTAGCATCAGGTGATCTACCGAAACCAGTAGAATATAGAAAGTGGTCGACGAGACAAAAGTTTGGGAACCTCTGCTTTACATCATCAGTGGTCAGTTTAACCAGTTCGGCACACTGCGCCGGTGTGGCAGAGCTGATTGAAAGATACTCTTACCAGGTGCGTGTTTCCGAATCATGACTGCGACTTTAAATTTATAAACATAGAAGTCCAATTGTAGACTACAATACAGCGTGTTATCGAGATGAGAGATTTGGTGTAAACTAAGCTTTAGATTACACAAAGTCAACAATAAAACCCGTGGAACTGTAAACTCTCGTTATGTTTAATAACAACAGAAAGAACAATAATAGATACGGAAACTTTTATCAGCGTACACTTTCAGCCAGTCATATTATTATATTGTAAAGTATGCTAGAAAAAATGCACTTACAATGCACTCGAGTGGCTTAACAGTCTGTTTTGTTGAATTATTGGCATGGTAAAAAAAAATACACTGAAAATGCACAAGTTAGGAAGCAGTCTGTTTATTGTTTGACGTAATTCTACGAATAAGCCCACGTTCCCAAGGACGTAATATAATCGCGGCGGGATTTATTCGTGCGCTGGATGTTCAAGGCTCGGTGATGATAGGTAGGTAATAGGTAATAAGGGCTGTTATCCGCAACTCCACGTCAAAGCGCGTATTTTGCGTACGGGTGGGAGAATCGGTCCTTCAATCCATCCCAGCTCCTCGAGAAAGGCCAGCAACGCCTTGGTGTTGCTGACAATCTCACGTAGGGTACCTGGGTTACCGAAGTATTTAGCCCTGTAAGTGGCGACCACCGGGCAGTTTAATAGCACGTGCGCTGCTGTCTCGTCGTCCTCCATGCAGGCCTTGCACAGCGGCCTGTCTGTTACTCCTATGACAAAGAGATGTTTGTTAAATGACCCATGGTTTTTTTTTTTTTGGGTGGGAAATCATCAAATAACTTCTCCCGCTCTGGGTGGAGCGGGAGGGCGTGTCAGACTTTTACTGACTAAAACCCACCCGTGTTCCCTCAGTTGCCTGTGTGCCAGGGGCCGCGGACCCATGGTCAGTTACAGCTGCTGTCTTGGTGATGAACCAAGTATAGAGAATCTAACAAAGTAGGTACAGCCCGAGTGAATCTTGAAATGGGAATTTTGTATGGCTCTGCTAATAAATAACTACTACTGCCTCGACATAAACAGGAGAATCTAGATGCGCATAAAGATCGGCAAATGAAAGTTATGTAATCGTAGGAATGGTTTCATTTTTCTTTGTAGGTACATACTTATGTTTTGCTTTTTTTTAACCTTTTCACCGCCACCGTCAAGTATAGCCGACAAATGAAAACGTACCTAACACGCCGCCGTCGGCTAATTAAAACAAGAAAACAACATTTTAGGGTCAAATCAATAATAGTATTTTATTTAATAAATAATAGTTTAAAAAACTAAAAAACACGCTTTAAAAACCAAACTAAAAAAGGAGAAAATATTTAATTTTTAATTGAATTAAATTATTTTCTCCTTTTTTAGTTTGGTTTTTAAAGCGTGTTTTTTAGTTTTTTAAACTATTATTTATTTTCTATTTTTTAGTTCTGCTAACTACAAAAACGTGTTTTTTTTTCTCATTTTTTTTTTAAATTATTGAATTGTCATAGGTCCTCGACAAGTTTACAAAGTTTCAATGAAATCTGACCGTTTAAAGTGGGTCAAAATCGCGCTCAAAGAAGTCGGTTACATACAAACAAACATACAAGTGAAGCTAATATAAAGCGTGTAAAAAAAGCAATGATTAATTGGTTATCGATAAAATTTTGTAATCCCTATTCTTTTCTGTAGGTATTTGCGCTGAATTTATGGCTTGGCGTGGCGTGGGAGGGACGCATGCGTTTACGCTCTGGCGGTCAAAAGGTTAAGATTGTTGTTGTAGCTTGTGTTGGTGTTCTGGAAATAAATAACAATATCATGTCATAATTATCATCATCATTGGCAGTCTTGTTACACCCACTGCTGAGGATTCGACTCGTCCCTTTTGTAACATGCATCCCTGAGGGGTAATTGCGTAACACACTAAGTAGCAATGGATTTCATTTTGACATTTCAACAACATTAATTGCGTTTTTTACGTTGTTGAACAGATTTTTTTTCGAACATTATAATAAATGGATTAGCAATATCCTTAAAAATTATTCAGATTTTGATTGATAGTCTGATACATTAAATAATAATGATGCAGGTCAGTGCGAGTCTTTTCCAGGTCTTTGCCGCGATCATCTTTTTCACAATATCAAATGGATTGAGTTTGTTTTTTACGATATTAATGTTTTGAACTTATAAAAAGCAAATAGCAAGCTAATAATGTAGAGCTGTTTACATGTGTGGCTTTTATGCTTTTGTCCTGTTATTTTAATTAGGTATTTCATTTACGACAGATGTGATTTTTTTTGGAAGACGTTAGTTACCTGTTTAACAATTGAAAAATGACTTCAAAATAATGAAAATAATTAATGTGTCAAACCTTCGGGTCCCTGATTTTAAGAAATATATAATGATTATCTAGATAGGTAGTCTAACTTAAATATCTAAGTAGGTAATTGATGTATCTGGGCTAGACAAACAAAATTATAATTTTGCATAGAATGGGCACTAGGTATAGCTAAACATTTCAACTCGGCAAGAGACACGCCTTTAAAAACACAAACAAACAAGAATGCACGCAATCCTAGCAACCTTGACTTGTTGAAAATATAGCGTAAACCTTTATATAACCTAAACATTTCTGTTAACGAAAAATTCTTCGCAATAATTATTGTAAAATATGATATAAAACGGCTAAAAGAGGTGTGCAGCCTTGTAAATATGGCGCAGTACTAAAGTACGGATTCACATCGTGGTCGGTTCGACGATCGACGCGTGTGTCCGAGGCCGCTTGCCCAACCGTCTCTATTGCTCAAGGCATCTACACCGTGGTCAATTTTAATTATGTAACTGTTCCGTTCATAAAACGTAGTAAGTCACAAAAAGTTTGGTTTAGAAACAAAAAGTGATGACGGGTTTTCGACACTGTCCGACTTGGATACCTAATGTTTCTTAAAAAACAGAGGAAAGCTTAGAATGAGTATTGATCTGGACTGTCGCACACTGCAAACGCAGTCAGCCTTTACGGATGAGCCAATGGTGTCTAACTTTACACTGAGTTTATTCGTATCTTCAGTGATGGTAAATTTTCGAAATTGGTCACTGTTTGCGATACCTGCCACTTCAGCATATCGATATTGAAGAGCACTAATAACACTAGAATGGAACGACGCGGCGACGACGTGTCGAAAAGTATCCATTGCCCAATGCATCCATCCATTCGTTTTAATTATTTATCTTGGTCAATAAATTTGAAGAATGTTGAAGATTTGGTGTCTTTACTGCCTGCAGTGCAGGTCATGGTAAAGACAAATGTCAAATTCAGCACCCCCTAATAATAACATAGTATGGATCTCTACGTAAAGTTGTGCAAAGTAAAATATATTTATCGTTAGCTATAACAGAACAAAAAAAAAATGGTTGAGATTCACGTTAAGTTCTGAAAATCCTCATAGCAGAAGGCTGTGAAAATCCCTCCCTGTACAAAGTGATCGATAGCGACTTGTTCAAGATCATACTAGTCATGGTCAGATAAGTAGGCAATGGACACTGCATATACCCGCTTTTATGATGTGTTTTATTGTCACAGCACCGTGAGTACCGTGACTTTCACTATCTTCAATTTTATTGAGACATGGTTTCTATCCATATGTGTGATTGAAGATTCGCATTGACAGTTGCGGTATCTTAGTACCTATGGGTCAATACGTGCCGGCTTTAGAAAGCTTCAAGCGTGACATCAAATGTTGTTGAGAAAATCATCATTGTGTTACTAGAAAACTCACAATTGTTTCGACAGAAGCAAAAAAAAAAAGTATATAATTACTTTGTACTCTTTTATGCTTAAAGTCAAAGAACTTGACCGTATAGAGTTCACTGTGTTTATAATTAGAACAAAGTCCTTTTTAGTAACAATACAAGGAAAGATACAATTGATGACATGGCATTGACATTACGATATAAAGACGTGACTGCCACTCTGTAGTCATTGGATTAGAACAATGTCCACTAGGATCCAATGACAATGTAGAATACACTAAATGTTCTATTGATGGATTCGACAATTTTGAATTTAGATCCGGCGATGTACTGCCGCATTCTCTATTGTGAATTATTTTATTTCCGTAGGTGTGTTTTTGGCCCTATCAGAATACCAGCGTTGCGGTTTCAAATATCGAAGCATTATGCTGTGATATGTGTCTTTCTGGCTCGCATTTTTTTTTGGTTTTCATGATTTTTCTAGATTTAATTTTCTCTTTTATTGTTTGAATTTTTTTTCTTTCTTTCATACGAAAGATATTTATGTCAGAAAGGGAGAGAACTACAGAGATCAACCTGCTATGATCTTTACTTACAAGCATCGTAGCAGGTGGCCCAGCAGGCTTAGCGTGACGCTTTCTATTTCTACTCTACTGTAGAATAGAAATCACTTGTCTACATTTCTGGGTGAGAAATCGTCTACATTTCTCGTTGGAAAACTGTCAACAGTCTATACGCAAACGTCAATTTTGTCTACTCTTCCGACGACAAAACGCTTGTTTACGGTTCTCGTGCTAAGCCTGCTGAGAGGTATTTATGAAAAAAAAAACATACTGTGCCGATCCCAAATAAGGGGGTCCCAACCACGATGGACTGTCACTTATAATTTCGTCCATCATATTTAAGCCACGTGTAAACGCGTTATAAGTAACAATTCTGGTAATAACATTATTTTTATTGCGCAAAGGTGCGATAGCGCTTGCATTAGCATGACCTACTGCCGTCGCTTACGACGCATTATCAAATCTTCATTTATGTGAATATTCACGTCCGACCAGACGGGCGAACAGACGTTTGTTTATGTTTTTTTATATCGACCAACGTGTTTCAAAGTTCATTCGACTTATCGACCGGAATTAGGTACGGAGAAGCGTGATCGGTGCGTGTACCGACCGGAATCCTACTGGGAGGCGTGATCGGTGCGACGATATTAATTTTATAATCACATTGATAGTGCAACTGGTTTTTTCTGTTTACTGTGCGCAGTAGGTTGAGCTGATACTGAATTACATATTTCTTTTTTTTCCATTGTTGTTAGAAGTGAGGGTTTAATGATATACTGATATAGGCTGGTTTGATGTTTTGTACTTGGTTAATAATTTAGTGCTTATATTATTTTTCTGTCAAGGAGTCAAAACCACCTTAGTACAATCTTTTGTTTTGATTATTTAGATTTTGAAGGTTATTCGCGCATTATTGTGATTTAGTAGTTCAGTTGTATATCTAAACGTCTAAATAGAATACAGGCTGTTAGCAACATCGACGCATAATCTGTTACCATGAATTGAGTAGGTACTTACATGAAACTGAATTTTTCGTCAGTTATTAAAAGAAAATAGCTCGGCCGTAGCTAGCTGACATATAGCAAATAATTTAATTTGATGTTTTGTGCTTCGTAATGTTATTTACTTACCTACTATTGTACAGCATCAAGTTCTTATAACTTAACAGACAGCTGTGCTGCTGGGGAGTTTGTTGCGCCACTTCTTCTTCCCAGCTGAAGCACTGGGAAGTGGTGAAGGGCGGGCGTTTTGGGGGACTGTCTTATGTAATTTCGAGGTTCAAAAAGTCCTGCCTCTCAGCCTACATAGTTTGAATAAATGACTTTAATTTGATTTGTTTGATTGATAGATTTTGACCGAGTAATTGCAGTTTTATAGAAAACAGCGACGAAAAATTTCTACGCTTTGGGAGTCTGGAACCTTGTGCTGAATTTGTGGAAAATACGTGGCAGCCCTATATTTTCCTAGCTCTTGTTCCGCAGTATCTATCCATTGCAATGCAATTTGTCATTTGGGCCATCAAACTCAAAACTCAAACTCAAAGCTTTTAATTCAAATAAACCAATTACAGGCACTTTTGAATCATCAAGGTCAGTGAGTTAAAAACTTGGTAGGTACCTATGGAGAAGAACGGGTAAGAAACTCCATGGACACTCTTTTAAAATCATGATATTGTTACCAAAATTTGGTTACATCATTATGTTGAAATTATTAATGTGAGAACGATGTAAAAAAGACGTGCATATTAAAAGCGTCCGTAATTAAAACAAAAATAAAATAACAATTCAGAAATTAAAATAAGCCGTGGGACAAAGAGATGACCAGTCCCTACTGGCAGCGCCCGTTCACGATATGAATCAGCACCATTCAGCTCAACTATTTTGAAGGGAACTTAATGATCCAACACACATGCCACCACCAGCGAGACATTTGTGTGAGCATGACATACTCTCAGCTGCCAGGGCACATTGAAGTCAATGAAAGACGTACCCTGTAAATGTTAGCTTTATAGTGGGAACATAGTGCTCACACATATGCTATGTAATTATACAATACTAAAAGTTTGAATTTATACAATGCAAAGATATCTAGCTTTTACAATCTTCAGCAGCATCATCACCCTACCATCCCGTAATCACATCGGAATGCTCAAGTAATCATCAAACATCACGATTGGCACACTCACTAGTGCTCATAATCATGATCTGTAATGCTACACTAAGCTCGTCAACGCACTTACTTCCTACATTACATTTGTTTATTACGGAAGCCAGTTGCATAATAGTACCAGTCATTTTTTATGTTATCTTTGCTTCAGTTTTTGTTAAAAAATTCAGTCTTGGCGTTGGTGACAATGACGCTGGATATGGATACAACTTTGAATCATTTAAATAGGCTAGAAATAAAAACCAATGAAAACAACTCAAGTAAAGCAGGTAAAAAAGAAGAATGGATGGATATTGGATAAAAAAGAAGAATGGATGGATATAAGGATCTTTGAATGGAGACGGACAATCTGGTATAAATAGACTAGACTAGCAAATAATTATGTGTTATTAGGTAGATTATGTTGGAAAAGCATGTCCGAAAGATGCATATGTTATGCATATTGGACGGGTTTGTTATAGCGGAAGACTTATACTATGGATAGATATAGTAATGAACTTTGAAAATGCGCGGATGTATGCGGGCGGGCTCATACATCGTATGCATTGTCACGTTCTGTCACTTGGTCGTAGAGCTGTGCTTCAGAAAGAGAAACATTATCAATAATCTATGTGATATTTTTAATATTAACTTCGTACCCCTTTTTACGAAAATTACGCGGATGCGTATTAAATTTGGGACAGTTTATGTTTATATGGAGAAGGTATGCACTAGTAATAATAATAATATTATCACTATCATCCATATCCTGTAGCAATGTGTTGTCAAGAGCGATAACGTTTACAACTGCAACGATATCAACTGTCAATGTCAGTGCAATATAATCATTCATGATGATTGAATGGTTGGTAACAAAATCCTTTTTATCTATGTAGGTATTACAATAATGCTATAATATGTATCTAGTGTTTGCGTTGGTAATTTTATCGAAAACAATAATATTACTATTACACAATGTCAAAGCTAGTTCGAAATGATCATACCAAACTAATTGACGGATCATGACATGTGTATGGAATTATAGGTCAATTAAGTAATCATCCAAAAAAGTAGGAGTACTTAAGTATGATTTATATAGCCCAAGCGCTCGACCTTGATTTTTTTAAATCTATTCGGTAATGGGAATACATTAAAAAGGTCGCAGTGTCGAATACTGCAGAAACCGCAAAGCCTACCTGAAGAAGATTTAATAAAAGTATCAAAACAACATAAAACAGTGACTATCCATTCGTGATTTACAAGAGATTGATCCATTTAAATCGTTTTGAAAGGAAGACTAAATCAAGTCATTTTACAATCGCTCTTTCACTCGTCACTGGCATGGTTTGCTGCATCTAATTCAATTGGTTCGCGTAGGTATGTGCGTGACACATTTTTCACAAGATCCCCCTCGTGACCGTATCGCATTAGGTTACGGAGACAAATCAAGGTCATGACTAAATTCTTTCCTTTATTGTGTAAAACTGACGCTATCTTCCATTAGGACATAAATTCAATACTTATCGGATTTGGCCTCATAAGTGAGTTTGAATTTAGTTGAACAGGAAAAGTATATAATTATAACCTACTAATTCGTCTTACAAAAAAGCGCATGGGGAAATACTACAGATTACTGATGCTAAAACTTATAGGTAATCTCTTATAGCTGCCATTTTTTTTTTCATCGTCGGAAGGAACATAACGCCACAGATAAAAAAATATTATAACGGTAATATTTTGAATGAAACAAAATGGCCGCTTTGCAATGGTGATCCGTGCTAGAAGATTCATTACATAGCAAAAAGAAAACCGTTAAGGTTTGCGGGCGTTTTAACAATCGCGAATTGTATCGAGGTCGTATTTTTTGTTAGAGCATCTGAGTGATGACGACATTAAAATGTAATGTAGATCATTATTCTATGATACAGTTTTGCCTGCTAACTCCATGGTCCATGAATTGTGTGCCTCATTTGATAAAAGTGTAGAGGAAACTAGTTAGACATTATTTTTGTGAAAGGTTTTGGTTTTGTTGTTTTGCATTATAATATTAGGTACAGAAGATCCTTTGAGTTGTCTGTCTAGTCTCAATTTCATTTTTAGTCTACCAAGGGCTGATTTTTCAATAGTAAGATAATTTTTATCTAAGGAATAAATATGTCGGTTTGACAGCTTTTGTATAGAAAATATGCAAAATTGTCAGATTTATTCTTCAGATAAAAGTTATCTGACTATTGAAACATTTGCTCTAAATGAATAAATCTCAGGATAGCGACATAACGGCTGCTGTCATAAAAATCATGCCCCGGGGTGTGACTTGATGGTGCCAAAAAACGCTCTGTAGGAAAACACACCAACTTACTTTCATAAAAAAAACGATGATCTGTGATCTTCTAGGAAACGGTAGTTTTGGTGGTTGCTATTCTAAGATGTAGTGAAACCCCATTGACATCTACGGTAGAACAAGTTTTACGTGTACCTATATCTACCTACACAATACAGTTGAGATCATCTATTCTAAAGTGAATCACAATTTACAAACTTAAAACTGCGCATTAGCATCCAACTTCTTGGAATTTCCATAAATTTATAACACTTTTTGTATAATAAAATTTTCATATTGCAGTTTTTACGTCATTTAACTGGACTTGGGCGGTTGAATTCTAAAATAGGAACTTTAAAAATAAAAGAATACTTTTGACGTCATACAGACCATATACAGGTTAACTTTGAAACTTTTTGGTAATTTAAGTTTCAAATGAACGAGTGTCCTATTTAAAGCACATTATTGATGTATTTTTGATCATCGGTATATGAGAATAAGTCTGATTAGAATTATTTTCTACTCATCAGATTTTTGTGGTGGAAGCTACCTTCCACCACAAAAATCTGATGAGCAGAAAATAATCTAAAGTTATGGGTGTCGTAGAACTGTTTATGGGATTGAAAGATAGATAGTGTAGGGTTTTTACAGATTTTATAAATCCGTTCTTATTTTTATGAAATGGCAACACTGTTCAACTGTCAATTTTGTAGGGGTAGGGGTAGTTTATAAACGGGAGCATTTGGCCGAGAGAGAATCGCATCGAAGGGGCGCTCTCGTCCCCCAACCCCATTCGCGCCGGCGTCCCGCAGGGCGCGGTGCTGTCTCCGCTCATTTTTACGCTATTCACGAGCGATATCCCAAAAAGTAGAAAGGCACAGTTGGCACTGTTCGCAGACGACACAGCCATCTACTACACTGGGAAAAATCAGGACGCGATAGCCGCCACTCTCCAGACCACCGTCAACGTCCTTGGCGCGTGGTTTCGAAAGTGGAGGATCGACATAAATCCGGACAAAAGCCAAGCGGTTCTCTTTACGAAACCGTGACGCAACAGACCTGAACCCCCCGTCCCATCTCCTTGTTCAGCAAGCCTATCCCTTGGGAGAAGCGAGCCAAATACCTTGGTGTGACCATGGATCAGAATCTCTTCTTCGCAGAGCACATAAAGAAGGCGCGCTCACGCGCCGCCTTCGCTCTCGGCAGGTTACACTAACGCACGTAGCAAATTGTCACTCAAGTGCAAGTTGCGGATTTACACGGCATGCATAAGGCCCATCATGACGTACGCGGGTGCAATCTTTGCACACGCGAACCCCCGATTCATCCATAGGATGCAGACGCTACAGAACCGATTCCTCCGGCAAGCCACAGGTGCCCCATGGTTCGTTCAGAACGAGATCCTCCATTTCGATCTGAAAATCCCCACGGTCAGTCAGTTCTTGAAACACAACACGAAGCGTTTCTTCGATAAAGCCGAGAAACACCGCAATCCCTTGATTGTGAAGGCCGCCATTTATGTCCCCAGTAGGATTAGCTCTGTCCGACGGCCAAGACATGTCCTCACCGACCCAGACGACTCCATTACTCTCCTTCAGGAAAGCAATAGGGCCACCAGTACAGTTCGCACACACCGCACACAACCGTCATTCCGACCTCGCCGCCGAGGTCCTCGCGCCCCGCGAAGACCCCGAGTAATGGCGCCTAACGTCGAGACCTCCGACCGACCCTTGCTCGTTGAAGCGCCAGCCCGTGCCGCAGCTGAGCCAGTAGCTTTAATTTCCCCGATCAATAATAATAATGCCAATATTTTGATCCAGCCTGTCCCCAAAAACAGCTGTCCCCCTATCAGTGACGCCCTGAGCCGAGGCTCGCACCCCACAGGGGGTGCCCTCAGCGTGCAGTCACTTACTCGTAGTTTGTAATTTTTTCTAGTTTGTAAGCCCTGGCTGGAGGCGTTAAGTTAATTCTTAATGGCAGCCCCAGGAAAGCCCGGCTAAGCAGTCACGGCCTCTCAAGGTCAACTGCGAGACGCCCGACAAAAAAAAAACCGAAAGAGCTCAATTTGGTGTGAAGTAACTGTGGTGACAGTATCTGTAAAGGAAAATTAAAGTATCAGTATTGTATCTAGTGACTTTTATTATAATAGGTAGAATACTCTTTACTATTAAAAAATACAGAAATAGGTACATGTAGACATAAGATGTCACGTGGTGGCACAATGCCTAAAGACAACCTTTGGATGGGTGAACCATAAAAATCCCATTTGGTCTGTAGGAATCGTGTGGCGTCTTTTTAACTTTTTAATGTGGATTAATAGATTTAGCATCTTTTTCAGTGACTATGAAAACGATTACCTACTTGTTCCTCTAACTAGCTTGCACCTTCAATGCTTTGGTTTGGGATCCTCATGGTTCAGCAGACGACATTGTAGACACTTGCATGCTATAACGTCATCGTGGATCGAAATTTAAAAGCATCTTTATAGATATCATACTTAAAATCGAAAGTCAAAGCATTTATTTCTATTAGGCACACAAAAGGCACTTTTGAACGTTGAATTCACATTAAAATAGAATTGATTCTAGTCGCCCTTCAAAAAGGTAGTTTCAAATGGAGAAGAATGGGCGAGAAACTCCACCGTTACCTGATACTTCTGTGTGACCGTGATGCCATGAAGTCCACGATAATATCGTCACGATAGAAATTATATACCTAAAAGCGCACACTGCGCACATAGGACATATATCGCTAAAAATACAAATGACGATTGCGCAATCGTATCCTAGCAACAGTATAATTTCAACATTTAGTTTAAAATATTGTTAGTAATAGGAAGTTGTATAGAATTCGCAGTTTAAGATGTAAATGGTGGGTCAATTTGTCTTTTGGTACAAGAGGAAGTAAGTGGGGTTTTGATTTTGCCAAGTTTTTTGTTGAAGATGTTTTTTTTTGAGGGTGGGAAATCATCAAATAACTTCTCCCGCTCTGGGTGGCCCCCCCGCAACGACAATGCGGAACCCACTGGGGGGGTTGTTGAAGATGTTAACATTGAAGTTTTTGCAGAGTGCCCGAAGAATCTACAAGAATACAAGGTAGACAATAAGGGACTCGTGTCGTGATCCGGAGGTTTAAGAGTCAGCACAGACAGAACTCCAAAATACTCGAGCAATTTACTGGCTCCATTGATAATAGGACCGTATTACCATAACCTAAAGTAGACAATTGCATAAATATCGACACAGTCGGCTTGGATGCGCATGCGAATTGCAGCCAGATAAGGCTCGAGCCTGCGTGAGGATTTTTCCGTTCAGACAGAACGCGCTGCTTTTTTCCCAAAAAAAAAGGATATTGGTTAATTCCTAACTAAGTGTTAAGATAAACACCTAAGGCTATATACGCTGAGCTAAAACGTGAGGAATCCAGGACTTTGATGGTCTAAAATCGCCAAAACATACTGAGTTGGCTAATTTTTAGGGGAAGAGGCACTCAGCAAGTCAGGGACACATATATCTGTATATCTACAAGACACAACGATTTTAAACGTCACAGCACAAGAAGTAGTTTTTACTCATCTGATCGTCAAAAATGAGTAAGTGGGTGTGTCAAGTATTTTTTAGTTTTAGATATATTGCATCATTTTCATACCGTCATCATGACATGACAATTTGATGGGATAGAATATCATTAAGGCTCATTAAGCAGACAAATATATGCACCTCTTATATTATTTACATTCTTAACATCTAGGTACTCGTGTTGTATGGTCACGATGATTCGCATATAATACAGAAAGACTTAAAAAATCTGATAGAAGCATAATCAGCCTATGACGTTCCCACAGCTGGGACACAGGCCTGCTCTCTAAGGGAGGGAGTGGGCCATAACCCAAAACGAGGGCCCAGTGCGGGTTGGTAGATGTCACATGTCTTCGAATTTTTGGTTCTAGGACATGCCGGTTTCCTCACGATGTTTTCTTTTTACCGTTTTAAGAGCAGTTATTTTTTTATTATTAGCCATTACCGTCCCACTGCTGGGCGAAGGCCTCTCTTTTCACCTATCTCTGTCCAGAGCTAACAAGGACCACTCTTTACTAAAGGAGTTCAGCTCATCCCGCCATCTCTGTCTGGGTCTGCCTCGATGTCTCGCTTGGTCGTAAGTTTGGCCCATTGATCGTCTCACATACGGTAAATGTGTCCAGCCCAATTCCATTTAAGCATGGCAGCTTTCCGAGTGACATCAGTTATTTTCGTAATGGAACGGATTGTTGTATTCTTAACCCGGTCCACAAGTTTGATACCCAGAATCCTCCGTTCCATAGCTAAGAGAGCAGTGATGATGAAATTATTTAAACAAAGTAAAACACAAGCCTGGGTACGAATCCACGACTTAAAACTTGTAAGTCGTGGCCATTACCTCTATGGAAAGAAGAAGGAATACAAAATAGAAATGCAAAAAAAGGTGGAAGAAAAGACTAAGTACACTGTAACACAAAATAGTTTAAAAAACTAAAAAACACGCTTTAAAAACCAAACTAAAAAAGGAGAAAATAATTTAATTCAATTAAAAAGCTTGGGGTGCTTGACATTAATTGATTATAAAAATACCTCAAAAAGCACCCCACGCTTTTTAATTGAATTAAATTATTTTCTCCTTTTTTAGTTTGGTTTTTAAAGCGTGTTTTTTAGTTTTTTAAACTATTATTTATTTTCAATTTTTTAGTTCTGCTAACTACAAAAACGTGTTTTTTTTCATTTTTTTTTTTAAATTATTCAATTGTCATCGGTCCTCGACAAGTTTACAAAGTTTCAATGAAATCTGACCGTTTAAAGTGGGTCAAAATCGCGCTCAAAGGAGTCGGTTACATACAAACAAACAAACCAACAAACATACAAGTGAAGCTAATATAAAGCGTGTAAAAACAATAGTACCAACATTCGACATCTGTGTAGCGTACAATTCTGTATGAAAACGTTTCAGATGTGGTTGTTCGTTCTAATGAGATTTATGGACTGTAAACACACCTACGCTGCTGACAAATCAGGAGGAATCCAATTAAACTCTAAACACCAATAGAAGGTCCTTTTCATGGGAGAGCCGAAGGCTTTTTACCGCATTTAAACTAACTTCCGAAGGTTTTCCCTAATCTTGGCAAGGTTTTAATAGATGTCGCAACAGATGCTTTTTTGGTTGTACGACTGATGAATCACGTTGGTTGCCTGCAGGTGGTAATTGACCACTCATTGACAATAATTTTGATCTAAGAATGGTAGGTACGAAGGTCATTACACGCTTTATATTAGCTTCACTTGTATGTCAGTATGTAACTCTCCGTGGGTAATTTGCGCGCCTGCGGCCTTCCTTGGTTCTGGTAGCCGTTTCTCAGGCTCCCTCTCCGAAATCGAACTCTGATTCCCCGTATTTATAATATTTATAAATAATTATTTTATTATATCACGCTTTTATTAGCTCGGGTTGTATGTATGTATGTATGTAACGGAATCTTTGAGCGCGATTTTGACCCACTTTAAACGGTCAGATTTCATTGAAACTTTGTAAACTTGTCGAGGACCGATGACAATTTAATAATTAAAAAAAAAATGAGAAAAAAAAAAACACGTTTTGTAGTTAGCAGAACTAAAAAATAGAAAATAAATAATAGTTTAAAAAACTAAAAAACACGCTTTAAAAAACAAACTAAAAAAGGAGAAAATAATTTAATTCAATTAAAAAGCGTGGGGTGCTTGACATTAATTCATTATAAAAAAATACCTCAAAAAGCACCCCACGCTTTTTAATTGAATTAAATTATTTTTAGATAACCTTATCTCAGCCTAGCCTTCTTCCTACTAACTAAACTCCCAACGAAATTGGGGTCGGATTCCAGTATAATCGGATGCAGCTGAATACCAGTATTTTACATGGAGCGACTGCCTATCCATTACACCTCTTGGTAAAACTGGTTGTCAGACTTTCAGGCACCTGACGATCCATAACAGATAGCCTATACAGAATTATTTTTTAGTCACCGTCCAAATTTTTCAGGGTGATAGTACCCGTGAAATTGAACAACTTTCTCCAAGGAACATGGGTCGAAATATGAAAAAAAAAATCGGACCTCCCATGCAAAATCAATAGTTAGCTGGACGATTTTGTATGGGAGGTCCGATTTTTTTTTTCATATTTCGACCCATGTTCCTTGGAGAAAGTTGTTCACTTTCACGGGTACTATCACCCTGAAAAATTTGGACGGTGACTAAAAAATCAGCCTGTATACTACGTAACCGTGTAAAAAGGAAAAGTTGTAAATTCATAACAACACTTACAGTCCAATATCCAAAACAGTTAGTATTTGAATAAACACAGCATAAAAGTCAGCACAATAGCTATAAAAGTGTTTTGTGTGCAATAAACATTTCGGTATCAGACTGCATTAGTGATGTAATGTTTTGTATTACCTGCTGTTTGTTTTATTTTCAACTTAAGAGACTTGCATTAAATAGCTGAAGACAGAAAACACTTTAATACTAAAAAACCCCGAAAAATTAAGTAAAAGTGCTTCTCACAACCTGCACCCTAACATTATTTATCTGAATCTGAATAATTTTGATCAATATTGCTTCATATATACGTAAAAAATCTTTGCTCAACGACGTAACTAACGCAATGAATGTTGTTGAACTGTAAAAATGAAAGACATTCCTACTGTTAGTGTGTTACGCAATTACCCCTCTGATACCGTTGGTCTTCAATAGGAGCTTAAATTTCAGACTCTACGTCATTTAGTAAATAAAGTTATCTTTTATCAAATTGATAATAATAAGTTTAGGTAACTTTAATTACTTTAATCCCAAGTATCAAAACTATAAAATCTACAAGCTAATTGAGATTTTACCACCTGTGAAAGCGTCCATTATCTTCCACAGCTTTATTGTCATTGATAACAGCAATATCTTTATAATAATTGTTTCATACTGTTATATCGATTTTATTATATGAATTGTATCGAGTGAGTCACAGAATATCATATGAATCACTATCATTTTTGGGCGTTACCCCATTAACAAGATTAACTATTATAAGATAAGTTGTTTTGATCGGGATTTTTTTGTTTACCTTGGGGTTTTATGTAGAGCCTAAATGAAATGGTAATTATTTTATAATATCGTCAGTTTCTATATATACGACGACATTACAATCGTTTAGTGATGATGGGATTTACCTATGCAATTAACTTTGGTTTATGCTATTAGGCATTTTGCTTATCAACATAGAAGTAAAGTGTTGTTATTAAAACAAAAACAACAGTATAAACAGTTTCATGATTTCTTGAATTGCCGACACAGTACTGAATGGGTTCAAGGTTCAATGTAGTTTGTTCTCTTCGTTTAAAGGCATTAAATCGGCGATACATCCTACTTTATATTATAAATGTGAAATTTTGGATGTTTTTTACTAAATCACGCAAAATCTGCCGAACCGATTTCCATGAAATTTGGCACACAGATAGTTTACAACCTCGATTGACAAATCAGATTATTTTTATCCTGGTAGTACGTTCCTGTGGGATGATTTCTGACCTCCACGAGGGCGAAGCTAGAAAGTTAGATCAAACGAGAAAAGATTCAACATTCACGGCATTTTATGGTCAACTGGTAAACTAGAATGTCGCCTAACACTTTTTGACCTAACGATCTACAATGAACTCCTTTACAGGTAAGTAGCTAGAACAGAATGAACTAATAATCAAAGGTCAATAACTCTCCATAGACACCGCAATAAATCCCTGTAAGTAATGCTAATGAAGCTTAAGTGTCGACACATTTGTTCTGCCGATATTGACGACTATGATGACGGTTTGATCCATGTGATGGCCACGTGACATTTTAATGCATCGAGCATGATAGTTGTCACAGATAAAAACAAGTGTAGATAGGTGTGTATATATATCAATAATATGAATCAGAATTATCGATATATCTTGGTTTTGATGGTGTAGTATTGATTAGGACTTAGAAGGAATCAAAGATGCTGTCAATGGCGTCGTAAATTATTGACGTTCCGAGAGGTAAATTGTAAAACAATAGAAACTCAATCCTTTAAACTGTAGCCATACCAACATAATCAGCGTATAACGTGGTCAGTTCTGGGACACAGTACAGGCTTCCTCTCTGTGCGAAGGAGTAATCCACCATGCGGGCCTGTAAGCGATGGCGTCATCACTAACAGTCAGTTAATGGCTGTCACCACTAGTGGCCACTGGCCCATAGTTGCTGCAGCTCTAGTATATTTCTCCTCACACCATCGATGGCCAGTGTGGCCATCGATGGTGTGTCAGTACCACAAGCAACTTCACGGAGCATCTCGGTTACTGACTTCTGGGTCTGACGAGACTCCATCAGAAATCTCCCTTACTGCTTATGACAGTGCTGTGGACCGTCAGGCTTCGGCTACACCACCTTTAGCTTGTGTAATGATTTTCGCTTCATCATGTCGGATGGTCTGATTAAATTAAAAATAGATGGTACCCTATTTATCTCCAAACCTCGCGTGTAATTGTCATGGCGACTTCTCATTACTGTGATAGGTCAAATTATTATGTTTTTTTATCGCTGCTATAAATATCATGCAGTAATCACACGATGATGAGTGATCTTGAGTTCAAAATTAGGCCATCTTGCGTCATTTACTTATTATTTTCACCTTTGTCTATGTTTTTATTAATTTCTGTTTTGGGCGTGAAAACCACGTGAAGAATATAGTGTATTTGACCCGATGACATAATTAAATATAAGTTAGTTAATCATTCAAAGATAATGAACGGAATGTTTGGTTCAAACTCGCGAGTATTTCATGCTTATCGTTAACTGTATCGATATTATTATTTTGCTCGAGCTGGAACAATAGAAAGTTGATAGCACTTGCGCCAAGTTAGCAGATGATGAGAGTTGTTATTTTGATCTTTGATGATAAACAAATTATATTGTGATGACTGTGATGAGACAATCCATAGATGCAATGCATGCTTTATGAACTCTGAAACTGTACGCAATCTATGGCAAAAAAGGTCTCAGAAAGACCAACATGGTACCTTTTGAAAATCTCCACGGCTACCCAGTGCCAGAGAAAGCCATATGGTTTTATTAGATTCTTATATAGGTAGGTACCGACTAGAACAACCACAGCGGCCGTCCTTTGCATATTTGGGACCTTCAGCGGAACACATTAATCCCCCTCCTGCAAGATTAGCATGACCACCGTAGTAACAGGTTTTGTCCACGGAAAAATAGAGAAAAATGATAGATTGTAGAAAAAATGTAGCGTCTTAAGCAGGGGGAAGTTTAAACTAAAGGCTTAAACTATGCAAAGAATAACAGTCTTTATCTTCATAAAAACGCGAGTCTACGGGTCGCGCGGTGCTCAGGCAGAAGAGATGTTTAGTTGGTTATAAAGAAATTTGTCTTTTCTTGGTAGAATAGAGATAGAATTAATCATGCTTAGCCTGCAGGACTATACTCAAATTGCTCACCATGGGAAACAACGATTCATCGCCCCTGTACGACGTAACATCCCTAGGCAAACCACAAATAATCTGACATAAAACCAGTCTAGTACTGCATGCACACACCAAGTCACATGAGGTATAAATATTGTCAACGCGATGCACGGAAGCAATTCGCCATGGTCAGTGAAGCTATTGTATTTAATTGTAACAAAGATGGACACTGACAAAACCACTTGTCCGCGACTGATAAATTGTAACGATTTTTGTATAGAAAATACAACTATTATAAAGCATTTTGGTTAATTTTTTACGATAATCACTATCATAAAAATGGGTATCACCCATTGCATTTAATACTCTTAATATGTGCGAAACGAGTATTTTTGAAACGAAGTTCTTTTACGCGGCTTATGGTAGCAGTTGACTGGTAGAAATCGTCACAACCAAAAAGCGTTATGCTAATTTAGAGGGATAGCTTTCATGGTTTTCGAGGGTGCTAAAGCCGATAGTGAGGTCAAAATGAAAATCCAAAATGGCGACTTTATGAGAGCTAGTAAAAACTTATACTCTCTAGTTATACTCTCTCTCTCTCAACTCTAGGCTCTGCATTAAAAACGAGTATTAAATTCAGACTTTCTCTCTCTCTCTGTCTCTTTCTAAGTATTACAAGTGAGGGTGCATGCGAGTTTCCGTTCCCGACGGCGGTCTCCCGACCTCACAGGTTTTTTTTTTCCAAAATTGTTCGAGTTAACGTTATGTTCACTTCGTGCGTTCGTGATAGGCCTACTAATAGCATAGGTAAATTAAATGTGGTGTAGTATTGCCTAGTTTTTAAGTTGCTCCGTATTGCATGGACAGGTTGCTACATGTTGCCATTGCTCTAAATTGCTGGATGTAGTCGTGACGTCATAGTAGACGAGAATTAACCATGATGGAGTAGTTTTAGTCGGTCCTAGTCCAGGCCATGGTATGGAGCGAGAGTGCATGGGAAGCCATCACCTCCTTCTGCGAAGCAGTAATGCTCGCGAAGGAGGAGGAGGAGGGCGTGAGGGAGCGGCAATTCTTACGCCTTCGCGCCCCTGGTAGTCGCGGGCTTGCGGATGGCGACCAATGGGTAGCTCGCCGTCCGGTAAGGACCAGACCCGGGTCGACGACGCATTGTCAGCAATAATTGAAGGGGTCCGCTAGAGTCGATGCCTCTCAGGGTCGCGGATTTGTTCGAAAGAGTTACCGTGGCCCTGGTACAGGCAACTGAAGGAACGCGGGTGGGGTTCAGTCAGTAAAAGTCTGACACGCGCTCCAAGGGGCGAAGTCATTTGATGATTTCCCATCCAAAAAAAAGGCTACAGTTTAAAGGATTGAGTTTCTATTGTATTACAATTTAGTGTGACGATGGAATGTGGCGTGATGCTATTGTTTACCTGGCAGTGGAAATGTTTTAAATATTTGAATTCGAGACAATCTTAGTTTACGCGGAACGAATAATATAAACTGATTAACTACTTATTTTTTATACCTTTGACAATAATTAACAATTACTGAAAATAATAAAAAAAATAATCAGCATCGTCGTAGGTAATAAATTTATGTAAATCAAGCATTCAACATTATTTCTTGTTATTCTCAGTTGAGCTACTTCCAATTAATGTTCCTTGTTAATTACAATAACAAAAACACTTGTATTGCGAACCTTCAAGGCGTAAAACTCGTCTGAAAGTTCAAGTTTGGTGGCGCGTGCGCCGGTCGGTCGTTCAGCGGTGCGTTACGCAATATGGCGCCCGCATCCGTGCCCGCAAGTACACAATCGAATTATTTTCAGCAAGAGGAAAAGAAATAAATTGTAATTAGAGCATGGACTCATTTTTATTATGATGCTTCTTTCTTTAGAAAATCTGGATCAGATTGCCATTAGGCTAAATGGGTGTTTGATTACAAAATCTTTATTTAATTTCGTTTGTAATTAATTGTTTTTTAACTCTATTTTGTCTATCAGCTTATTTTAGCGTGACTGTATTTACAATGTTTATCAACGTACTTCCAAAATATTTTTACGATATCCTACAGATGTTTTATTTCGTATAACTTAATTGATAACAATGTATGTAATAGTAATTCACCTTGTTCGAAGTAGATAAGAATTCTCGGTAGGTAGGTAATCATTATTTTGAATAATTTTCCTTCTGTTAATTATCTTGAAATATAGTTTTCCTTCTGTTAAACATTTTGAAATATAGGTAAGTAATAAAATGCTAGGTACATCAACAACGCTTGTTACCAAAGCCAAATCGCAACTGATAACTTTGAGTCATGAATACCAAAACTAACAGGCTATTTTGTACCCTTTGATTGGCAAAATAAAGTCCGAAATAGCATGGAGGTGGGTATTTATAGGGCCTGATAAGTAAAAGCAAGCGATTCTTCCAAGATAACCGGTCCAACCGTGAACAATGTCAATGCCTTCAAACCTGAAACACAGTAAACCAGCCTAATAAATATCCATCAGAAGGAATTATTTATCGGTGATATTTGGAGAATGTCGTGATACTCGTGATTGAGTACAATTCCATCCGCATTTTTTTACATTTAGTACCATTTACCACCACCAACCAGCACCTGGTTCGATGGTAGAGTGTAATAGATATTTGTGAAAAAAAATTAACTTAGAAGTTCTTTCACAGAAACTGGTGGGTAGTTAACTGTCACTAAAGTCAACTGTCAGTCACAACAAATGGCGGAAAAAGGAAAAAAAGTGAAGAGGGGTGAAGTGGCTCCCACAGACTGGCGCGATGTGCCTTTAGTAGATCAATTTCCATTAAGTTTCATTAGAAATTGTTCTATTAGCGTCGCGTCGCGCCCGTCCGCGGGTGCCTTGAAGCAGTGCCTATACGAGAGACTTAGTGTGATGATGAGCCAGTGTACTAGGGCAGTCCGCTTACATACTGGATGAACAGAATACTACAGATGGTACTTATGCTTTGATTGTATGATTGAATGTAAAAGTCATAAAAAAAACCCAGAATAATAAAAATGTATCGCGCAATTCCTCTATATTTGTACCATTCTGGGATTTTTAGGGACCAGACAAATGTGAGTGGAAACGCCGCGGGAGGGGACGCCCTAAGATGACATAATAGTGACCTTATTGGTGATGTTCCTCAAAGAGGTCAGGCGACCGGCGTGCATCTATGACCACATAACCGAGTCAAAGGAGTATATAACAATGAGGCGTTCCTTATTTTTTGCTTATTTACATGTTACTGGAGTGAATTCGCAAAAGTACTATTGTTTATAATATGTTACAAATAGTGATCTTTGTTGTGTGCTTTAATTTTGATTTTGCGTGTGTGACTTTGCTATCGCATTAAGGTACCTGTAAGGATAGTTTAAATAAATAAATCTACATTTAGACAACACTGGAAGCTCTTAATATTTTTATCACGATATGCTAAGTTATGCTATCGGATATTCGGATGCATATTCACCTAAAGTTGGGATGTTGGCTGACATGGAATGCGCTTTTGTATCGAAAAAGTCTTAATTTAGGTAAGTAATTTGTTTATTTTTGTTTTAACTAATACAGTACATATACATATTTGTATCGGGTTAAGCATTAATTTTAAATTAATACTCATCTGAATAGTTATGCAATCAAGAATCCCGGGGTTTTTAATAAATATTACAAATAATTTATAAAGCCGCTTCCATACTTTCATAGCTAAAAATTATGTTCAGGTAAATATGCATCCGAATATCCGATCACTGGTTATAATGTAGCAATATTAAACGTGAATGGAATCGTGAATATTCCACTTGAATGGAGATAGTTACATTTTACATTACTTTACTAAGTAAATACCTACTTATTATCACATTTGCGAGTACCATAGTAACAGATTTCTAATTAAAACTCCTATGAGATAACACAGACACACACTATCTCCCACTTCAGTCGGAAGTTGTAATCGCAGCTAGTATATTGTTACATCACTAAATATTAAACTATGAAACGGTTTTATACCATATTAATGCGATTATTTCAGTTTTTGCAGTTGTAGATCAAGGGCGGAAGATTTTAGACGAGCGAGGTAAGGTAGGTACGGTCTGCGACTAGCGATGACAGGCGGTCGGATAAAGCCGGATACAGTCAGGCTTTTTGATTGCGTGTACGGCCAATTTATATGGTGTCCAGCCTGTCCGGCTTATGTTAGACTTTTTAAATTTGTTTTTTTTTTACATTTGCCATGTGTTGGTTTCCGCTCCGCCCACCTTACCTTTGTATCGCTAGCGCAAGCGAGCGGAGTAGCACTGGCCATAATAAACAAGACTGATTCATAAAATATTTTTGTCGGTTAGTTAGAATTTAAGAAGGTTTTACGGTAAAGGATAAAATGCCTTGTTTTACTTTTTTTTAAATTGTAGTGTTATAGTAAGACTAAAAAATTAAGGGTATCCGGCCTTTTTAGCCAAATGCTCGGTATACAGACTGGTCTGTCCGGATTTTCGGTTTTAAGACCTGGCAACCCTATCTGCGACAAAAGTGGCATGCTGACGTTTCTACGGACGTAATAAAATCGCGCTAGGAATTTTTCGCTCACTGGATTTGCAACACATTGCTTAACGCCGAGATTTGAAAATCGAACTGTAGAATACACTGTTCTATTTTCGACGCGCTGTGGGCTTAGCATGACGTTTTCTATTTCTACGAAGAATAGACAATGCTTTTTCCATACAAAGTGACATTTCGTTTCTCCATTTTTGACATCGCAACGTAGATATCCTTCTACAATCTGTCATTGTGTCTTTCGTTTCTAACGATCTTTGTCTAGGTCCTTATAAATGTAGACCATTTCAGAAGAATATTTCTTCCCAAACTGTCAAAATCACACTGACAACAAACTTTCTACTCGACGGCCACCAACTATGAACGATTATCTACAAAATCATGATTCTTACCGATAATTAATAGAAATACATAGCTATCTTCTCCTAATATGCATCATCTAGTTAATAGTCATGTCTTTTCTTCCGTCGACAAATCGGTGCTCGTGCTAAGGCCTGCGAGCCTGTAGCATTAAATACGTCCCTTAATAATAATCATTACGATCTAGTCTGTCCCTTGGTGCCAGAGGGCGTCGCTGGTAGAGCCAGCGACGCCCTAAGCCGACTGCCGAGGTCCGTACCCCACAGGGGTTGCCCTGAGCGAGCAGTCACTATAGTTTTAAGTTTTTAAGCCCTGGCTGGAAGCCTTAATTTATTAAGGTTACCAAAGACAAGTCCAGTTAAGGTGAATGCGCAGTGGTAGACCGCGAAATTCAAATTTTCTTACGTTTTTGCAATTTTCAGGTCAGTATCAGGTTGTATCCTGAACAAAATGTGATTTGCGAATATAACAGGTATGTGTTTACAGAATTTAGTCATTAGAATGTCTAATATATCTCTTATAAGTTAGATTTCTTCCACAAGCACTTTTCCATGAGAAATTTGTTCTTATGGAACAAATCTAACTTAGAAAGATGTATTATTGATTCTAATGATTATAAATCTGTAAATACGTACATGTTATAGTCGCAAATTATATTTTGACACTCACCTGAAAATTCCAAAAAACGTAACAAAATTTGAATTTCGCGCTCTACCACTGCGCATTTACCTTAAGTTGCCGACAACCTCATAGGTTGGCCTGCGAAACGACACTCCTAAAAAAAAACGACGACCTGAGATGCACTCTGTTGGATTCTCAATGCTCGTTTCAACAACGACAGTTGAAAATCCATTTTATTACGTCGGGGTGTACGTCGACTAACACTGCGACTTTTTACAAGCTATTATTTAACTTGCAAGGTATGTATGTAACTATATTTGTTCGGGTGGAATCTTGCAACTCAATTTTGAAGCAGATATCTTTAACCGATTGAGCTGAAATTTTGCATGCATATGTATATCGCGTGACAATGCAATATTATGATGACATGGAGCTGATATGATGCTGCAGCTAGAAGGTGGCTATCGGAACTCCGCAATAAAACCCCAACCCCAACGAGTTTGGGCTCGATTGATTCGTATTGACGAGTACTTTGATCGTTTTATCCTATATGGTAACCAGGGTCTGATGCTGGAGCTGGAAGTTATCCATAGATACATAACACTTTGAGTACTCAAAACAACACATAGGTATGTGTGGGTTCTACGAATTATTACGAGCTACATAACGGAAAAGAAATAATTCAGTGACAATTTAAACAATGAATATGTAAAATTAAATAAAAACAAGCTTTTATTATTACTTGTTAATAAAACGAACTAAAAAGTTAAAAATATTTTCATTTTCAGTCATTTCAGTTAAGTCTGAATGATAAACTCGCCCTTGAATCCACTCGCAACCAATACACTTATCTTACACCTACCTACTCGTATTATGCAACAAACGTAAACATTTAATAACACGCCCGCACGCTCTTTTATCTCAGAACTTTTATCTACTATTCTACACGCATTGTGCAGTACGCGTCTTGCAATTATTTTATTCACTAAAAATTTAAATAAGTAAAGGTTATTACAGTGTACACGAATATTTAAATGATAAATCTCTAAAACGAATTTAGAATACCCAAAAAAATATTTCCATCCTTTTTTTTGTATTTAGAATAAGTTGGATTTTATGATAAACTAATATGGTATATATTATAATGATATAACTAATATCTCTACCTTCTAAATTTCTTTTTGTGTGCCCGATTGGTGTCCACGATTGTCTTTAAGCTAATGTTTACCACCTAAGCATATTATATACATTGTGGAATGCAATAAAGTATTGAGTACAATATCATGTGCAAATCGATTCAAATACCTTTGCAGTGATTAATTTCCTACATTGTATCATTACGACTCATAATATACGTGGCGCGTGTAGATACCTAATCGTTGTATTACAATGTGGCGTAAGAGATAAAATTATACGTAATTTTCACTATAAACTGTAGGTACAGTCAACCTGGTAACACTTGAATTACGAAAATCACCCTTACTGCCTCGACATTAAGGCACTGTCAATGTTAAATTGTTCCCACGGATATGGGGTTCACTGTACCTATTTCATGTTTGTGTAATTGAGTTCCTCTGCTTATCTTTAAAACTTGATATAAACCGGAAAAAGAATAACTATTCTTTTATCTTTTAAGGAAAATACACAGAGCAATACTGTTCGTGAGTCATTGGAAAAGTGTTTGTTCAGTCATAATCGGATATAATTATGATTAAGAATTGAAAACTAACCTACGCAAGTAATGGGTGATTCATTTAGAGATACTTTTTTCAAAAGAAAAAAAATCTAAAAATATCAATTTTATCAGGCTATCTTTTAATCATACAAAAGAACCATTCGTTAAATTTATTCTTTCAATATTATTTCTTTGAAATGTTGACCATAACTGCGGTTTATATGGTCCATTTTGAAGTGGCCGCATGAAATTTAAGTCAACACTATGATGTTCAGGAGATTTGGTACCAACAAGATGGCGCTACGGCCATACAGTTTGTATTGCGAGGACCATTATTGCGCTGCATATTTAATTTTTCCGCTTCGGAGAGGTGAATTAGCCGTGTAGACCGCTGTAGATCTGATCTGATGATATCACACCTCTTAACTTACTGCTTTGGGGTTATTTAAAGTCCAAAGTCTACATGTATGAGCCGGATGCGATTGAAGGATGGGATGGGGGGCAAGGGATTTTTAAAAATCGAATGGGAAGATAATGCCAGTAAAATTTAAAAAGAACGTCGCGGCAACGTTGCCGTACGTATGCGTTTGCATGTAGCGATGCCAAAGGATTCCCTGCCTTACCGTGCCGCCAGTGTGCGCAGGCCCTAAGACTTTAATAATACTAGTCTACGCGCATGTACCAATAAGCATCATTTAGCTACGAGTCTACGACGCTACGAGATACGTAGCCGAACGTAGCAACCCCAAAAATGTCACTTGAATTTATCTACAACCTCACAAACATTTCTATAACACTTTAACTTGTGGCTCTAACAAGTTAAGGTGTTGTAGAAATGTGTGTGAAACACAGTTTTTAAATAAATTATATTAAACATTATGGATGAATTTCGACCATACGTAATTTAAAATGTAATGTATTTCAAATGCATTATATAAACATATTGGCTTCTGCTTCTTCCTTCTTCATAAAATAGAAACTTTCACTGTGCCAAATTTCATAACCTTCCGTCGCCATTATTTTCGTAAAGAGGGGAAAATAGTTTTTGGTTCACGTATTAAATAACATATACTAGTGGCCGCCCGGAGCTCGAAATTCGACCATAAGCCCTGTAAAGTTGTCAAAATTGAGATAGTACCGGTTGCCAGTTCACAGTCGATATGGCAAATTTAATGTTTTTTGTGTTTCGTAATGTTAATTACCTACTATCGTATAGAATCAAGTTCTTCTAACTTAACAGACAGCTGTGCTGCTAGGGAGTTTGTTGCGCTACTTCTTCTTCCCATCTAAAGCACTAGGAAGTGGTGAAGGGCGAGCGTTTTGCGGGGACTGTCATATGTAATTTTGACGTTCAAAAAGTGCTGACTCTCAGCTCAGCCTAGTTTGAATAAATGACTTTTGATTTGATTTTTTGAGTCATTTTAATTTGAATCCAACATAATAAAAAAAATAAGCTTTCTGCACCATTTAATATAAACTTTACTTGTGCCAAATTTCATGCTCCTTCGTACGCGTAAATTTCGTAAAAAGGGGCACCCACTTACAAAGTTTTTGTTTCACCTATTAATATATAGGTTCCTGTAAACCGGTTCAAAAAAAATTGAAAAATTAAAAATAAACATTTGATTCATTCATTCACTTTAATTTCTGATAATTAAATGCACTTTGTTAATAAGTGACATACTAACAACTTAAACAATACTGGTTATTAGTTAGTTACTTCTATAAAGTTTTTAGTAACGAAGTTCTTAAAACTATGTTAGTATTATAAACAGAATGTGTCATCGAAACATAATCAGAGGTCACAGTAACTTTTAATAAAGTCCTCACGTAATGCTGGTTAAGTAAATACATAAGTAAATAATATGTAGATTGCCAAAAACGTGTGCCACACCTGCATAATAGATATATATTATATATAGTATATTATATAGTATATTATCACGTTTTCAGCAATGTGGCTAGAAACACGACACCTACAACATAAATATTAATACATTTTCGCGAATGTTGATACTGACAGGGAAAATTGTTAATAATAATTTATACGATATTCATAATAAGTGATTCCCTCGAATGATAACTTATAGATAGCAACTGATATCGGGCTTATCGTACTTTTACTCCCTAACCTATTTGAAGGCACGGTAAACTCTGGTTGTTTACTTACTGAACCAAGCGTGGGAGAGTTACTATAGGAAATTATATAGGTCGCAAAAGTAAGCAGTTTCAGTCAAATAGCAGGCATAATTAGTATCTACAAGATTTATTTTCTCTGTTTTCACGACTATGCTAATACATACAGAGAAGCAGAAACGACGACGTGCAAACTGAAAACATGAATTCATCACACATGATTCTAGACCGCCTAGCGTAGAAATTTTTCGTCGTTTATAAATATAAATCAGGTTAAGCTACCCTTACCACGTCTGGTCCGTGGATGAGTGACCATCTTTATATACCAAGACACCCCTCTCTCCTGCCAGGGGTGCGGGTCTGCCAGAGGTACGGGTTGTTCGAAAGAGATACCGTGGCCCCTGGCACACAGGCAACTGAGGGAACACGGGTGGTTTTTAGTCAGTAAAAGTCTGACACGCCCTCCTGCTCCACCCAGAGCGGGAGAAGATAAGCCGTTGGTCCCGGCTGTCATTCGTGGATCTTTGACAGTCGTTACGGGTCGTCAGAAGCTCGAAAGTCTGACAGCCAGTCTTATTAAAGAGGTATCGACTATCGTATTGCCCAATAACTGGGTTGTGGAGGTCAGATAAACAATGGCTATGTAAAATACTAGTATTCAGCAGCATCAGGTTAGACTGGATGCCGACCTCAACATAGTTGGGAAAAGGCTAGGCAGATGATGGTATGCCCAATCATCGGTTGATATTGTTAATTGAAACTAAAACTTGTTAGTAATTAAATGAAATGAACCATGAACCCTGAACCCTTTCGGTACGGGCACGCTCAGCACAATTTTCCTGCATTTTTATTGTTATGTTTATTGTTTTTTTTTTTTTTTGTGTTTGTTGCTGTTCTGTTGTGTCTGTGTCGAATAAATGTTTTCTATTCTATTCTAAATGAAATGTTTATTTATGTAAGTAGATCTTATATGACACTTATACACGTCAATATTTTGTTGCTTATTTTTTTTTAAACTAGATGGCGCCCGGCATTTCCTAGCTGACTGTTCCCTGAGAAGAAAAGCCGAAACAAACTCAGAGGTCATGGTCTCTTTTAAAGTCCAAACATTATATTATTTGAATTTTATATGAGTCTAACAATTCAGGGCAAAGTCTGGAAGGGCCTTTTGAAGAAAAAGCCATTATAGCTTTGAGCTGACCTGTCCAGTATCAGTACATTTTTGTTTTAAGTATATGAACGAAAAGAAAAGCAGCTGTAATTATATTTTAGCAGTAATTTCGCGGTAAACTGTTGACGAATATGGACATAATACAATATTGCTTGATAGCGTAAAATAGCATAATACAATATTGCTTGATAGCGTAAAATAGCGAAATAGCCTGATAATATATAGCCTACTCTATGACCAGACATTTAAGGTATATTTGTGTAAAATTTCAACAGAACCTTTTCAATCGTTTTCTGCCAATACGGAACATAGATACCAGAATTCCAGACAAAAAAACAAAATATCAAAAACTACCTACATTTTCGGCATCAGAATCGTTCCCGCACCTCGTACCAATTACTTTTTTTGTTTTCAAATACCGGATGATTTTTTTTACCGTCTGGAAAAAAATAGGGGTTAATAGGTGAACGGAGTAGAAGCCTATGGCACGGAAATTTAACTTTTTTTTTAAAATTCTAAAATGAAATTAACCAATCAATAAATACTATTACTTATTTGTAGTAAACTTTTCATATAAAAATTAAAAAACAATAAAAAATTATAAAAATTCCGTTATCGACACAATGTTGGAAGACGTTCCTCTGCACTGTCTGCGGGACATGTACTTCCAGCACGACGGATGTCCAGCTCACTACGAGCGATCTGTGCGCGCGTATTTAGACAGTGAATTCCGTGATAAGTGGATAGGTCGCTGGTGGACCTGTGAACTGGCCGGCGAGATCACCAGACGTAACGCCGTTAGACTTTTATTTGTGGGCTGAACTAAAACGCTTAGTGAGTGATTGTTATAAGAATTTAACATCAACAGGTTTGTTTACATTTCTATCAAAGCTTTACTGACCTTACAAGACGTAATTTATTTGGTTTACGGTTTCAAGACACGCGTCACTGTGTATCAAATTATTATAAACACGCGCAAATGTGTGCGTGACTGTGTAGGCATCAGCTGCAAAGATGTAGAGCGAAATTAATGCTAGTGTCTCGCTCACACTATCGTCATGCTCCATTCATGGGCCATCGCAGCTTACGCCCATTTACTATTACCTATTTTGCGTATTATTCGTTTTACGCGAGTGCCGTAGGATGTATTCTTTTTCATGTATTTTAAGGATATTCGGAACTTTTTCTATATCAATGGTACCAGGCAAAGGTTAGCGTATATGAGTTCTATTCTACTTACACAACATGTCATATTGTTCTCCAGACGCTAAAAAAAATCAGCCGGTATATTCAATTTACTTACCTACGTCGTGTGCTACAGTACGTCATAAATCGTAACTATTTTAGTTACCTATACTATTTTTAACCGACTTCAAAAAGAAGGAAGTTATCAATTCAACATGTTTTTTTTATGTTGTTCGAGCATAACTCCGTCAATATAGACGGATTTGCAAAATTCTTTTTTTGTTTGAAAGGGGTTTATTCCGAAATCATTATCATAATAATATTCCCACTGCTGGGACACAGGCCTACTCTCTGTGAGAGGGAATGGGCAGTAACCCACTACGCGGGCCCAGTGCGGGTTGGTGGATGTCACATGTCTTCGAATTTTTGGTTCTAGGACATGCCGGTTTCCTCACGATGTTTTCCTTCACCGTTTTGAGAGCAGTGGTGATGAAATAATTTACACGAAGTAAAGCGCCTGTCTGGGTTCGATCCTACGACCTACAACTCATAAGTCGCAGCCGTTACCACTGGACCACCACTGCTCTCCGCCTTAGTCCGAAATGGTCCCATTTAAATTTTCTTATAGATCTGATGATGCGTTTCGGAGACAGACCCCGGAACTCTTCAAAAAATAACAGCAAATCAACCGCAATTGCTGCTATCGCATAAATATGCATTGTTTTGACCCCAAGGATGATGAAATTTGAAATTGGTGTGGGGTAGGTACTATAACTAAAAAGTGAAAAATAAAAACTTTTTCCAAAAAAACAACAACTGACTTCCGGAAAAACACTACAAACTGGAAAATAACTTACTTTAATTTCGGAAGGCTGTGACAATTTTTTTTTTCCGGGGTCGGTTTTTGTGTACTTCAATTTCATAGTAGGTAACTTTAAATAATTAACGCATGGTTTTGCTAATTTGCTTAGTAAAACCAGCATTAATTTGTGCGCAGATTGTTAATTGTATAAATAATTAAAATTAATTATTTTCTGTACGTAAATTTTTTAGTCCTACGGCCTAGCCGTGCTAAAATTCTTTCATAAAATTACCTACTTATTCAGATTTTATCTTATTTTTATGTGAGTAATTAAAGTAATTGTTGCAAAAATAACTTTGCGTTGGTTTAGGTAATAACTTAAGATCCGGTACCTCATTATTTACGCAAGATTATGAATTAGTTGTGTTTATGTTAGGAATGGGGTTCAGTTGAGACATTGCCACCACATTTAAATCTATGGTTCACTTCGTTCAAAAATGCAATGGTTGGTGATAGAATCCACGACCTCTCTCTCGCTTTACTTACACCACCTTAGCTAATCGACTTTGATGTTTTATGATTACTGGTGGTATCGTGGCTCGAAATTCGAGCATAGCTCATTTAATACCATATACAACAAGTAACAAATTAGCGCAAGACCTCATACACCCCAATTAGAGTATTGAGTTAAAAGGATAATACGAAGACCAAAACTATTGATTTTTAAAGCTAACTGATATTATTAAGAAAAACGTGTCGACCCAAGCATTACTTTATGCATTTAAAATTAAGTCTTATTTTTTCTAAAATAAGATTGAATTTTCTTTGACTCGATCAGTGGTAGGTATGGCAAAATGCATAAGAAAATCAAAAAAATACTTATATTAAAAGTTACTGAAATTGATTCAGTAGTCAATTAGGAACAAACTACTTTCAGGTTTTGCGTCCATTCTGTCATACCTTGTATATTTCTAATGCATTATTATAAAAATAATAGTTTAAAAAACTAAAAAACACGCTTTAAAAACCAAACTAAAAAAGGAGAAAATAATTTAATTCAATTAAAAAGCGTGGGGTGCTTTTGAGGAATTTTTATAATCAATTAATGTCAAGCACCCCACGCTTTTTAACTGAATTAAATTATTTTCTCCTTTTTTAGTTTGGTTTTTAAAGCGTGTTTTTTAATTTTTTAAACTATTATTTATTTTCTATTTTTTAGTTCTGCTAACTACAAAAACGTGTTTTTTTTCTCATTTTTTTTTTTAATTATTGAATTGTCATCGGTCCTCGACAAGTTTACAAAGTTTCAATGAAATTTGACCGTTTAAAGTGGGTCAAAATCGCGCTCAAAGGAGTCGGTTACATACAAACAAACAAACATACAAGTGAAGCTAATATAAAGCGTGTAAAAATATTAACTTTCACCACTCTTCCGTATAAACTTTAACTGTGCCAAATTTCATACTCCTCCGTACGCGTGATTTTCGTTAAAAATTGGTACAAAGTTTTTGTTTCACATATTAATACAGGAAAAGTTTTAATTCAGAGCACAAACTGTAATCATGAATTCAGCATATCATTGTAGACCCCCAGCGCAGATATTTTTCGTCGGTTATACAAAAAAAAAAAAACAGCAGTTCCATACATTTTTACTCCATACACTTTTCTATGAAACAGCAGATTTTATTTTGGTAAAACCGACTAAAAATTTCTTTGCTGGGGGGTCTAGAATGGTATGCTGAATTCATGGTTAAAGTTTGCGCACTGAATAAAAACTTTTCCTGTATATACAGGTTGAAATTGAAAACATGCGACAAACCGTAATGGGAGATTGTACTCATCATTATGAACAACTTTTACTAAGGGACCAATGATGCAATCGCAAAAAAAACAGCTGTTCTCTACATTTTGACGAGTTATGCGAACATAAATGTAGGGAACAGATGTTTTTTTTTTCGCGATTGCATCATTGGTCCCTTAGTAAAAGTTGTTCATAATGATGAGTACAATCTCCCATTTCGGCTTGTCGCATGTTTTCAATTTCAACCTGTATATGTATAGATGCCATTCAGCAGATTTCACCCCTAGCATTCTGTTTATGGTCAGTCCAGTCGTGGTGATTGGTAGCTTCACTATGTTGATCTAAAGAGAGATCTATATACAGTATGACTTTGAAGATAATTAATAAAATTTTAGGGGTGTTCTCTTAAAAAAATGACCTTCATAAAAAGTCCAATCGGGTACCTTTACATGGGAAGGTCGATTGCTTTTGGCGAATTTTAAATTGGTCCCTTAATATAAGTTGTTCATGTTGATGGGTAGAACACCCCCTTAAATCTTGTCGATTGTTTTCAAAGGCGTGTATAATATTTAGTAGATCATTGATGTGCGTTCGACTTGTGTTTTCGAGAATACGGCCGCTAGCATAAAGGCTATTCACTAATTATGGACAGTATTTATTTAATACTAGAGAGGTGACACTCGCTTAGGAAGGTAAATGTAGGTAGATACGAGACAAACAGCAGTATGCATAATCAGCCTATAACGTTCCCACTGATGGGACACAGGCCTCCTCTCGGTGAGAGGGACTGGGCCGTCTTCCGGGCCCAGTGCGGGTTGGTAGAATTCACATGTCTTCGAATTTTTGGTTCCAGGTCATGCCGGTTTCCTCACGATGTTTTTCTTCACCGTTTTTGAGAGCAGTGGTGATTAAATAGTTTACACAAAGTGTAGCGCCCGTCTGGGTACGAATCCACGACCAACAACTGGTAATTCGGGGCCGATACCACTGGTCCACCACTGCTCTTCCAGCAAATAGCAGTAAATAATAATTAAAACGCAAAGGTATCATTCGTGCTCAGTTCCACGTGCCAACGTTAAGACCGTGAACTCTAAGAACTCTAAGTACTACTCTACCAGACAAACTGGCTGGCTAATGGCAAACTGGCTTGTATATATTCATAATATACATCTTATTTAAAATTTAAATACTTGGTCGTAATGACAGTCATTGATGATTGTCTGATTGCGCTTGCTTCATCAGGTTATGCTTCTTAAACAACGTGTAACATAATTAGAGTGTTGAGTTAAAAGCATAATACAATGACCAAAACATTTTTTTTTATTGCTAACTGGTATTATTAAGAAAATGGATTCTTATAGCCTTGAAATAAGGTTGAATTTTCTTTGGTTCGATCAGCGGTTGGTATGGCAAAATACATATTTAAAAAAAAACCTATGTTAAAAGTTACTGAAATCGATTCAGTAGTCAATTATGAACAAACTACTTTCAGGATTTGACGTGTGCTAGCTGACATATGGCAAATAATTTAATTTAATGTTTTGTGTTTAGTAATGTTAATTACTTACCTATTATTGTACAGAATCAAGTCTTCTAACTTAAGAATTTAATTAGCATGGTGGTACACACTCTATGGCACTTGTTTCTAGATTAAAAGTTATTAAATATCTATAGTTTAAATACCAGTCCTGTTCCCCGGTTGTATGCTTCACTTAGCGAATAACTTTGTTTGACTTCGATACACATCTATAAACAGAAAGAGTAAAAATTAAATTCAAGATCACGGTCGAAAGCGCACTAGTTCGCCTTGACAGCCATTTGAGTATGAAATGAGCATTTTGAGCATGATGAATAGACACAGGCACGCCCCCTTGCCACTTCTGTTTTTTTAATTTCTATGATGCACAGGCGGCACTGGCCTAATAACTAGGACGAAGTAAGTATCGACAGTCATCACATGGACATGGGCATGGGGACCTCTAGTTTGTGACGTCCTACGTCTGTTCACAGCAGCTCGTCTAGGTACATTTGTACTGAACAGAATGCACCTCTAAATAACCTTTGAATTTAAATGTCAATACTTAAATATTGTAAATCCGCTTGACAATAAATTAAGCGTATTATAAGCTGCATTATCAAACTTACGGTTGTGATTAGAGAGATTATAATATCGATAATCCGTCAAAATAGAGTGCACTGACACGTAGATAACTGACTAAGTACTGGGTATACGTATCGATTGGGCTGTGCTAGAGGTAAAACACCCGAGGTGGACAGGTAAGGGTAATACCCTTTTGATACCACGCATTGCATTCATACAGTTACTTTATAATAGGTACATTATAAAGTAACTGTATGAATGCACTGCTACACTTCAAAAATCTAAAACAACAGAAAAATCTAAAATACGTAAGTTTAGTAGTTATGTATGGACGTTTTAGACTGACTTCGAAAAGTGGAGGAGGTTCACAATTAGGTTCTATATTTTTAAATGTTTGTTACAAAAAACAGATTTGAAAAACAATATTTTGTATTATAGGGTATACTTACCAAGTGGTCTCATGTAAATTAGATCTAGTTCTAACTACTGGGTTTTGAGTGACCTTGAAAAAGTAAGAAATAAAGAGTTTATTAAAAAAAAAAAAAACAATTTCCAAAGGAGAAACCTTTCCCCATGGAACTTTAATAAAATAATAGAATTACGCATCTAACTAAACGGACAATTTAATTTATTCAAGTCTTGGCGTAAATTAAGAATAAAACAACCGAGTAAAAAAAAAATACTACAACGTGTAAAATAACTATAATTTCGCAAGTCTTTTTTTTTAGATTTTTTGCCAGCGACTTCCGAAATTAAAGTTTTTAAAACTCGGTTGTTTTGTTTTGTCTATTCTTAATTTACGGCAAGACTTGAAATAAATCAATTATTCGTTTAGTTAGATGCGTAATTCTATTATTTTATTAAAGTTCTATGGAAAGGTTTCGCTAAATCATGATGACAAGAAACCTATTTCAAGTTCGTGAAAGTGAAGGCTAGACGCTAGCAACAAAGGAAAGTAAGTAAGATATATCTGTCTAGGTAGGGACGTATTGGGTTCTCCGTTTTTGTAGATCGAGTTATACGTACATAAGTATGTAAGATCTTTAACCACTGGCTGAGGAGCTAGTGGATAAAAGTACTTAGTAGAAGTTCTTATTTATTGTAGCTTTTTCGTGGGATATTCTTTGTATCCTATTTACATAATTACTAACCAAAGTGGCTTTTCGTAAAGACTAGAGACATACACAAATGTCTGGTGCGAACGCTTAGATCTTCTAAACTACTTAAATGGGTTCTTTGATCCGTTTCTCACAGTTATTTAGTGAATTTTAAGGTAAATCATAATGTAGGTATAATAAATTTTAATAATGTAAAAAAAAATATTCTCGATGTTTTGTCAAGTCAAAAAAACCGTGCGAAGCAGTGCTTTTAAAACCTAAGCAACTTTGCTAATTGTTTGATGAACAATAAAACCACTAAGTCTAGCTCGTACTGGTATCCCCGCGGTTTATCGATATTAGAATAACCTATAAGATTGAGACTTGATACAACAGTATCAAGTCTCAATCTTATAGGTAGAGAAAATATAAGAAATTCATGATTGTATACAACAGTATACAATCATGAATTTCTTATATTTTCTCTTGTAAATAAAATGTTTAATGTTAGAGCAATTGAGAGTTCTTAAAAAGGCAAACGATTCCTGAATAGTCATGAACGCGTATCGGGAAGCGTGGCGTGGGACACCCACCAGGTAGATGGACAAGGTGGCTTGGACAGACTGGATGCGGAAGGCAAAGGATAGGGAAAGCAAAGAAAAGGGAAAGGCATAGGCCTTTCTCGAACTGCGCCATAATACCACTCCACTATACCGGGTCGCAGGGACGGCGACGCGCGCACTGTTACCATGCTTAGCAGCCCTACTTACTGACTTCGTTATTTTATCTCTTAATTCAGTCAATCAACTCAGCCTAACGTAGTTCACTGCTATACAGTGTGACGGGATATCGACGCGGAAACTGTAACCAATAATTCAGCATATAATTCTAGAGCTCCTCTTTCTAGAACATTTTCATCGGTTACTTATCTATATCTATATACAAATGAATCCCTATTTCCCTTGGTCACGGCATCAATGTGAACGGCTGGACCAATTTAGCTAATTCTTTTTTTGTTGTGTTTGTTATTGTCAGGAGAAGGTTCTAATGAAAGAAAAAAAATAGTTTTAAAACTAAAAAACACGCTTTAAATACCAAACTAAAAAGGAGAAAATAATTTAATTCAATTAAAAAGCTTGGGGTGCTTTTTGAGGTATTTTTATAATCAATTAATATCAAGCACCCCACACTTTTTAATTGAATTAAATTATTTTCTCCTTTTTAGTTTGGTTTTTAAAGCGTGTTTTTTAGTTTTAAAGATATATTTTTTTCAATTTTTTAGTTCTGGTAACTACAAAAGCGTAATTTTTTCAGTTTTTTTCCTTTATTTTTTTTTCAATTTTCTCTATTTAAAAAAAAATATATTAAATTGTCATCGGTCCTCGATAAGTTTACAAACTTTAGATGAAATCTGACCGTTTAAAGTGGGTCAAAATCACGCTCTAAGGAGTCGGTTACAAACAAACAAACATACAAGTGAAGCTAATATAAAGCGTGTAATAAGAAATTTAAGACAGGATAACGTCTGTCGGGTCAGCTAGTCATAAATAAAAATGTGTTGCTTCAAAGACATGTGACATCTACCAACCCGCCTACTACTCATTTGGGCCCGCGTGGTGGATTACGGCTCAGCCCCTCTCACAAAGGAGGCCTGTGTCCCAGCTGTGAGTACATTATAGGCTAATTATGCCTAAGTTCATGAGTATGATACGAATGAATGCACTGAAAACAACAAAAGGGTATTACACCCATTTTTGAAAAGTGTCTTAATTAGATTCTAACTTGCTAATAAACCACAAAAAAAAACATCATTTTTATTATTGAATCGACTAGTGCCATAAAAATGCATTTAAATTTAACATTTTCAAATTTCGCGCGTAATTTGACGAAAACGCTGGACGCAGTGGACGCCATATTGCTCTGTGGGTATGACGTCAGTTTGGTACTTAGACAAATGTGCTGATATTCTATACGATAATTGTTTATAATTAAAAAATATGAGTTATTATTCTACTTGTAATAATAATTACTTTGTTTACGAAAATAATAAAAGTACAAAGTTGTTTAGATGATTAGTTAAAACAGCGGTATGGCGTTATAACATGGCGGCTACTATTTCGTGGTGTTCAAAAACAGATAAAAAAAAACTGAAAACTCCGAATTTAATGTTTAAAATTTTGTTATTTCATGAACTAACACTAACATTTTCCAACTGCATTTTGCCTAAGCTATCTCAATAATATATTTTTCGTTTTCTTCTCATATAGAGTAAAATACCCTATTGATAAAGATTTAAATAAAGGCAAACAATTAATTTTAGAAATACACAGCACGACATAGTTTCGAAGGGTTCACGACCACACGCGACCTCAGAGCTAACCGCGAGGATATTGTCCTGTTTCTATTGCGAGCGTTAATAATAAATTGCCTGTCTAAACGTCCTACACTTATCTATTTCTAACCATAATTGGGTTTAAAGAAAGGAAGGCTGAACGATAGATCGATGATAAGAAAATTGAGCACATGGTTATAGAAGCCAAGTTGTTTATGGATTATGTTTGAAGATAAGCAGCAGCTTGTTCGTTTACTGAAAAAAGTAGAATCTGACAAAAAATAAAAATCCTATTGCGTAAAAGGTGAACGTTAAAAAAAAATGAAAACAACAAGTTTACTTTTTACGCAGACAGATTCTAGAGTTTTTAAATTTACTTTTTTATTTTACACTTTTTAGTTAATATAATTATTAGGTAGGTAGTCACGTTTATAAGACCGATACGATTATATAGAACTTTATCATCGGTTTAATCAAAGTTTTGATTATTTAAGTGAGAATGGTTGCTTACCAATTTTTAATCGTTATAGATCATTTAGATCATTCAAAACGAAGAATGATTGAAGAAACCTAAAGATGATTTTCAAAGACTTATTCAAAGATTTCCCATTTGACATAGTTCGTCGACTTTCATTTTTACCTTTTCACAATATGGCGTCCCAGTTGTCGCCGTTTTGAATTTTGGTTACTGTCATGTCTTTAGCCTCACTCACAAGATTAAGACAAATCGATTGACGTAAGAATCATCAAAATCGGCCCACGCGTTTGGTCTCTAGACTGCCACAAAGGAACAAACATACAAATATAGGGTGATAAACACATTACTTTCCTTTGCATCGCGCAGTCGGGTATATGTTTTAGTACGACACAGTTACGTTATATTTTATAGTTATATTTATGACATTGATTTAAACTCAGTGATTACTTTAACTCACACACTGACTCATTACTTGTTAATATTGTAGGAAAATCGTACCTATATCTACTTACTTTTACAATGTTTGTAAATGTGTGAACACCATGTATCTATCACAGAATTAATTTATCTGTATTGCTTCAATTTGATTCTGTTTACCTATTTTGGTATGGTAATTTTATTCTGGGTGCATCGTTTTCACACATAATCATATAATGAATGTAAATATTGTACTTGAAACATTTAAAAAGAGTAACGGTGGAGTTTCTTGCCCATTCTTCTCCATACGAAACTACATTTTGGAAGGGGCGACTAGAATCAATTCTATTTTAATGTAAATGTTGACGTTCAAAAGTACCTTTTAAGTGCCTATTTGAAATAAATGCTTTGACTTTGACTTTACGCACAAACATACACCAATCTACGATGTGTCAGGTGTGGTTATTGATTTGATTTTGGCAATTTGGGTACACCTATGGAAATCATTGTAGGAGTATTTCTGAGGACAGTTCAAAAAAGTAGTGTCCTCCAGCCGACCTATGACTATCTACTTTTATAATTCTAATCATTAGAACACAATGAAATTAATTTAATTAATTTTGTATTATATAATGAAACAGTTTATTAGGTATATTTCTATGAATACAGGTTCATATTTTGATTAGGTAGCTCTAACAACTTCTATTGTATGTAAATATTATTATGTTGTTGAAAATTTCCATATTTTAATATTTTCGCAGTGTTTTCAATGTGTTTTGTTGTTATATCATCATTCGTCAGTTTATAGTTTTTGCTTTACCGCATAAGTCCGTACCCCACAGGGGGGTGCCTTTAGCGTGTTGTCGCCTTGTTTGAAGTTTTAATGCCATTCTGGAGGCCTTATCAGTCAACAACCCTATAGGAGGACCTGCGAGAAGTATTAAAAAAAAGCACCCGTCTTCACTACTCCAATTCCTACTCTTGGATGCATATCCGGTACGGAAAAAATTAGCTTAAAGGGATACAATTTTCGTCGCCAGAAGATGCGCTGTCAGCGTTCGAGCAGGCTGTAAACGAGGTGTCTGCGGCGGACTGGAAAAAGTGTTTCGAAAATTGGTTCAGACGCATGAAACTTTGTATAGAGGCTAGTGGAGAGTACTTTGAACAGATTTAATAAAAAAATATTTACCTATAGAATATTTCTTTTTTTCGCAAAACTTTCTGAGTGTTCCACGTATACTTATAGCTCTATATATACTATATTTGCTCTTCTGAAACTCTGACTCGACGCATGATTTACAAGCTGTTGTCTGATTCCTCAGAAACTCTTTTCAGCAAGTCAACGATGACTGAAAGTCGTGCATCATGATTAGTTCTATGAACTGCACCCTAATCGTGTAACACAATATCTACCACGAACTGAATGATTTTTAAGGATATTGCCAATCCATTGCTTTATATGTTCGAAAGATTGGTCTACTCAACAATTTAAATAACGCAATGAATGTGATGAACTGTCAAAATTAAAAACATTGTTAATATTAGTGTTAGTGTGTTATGCAGTTACGCTGCAGCAGTAGACCTTTTTTAAAAAAAGGTGAATCATCTAAAGAACGCGGCTACTACGAAAAGCAAGAGAACGAATTTGAAGTGCCCAATGAATGTTTACATCGTTTTCTCGGAAAGTAGATCCCGAATTAGATATGGGTGTGTACCAAACAAATCACGCGTTATTTGGATTCTCCCCGCTCTAAAAATATCTACGTTTCTTTCTGAATACAGAAACGTTTCTATTTGACTATTAAGTAGAAACACGAAAATCTTTAGAACGACCTATCGAGGCGTAAATTCTGCTTAGTAAACTATAGATCCAAAAAAACTCTTCATTTATCAAAGTATAGAGAGCTAGCTTGATAAAATGTTGTTATATTCTGTCAATATTCTACATCATAAAGATCTACCCGGCCAGCATATGTTGACTAGTGGTGAATTGTGGCAACTTCATTGAAGCTATCGAATACAATGCCCTGTTTAGATTTGTCTTCGCAAGTAGCGCTGCCAGTAAAGGCCAGAATACACTGGTCACTTGGTACTGGTAGAAGCGGCTTGCATGTCGTAAAAACGCGTTCAATGCACACTCGAGTCTTGGAAATTTTCCTCGCATCGTTGCATTGTGGTTGCATCGTTCAGAGAGCTTTTGATCGCTCTTTATCTGTCGAAGCGGACGCGACGCGTAAAATGACGTATCTACGCGTGGGTACGTCGGTACCTTTGTTTAGATATTGTGATATTCTAACGCTAAAGATTTAAATGATTACATTATCCAATTTGTAGAAACTCTAATTAGGAACACTCTAATTAGGAAGTTGGAAGCTAGTGATCACACTAGACTAAATTTAATTCTAAATCGGACACACGACTCTCAGTCGTGAAGTAGAATTACATTGGGTTGCAACAATTTAGGAAGTAGGTAGTGCAGTCGGGATCTTCCAATCGCAACTTCGATTACATCTTTCAATTTCCTAATTAGATTTCTTATAAATTGAATAGTGTAATAGGCGCTTGAGCCTTTACTTATAAACGATGTTTAAAGTAAAGTAATTATTAGCGGCTGTTGAACCATACATTTTTGATTTTTAAACGTTTCTAAAGTAGGTACATTTATGTCATCTTTATTTGCAATTAAGTAAGATCAACTATGTTGGGGTCTGCTTCCAGTGTAACCGGATGCAGCTGAATACCAGTACCTATTTTACATGAACCGACTGCTTATCTGCCCTCCACAACCCGTTACTGGGTAAAACGATACCCTTTGGTAAGACTGGTATTATTATAATAATTTATGTATTTTGAAATCTGGATGGTATGGAACATTGAAACCATTACTGAAAGTACTGAAACAGAGCAAGTTGGCGCCAGTTTTCTTTATTGAGGCCTTTGTTTTTCAGGCATCCAGCCAAGTAGGATTCCCAAACAGCTTACCTAACCTGCTTTCAGATACATATTTATTTGTTAGGAAATATATTATATTATTTTAGGTAGGTACCACGACGGTGCTTTCTTTGTGTGTCAAAGATTAAGTTAATTAGGGATTCAGTTAATTTTAAATTGCTCGATTATTGTTCTCAATCATTATTATCACGTTTATGTTAACCTAACTAGATTTAATTATAATTATTGGCATGTAGGTGCATAATGGCTCACAATGGGCCTTATCAGAACGCTTAAAGTCACCCAAAGGGCAATGGAGAGGGCTAAGCTCGGAGTTTCCCTACGCGATCGAATCAGAAATGAAGACATCCTCAGGAGAACCAAGGCAACCGACATAGCCCGAAGAATTGCCAAACTTAAGTGGCAGTGGGCAGGGCACATTGCTCGCAGAACAGATGGCCGATGGGGCCACAAGGTTCTGGAGTGGCGATCGCGTACCGGAAGATGTAGAGCGAGAAGGCCTCCCACAAGGTGGACCGATGACCTTGTGAAGGCCGCGGGAATCCGCTGGATGTGGGAAGCACAAGACCGGTCGCAGTAGAGGAGCCTGGGGGAGGCCTATGTCCAGCAGTGGACGTCTTTCAGCTGAAATGATGATGATGATGATGAGGTGCCTAGTGCAAAAAGTGGCGCAACAAACTTTCCAGCAGCACAGCTGTCTGTCATGTTAGATAAACTTGATTATATACGAAAATGTCAGAACAGCAAACGGTAATTTTCTCATTGTCTAGACTATTTAATGATAAGGTAAAACCTATATCTACCTATATCTATAAGTGCTCCCTAATGTATTTAAAATCGAAACTTTGATAGCTATACGAAAAATCACGTGTTCACGACATGGTCGAGTGGAAGACACTTTAAAATAATTTCAAGCTTAGTAAGCGTCGCGATATTTATTTTAGTATTTAACACTAACTTACTGCATGATATGCTTGGTGCAGTTCGCACTTTGTTTTTCTCTGCGCATATTTATTTTTGTGGTTTTAAAAAACTTTTTAAAATTCTAGGGCATTCACCTTCTAAGTTGGTGATAATTACTTAAACGATTAAAGTTATACGCTGGGTAGTGCGTCTTACTTTAATCGTTTAATAATAATCACAGTCGCGACAGTAAATTAGCTCCCATACATTTTATTCGCGTGACACCAAAAAATGAGGGAAAAAAATAATTTCGAAAATAAAAAAATCAAAAAGTCCCTTTAAAACAAGTTTCTTGTTTCCATCTTTTTAAATTACTTAAATTTCACTTTTTAGGCAGTCGGGTTTTTTGATTTTGTGAATATTTTTTTATTTCACAGTTATTAGTTAATATAATTATTTTTGACGTTAGCGAGACCTATTTATGAAACCCTTTATTTTGATACCCCACTGAATAGGTCACGAGTGTTTTTTTTAACAATATATGGCGCCAAAAATCGGCCATTTTTTTTCAATTATGATATCCCCAATGTCACTCTCACAATTAAGACGAATTCCTAACGGCATCTCTCAAGCTGAAATCGATCAAGACGTTTAGGTTACAGAGCGTGCCAAAGAAATACACACACTCGAAAAACATAACCCTCCTTCTGGCGCAGTCGGGTAAAAAGCAGATTTTTTCGTTATTTCTCAATGTGTCCTTATGGTTTCAGTTATTGCAATCACACTCACCTACCTTAACGCATCCTCCTTATGCGTTACCTTCATAAGGAGCATGCGTTAAGGTATTAGGCGGCGAAATTATAATTTACTTACGTTTTTCTTTTAATTTTCAGGTCAGGTTGTATTTTGATTAAAATATGTTCGAGATCGTAAGACGTATTGTTCTTACGGAATTATAATAATTAAAAAATAGGTTCCGATGAATTGAGAACCTCCTCCTTTTTGAAGTCGGTTAAAAATCATCAAAAAACTCTCTTAGTTTATTTAATTGAATCCTATTGAATGACTAGTTCCTGAAAAAAGTCACAAAGTAATGTTTCTTCGATATTTCAGGATTGTTTCCGATGAAAAACTTATTCATAAAGATGGAGCACATGGCAATGAGTTCAAAGGTTATAACAATCACATCTTATAGGTAGGTATCGCTTAAGTATGGTGATACTGAATTTTGTACAGTTACCAAAAGAGATAAGTAACCAGGGAATTTGATAAATAGACAAAAAAAAACTATTAATTTAATGACAATTTCATTTTCAACATCTATCGGTTCCGTATTATACCACTACCACTTCAACTATATCACTTATCACTTTTGGTACTTTACCGAAATTCGTGATTTATAACCATCTAATTCACCGTTGACTGATCCATTATCAATCAAGAAGTCAAATAAAGAAAGTTAACTAAAGCCACAATAAATCTAACGTTACATCACAGCGCCACCTGGCACCTGGAACCAGTCAAACTGCCCACGGTCATTAACCCAATACTTAATGATAATTTTATTTATATGTTAATATGACACTATGGCCGTACGATTTTTTTTATTGCGCCAGAATTAACATCAATAAATACCCAAAACCGTAAATTATGTTTAGTACCACTGGTCAGGTATGTAATCTTGTAGTATTTCGGTATCAAAAATGTCTCGTAAATTTTGACAGCTAGAGGCGTGATGTGGAATTTTGACCGCCATTTTTTCTCCCTAGCAACATTTAGATCCGTTTTGGAGGCTGTCTTAATTTAAATTTAACTGGAATTTAACTGGTTTATTAACCCGTTTGGAATGCCTATCTTAATGCGTTTTTGAGTTCGGCTCATCAGCTCGAGTGATCATTTAAACTCAAGTTATAGAAAATAAATAGATCTTATGGACTTATGAAATGTAGAACTTTTTTTGAGAATGCTGCATATAATCTGCCTATAGTGTTCGCAATACTGGGACAGTTCTCCTCTCTGTGAGAGCGAGCGAGCCGTAATCCACTACGCGGGGTCAGTGCGGGGTGGTAGATGTCATATGTCATTGGATTTTTGGTTCGAGGACATGCCGGTTTCTCGATGATTTCCTTCGCCATTTTGAGAGCAGTGGTGATGCAATAATTTACACGAATTAAAGCGCTTGTCTGGGTTCGAACCTAAAACTAAACCGACATCTCGTAAGTCGCGGCCGTTAGTTACCCTGTAGTTTGGTTAATATCTACACAAACGCATAAAGAAAAGTACTTAAGGGCCATAGTATCCTCATCTCCCGTTTGTATGCTAAAGCACGACTGCCGCCCGCGCCCGCGCAGGGCCCCTCTGAGCCTTTATCTCAAAATGGGGATATTCCTTTGATTAATTTACAATTGTGCTTCGGCGATTCTGTGGTACCTCTAACTATCTATTTTTCAGTGTATTTTTTTTTCCAAATAACGAAGCCGTTTAGTAGGAGTATGGAATAGAAGCCAAAATATTGCGTGTTGAAAAATATTTTTTACAGCAAAAGTATTAACCATACAAAAAAAGTACTTCGGGCAAAATGATCTATATGAATCTATAGCAAAATCATATATTTTTCAAATCTTCAAGACAAGCCGTTAATGAGCAGTACGGTTCATAAAGTGACCGTGTTACGCTACCAAACGGGACGTAGGCCCTTAATAACTAAAACTACGATATACAAAATAAATACAAAAACAAAAGGACACTTAGGCGTCGAAGTATTCCTCCGCATCGCTGTCATCAGGAAACGTGGCCAGAAGACTGGCAGCATTGCCACGTTGAATGGCAATGCAAATTCTTTGGCCAAAGAACGACCTAGCCCTCTGGTCACGTGAAGTGTCGACCAGCCGGCGAGAAATTTCCTTAAATTTCCTGTAGTTTGGTTAACCTGTAATTGGACATCACAGGCCAAACGGGGTGGAAATTACTATAGAGCTACACCTCTGCTTAACCCTTCGTGAAATACAGGCGTGATGTTATGTTATGTCTTATTCTCGTATTATGGCCAGTGACCGTTTCTATAATTATATCCCTTTACAGTCTTGTTTCTAGTTTATCGTCCGATAAAGACCTTAAAGAAATCAAGTTTACGCAGGATCAGGTTAACAACTTGAAGCGGTTATATGTGTTATAAACTTATAACTTATAATCTAACTGGTTATAACATCTTGAAAAGATTTGCATCATTATTTGCTCAAATTATTTATGTTATGTTTATCATTTGTTGTACAATCTCCTCGGACTTGGCGGTCCACTAAGTGATGCAAGATCTTGTCTCTGTTGAATGAGACAACATAACTACTTTTATTAAAAACAAAGAATAAGTTTTTTTTCTTTGTTACAGTCTCGTTGGTCTACTGGTCGCAAGCGCTAGTGCCCAGTATAAAGTCCTGGGTTCGATTCCCAGTCCCAAGTCAGGCTAGGTGTTATTGGGATTTTGCATCAGGAATTTCTCAGTACCGCCTGGATTCTGGATTTGTGCTAGGTTGATGGTAATAGGCTCGCCCCCTATTACATCATCATCGGCCTAGTCTTTTTCACACATATAAAATAAATAATAAATATTGTATACTTATTATAATCTAAATACATTTAATTTAATTGAGAATTATTCATGTTCTAAATGCTATTACTTATTTTATTTTAATTATTTATCCATACTTATGTTGCTGTGCCCTTACAGGGTTCATAACTGTATCTTAGCTTTAAGCCTTTTTGTAACAACTTAATTCACATTATGGTATGCAAATAAATGAAATTAAATTAAATTAAATGAGCTATTACATGGGACTTAAATATATTAAATCGAAATTTCGGTGTTCTATATGTTCACATCTGCTTTAGATACTAATACGATATTATGACTCAAATAAAACATTTAATAGAAAGAACACATACTACTTAAGTCAAAAAGTAACAAACCTTTCTTCGGTTTCGCAAAACTATCCTCTACATTTTTCCACACGTCTCTATTTGAAATTTAACCCATTAAATGCGAACTGTGTACCAAAGTACTTAAATCATTCACGCATGGTTGACGTTATGTACTTTTCGCGAGATGAAAGTCATTAGGCAGATGATGTTTTGCTCCTTAAACCAATGAGGAAACTTGTTTTAAACAACAAAAACCTGAATTTAATTAACTTCGTCGTCAAACAAAGAAAACACGTAATAATTACAAAGAAGTAAATAAGTACCTATAGGAATATTAATATCACCAGCAGGCTTAGCATGACGCTTCCTATTTCTACTCTACCGTAGAATAGAAATCGCTTATCTACCTTTCACGGTTAAAAACTGTCAACTGTCTACAAGGAAACGTCATTTTTGTCTACTCTTCCGTCGACAAAACGTTTCTATACAGTTCTTTTGCTAAGCCTGCGGCTGCTTGCTTAGTCAAAGTTTTTATTTGATTTATTCTAAGATTACTAAATGGTTTTATGTGTGGTAAAATTATAATAATGCGTAACGTACATATGCTTGACAAGACCGTTTCATAATTTTAAGGAATGGAATTAGTGACTTAACCTGTGTCACGGCTTCTTATCTATACATCTATCAACATCATCTATGTATAAAATAAATGAAATGGTTTGTCAAAATAACAGCTTTTTAATAATTGCATATTTTCATATGCAATTATTTACAACTTTTACATAAATTAAGTAAGTACAAACTTTACCCCTTTCTAATAGGTACATAATTAGTAAAGTGTGGATTTACAGGTTTTCCCAAGAATATTATACTCGTTCTATTCTGGGTAAACTTGCGGTTGCTAACTTGATGTGCCGTGACTGTCAGATCAAATGGCGGTAGAACCAACCATAAAACCACTAACATGCAAGATAAACTTAATGAATCAGTGTCATCAATGACATTGTTGTAGTAATGACATCAGAAGTTTATCCTAAAATCTAGGTTACACAGTTAAGATTTATTTTTGGAAAACAAATACTTGACGGCGAGTGCTAGACCGGAGTTCTAGGCGTTTGAATTGTGATGCGGTTTCTTAGACTTATGCAAATAATGCATTAGATTTAATTCATTCTTGTGTTTATACAGTTGCAGTTTCGGAAATTATACCAGGATAAAAAGTATCACAATTATGTCCCTCCTTAGAGGGATAATTGCGTAATTTTTTTCGAACATATGAAACACACTATCAATCAGATACTGAATAATTTTGAAGGATATTGCTAATCCATTGCTTCACTATGTTGAAAAATATTGTCTGCGCAACAACGTAAATAACGCAAGGAATGTTGTTGAACTGCCAAATTGAAAGCCATTCCTACTGTTACAGTGTTTTGGGGTACAGATTATATAGTCTATCCGTGTACAAATTTCATCCAATTCCGATAAAGGTAACAGACCTAGATGGACCGTATTACTGTCGCATTTGTAACATGGAAGTATAGATTGCGGTAAAGAAGTTGATCAGCTGGTTATCCGAGATCTGGCTAAGCTGCACGCGGGTGTGTTCGAAGAAATGTGCGAGTATAAGTTGACTTATTTAGATTTAGCTATGCTCTTAGCTTTGATGTGTTGTTTTGAACTTCGTATAATGAAAGTGTAACTACAGGGAACAGAGAACTCCATGTGTTTCTCGTGGGACGAAGTTGGGGAGTCATCCCTAGGTACTTGGCTTTGAAATTTCTAAGATAGGAAGGTGGCTAAGATAATGACAAAATGACGAAATTGAGGACAAAATTAATTTCTTCGGTTTTTAAAAACGATATAATGGACAAAGGATGGAAAATACATAAAGTGGGACGATCTTGATAAAAGGATTTCTGTAAATCTTACTAAGTAGTGTGAGATTATCTTATGGGAATTCCTAATTAGGTACTAATTTTGCACAAGGAAATTGGTAATTAACAGTATCTTTCTATCTGCAGATATTAGTTTGTCGATAACGTTAATGAGTGCTAAGAATACTAAATTACGCAATGTTTATCTAATTATTTTTAGCAAAAACACGAGGACAGTAAACGAAATTATCACTAGAAAGATATAATTAGAATTTCAGCATGAGTTTACGTAGATAAGTACTAATTTATTGCAGTGTTTGAATGCATAATGCTTTAATTGTGGCAACCAATTAAAATAGCGAATTTTTTACTTATATTATTTTATGTACTTACTTAATTCAGTTAGGTATTTCTTTTGTTTAATTTTTTAAACATTCTCTGTTGAGGTTAAATGTCCAGAAATCGCTACAACAAAAGGCTGAGATATTATCAGAAGAAATACCAATGGAATCATTAGGTACTCGTGGTCGAAGCATTGTGAAAGGCTGATTCCATTTCATCATCATCTTCCAGTCCTTATCTATACTAACTTAATCTATACTTCTATACTATAATATTAATATAATATTATAAAGAGGTACATTTTGTGAGTTTCTGAGGTTTGAGGTTGTAGGGGGTAATCTCTGGATCTACTGAACCGATTTTAAAAATCTTTTACCAATAGAAAGCCTCGTTATTTGTGAGTGTCATAGGCTATAAATTAACCCGGAAAATGAAACGACTTTTTCGTGGTAGACGGATTTGCAAAGTAAGTAGGAGAAAAAACGGTCGAACGAAAACGTTTCTTACGAACGCTGCCTTAACGATGAGAGATATCCACCAGGGGTGCGGGTTGTTCGAAAGAGATACCGCGGCCCCTGGCACACAGGCAACTGAGGGAACACGGGTGGGTTTTAGTCAGTAAAAGTCTGACACGCTCTCCTGCTCCACCCAGAGCGGGAGAAGTTATTTGATGAGTTCCCAACCAAAAAAAAAAACCATGGCCACATTTCGGTCACAGCTTTACTCCATCGGCCATCTCTTCGTCTAACAAGATGTCCTCTCAACTCCACTTGAGGCGCATCGCCCTGTCCCCGACGTCGAACACTTTCGACCGACGACGGATTTCGGTTTTACGCACTCGGTTTAGTCTTAGCCTTTAGCAACAAGATATTATTACATTTTCTGCCTGTGAATAACCTTACAAGTAGCTCATGCTACTGCAACCTGTTTTAAGTGTTTAGTGCTTGAAGATAATAATCATGTACGGTACTTGGCGCTAGGAAAATAACCAAGTGGCCATAACAAGTGGGACAAGAACTGTAGCTTTGCTGGTTTGTTAGTAAAATGTAATTTATGATTATGCAAGTACCTATGTGTTGTATCCAGATAATGAGTTACATCTTTCTTGAGTGCTGCTATTTTAACTACATTACCTATCTAGGTAAAATTGTCAATGGAATATCAACTTAAATTGTCCGTATATTCCACTATTCAAATCACAGCCGTCATTCTTTGACATCATCATTTTCCTAGCCGAAACCCAACTATGTTGGGGTCGACTTCCAGTTTATCGGGATATAGTTGAATAACAGTGTTTTACATGAAGCGACTGCCTATCTGACCTTCACCACCCAGTTACTGGAAAACAATATTCCCCTTGGTATAAGACTGGTTGCCCGACTTTCGGGGTTCTGACAACCCACTCATTCGTTGATCTTTGTCAGTCGTTGCGACTGTCAAAGATCCTCGAAAGACAGAGCCGGGATCAACGGCTTTCCGAGGTATGGAAAGGTCTTGGTATGTTAAGATGGTCACTCATCCATGGACTAACCGCGGCAAGCGTAGCTTAACCTGATCGATCGACCCGTGTGGCGTTCGTTACTTAGCCACAAACCCCTCAACTGTGTTATATGAAATGGCTATAATACGGGTAATTGACAGGAAAATAACCAAGTGGCTAACAGAACAAGTGCAACGTATCTGTAGCTATGCTGGCTTGCTACAAAAATTATGTATTTTTTTTTTTTTTACTTTTTATAATATTTTAAATTTAAATTTTTTGTTAAGCATATTGTGTACTTAAGTTTGTGATATTCCTGTGCGAGTCTAATAAATACTTTTTCTTTCTTTCTTTATGTATTGTACGATATTGTGGTACCTGTGTCGTTGCTTCCAGATAAGGACGAGCTACATCTCTCTTGATTACCTACTGCAAATGTATTGCCTATCTACGTACCATTGACTCGATGGGCTAGTGACGCTAATGGGCATAGTGCAACAGTAAAATGTATCACTTTTTTATCTCTCTCTCTTTTTGATTTATCTCTTTTTTTACGTGCGATTTACAGCTCCTGCAGACAGGCTCGACGCGACTCTACTAGAACAATTTCATGGAAATTGATTCTGCTCTGCTGAAGGCTTTAGACGAGAACAGCCGATTTATTCTGTAAAAATCTTACTAAATGTAAATTTTTGCTTGATTCCACCTGATGCTAGGGATCGATACTATTTACAGCTCACTTCAACCTCACTGTACCTTACTTTTCACTCGTTTTATACGTACCTCATCATCGCCCAGCGGCAAAAGTACAAGCCCTCTGGGTGCTTATTACAAAAATCACAACATGTACTACGCAATGTGGGCGTTTCTAATCAAAGAGATTTTTCCTTACACAGTGCGAAATTTACCTAAAACGAGGAAAATAAACAAAAATCTGATTTTTAAAATGTATTATTCATACAAATGTTACCAAAACCAACGTTGTTGCTCTGAGTATCCGGTGTAGTACCTCTTACAGCCACAAACTATCCGATGTAAGTGCAAAACTGTGAAGCTACGAACATTGTTAGGTCGATGACAGAACTGTGAAGCTAGACTGTAGCCAGTTAGTGTAGGTAGGTAGATATGTACATACGGTACTCAAATCTTCATAAAACCGCACAGACAACCGCGCATCAATTGTAACAGCAAGTACGAAAATCACCCTTCCTCCTAAACGTAAAGGCGTTTTCAATTTCAAATTGTTACCAGTGATTCAGTGATGTGCGTTGACTGTACTATGACAAGACAAGCAGACTTACTAATCATATTAATGTTATCTCATTTTCAGTCCCGTATTCAGTATATAAAAGCCACTGAAACTGTTTTTCCTGCAGTCTCGTGAAAAACACACTGAAATAAAGTCACATAAATGTCCGCCCAGCTCTATCCTACAGCCCGTAATTACCTACTATGACCGGCGTGAGCCTAGACAGTCCCAGTACATTGCTCTAGTTTATCGTGAAAAAGGTTAGCGGGTTAACATAACCCCCCAGAGCCGGCCGGTGCGTGTGTGCGACTTGCGAGTGCGAACGGCCGCCGCGCACCGCGTGTTGCGCAGCGCTTGTGACGACCACTGCGCATGTCAAGCCCGGCTGACCGTCGACTGACGTCGCTTAGCTCTCTAGAACATTCGAGAAGCCCAACGCCCTGACGTCAGCTTACGTCACAATGCCGACGGTGAAGCCTGCTACAAACATATATCAGAATAAGTTAAATCTAATCTACATAATAAACACACTATACGTTTTTATAGCAGCGCCGGTGTCGCAACTATCTACTAGTTATTTGACTTTGACCAATCTGCAAACATTTTTCGAGTACCAATTAAGTAGGTACCCAATGATAACCATACAAATTAAACGAATTTTCGAGTCAATAATCACCAGAAAATGCTTACGTACTTTTAAGCACCCACGTGTAATTTTACCTGTTATGTTAACCGTCGCAATTTTATCAGTTAATTATCAAGAACAGTTAACGATGAGATAAAGTGGGGTGGTATGATGGAGTTTAATTTGATTTCGTTTCACCGAGAGTACGAGACGTATTATTCCGAAACAAGGTTTCGTTCCACATCCAAGTTGGTTATAAATTGCGTCTACTTACAACTTTTTACTAATGGCTAAACGAGTTTAACCAGATCTTTCCAGCCCAAGGCAATGGCAAGCACTGCGGATGGGATGGACAAGGGAGACCGAAAATTAAAGATATTGGTTGCATTTCTTTCTGCCAGTATCTTTAAGGCTGTTATAAACTGCAACTTTTGTTTACTTTGTCTAAATAACCTATGTTGCGTTGTACATTCCATCTTGACCCGGCTCGACAGTCGATACAAGGAGTCGAGGACTCGTATCGCATGCAACGCACACCGCTACATTGCGTAAACCTCAGCCGACGAAGGCCGACATACGGAAACTTTGCAGGCTTGAATCGCCAATTGCTGCTAATTTTGTAGACTCGCGCACCTATTAGACTAGCTCAGTATTCTTTCACTACTACAACAGTTAATGCACATTAGTAGCTTATTTCCTAACAATTTGATTGTGTATATACTATTTAACATTGTTCTGGTTACCCAAAGTTTTCCTCGTACTCTTGACATTGTAGCTCGTCAGACGTCCACCTATTTCATAAACGTACAGCAATAGAATAAAGAATAGCCGATTTCAACGAAACGTCCTTGTGACTCGTGACATTCAGAGTTGGTTACCTGCGACAAATTACTCCATGTTTGTTTTGATATAAGTACTACCAGCATACCTAAATACTTCTATAGAATACTATGTTTTCGTAAGTAAGAAAGTACGGTTTACGTCAAACGTTTCAATTAATTCGACATTGACCGATAAACCGCGGTTTACCTTAACAATTTCCGTGCAATATTTATCTTACATTATGCACCTATTCATTTTATGAAACATACCCATAACTGTTTAAATACGACAGTAATTTTGAGTTCCATCTGAAAAGTAATTAAGTAAATGTTACCCTTGCAAAAGTTGCCCGCATCATCGCACCAAATAGTATTACGCGAGCAGTTGCGGGTTAAGAATTAAATTATGTAAAGTTTTGAAGTGTGACTGCACCGATGAGGCCTACAGGTTTCTGCCTAACCTTCAGTGTGTCAAAGCAGGTCTACAATTTAAAAAATAAATGTGCATATCGTGCAGAATTTTATTAAACATAGACGACAGTTGAGTTTAGAATTTTAGATAAGTTAGATTCAATGTAAGGAGACAGTTTATTTATTTCGTGCTCATCATAATGTTTGAAATGATTGCAAAATCCAAATCCTAAATAAAAACTGCTTGCTTAGTTCAGAAATAAAATTAAAACTCCGTGGAGACCCACTGCAATGTACCAGTTCGACTAATCTTGTCATATAAATTGAAATGACTGCCGCCAAATCTGATTTAAATAAAATAGATGAAATTAGCTAACAGCTGGTCCAAATCATATGCAATATCTAATGTTACATTACAACACAAGGTTAAGAGGCTACTGCTGAACTACTAGATGTTTTATAAATCGTTTGGTCGGTGTTGCAGAAGGTAGCAGTAGAAATAATTGTAGAAGTTGTTATTTGATGATATCCATACCATGCCAGTATACCACACCTCCATAGTCTATAAACCTTATATTATTAAAATGCGAATGTAACTGTCTGACTATTACCTTTGCACGCCTAAACCACAGAACCGATCGTTATGAATTTTGACAGATGGAACAATATGGCTTCTCATCCTGAATACATATCTGTATAAAAAATTGAAAGGCAAAATACACGCGGGTGAAGTCGCCGGCGTTATAGCTAGTTATTTTTAATATACATAATGTATGATGTGTATGGAGCGGCTCGAATCCAAGAAACGTTAGTTTGTTTACATTCTCTTTGCCCTGTTGACGTAAATGTCAATACTGCAGGAAGGCAGCCGAATGAAGTTTACATCAGCAGTTTTGCATCATTGCTGTGTCAACACGGCGAGCCTCTTTAGCTCAAGCAAAACAAAACAGGACTTTGACCTTTCTTTACAGTTCATACATTTGTGGCAACTTTTTAAATTCCTTTGTCCTAATTTTTAAATTTCGTTTTACCGTCATTATATTTTTGTCCCCCTCTTCTCCTACTTAAATTATAACCTTATTGAACAAACTCATTGGAAAGTAGAATTTTCAGTTGATTGGGATGAATGTTATCACCCCGTTTTTTATTCATATTGACCTTGCTAGGATCACGCCGGATGGGCCTCTACCTGAATTTTATAAGAACCCAAATCTATATGGGACTTGAGAACTTTAGAAATGAGAAATAGACATTACTTAATATGTTTGTGGGTAGCTACGCATTTAATTGCTTTATCCTATAGCATTTTTATACCATTTGTTGTAGGGTAATATTAAATTTTATGTACTCTTTATTATAATTATTTTCCTTTGTTACCTACTTGTTTTGTCTAATTTGTAAAAATCCTGGCTTGATTTTCGTACGTCGTTTTCGGGTGACCACTGAAAATCAGCGCTGTGCTATGGGTCCCATAGCACAGCATTATGCTGAGTGGAAGCCTTCTTATCACAGTCACAGCGTGCAGCTGCCGACTATTTGTGTTCTATATGCCTATGTATAAATATCTGTGTTGTTATGTACATGTTTTTTTTATGTTATGTAAACTTTTTTATATGCACGTGTTTCTATGACAAATAAATCCATTTTTCTTTCTTTCATGACTCTGGTGTATCTAGATGAGAACATGATATTGTATCCTAAATATTTTGGCTTTCGCCAGATTTCTTTGTCAGACATTGAGTCACATATTCCAGGGATTTAATGAAACGCTTCTGTGTAAGACGAAGTTAAGTAGGTTATTTTATCATTCAGTCATTTCCATTTCTTTGTGTTTACTTTGGAATGTTTTTGTTAGAAGTCCTCTTTGTATTTGTCTCGTAATATTGTGTCCGACAATTAGGTTGCTTCACCTTCATAATTGATGCGAAATGTATGACGAGATACGATTGAGCACGATACACAGACAACTTATCAGTCGTTTTATCTTACAGAGATAACTGCCGTTCTTGAAACTTTTGTAACACTTTCTGTGGTGTATCGTTATAATATTCAGGACACGATTCTTGTAAATTCTCTCCCCTATTCAGACTTGGGGTGGAATTTTGTATTGATCGCTCTAGGAGGGTTCGCAGACTCAACGTATCATTTCTGTGTTATCTTTTCGAGGTTTTATTTGTGGTTCCATGCCATTATAGTTAAAATTGGTTGTAAAAGCGGACGAACAGCTTACTCTTTAGTAAAATTGTAAAGCGCAGTACCGTCCGAACACTCCGAACAATTTGCAATATCCTGACTGAAACCATTTAAAAGAAATCGAGGCATTTATTGCCGGCTTCTAATTGGAACATTATTTACGTGATGACCATCTCAAATGGCCGACAAACGCAGACTGTGTTTCAAGGGTAGATTAATTCTAGAGGCTGTTGCTATCTGTCTGTGAAGTGTTAAAGGAGTTTGAGATTGCTATCGACCATAAAAATTGAGATGTCTTTATCATTGTCTCTTTAGATGACGGCTTACATCGTAGTTCCACATTAGAACTTTACAATTCTCTATAACAGCTTCACAGACAAGGAATGTCGGTAGCTTATGTCCTCATTCATGGATGATACATAGTTACGTAGTTGTCAAGACAGAATGTGGGTTGATCCCACGGCTTCGCCTCGCTCCGTGCTAAGTCGAGACACTGCAGACGTATAGCGCCAACTCGAAATCGATTTCTAGCAGAGCAAGCCATTTTATTCAGTTCAAGGGCGCATTTGCCCTAAAAGTTATGGGATAGTTTTGTACACGCAAATATTTACGACTCAGCATTCCTGCTAAGTCTGCACGATATTATGAATATTTTATGGTGAACCATGTTTTACGAGTTGTTAAGTTTTTATCGATAAAGCCCAGGTTCAACATTACTAGAATGGAGATTATTGAAGTCAAATGAGCTCTCTCCAGTGATGGCTTTTTTAATAGGACAGCCTTTGGCTATTTTAGTCTCAGGACAGTTAAAGACGACCTTGCATGACCTCGAGCAGTTAATAGTTTAATACTGTTGATTTAGGTACAACCAGAATATGACGAGAACAAAATACTAATGGCACCTAGCTGGTTTTTACTTTTAGTCATAAATAAGAATTGATATTTGTTTTCACATCTGTTAGGTAACTACGAAACTGATGAGAAATCAATTAACATTCAGTGTGCTTCTAATTTAACTAGTCTGTATGTGTGTGCGTGCGTGTTGTGTCTATTGTTCATAATGAGAGGCAATTCAAAGGTTGCATGAAAAAGAAACTAAGAAATAATTAAAAATTTAATTTATTAAATAACCTTTAACTTACTGAGAATCCCTTACACGCCGAGCCCATTAACCTATATGTACAGTTCGGCCCGCTTACTCTATATGTACAGCACGCGCAGGACAGGCTTCAATCAATCACAGGAATATTATATAGGTATGTGCCCTAAACCGGTGCGCCGACTTCTTCTTGGTAGGATCTCGTGAGGTGCGCCGCAGCGGCCGTCAGCGAGCGGAGGGAGCGGCGCAGGCCGCGGAGGTGCCGCCGACACGCGGCTGCTGCCCGCGCGGCCGACTCCCGCTCGTCCTCTCCCTCGATACCAGAGTCTCCCGCCGCACTCGACGCATCACTCTCCGTGTCACTGAGGTCCGACACCCGCCTACCCGGCTCCACATGCTCCTCTGTGTCCCCACTCGACCAGAGCAGCTCAGTCTTCAAATCGTTAAGCATGGCGAACATGTTGAACGGGTCATCATCGCCCTCCTGTGGCAAGTTCATCAGCCGGCTGGGCACGAGCACCGTCTCGTCCATGACGTTCACCATTTTGACGAACTTCTCCATGTCATTCAGTATGCTCTGCTTTGAGAACTCTGTGTCATCGTGGCGAGCAATTTTGCGCAGGGTGTTCCTGTAACAATGGCAAAGATTTCATCAGCAACATATTCATTATGACCACAGTCATTTAACAATAATGGCAAGTATGGGAAGCTTTTGCCCTTCAGTGGGAATAATAGGCTGTCTATTATTAATATTTGCAAAAGGTAACTATTGCCATGGTCCTCCTCACTAGTTGTGACTAATACGGTACTTTACTCAAAACCACCACTATGATCTTTCAATAATAAATTCATTGGGGTATTAAAATAGCCCGCAACTGAAAGAACCTTTAAATGTAGTTTTTATCATGACTGTAAAGATTCTTGGATAATTTTAATGACACTCAATGAGTTCATGATAGCTTATTTATTATAGATAGGTAGGTACTATGATCATCCAGCTCCATGTCTATTTATAATAAGAACGAATGTTGAATATAAAATAGTTTTTTTAGTGGTTTATACCAATGGCAGAATATTTTTGAGTTTGAAAGTAATATGCGGTAAGGCGAATTATTTGCATTTGATGCCTACCCACCAGTAATTTTATTGTAAACCGTTTCATTTTTCCAAACATATGGAAACTATAAAAACCAACTTCCTGTAGCATCAATTTGGCTATTTCAGTTCAAATGAACCATTACAAAATGGTGAAAGTAACAGACAACAATAAAAGTAAGTGGAAGAAGACATTCAAAAGCCACAATTATTAACAGCGCTTCAGGAGAATCACCAAATGGCTTCTTTCAATTACCTACTATGAATGGGACTGTAGTATACAAGTTAATAACAACTGTTTACATATTACATCACCAGCATTCACTTGTACATGATTCACATATTATCACACATTCAGAAAACTGGTCACTCAAACTGGTGTTATGAGTTAAACAAGGCTTTATTACCCAGTTTTGCATACTTCATCATTTTAAATAAATCTAATTTGATTCTGAATCCATTAAATGTATGATGAAATTCCTTGTATAATAATTAGCCAGTCTGTAACAGGATACACTTAAAACTAAAAGAGGAAACCACATGGTTGGAGTGCTGACCGGGTATTTCCAAAATGGAGGTTTATACTATAAGATTATGCCATGCTGGGCCTTTGAAATAGTCTAAAGTTTATAAATAAAATGAGAATTAATCTGGAAGTACAAGGTTAATAGTATATTATGTATTCAAGATCATTTAATTTAATACTTTAATGTTAAAACCTATGCAAGCCACAGCCAGGCTCATTGGCATAGCCTTTGCCTTTCTTATTTGGTATCATAGCAGTGTGGCTCTATGGTAACATACTTTGGTGACATAACAGGTAAATGCTGAATAAAACATGAGGCTCAAGAATTTGGCATGACCTAAACCTTGAATAACACATTCAATGTGGTTACAAGTTCTATGCTAACTCTTATTCATGAGATGTACTCAACTACTTATGACAGAGCACAGAGCCTTGATGGTTACATATCAAATGATTATAATTTCAATGCAGTCACTTCAATATTTTCTCACTTTTGAGTCACACTCCAACACCGCGCACGCCCAGAACACAGGATAACCTCATCGATGAAACTATTAGCGTCTAACTGCTGTCGGATATACCACACAACACGACCGGTCACCGGCGCAGTGGTGAATTCTGGAATTTCTTGAGAAATGACTCGTCAGCAATGTGAAAGGTGGCCAAGAGCGCTACCATATCAAAAATCCTTTCCTTACGATGTTTCATGCCGCCACGCACCACTTTGAAACGTTAGCGTCACCCAAATTCCAGAATGCATCACGGACGCTTAAGAAAGGAAGCACAGGGCCACTTGCAAGGGGCATGCAGTATCCAAGCCGTGCCCATAGGTCGCGGGAAAATTGTAAATCAACACTATGCCGTACCTGCTATTCTCCAATTTGCTCGATATATCGGTGTTGAAAGACATTTTCTCGTGTTATTTAACAATATTTAAATATCACTGAACACACACGCCCAAATTTTTTGTGTAGTCACTATAAAATTGACGTTTACGCGGCTTGCGAAACAACGCGAACTGAATTAAACTGACGATCTCCAACAAGCACCCGCACGCTACGGAGAGGTTTGACGTTTTGCTAAGAGGTGGGGAGCGCGCTCGTATTTATATGACACGATCATACGATGCGGGGGAAGCGAACTTTAAATTTTATCAGTGTAGGTATTATGGAATAACTAACTAATGATAATGAATTTAATCGATGTTATTAAACACTACTACAGAAATAAATAGTTCTGTTGTTTTGGCACACAGTTGAGACCATGTTTCTGTCATGAAAACAGTATCTGCTTGAGAATACTCAGATCGGCCGGGCGCGTCCCACAGAAGTCACACCACATACAGAGCCGGTGATTGGTTGTCCCGAGCCCCAGTCTTTTTTTCATTGGTTTGATAGTTTGGTGCTTTGCGCGGGTATTTTGAAATTTGGTCCGAGAGATGCTTATTCATAAAATAATGCTAGTTCATTTTACAACGACATAATTATTGTTTTATTTTTCAAGAAAAATAATAATTGTGTCGTTGTTATTAATTTGTTGTTATAATAATAATTACGTCATTTTCTGCAATAGGCTAAATTATTTTTCATCTCTTTATATCTCTTGAAATAAAATGTGCTTTATTGATTTTAATTAGGTAGGTATTTTCAACAACATGGTTACAAACCACTGAATATACATGGGTACGTACCTACTTTCTTTCAGTAAATAAGGTGAAAGGTCTGTAGAATATACTTTACTTATTGTATGCAAAGTGTTGAATTGATTGTCCTTATTTACTTACGTACATAAAGGTATTTAAATGTTGGAATATTCATGATAAATAACTAGGTACCTACCTTGGTACCCATTGATTTCGCATTAAGCTTTAAGTATTTAAGTAATGTAAATTTACCAACAGTGAGTTAGTTTGCTAATAAACTGGGAGCAAGGAATTTCTAACCTTGTTGACAGGTCTTATTAACTACCTGCAATTTAAATTGTCAAATTTTTATTTGTACCTTTGATCTTAAGTTATGACAATCCTTGACTAATATTGCACTCTCAGCGATACTATTTTGAGTGCATGTAAACACGGCTACACATCAAGCTATACATTTCCAGTGTAAGCTAATCTCGCATTGTATAGGATTTCCGTTCAGTACGATATCAGCGTATACTGGAGATGTATAGCTTGATGTGTTGCCGTGTGTACATGTTTCTTTTGTTCACGATCAAAAGAGTTAATACTTTTTAGAGTTGATGCGGCAGTTGAACTCTCGTCCTAACTAAATATTAGACATCAAACAGTCCGCTGCAGCTATTTGTGTCGCACGAAAGATCTTGAAAGTGCATAGCAAACATAAGTAGGCAGCTAGATGTTGCTGGCGCATAGAATAGATAGAAAGATACGCATTACTTATCGCTAGGTATGCAGCAATCCATAAGACGTAGGTACTTTTACAACTAAATAAGCGCCAGATGGTTTCTCTATAGGTAAATTAGGGCTACGTACTTCGTTTGTTATCAATTTAGTTGCAGACAGCGCCACACTAGAGAGAAGCGATTTTAAAGCTTCCATTTGCTGCTTGGTTTATTTAGGGGGCTACCATGGAATTAGTATGTACTATAAAGGTGGTCCTTGTGGCCACGTACCTATGACAGAGTTGTCCATTCTATTGACGACAAAGTTATCCAGAATTTTGGGGCATTGTGTACACGCTCGATTCTAAACATTATTGTAATTGGCCAATCAATAACACGCGCCTATAAAGTTCAATGGCGAGTTAAACATGATGGTCACGTGATGTATGGTTCTTACAGGTGGCGTGTTGGATGAAGCTGGCTGGTCGCCATTGGCATAATAGTGAAGGACTTTGCCGACTGGGTATTTTTTAAATATACCTTTTTTTCGTTCAGGAAAATCATACTTAGAGAATTTTCTAGTAGGTAAATATGAGAGTTGATGAGACTTTCTATTTTGATACTCATGTGAGTAGGTCCAGATACATACAAAAAAAACATTTAAGCGGGTACCTATTTACAAGAAACTCTGGTAGGTAACACAGGCCGGCAAAGATAAACGAACACTCTTACCCAGAAACCAGACTATATATTTCCGAAGTATTTCGATGTGCTGAATCCGAATCTGGCCGCAGAATTGGAAACGTAAGGATTTTGAGATATCCTAACTTGAAAGAGCAAAAAGCACCGGTTTTGCAAATTTTTGAGGTTACGTAGCCCGTTAGATCCTTTTTCTTCCAAAAATATATTCATTGTATCTGAAAGTACTAGTAATGACGTTGAGTTTACTCGAATATCATTTTGTTTCGCTGAGATATCGCATTTTGAAATTTTTATGTATGTGGATTTTAAATTTTTTGATTTTGTGGACTCCACATGCATGAAAATTGCAGAGCAAATACGGTGTTTTTTGCTCTTCCAGGTTAGGATATCTCAAAATCCTGACGTAATTGTGTGTTGTGTGTTCACCTCTGCCTAACCTTTCAGGAATTTCAGGCGTTATGTCATGTTAGTAATAGAACCAGCAGGACCGATAAACAGGTTTTATTTCCTGTTAAAAATAACAGTACTTAACGTCAAATCCACGCGAATTTCTGTGATTGGTCAGTTGAAAACATTTGAACGTCGAACGATGCGATAAGGCCATATCATTTTTGGCGTTGCCCAGATCAAGTTAAAGAGAAGTAAGTATAAATATCGGTGGAAGAATGACTAATAACATGTTTTTTAGCTGTGTTGTTGTCCAACAACCGACTTCCAGAAAAACACTACAAAGTGAAAATTTCGGAAGTCGGTGACTTTGGATATGTTTTTAAATTTTTTGTCACTGCTTTCCGAAATTAAAAGTTATTTTTTACTTTGTAGTGTTTTTTCGGAAGTCGGTTGTATTTTTTTATTTAGTTTTTATTTTTCGCTTTTTTAGATAAAGTACACCCCACACCATTTCGAAATTTCATTATCCTTGGGGTCAAAACAATGCATACTTCTGCGATAGCAGCAATCGCGGTTGATTTGCTGTTATTTTTGAAGGCTTCCGTTGTCTGTCTGTTGCGTTGAAATTTACATGGGACCATTTCGGGATAAACGCATTTCTAAAAAAAAAATCCGTGTATTAAATGACGGAGTTGTGCCTGAACATACAAAACAAAAACATGTCGAATTGCTAACTTCCTTCTTTTTTAAGTCGGTTAAAAACTGTTTAAATAGATATATTTGCACTCATACATAATTCCTGGGACATAGGTCTCCTTTCATTAAAAGACAGTCGCCCGTAATCAACCTCGCGGGGCCGCAATGCGTGTAGGTAGACGAGACACTAATTGTCTTCGAATCTATGGTTATAGCACATGCCGGTTTCCTCGCGAGGTTTTCCTTCCCGTTTTGACAAACTACTTAATTTGTATTCAAATATTTAGCATTTAAATATATCTACCCAAGTGCCTAATTCTTTACATATTCTTTTTGTAATCAATCCGGATCGACATTTACTAACGGGGTCATTAGTATTTTATTGAAACCTGATATAAATATGAATGCACGAATAATTACAAAACAAAGCGAATAATAATGCATTCAGTGTTAATTTTCCAACCCCCGTCACTTTCGAAAAGGCAGAAAACAAAAACATTTTGCGTACGTCACATCGACGCCCACAAACACAACACAAAATATTATTCGATTTCTAGTTTTAGAGTTAAAAGTTGCATCAGATTATGTTTTTATCCATATATCGGAATCGGCTGAACATAACAAATGTGTCGTGATGCTAAAACAAGCGCTGTCCCCTTCAGCAATAAAGTCTGGATTCCTATATCGCTAGACTGTTTGGTTAGCTACTGACGTCGTAAATCTATTTATTATTTGCATCCATTACGCTGTTACGCATCACGCGTGCGATATAATATGGCGTTATGAATTTATGATGCTCATAATAAAATGTGATCAATGGCGAGAGTGACTGAAATCGTAGATCCATCTGACGCATTTAGGCAGGATTTCTTGATTTTCAAACGCGATAGTTCACATTTTTTCCTTATTTCCTATTAGGTACCTATTTTGGCATTTCTGGGTATAGGTCTATTGTGTATTAACATTCTCTAACCACCTCAGTGTCTCGCACCATGGTTATATTATATTCTGCGGTTAACGCTTAGCTTGGCTCGGTTATGCGTTATGAGAACTTTGTGGCTGCAGTAGATAAATTTATTTTACAGTTTCCTTATTTCCTCATCATTTTCCTGATGTTCAATTAATTAAATGAGTTGATGAAACAGTCCCACACCAAGACACCAATACGTGCTAAGAAGATTATTTATAAATATCTGACACAAATTCGCACAGAGACACATTCAACTACTTACGCAAAAAAATATTTGTATTGCCTAAACAAGTAACTATCAGGGCTGGCTGTTGTCAAGTCAACATGTTGTTAATTCGTTGGGGGTCAGGTTGCCCAGGTTATCAGTGTAACATGTCACGCCAAGACCGCATGGACGACACACCCACTGTGCGTCATGTGAACATTACGAGATAAGTACTGTAAAACACGTTGCGTGCACATGTTTAGAAATCATACAGAGACTTAGCTTCGTCAATCTTGCTGTGATGCACATGGCACAGTTGTGTATGCGTGATGGTGGCGATTACATTCAATTGCAACAAACTCTTTTAAACACGTGTAGGTTAGGCCAGGGACCAATCCAAACGAAAGAATGCGATAGAATTACGCGCACGTTTTCCCGTTTCGATAAGTGTGGGGAAATTCTAAAACGATATGCATAAGCTTACTCACATCCTTATCAAAAATAATTCAAGTAAAAATCTGAATAATAATCTGCAATCTATTTGTCCCAGACAATTACTGCCGTGGCAGAAAACACCGCTTACTGGCTGTTCCAACTTGCCGTACTGTTGCACACTCCAAGTCACCTATTCCTCGGACATTAACCGCCATTAACGCTCTCCTGAACTCGAATACAAATCTTGATATGTTTGCGGATGAATGGAAGATGATGCTGTCAGAATTTTTGAATTTTTGTGAGAAGAATGCATGACTGTGTTAAATAGCTTGTAATGTGTACATTGCTATGTTTAAATAGTGTAATTGGCTTCGGCCGTTCTATTTAAACTAAAATAAAATAAATAAATACATAAGAGTGCTTTAAGAGTGGATAAGCACGGTCTAATAACAGAGAATCAATATGGCTTTCGTACATGTCAACGGTGGACGCAGATACTAACTCAGTTGATTTCGTAGTTATTTAAGGTCTTCCTTGATTGGCAAAAGCGTTTGATACGTTGTCTCGCATTGTTGTTACAAAGATAGAAGTGATTTGTGAGGCGAGCTTTACCTCTCGGGTGGTTTCAGTTTTATCTGACAGACCGTATACAAAGGGTCCGCATAGGGGACAAGTCAAGCCGTTGTGCCAGTTGAACCACGGCGTGCCACAGGGCAGTGTGCTCAGGCCGACCCTTATTAAAGAAAGTATAAGTCCATAGATGTTCACTCTCTGTTGTAATATCTACTCAGTGCTCTTATGGATTAAGACCTTAATGATCCTGTCATACGCAGTTTCTATTTGCATAATTACACGGGTCAGTATAGTAAGATGATCTTCTATAATGAATTGAATGGAACAGATATTATTAGAGCCGGCAAAGTAATGCGTAATGGTTAGTATTATGATGCCGATTGAAATACTTTCTAGTGTGTTATTGCTCCCGTGTATTGTTTGTAAATGTGGTGTGATGAGTGCGATGTGAGTATGTACGTGTAGCGTTTCGTTGTGCAGTGCCAGACAAAGACTTTTAACAAAGAATATTCGCCGGTAGATATAATTTTGGGCAAAAATGGGACGTTGCATTGCATGTTCGGTTCAGTTCGTCAGACGAAATTAGAGTCATGGGTTGGTGATTTTAAAGTTGTAAGAGTATTTAACAGATATGCAGACAGAAGATCGTTGGGCTTTGCCTAAGGACCAAGTCAACAGTGAGGTCAAACAGCGTGTAGGTATTCAACGTCATCATCGCAGAAGGCTAGTAACGAAAGTTTTCGGTAGGTACCTTATCTATTGTAAACTAGAGATAATCCGGGAATTCGGGACTTAACTATTATGTCCGATGTGATAAACATGTTTTGCAACCATATAATATTAACTTTGTCAGTTTGCACCGTAGGAGTAAGAGCAAACTGGGAAAGCAATAAAATGCAGCAGTGCTGTAAAAGTAAATTTTCCTCAATTGACTTTTACAGTCGTAAAATGCAAATAAAACATTATTTAAACTAAACCATACCTACGATATGATAATATCCTGGTCTTAGGAGTCACTAGAAGTTATTTTGAAAACAATTTTATGCTGAATAAGTTTACGTAGGTACAGAGGCCAGCACATCAAGCTACCACAATCTGTCAAATTTCTTAGATAGATTTTTCACTTTATTACAAAATCATAAGGTTCATGGTCAAATGGGAAAATTTGACAGTTTGAGATAGCTTGATATGCCGTCTACACTACGTAATGATTCTCGAAAAACTTATAATGTGGGATTGTGGACAGGGACGTATTTTCTTCGAATCTCAGGCCCTATCTCAAAAAAAAATTATCACAACGCGTTAATTTTTGTTTTTTGTTTATACTATTTATGTATCTGATCTACATTTTCACGCAAACATTCCATAAACTCAGATTGCAACCATTTCTACTAGATTATAAATCAATAATAGGTCTCTAATAAAAATCTATACCTATTTCGTTACTAAGTACCTAGTTAATTCGACCAATATAATGAAAGACTTCAATACGTATATAATATTTATAAATAATTATTTAGATTATATTTTTAAATAATTTAGGTGTAAGAAGTAAACTAAGCAGAAGGAGTATCTAAGGATCGTAGGAGCTAGCAATCTGTAGTTTCTGCACTCACGTATGGAAGAAGGCATGAGTTTTATACCTATTGTATGAGATTGTGTAATTATTTTTGACTTATTATGTACGTATGCTTGGATTGAGGAGGATGCGGTAAGGTAGCCCGGGGAATTCAAATTTTCGCACGTTTTTTGCAATTTCCAGGTGTGTCAAACTGTGCCTTTGTTAAACAAAATATGAATTTTGCAATTTCTAGTTCAGTGTCAAACTGTATGTTAAAATAAGTAAACATTTTTTTTTAAGAAACGGTTTTAATAAAAATAATTGTGTAGATAATGTACAAGCTATGTAAAAGCTAAAAATAATTCGGTAGGTCCTAGGTACCAGTCATCACACCACTTTCCTCATCAATCTAGCTAGGGCATTGATCAGAAAAAAAAATCATTAAAACCGTTTAAATAAAAAATAAAAAAATTACTTGTTTTATTTTCGAGTTTTTAGTTTTTATTTCGTTGCTCATTATTTCTTATTCTATTTAGTTTTTCTTTTTTTTTAAATTTTTCATAGTTTACAGTATTTTTATAGTCAAGCCCTTTCATTTGATATCCGTATTGAGGGGGTTGTGAAAAAATATATAATCCGCCATTTTGTAGCGGCGGCCATCTTGGATTTACAATAATACTGATTAAATAAAATCTGATCAAATATCAGATCAAACTACCAACAGGAAGGGAGTAAAACTTCATGTACTAAATCTGACCCGAAAAACAGACAGGGCAAGCTAAATACTGTTTAACAAAATATTAATTTTGCAATTTCCTGTTCAGTGTCAAGCTGTATGTTGAACAAAATATGAATTTCGCGGGCTACCAGGCGCTTCCTTTTTAAATAGACCGTTTATACCAATAGTCAAACGATTTCTATACATTATAGCTGACTATGTATTGAATTCTTCGTACACGTGTACATCGTATGCACAATGGCGCAGGTCACGGTTGAAAACTTTGCCAAGAAAATGTTGAACCGCTCTAGACATGCTTATGTTAAAATCGTACCACATCCCACTCAGGCAGGCTTAGGGAAAGAAAGATAGATCGAACAAGACTGCTGCACATCTTATCGGAAGGTCTATAATAAGCTACGTGATATCTTTGGAAAGCATGACATCATCTCAGATAACGAATCTATCGCTTAACTTAATATATGAGTACGTATTATTATTTTTATTTGAATACAATCCCCCTATGAAGTAATAATAGCTGATAACAATAACCTGCTCAGCAACCGGTATGATAAGGAGGTTTTCCTGCTGCTACTAATTATCAACCGTACATAAGTAAGGTTAGGTTAGGTTATAAATAAATTAGGGAATAAAGTTATTCCATTTATGAAAATGTATGGTAATTCCTTTGTTATTTCTATTAGTAAGAGGGCTATTAGTGTTTCAGTTTTGAAACCCTGGCTGGATGCCTTAATTTATTGAGGCCACAACAGGCAAGTCCGATTAAGCAGCCGACAACCTCCGACGGTGACCTGCGAAGTGCCATTCCCAAAAAAAAAACAACTAATGGAAATGCCTATCGCCAGCAGTGGACTTCTATAGGTTAATAATGATAATAATGTTGTAACGTAGTTCACGTAAGAGTCACGTGCGTTTGACGGTTGACTGTACCACCCTCAACGAATTACTTTGATAATTACATCTATCTAATGAATCTAATTAAAGCAATTCTTTGCAATTTTGGCTTTCATTTAATTCATTTTCACAGCAATTCGTCGAGGGACCGAGGTTGGGATGTATAATGACTGAAATCTATTTCAGTCATCATAGAACGCATATATAAAACTACACCAGTACCGACTACCTTGGTGTATACCTACGAGAAATCAAAAAGAATGGTACATGTAGTACCAAAGAGTATCGGTTTACCCAGAAACTGGGTTGTGGAAATCAGAAAGGCAGTCACTCCATGTAAAATACTGGTAGGTACTCAGCTGCATCTAGTTAGACTGGAAGCCGTGGTCAAAATAGTTTGGAAAAGGCTAGGGAGCTGATGATGACATGTAGTGGCATAGACAAAATCCGACCTTTTTTTTAACTCGGTATGCTATGTTACCGGTCAAGTGTACCGGCCCGGAGGCTCTGTGATATTAGAAGAGGACAAAAGATAATCAGTTATCTTTAATCCTAATCCTAATTTATTTATAACCTAACCTAACCTTACTTATGTACGGTTGATAATTAGTAGCAGCAGGAAAACCTCCTTATCATACCGGTTGCTGAGCAGGTTATTGCTATCAGCTATTATTACTTCATAGGGGGATTGTATTCAAATAAAAATAATAATACCTACTCATATATTAAGTTAAGCGATAAATTCGTTATCTGAGATGATGTCATGCTTTCCAAAGATATCACGTAGCTTAATTATAGACCTTCCGATAAGATGTGCAGCAGTCTTGTTTGATCTATCTTTCTTTCCCTTACTTTGCTGTACCCGACCGAAAACCGATAGTGTCCATGCCATGAGAGTATAGTTTCCCATTTACACATTCTCATTTCATTCATTACCCCATTCCCATTTAATTTCCATATTTTCTTCAGTTTTCCTTTTTTCAGTAACAGTCCGGAGTTTGGAAGTTGGCAGTATAATATACCCGTGCCTCGCTAAACCGTTGGTCCTGTGCCTGATCTCTCCCCGGCCGTGTCGGATTGTCGTCCCATCGGTCTATGAGAGTGAGGGACGACAGCGTGCCCCTGTGTCTGCGCACACACTTGTGCACTATAGGTAATATATGCCGCGTCGATGGTTAGTCTTTTTTTTTTTTTTTTTTTTATTTCTTTGTCTTCGCTTAGGCCGCCATGGCTGAAATTCAGTCCAGAGCACTATAATGATTAGTAAGTATCTATCCCATTTTATAATGTCATCTAAGTTTACATTGCAAAATGCAAGAGTATAGAGGTGCAATCACGTCTAGTTCCATGAGGACTATATACTGCCGTGTGTACGACAACGCCCATGTTCTGCAGTTTGTTTGAACCGGATATTAAGAAGCGAATAGTTGTGAAGACCGCAGGAATCCGCTGGATGCCATAGCACAGAACTGCGGAGTAAGTAATTGCTACTGCGGATCTCTTCATTCCTGATTCGATCACGTACGGAAACTCCGAGCATAGCCCTCTCCATTGCCCTTTGGGTGACTTTAAGCCTTCTGATAAGGCCCATTGTAGCGACCACGTTTCAGTACCATATGTCATCACTAGCAACACGCACTGGTCAAACACGTTCGTCTTGAGGCATATGCGGGATGTGGGACAAGAAGATATTGCGTAGCTTCCCGAACGCTGCCCAGCCGAGTCGGATTCGACGATTGACCTCTTTCTCGAAGTTGGACCTACCTAACTGGACAGTTTGCCCTAGGTAAACATAATCGTCTACAACTTCGAGTGTAGAGTTTCCGATCTTCATGAGAGTGGGTGTTACATGGGCATTCGATATTACCTTCGCTTTGTCCATGTTCATTTTGACTGAAATTAATGATGATGATGAATTAACAATTTTATTGGAAGTTCCATGTTCTGTATCATCATTGGCTCATCATTATGGATATTATGAAAAAAATCACGAATGAAAAGAATAATTCACTAGTTGCTATTTGCTATTATCTTCACGCAACGTAAACATTGCTAAAGTTAGGTATTAAGTAGATTTCTGATTACATAACTACATTGTAAAGATCGTCACGATTTGTGTAAAATTATATCGATACAAGTTTGTCGAACTTTATTTTACTTATAAAATAATACGTACTGAATTTTTGTGAGTAGATAGGTAAGCTTTTTGTTTGACCAGGTGGAGCTTTTTAGATTATGTGACTCTTTTGGTAATTTAGCTTTATGATTTCTTATCTTTTATACTTAGCTGTGATAACTATTCTCTATAATTCAGTTAATCCAGTCAGGATGGTAAATACATTTAAGTAGGCCGTTTTAAGTAGGTAGGTACCTAATTAGGAGGAGGGGCTAGTGGCTAAGTAATACCAGCCGGACGGATCTATCGATCAGGTTAAGCTACGCTTGCCGCGGTTCGTCCGTGGATGGGTGGCCATCTTTACATAAGTACCAAGACCCCGCCGTGCCACCTGAAAGCACGTTAAGTCGTTGGTCCTGGCTGCAATTTGTAGATCTTTGACAGTCGTTACAGCAGGCTTAGCACGAGCACCGAATTGTCGACGGAAGAATAGACATAACTATTAATTACATGATGTACAACAGGAGAAGATAGCTATGTTCTTATTATCACAGTTATGCGTTCTACACGAATCATTATTTTGTAGATAATCGTATACACTTTGTGGCCGTCGAGTAAAAAGTTTGTTGTCAGTGTAGTGTCAGTGTATTTTGACAGTTTGGGAAGAAATATTCTTCTGAAATAGTCTACATATAAAAGGACCCAGACAAAGACTGTTAGAAACGAAAGACAAAATGAAAGATTGTAGAAGGATATCTACGGTGCGATGTCGAAAATAGAGAAACGAAATGTGACTTTGTATAGAAAAAGCACTGTCTATTCTTCGTAGAAATAGAAAGCGTCATGCTAAGCCTGCAGCACCGTAATTGCGTAACTCACTAATTAATCATAATCTGTTTCGTTTTGAAACAGATGGCTAAACCATTGCTTACTGCCATATGTTAGAAAAATGTGCCTGCTCAACAACGTAAATAACGCAATGAATATTGTTGAACTGTCAAAATGAAACCGATTACGATTGATCGCGTGTTCCGCAATTAAGGTGCAGGTCGTCAGAAGCCCGAAAGTCGGACAGTCAGTCTTACCAAGAGCTATCGTGTTACCCAGTAACTGGGTTGTGGGGGTCAGATAGGCAGTCGCTCCATGTAAAATACTGGTATTCAGCTGCATACGGTTAGACTGGAAGCCGACCCTAACTTAGTTGGGAAAAGGTGAGGCAGATGATTATGACTACCTACTTAAAACAGCTTACTAAAACCTGTGCCGAAAACGTAGTTTTTATTTCATACTAGCTGTTGCCCGCGACTTCGTCTGCGATCCAGGTGTGTCCTTACACAGGTCATGGTCTATCTGTGTGTCAAATTTCATCCAAAGCCGTTCAGCCGTTTTAGCATAAAAGCTTAAACTATAAAACGAACAAACAAACTCACTTTCGCAACGATAATATATTAGTTGGGATAATCGATAATGATAATTATAATAAAGTGATTAATAATAACTTGAAGTTGAAGTGCCTAACTCAAGTTACATTCTTACAAAGCAAGCAAGGCAAGGTTAGGTAGGTGTTTTATAATGGTATTCCGTCAATACGAATCATTTCCGGAAGTAGAATCAATAGTCAATGAAAGATACTTATGTCCATGAAAGGAGGATTTATTGATTTATTTATTAGTTTAGTCAAGATACTTAGGTATTTTAAACAAAAATCAAAACTGACTCAAACTGACTCCCCCCAGTGTATTCCCTCATTGTCGTTGCGGGGGGGCTCAGTAGCCGTGGTCCGCTCCCACGGTGAAGCGAAGAGGAACCCTAAGGTGGGGTCGCTCGTCAGGGCTTTTGTCTCCAAGCCGACGACGCTCTACCTATCCCATACGGCCGAAAAGTGGTGCTGACCCGTCGCAGGGGGACCAAGGGTGCCAAGGGTGCCAGGGTAGTCTGGGGCCCTTGTGCTACTTGGTTCCTGGGGTGGTTACGGCGTGCCATGTGTCCTGGTGCACCGGACTGGTGAGGTCCGCAAGGGCCGATGCCTGCCAGGGGTGCGGGTTGTTCGAAAGAGATACCGCGGCCCCTGGCACACAGGCAACTGAGGGAACACGGGTGGGTTTTAGTCAGTAAAAGTCTGACACGCCTTCCCGCTCCACCCAGAGCGGGAGAAGTTATTTGATGATTTCCCACCCAAAAAAAAAAACAAAGTCTAATAGTCATCCTTTTAAAACAAGTTTCTTGTTTCCATCTTTTTAAATTAAAGTTCACTTCTTAGGCAGTCGGGTTTTTGAAAGTATTTACCGTAATTATAGCAAAAAGCTTTTTTTTAGGTCTGCTTGTTTGTTCCGGTTAATCTCCTAAGGTAACTAGACTTTTATTGACGGATAACTGATGTCTGAAGGACTAACTTGCTGCTTTTGTCTCGGTAACTAGTTCGTTGGGATAATTTCGGACATCCACGCGGTTGTAGCCGTGGGCAGCAGCTAGTAGGTACTTACTAAATGAAAAAAACCGGCCAAGTGCGAGTTGGACTCGCGCCCGAAGGGTTCCGTACCATTATCTATAAAAACGGCTAAAAAATCATGTGTGTCTTAAATATTTATTTTATTTTAATTCAACTATTTATTTTTAAAGTGAATATATAACTAAATATTCTGTGAATATTTCAAGCGTCTATCTGTTGCCGTTATCAATATCGAGCAAAAACGAGCAAAAAAAATCACGTTTGTTGAATGAGAGCCCCATAAAATATTTATTTTGTGCTGTTTTTTAGTATTTTTGGTTATAGCGGCAGAAATACATCATCTGTGAAAATTTCAACTGTCTAACTATTTCGTTTCATGAGATACAGCCTGGTGACAGACGGACAGACAGACAGACGGACGGACAGCGAAGTCTTAGTAATAGGGTCCCGTTTTACCCTTTGGGTACGGAACCCTAAAAACTATGTTACTACATGTAGATTTGGAATTAAAGTCGTCGACATTGACAAGGTGATCGTGTGTACTTCGTGTTGTGTACGATTCTGATTGATTTGCAGCGTTACGGCTTCCTTAATAATGATAGCAGAGTGGACGGACACACATAGACACGTAGTAGATTTGTTAAAGTGGACTACAAGCCATATTAAAGTGTTGTAAACATCTGATAAACATATGTACAATCAATATTGGCAAATTAAAATAATGTACCTAGGTGACTAAAGTGTATTTAATATGACTAGTCTTTAGTATTTTTTAACACATTTTTATTAGCTTCACCTGTATGTTTCATAATTTAAAAAAGTAGGTAATACATAAGTTTATTCAATAATTTAAAAAATAGAAAAAAAAACTGTAAAACCACGCTTTTGTAGTTAGCAGAACTAAAATAGAAAATTAAAAAAGAAACTAAAAAACATGCTTTAAAAACCAAACTAAAAAAGTAGAATATAATTTAATTCTATTAAAAAGCGTGGGGTGCTTTTTGAGGTATTTTTATAATCAATTAATATCAAGCACCCCACGCTTTTTAATAGAATTACATTATTTTCTACTTTTTTAGTTTGATTTTGAAAACATGTTTTTAGTTTTTTAAACTATTATTTATTTTAATAGTTTTAGCAAACTAGGTGTACCTTTGTACGGTATTAACAAAGATCAAGCCACAAAACGGCAAAGGAAAATCGAAGATATGTGACGTCTACCAACCCGCACTGGGCTCGCGTGGTTTATTACGGCCCGCTCCCTCTCACGGAGAGGAGACCTGTGTCCCAGCAGTGGGAACATTATAAGCTGATTATGCTAAGTGCAAGTTGTTCACCATACTTAAGTGTGTGTCGACGAGAAAACTTGTGATTTTCACACTTACCATGTTTGGTTACTGACACCACATATAATAGGTACAAGTAAGGAAAGGAAAGATACATTGTAAACAAAATGTGTTAGAAGGTACTTTCTAGTGGTGTATTGTCGTGTTGTTTCGGGCAATGTGTAAGGACAACATTCTTGGGCCGCTCTTTGACTCAGCTAAGTAAGAATCTCACGAATATGAACCTTATTTTAATAGTATAAATGTTCATATATTCTTATGAAGCGTCTACTTTACTTAACAAAACGAAGCCACAGTACGGTCTGTAAATATTATTGAACGAATCCCGCCTTGTTTCGATGGTGGTAATGAATGAATGAATGAAATGCACCGATTTCAACGTGGTTTGGACAGACACGATTAATCGAAAGAACCCCATGATTTGCATTTGCCTTTGAAGCCTCATGTTTCATGATGATACAGAGACCATTGCATATCAAGGTCTACTCCTGCTACTATTGCGAGTCGTACTGGATATGCATCCTAGAGTACCTAGCATTGGACTAGTGGAGACACGGGTGAAATTTATCTTTGAGAAGTGTTATAATGACGTCGCAACCAGAAGGAAATTAGATTTAAATGTCAAGATGACATAAGACAGTAGCTTCCTCCTATAGGCTCATACTGAGAGTGTTGCGGTTGGTGGTAAAACGGTAGTATCCGCGCCAAAATAGTTTCTATTCAACGAACGGTTTGATGTAGTTACAGGCTACAACGGTCATTGCACGATGATGTATTTACTACAATGTAGGTACCTGCACAGCTACAAGTATGGGCGATGTGAATTACATGTAAGTACCGTAAACATCGAACGCATCTCGTATTCTTTTAGTAACCTGTCATCAGGTTCTAATGAAATGTCAAACTTAGGTAGGTATCTACAGTACACCGGGACGATTGCGTAATACAGTGACAGTAGGAATTAAGAATGGCTATCATTATAGTGAACAACAAAAGCCAGTCCAAACCAGAAAACCGATAGCCCAAGTGTCTAAAGATATGGTCAATCACGCGCAGGTCATGGAGCGAACAGTTAGCAGCCGTAAATAGGCTACACTTAACCGGTTACTGCTATCTCTGAAAACTAAAACCGGTTTTCGCTGGTGCTTAAATTATCGATTATTTAATTTGCAATGTCATCTCTGAACAAATGTTTGTAGTTCGCCCGGTTAGAAGCGGTTTTTGCACACTGTACTTTTGTTTTTTTGTTTTTGCTATGACTCTATTATCATGACTACACAGGTCACACATGGTCACATTTGTTGCTTGTGTCGTAAGTTCACTGATTTCAAAGTATGTACTTACCTATGCAAATTTTTGTGAAATAAATTAACCAATGGGCTGATTTTTTAATACTCAGACAACTTTTATCATTTTAACTTTTGTATAGAAAATATTTCAAACTGTCAGATTTATTGTTCAGATAAAAGTTTTCTGACTATTGAAAAATCAGCCCTAAGATAGTTTTATTAACTTTAGTTAGATACGTTGAAAATAGCCTGCTGAGCCTAGAGTGAGAGATAGAGTGATAAATTCTTAGGATCGAGGAAATTATAATAATATAATAAAACTTTATTTCTCCACCACATAATGAAAAAATCAGTACAAAACATAATAATGATTACAAAAAATACATTGATGTTGTGGAGACTGGAGCCTGTACTAGGAATATCTGTGTTACAGGTCTCCAGGCCTCCAAACTATCCAGACGAGCCGAGAATTATGGATCAGTTCAGCCGAACGACGTCCTCTGTTGGACATAGGATTCCCCCAAAAGGCGGGATTTTTTCCATAATCGCCTCGCTTGGCAGGCGGGTTGGCGATCGCAGTATGGTGGTGAAATGCATAGAGAACGCTGCTGCCCATTCTCTAGTAAGTCCCTTAGTCGTCTTCTACGACACCCACGGGAAGATATGGGATGGTGCTATTTTTTTACGTCCGGCACCACACGGAACTTATGGATAGATATATATGATATATTTGAATGACTAAACTCAGTTGGTTAGTAAGTTTTAATCAGAGGGCTGCCAGCGTTTTCTGTTGACAATGACGATGCGGACGAAATTTTTGAAGACCTATCTGATTCTTAACTTTTTTATATAGGTACCTACTTGTTGTAGGTAGGTACTTACATATTATTCTTTTAAGATTTAACTTTTATAATGTTAATATTTAGTACAATAAAATTATAGTTGTAATATTTTTTTAAGTTTAATGCTATGCTATTCATTTATTTTTAATTTATGTAGGTACATATTAAGTAGATAGGTAGGTACATACTGTTCGTGGTCTCTTACAAAATAAAATTAAGACCAAAAACCAAAAACTACTAGGAATTATTGACATCGACATTTCCTTTCTTCGTAATTGTCAATATTTTTGCCTAGGACATCTTAGTCACTTAGGATTACCAGGCGATTTGCGGCAGTCAGGTAGACTACCTCCTTGAAGATTCGTCTCATCTAAAGGCCATTTATTTTGTATACTTACCTATTATTTTGTTTATGTAAGCAAACGGGGGGCTCGTCGCAGACAAGAGAGAAGGTCGATCTACCTACGAGGTTAAGCGTCCGTTGCCACGGTCAGCTGTTGGATGGGTAATGTCACTGTGTGGCCTTTACAGATGAGGTGAGTGCAACTTTTTTGATAAGTCTTTATCTCAAAACTAAGTTCCAGATTAAACTTTGCCAACGGCTATTTAAGTTAAGTAGGTACCTATGTACATCTACTTACTTATGAATTAGTTGAACAATGGTTGTCATTCTTGAAGACACTTTTCTTTTTCTGCTAGAAAACACCTACTTAAATAAAAAATGCCTATGCTTTGAAATTTTGCCCAAGTAGGCAAGTACTTACCTATCCACTTATAAAAACTTTTTCCAAAAAAAAACAACCGACTTCCAAAAAAACACTACAAAGTGAAAAATAACTTTAATTTCGGAAGTCGGTGTCTTTGGAGCTGTATTTGATTTTTTTGTCACCGCCTTCCGAAATTAAAGTTATTTTTCACTTTGTAGTGTTTTTTTGGAAGTCGGTTGTTTTTTTTTGGAAAAAGTTTTTATTTTTCACTTTTTAGTGGTTCACATGTGCTTACCCCTTCACAGCATACCGGCGTGATGTTATGTTATGAAGTGGTGTAAGCAATAGACAGACATGAGATTTCAGCAATCCCAGTCCATTTGCTATCATTTATTGAGGAGTTCCGTTGCCTATCTCCAAAGTTCTTCATCAGATCTTCACCAAATTGAAATGAGACCACTACGAGAAAGTACTCTTCCAAAAAATAGCTAAATCGCTTCGTGTGCCTATAAAATTTGAAGAATTCTCTCTATTTCTCCAGGATCCCATCATCAGATCCTGACTTGATGATCATGGGACCACCTGGGAAGTATACCCTTTCAAACAAAAAAAACAAAATCCAAATCGGTCCAGCCATCTTCGAGTAATCGGGGAACATACATAAAAAAAAAAAAAAAAAAAACAAAAAAAAAAAAAAGGTTCCGACGAATTGATAACCTCCTCCTTTTTGAAGTCGGTTAAAAATAAAACAAACTAAAAAAAACAATCCTTGAATCTTGAAAAGATTGTTGTAAGTTGTGAGTTATGTAAGTTATTTAGCGAATGCTAATTAACAATTAATTATTCGAATCACGACTCATGGCCGACATCACGGCCTATCCTATGTACCTAACTCACCTAGGTAAGTAAAACTCATATAACAATACCTATTTAAAAAATAATAGAATAATTAGAATTTGAATAAAATAATATCAAAAAATAAATTACCAAAAAATCTTTTTGCCCTTAAGTCACTGTATGCCATCTAGCGGTCAATGTACGTACTATTAAATCAGCAACGCTACCAATAGAACTACGGTTTCCTTGTGGTTCGTTCACTTCCATGAGCTGCGTTACTAACCAGTTGTATCATTGTATTCATAGATGGCAGTAATTACAGCAATTGCGTTTACTAGGTTTGACGATAGATGTCACTACAAGCCTCTTATTGCCAAGCTCGGTTTTACATAAAATATTTTACTAGTGATTTAATTTTAAAATAATTGTGTACCCATCAGAGTGCACAATTATTACAAGTAGAGGGTCATAGGGACAGTACAGCAGCTAGCGTAATGCTTATCACCTAGATTGAAAATACAATCAGCAGTCCGTGTAGTTATGTAGTGTTAGTAGGTACAAAACTTTGTACAGTGAATGGCACTGTCGATTCAGATTACATTATACAGCATTAATCTTTTAGTATGCCTAAAGAGTGGTACGGTCTGTAAGCTACTGAAGTCCATTAACACTGTCACTTTTACACACCTAAATCAAAAAAATTGACACCAACCACTTTAAATTAAGTACCTATAATGTTTTTCTGATTTAAAAATTAAATAATGTGCTTAGTAAATAAAGTTTTAAAAAGTGAAGTGTCAATCGACTTTTGTTCCTGACCGTACCATCCTTTTGTGTTCGCGACTATCCGTCACCATATAGGTAGTGTACCTATAAAGTATTTTCTGCTAATAACTTAAATTCATATTAATAATAGTGATAGTCAAACCAATAAACAGTGGTGAATAAGTGGTTAGTAAATAAAACCGTAAGTACTTACCAACCTTGCAAACCTCATTTAAGTGGGCTACCTAGCCGTAATTTATAGCTTTTTAGTGCGTCCAGGTAACCTAGACCGAGACTTAGCCCTGGACCTAACTTTTAGTGATCGAGACCTAAGATAAAGCCCACTTGATAGAGTTTGTATGTCGTGTTCCTTTAGATAGTAATTTTTAATATTTATGTTTTTACCAATCCTCTTTTCAGGGCGCATCACGCCCTGAAAATCGTAGTAAAAAACTTTTAAATATAAAATTATTTTAGGTCTATGGACTAGCCTGAGATATCTATAATTAGCTTGGAAATCGGTTCAGTAGTTTTCGAGGAAATCAACTTATAAAGTAATTTTTATTAATATTTGTGATAATTTTTCAGTTGTCCTTGAAATATTCTTTCAGTATAGAACGTTAAAGCTAAAATAAATATCTCAGGAGATAGGGGATTTTATAGAGAATACAATGTTATGTATTATGCCTTATGTACCTATCCGTTCAAATAAAACTTTAAAACAGGATGCAATAAGCGGTTTTCGTTAAAGTAAAGTTTGCTGGTACCTACGTAAGCAAACATGTAACCTAGCGTAATTCGTAGTCATTGGCTAGGTTCTAATTTTAATCTTCATATAGTCCAAGATGTGTTCCGTAATTTCTTCCTGAAGACTTGTAAGAAACTTGTGTTATTATTCAGGTAAAGTACCCCCCTTGTTGTCAAAAACACCCCCTACCTATTCAGAAGTTAAAACTATTCTTTGGGGAATCGCCTAAAACGTTGTTAAATTGGTAACGTCATGCAGAACGGAAGATGGTAGCCGTCCTGAAGATATCTGGAATCTATAGGTGCAGAACGTCAGTGCCGCGTGGACTGGGAGACCTACACACACACCGGGATAAAACTTGGATAGGCATAACTCCTCCCTACACACCCTTCGCGTCCAAGCGATCACGCCCGTCCGGCACATTTTGGCACCTTGTAAGATATCTAACTGACCTAAATTTCATAGCGGATGTCTACGCCGCTACGAGCTCAAATTGTGTTAATGTGTGTGTGTGTAGAATTTTCAGTACTTACCTAAATAAATACGGAACGAATCCATTGTAAAGAAATCACCCTAAGTGTAAGCACCTATTTGCCTAGATTTAAATTTTCTTCTTTTCCCACGTTCCCACAGACGTAACAAAATCGTGACAGGATTTTTAGGCGCACCGGATCTTCAACGCACTGTCTAGCGCCAAGAGTTGTTAATCCAACACTGTTTTTTCAAATCACTTGTGCTGTTCTTTGTTGGATTCTCAATCCTCTGTTAAACAGCGAGAGTTGAAAATCGAATGCGCGTTAAAATCCCGCCACGATTTTGTTACGTTAGTGTGTGGACTACGACTAATAGCTGATTCCTATAATTTACAGACCGTTATTAGTTAAAATTAAGGTGGAACAAGTCAACATTTTTCCCATACAAACTTCGGAAGTGTATTACTCCACTGTTCGACAATGTACATCAAAAATTAAACATGGTATGGTTTTTTCTCATTATTAATATTGTCTGCACGGAAACAGAATACTAAATTAAAAAGTTAGGAGCCAACAAAGATTCGTTTTTCTTGCTAATTTAACCTAACTTTGGGCGTGTTTAAGTAATAAAAGAAGTGTAAAATCTCCAAAATCAAGTCAATACCGACAAAGTTCAATTATCGAAAAGTTCAATAAACTTTATTGGTTATGCAGTGGTTTATGCAGTGGTTTTTTCATTAAACCCGATCTTCCAAAGGACTTTTCTTAATTTTTTCGCGATTTTTTTACTATAAATGATCCTGCATCTTACTCAATAACATTTTGTGTGTAGACTAGCGTCTAACTGCTCATCACTGGTACTATCTCTGTCGGACACGAAGCCTGGTGAGACTGCGTGATTTTTAGCCAGGACCACCAGAGAGTTCGAGTTCGCGACTAGTTTCCCCTTAAGACTCTTGTATCCTTACCAATAATGAAGCAAATTCCTAATAGCTTTGCATAGTAGACCCTCCCATATTGAAGTAGCTATCACAGGTAAAATTAGCTTACGAATCTCTTTATATGCTCAGTTTGGCAATAAAAATGGCTACCATTGGCATTGAGGTAATATGTACTAACTTTACCTCAATGACATGACCATTGGTAAGCGTAACGATTCGATTTTGTTTATAGGAACCGGCCATTAGTCTTTGCTGTTTTCAACCCTATAAATAAATGACTATTATAATTAATAGAACAGCGCAGATTCTCAGGTAGGTCAACATGTCCTTAGGTAGTTTCCTTCTTTATATTTATCGTAGGTACATACTATCTTACTAATATTATAATCATATTATCCTACTTACCACTATAATCCCTACTAATATAATAAATGCGAAAGTAACTCTGTCTGTCTGTAACGCTTTCACGGCTAAACAGCTGAACCGATGGTCATGAAATTTGGCAGAGATGTAGCTTGGGATATGGAGAAGGACACAGGCTACTTTTTACGTGTCGATAACCGATATCCATGCGGGCGCGTACAAAAGCCGCGGGCAAAAGCCAGTAAATGTGAAAGTTTGTGTGTTTGTTACACAATTACGCAAAAACGGCTGAACGGATTTAGATGAAATTTGGCGTACACATAGCTTATTACGTTACGTTCCCGTGGGACAATTTCCGAACTCTAAGCGAGCGAAGTCGCGGGCAAAAACTAGTTGTGGAATAAAAATAATACCTACCTGTTTGTCCATCACTCACCTTAATGATAATGAATACGGTCGCTATGTAAATACGAATAACACTTGATACAAATTCGTGGGCAAAGTTGAGTGTGGTGAGTGTGGCCATGGAGAGCGCACTCCACAGCTTGTGGTCGCTAATCAAATTAAGCTTGGGATACTATCGGTTTGATAGTGTGGAGGAGATGTTGCTTCAAACGAAAACGTTCCGGATGAAAGTTATAATGAAGTGTTTAATTATCTGCAGCTTACAGTAAATTACAAGATAAGATACATTTTAAATGTACAGTCGAGTTCTTTAATATATTGGCCCTTTCAGGCTTCAAAAATATATAAACGTCAAAAAGTTAATAATTGTGTGACAACTATAAGCATCATTAAATTGTGGTCAAGATTTAGCTTCATTAATATGTGACTGCTTTTTCTCATAATTTTTTAATTTATTGCCTAATGCACAGCATATATTATTGTACCGTTCACATGAGGACATATTTTTGATCTATAGGTTCTATAGAATTTATTGAGCTATCCAACGCTCACAATATTTTGAATCCTTGATAGTGCCATTACATTAATAAATTCGACTGTACCTATCAGCATATTTGTTATTACCAAGTAGCACCGCGTAGCGATTCAAGCGATGAAGTTCCAAGCGTTTATTTAGATCAAATCCTGACTTTTTTCTATCTTTTTCTAAAATATGCATTTTGTTTAGCATTAGCATGCATGATTAGCCTAAAACGTTCCGACTGTTGGGTCATAATCATAAGTTTCCTCTTTCTGTGAGAGGGAGTGGGCCATGTCTTAGAGTTTTTGGTTCTACACGGTTCCCCCACAACGTTTTTCTTCACCGTTTTGAGAGCAGTGATGAACGCAAAGTGCCTGCTTGGATTTTGTTTACTTTAACTATAATATTAACGAAAACATCTCAAGAAAAACATTACCTACCTAAGGTTTCGTAATCGGCTGAATGTTTACGGTCCCTCTTACCGAGTGGAGGTCTGTGTCCCAGCAGTGGGAAATTAGGCTGATAATACTTTACGGTCATTGATTACATTCTCCGTATAAGCACGTCGTTGCTCTGCAGTAATATCCTGAATTAGAACAAAATAGAGTGGTATTTGTTACAGTCAACTGTGGCATCTTTACTTTCCATGAGCAACTTTACCAATCAGAACTGTGCTTAAATCTCTCTCGATAACTAAAAATCTGTTGCCGCCATTTAATATCCAACCGATACAAAAGAAGAATAATCTACTATTTGTAACAGATTTTTAGTAATCGAGAGTTATTTTTTAAAGTTCTCATGGAAGGTAAAGATGTCATAGTTGACGGTATCAAAAACATTAAAATTGTTAACCATATTTTTGTTTTTTTAAGTAGGTACCTTGTATTTGTTAGCAGTGATGTAAAAGACAATTTTTAGTGTAACCGAGGAGTTTCTTGCCGGCTGTACTCCATACGATACAACGTGTGCAATTTCTGCCATTTCATAAATGCCAATGTAGATTTCTATGAAATAAAATATTTTGAATTTGAATCAAAGCCGTGTCCACATTAACATACCCGAAGGATATGCAGGCGATATCAGTGCTGTGGGATATGAACGAGTGTGCAAACAAAAGTGGACGCTCGCTTTGATTCCAGGAGAGCTTGCCACACAAAAATTATTACGTGTTTTAGCTTAATTACTGTCTGCCGTTTGCCTCTTTATAGTGAATAGACATTTTATTTCATTTATATAAATAAAAATAAAAGTCCTGACTGACTGTCTGACTCATCAACGCCCAGCGCAAACTCTTGGACCTAGAAACCTGAAATTTTGCACAGAGGTTTCCTTTCCTTTATAATGTAGACAAGGAGTAAGGAAGGATTTTTCGAAATTCAACCCCTAAGGGAGTTAAATAGGGGAAGAAAGTTCCGCGCGGGCAAAGCCGCTGGCAAAAGCTAGTTATTTATATGGGGAATCGGCTGTATTCAGTTAGTTAAGAGATGATTTTTCTCGTAGAATTTGTTGGATTTTATGAATTTTAAGGAGAATCATTTCGTCAAGGAATCTTGGATCATGAGCCTATAATGTTCCCAATGCTGGGACACAGGTCTCCTATCTGTGAGAGAGAGTGGCCCACAATCGAACTCGAGGGCCCAGTGCGGGTAGCAAATGCCGGTTTCCTCACTATGTTTTCTTTCACCATTTTGAGAGCAGTGGTGATGGAATAAATTGCACTACCTGGGTTCAAACCCACGTCCTACGACACATAAGTCGGAGGTTTAAAAGTATACGGTACCTATATTATAGCCATCTTTTTTACAAATCTTCTCAACTTGAACAATGTCGTAGATATATTCAGGTTTTCATAATTATAATTAAGTAAAGGTAGGTACTACTCTCAATCTCAATAATACCTAAATGTCCCGCGACCCTACCCCGAGCATGACCCCACTTCAGACAGCAGCGTCTTGCTCAAATATAAGTACCCTTGACCGACGTGCTAACTGCGCAAAGAATAACATTACAATTGTTTATTGTTTATTAAAACGGTAACACCAATTACATTAATTAACATACAGATTGAATAGATAACAAACATATTACAAATACTAACATATAATAGAGGACAACCTAGCATACTTACTCTCGCAAAATATCAAACACACACGCATGATTTTACTCCATTCATCAGCAAATAGATCACATTCAGGATAGGCGGTCAGGAGGGCGTTGAGCATCCTTAAAGTACGACACACAGGGGACTCAGCTCTGGCAACAGTTTTAGACAACGGCGGCGCAAACAGATTGCGTCGACGGCTTTGACGATGACCGATGAATTTGTCGGGAACAAATAGTCGACAGAAAACATCGAGGAGTTCGGGACTGTCGATGCGTCCTCTGAGAATTTTGCAGGCTACTGTGAGCTGTAGAAAGCCTCGTCTAACCTCCAATGAGTGGAAACCCAAAACACCTAGGAGGTAATTAGTAGGGTACATGAAAGGAAAGAAGTGAAACGTCTTTTTATACAGAAATCTGAGGAAAGTTTTCTGTACCTTCTCCAGCATCAATGTATGAGTCGCCGTATAGGGATGCCAGATACAGGCACCAGCCTCATGTTTACCACGAACCAAAGTGGTGTACAGAAGCTTAATGACATCTGGGTTGTGAAAGTCACGGGCATTTCGCAAAACGAAACCCAAACGCCTAAAAGATTCCTTGGCAAGGGTGGAGACATGATCTCTAAATGTCAGACCAGTGTCAAAGGTCACGCCCAGGTCCTTTATTTTGGCGACGCGACTTATAACTTCAGTGCCCAATCTAAAAACCCAATAAAAAAGAATAAAGGTTCCTTCAGCATTAGATTATCTTAAGTATTCTATCTAGCGGTTTTCAAGTTTCGTGGCTTCGGATAGTTACTTTGTGCAAATTATTTCATCACCACTGCTCTCAAAACGGTGAAAGAAAACATCGTGAGCCGGCGTGAGCCAGCATGTCTTAGAACCAAAAAATCCTTGACATGTGACATCTACCTGAAGAAGCCTGTGTGTGTCCCATAAGCCTAGGCTGTTTTTTTATTTTTTTTGCCGGGCATCTCGCAGTTGGCCTTAAGAGGCCGTGACTGCTTAACCGGGCTTTCCTGGGGCTGCCATTAAGAGTAAACTTAACGCCTCCAGCCAGGGCTTACAAACTAAAATAAATTACAAACTAAGCGACTGCACGCTGAGGGCACCCCCTGTGGGGTACGGGCCTCGGCTCAGGACGTCACTGATCGGGGGACAGCTGTTATTGGGGACAGGCTGGATCAAAATATTGGCATTATTATTATTGGTCGGGGAATTCCTAGGCTGATTATGCCGCTCTCAATATTACCTAAGTGCCTCGCGTCCCTACCCCGAGCGTAACCTCACTCCAGATAGCAGCGTCTTACTCAAATATACCCTTGACCGATGTTCTAACTGGGCAAAGAATAAAGGTTTCAATTTAAGTATTAGATTATCCTAAGTATTCTAACTTGAGTGAATAACGGAGAGGGGGCGGGCATTTGCCCTGCAGTGGGACACTATAGCCTTTATTGTCCCACTTCAGGATACTTAGATTTGATAGATAGAATCTAACTTGATATAGTATGTGTTGTTTACAGCCGCACTCAGCAACATAAAGAAAGCAATTAATGTTCTTGAACTGTCAAAATTAAAGCCATTTCCCTACTGTTAGTGTGTTCAATCAGGCTCAATCTTCACTCAATAAAAAAATCTTTTTCCTTATGTGAAGACCGGAATTAAGGCTAAATGTAAGACTTGAATTAAGCCTTAATTCTAGGGGCCTACTCCTTAAACACGAAGTCCGTCGTTTCCGTCGAAGTAACGGGCGTTTCCAACTCCGTATCACTTACGGACAGAAGATTAGTTTGGAGCCCGAACTAAGAATGAATAACAACAAGATTTGACAGCTGTCCCTACTCCCGATATGTTTTGCCCGTCCAAAAATGTTAGTTAATTGGCTGTGGGATTCTCTAAGAAGTTTTTTAACTACTTTCGGACGGGCCCGTATCTTCGTTGACGGAGTTAGAGAGTAGGCCCCCTGGTTCTTGAATAGAGTAGAGAATAGGAATTATAATTTACTGAGTAATTCACTAGTTTCAGGATCAGGTGAAGCTGTAGGTAAACTATGTAGCTAGTTCAGGTGTTTCACTAAGTCTGCACTAAGACTTAGTAAAGGCTTTAGTTTAGCTACCGAGTACCGTCCCGACATTGGTTATTGGAAATTCACTGACCTTTGTTGCATTTTTTAACGTTTTAAACCACAATACCTATAGCTATCTACTAATAGATACGCTTGCCAATTTTATTATGGCAATATTATTCTCCTTGAGCATTAATCTATTGCAGTTATTGGTAGGTCCAGTATGTATTACAGTGAAAGCCTTGAGTTTATTATATAAATCTGTAGTTTTAATTAAAATAAATTCAGAACATTATAAGCATAATCAGCCAATAATGTTGCCACTTCTGGGACACAGGCCTTCTCTTTGTGAGGGGGAGTGGGCCATAATCCACCACATGATGTCACATGTCATCAAATTGACATGCCGGTTGCCTAGCGATATTTTCCTTCATTGTTTGGAGAGCAGTGGTGATGAAATCAAATACACAAAATAAAGTGCCTGCCTGTTTTCGAACTCACGACCTAAAGTCGTGGCCGATACCACCGGGCCACCACTGCTCCGGCTGAACTACATAAGGTTCCCTCTATCTGGCAGAATCTTGAAGCTCCGAAATTTATTTGGCATAACACACTTGGCATAATCTTCTTTGAACGAATAAGGCATAAAAATTTGGTATTTAACATAATTACTGTTACGGCCGAATGTTTATATGTCCAAATTTACAGTGGCATACTTTTTTTAAGATGGCAGAATTTTATTTGGCAAAGTTAACATTCCGCATAATTTCGTTTAGCATAATTTTTATTTAGAGCGAATATATTTTAGTAGGCTACCCGGAACCGAACTATTTACTCGCAATAAAAGATTAGGTTAGGTTAGAACTGCGACGCCCTGCGTACCAACCGAGCGAGCGTAGCGAGCGGTGCCGCGGCAGCGGCCGGCGAGTGTCAGAAGCGAATTCTACCTATTTTACTAATGCCAAAAGACGATTCTGACTGTGAACTTTCTGCGATATGATGGTTTTACTTTTTAAATATTATGGATATGAAATTTATGCCTAAAGATGATTCTGACTTATAAAATTATGAGTTTTAAATGTATGCTATAACAGTGTGTGCCAAACGATTTTCTGCGAAATGAAGTTTATGTTATTCGCTGTTATGCAAAATAATATTATGACATAAAAAGTTCTGTTATAAAGGGTAGACCCACTACATACAATGACATGTCTCTTAAATAGAGACAGACACCCATGTACCTTAGACATAAGTCAAAGTCGGACCTACAAAACTCTAAAATAAACCAGCCTATTAATTTTAGCTCGCAACACTTTATATCCAACGTTATCTGGAGAAAAGGGAATAATAATAGACTAAATTAATTATTCCGCCCACCACGGCTCGCAATATCGGAGCTCTAAAGACCGGCTCTAAATTTTCTAAACCCAGCTAAAATGAAATCGTCTACAAGAAAATGGGGTTTGTTTTAATGCCCATCACAAAATAAATGCTGGGAGACAATAATGTGGGATTCGAAGCGAGATATAAATTCCGAATAAAAATACACTCTGCGCTGTTGAGCGGGTTATAGTGTTGTGCTTCTGTGTGTTGTGTTTTGTTATCGATTTTATTGTAGAGTGTTATGGTTACAGTTGCGGTATAACTTGTTTGTGTTATTCTAGTTTCCCATAGTAATATTTGAATGGTCAAAATAAAGAACAGCGTAGCGTAGCGTTGGAGTAACTATGTAATTTTTAAAAGACTTCAAAAAGAAGGAGGTTGTCAATTCGATATGTTTATATATATATTTTTTTAATGTATGTTCGCGGGCATAAGTCCGTCATATATAGACGGATTTGTAAAATTCTTTTTGTTCGAAAGGGGTTTATTCCGAAATGACCCCATTATAAATTTCCTATAGATGTGATGATGAGTTTCGGAGACAGACAACGGAACTCTTCAAAAAATGACAGCAAATCAACCGCGGTTGCTGCTATCGCATAAATATGCATAGTTTTGACCTCAAGGATGATGAAATTTCGAATTGGTGTGTATTATAACTAAAAAGTGAAAATTAAAAACTAAAAAAACCGACTTCCGGAAAAACACTACAAAGTGAAAAATAACTTTAATTTCGAAAGGCGGTGACATAAAATTTAAACACATATCCGAATTTACCGCTTTCGAAATTAAAGTAATTTTTCACTTTGTAGTGTTTTTCCAAAAGTCGGTTGTTTTTTAAAGTTTTTATCTATCTTCAACATCCACAGTCATTATGGTAGGCGAAAGCGCGACCAACTCTAGTAGAACAATTTCTAAGAAAGCTCCATAGAAATTGAAAGAATGAAAGAATGAATGTCTTTATTTGCAAAAAACACGGTGCATAAAGAATATTTTTTAAAATATTGATTGTTCTACCAGAATCGCGTCGCGTCTGTCTGTGAGAACCTTAAAAATACCTCTTTAAATCTTGCCTGATTAACTAAATCTTTTTGATTTCAGATGTTACAGCTGAAAGCATTCTTAAATTGTGTACATTTAGTACCAAATCGAGGATCTTCCTCCCCATAACACCAAGAAAACTTTGACTTGGCTTTCATAAGCCCACACAAGTTTAAAGGTCAAGGAAAGCAACTGGTTTAGAAACGTGAATACTATTGTAGGTACTTATAACTTAATTTTAAACGAAATCTTTAAAAACTTAAGTATTTGGCATATTTTACGTACTTTATATTTCAGACTATTAAATTGAATGTTGACTTCATGAAGTATGGACCCACTTTTTAAAGGATTCCGCAGTTGGCTCAACGTGAATCCCGGACCTTCACATGCTGAGGGCCTTCTTTTAGTATTCGATAGTCGTAGATAGATAGATTCTGATACAACAATCAAGCTACCCAAAGCGAAAGGTATCCGAGATGAGTTCCGTTGAACCGTTTCTTAACCTGAGTCGTTTTTCTGCAGAAACATCGACAAAGAATTACAACTTATAGTCCCAGTCCCATCACTAGAGTACTAAGTCCGCGGCCGCGAAAGAGTTGCGACCAGCATAAACGTTGAGGCCGGATGAACAAATAAATGAGCTACTCGATCGATACTACCCGCCATCGACGAAATAACTCGATTCCTTACAATAGCCACTTACTCCGAGCTATTATAATCGATGTCCTTTGTTTCAGTAAGATGTTTTGTCTTGAGTGATCTTGCGATTGTTTCGATGCTAATTTCGTATTTGAGGTTTGTTGATCTAGTTTTGGTGGTAAGGTACGTGAAACTCGTGTAAATAACGATTAGGTAGACCTATATGGCAAAAATGAAGTTACTTAGAGATCCATATGATTCTATATGTACGTGACAAAATATGTTTATTTCGTCACGTGCATATAAAATTATATGGATCTCTTATTTCATGAAAAGTATGAACATACGTTTCTGCAGCAGTAGGAAACTCGATCAAAAGGGTGAATAGGCCCATTTTTTGTAAGTAGAGCTATGATTAAGCCAAAGATGATGATGATGCCATGATTAAGTGTATGAGCCATGGGAAGTGCTGCAACCGTACAGAAAATGATAAAGTTCTACACGATATCAAAACTTTTTAGGTGGCAATAACAATTACGTGCAGGCACGAGTCTACATAAACACAACCCAACACAGACGCCACGTGCCGCGGCCGCTGGAGCGGAAAAAAAATCCGATTCACCGCCGAGTCCTCGAAACGTTGTTGACACAGCTAAGTAGCCCCCAACGCCTCGCTTCATTTGCATTTCTCTTAATCTCCGTTATGAATAAAGAAAAATTCTTGGCGACGTTTTTAAGCGTTTCCCGAGGCCTTAGCGGCGCCCGCCTAATGAAGAGGAGCGGTGGGATTAAGAACAGCCCGCACCGCGCACTTTCACGACATTACACTTTTAATTTGAACGAATCTTATTATTTTCTTTTGTTGATTTAAGCCCTCGAGTCGGGAGACGGGTCGAGACGTGACCTGCAGTGGAAAAATGCGATTGCCATCTAAAGCCAACCGTTTAAATGAACGAGATTGGAGCTTAAAAAGTATAATGGACGAGGGGGTGGCGGGGGGCGCGGGCGGCGATCTCGGGGGCGCAAGATGGCCGATTTGCGATTGAGATGAGACGCCCCCCGCCTCCGCCCCGCGGAGATCAAGCAATATAATTAAGTCAGCCGTTACATAAGTATCCGTCTACTTATGCCTGATTTCTATAGGGCATTTTTATGAATTGAATCGTATTATCTAGATATGTTTGAAAAAAGTATCTCTATTCATCGTAAGACCTGAAACATGAAAGACTTTCAATACAAACATGAGAACAATTTAAATCTCGATACGCGATACGGTGCTACGAGCTCACTGAGCACTCGTAGCGTCGTAGCACGTTAAGATGTTCGCATGAAAATGTTCTTCAGTGGAAAATACTATAAAATTTAAAGTCTTTGCATCTAGACGTGGCTTCATCCAACGTTTACGTATTCATAGTAACAGTCCAAGTCTTACACAGGCACCACTCTTCATCTAACAAGAGAAGCTTTACTCAATCATTCGCTCGAACTTGAAAGATCTTAACTCTAACTTTACACGGGGAACTTTACACCTTAGTCGATTGTAACTAGATCAATTTTACTTTACAGGGTGAGCTTCAAGTTTCGATGTTCTGTAAGAAGTTGGCTAAAGGCTATACCGGTGAAGATCGCCGTCGCTTCAAATGACAAACCTGATCTGGTCACGTAATGAAAAATGACAAAACTGCACGCTGTCCCGCTTCGCTGCGTCGGATCCAGCGAATGGAAACGCTCTCAAGTATAGGTATGTACCTACTTATCTTTTTCTTGTTTCGATACAGCAGTTGAAACCTCTTTTCTGTGTTGGGAAATGAATATGTGGTTGGGTTTCACCTTCGCTGACATACATTATTAATAAGTAAAAAAATGTGTTAGTATGATTAACAGCAGATAGTTAGTAGCTTAAACAAGACTAAATTAAGCAAGTACGTTTTTGACAGTGTCGAATAACTCGATTCAAACAATAAAAATGTAATATAAAGAGAGTATAGAGACCCAACTTATGACAAAATTGTAGGTTTCATGATTGAACTACAAAAAGTTTATTTAATTCAACCTATCAAACTTTTGTCCTGAAAACTCCTAACACAGTTTCAGTCAGAATTGTGGCCACCTAAATCGAGACCACAGCTCATCCAAAAGAAACACTACAAACGTCAATCGGCGAAGACAAAACAAAACGTAATAAAGCCTTTCCTTTGAACGGCTCTAGAATAAGGAAAAGTTGTAAAGTATCCGAGGGGGGGGGCGACCGCAACCCCACCTGCGCCCAAAAAATATGGCATAAATGAGTCGAAGGGGCGGCCTCTTCAGCCGCGAAATTTCAGCCATACTTGCAAACCTATAATCCTTCATAATCACCTTTACAAAGCAAAGATTAAAACCGATTCTCGCGCCCTCCGCCCACGCCACCCGCCACCGACGCTTTTATATGCGAGACAGCGAAAAGTAAGATTAAATCATTATTTTTCTTAAGCTCCTCTCGTTTTTTCTCCGCTCTAGTGGAAGTTTTTTGCTTGGACTTTTGATGCGGGCGATCAAAGACTTGTGTTCAAATTTACATAACATTCTTAAATAAATTGCGGGCGGCTGGGGTGGCTCCAATGAACACGAATCGCCCGGTGTTCTGTATAAACTTATTAATGCGAATTCCGGATTGATGCTTAATGTACTATTAATTTATTCCGCGGATTAGTCGAGTGCCATCGCATAATTTACCAATGAAGATGTTTAGTATGCTACAACTATGTGTAGCTACTTATATGTCAATCGCTAAATTGTATCTTGCATCAGTGAAATTACAGTTCCGTGTTAAATTAGGTAACGTGTTGGTAAATGATAATCTAGTCTATCAAATTCTAGTAGGTACTGCCCATAGGTCTCTCCTTAATTTTTCCCTATAGTTACATACTTCTATGCAAATTAATTACTTTTTCTTCTGTTGTCAGCTGTTCTAATTCATACGTAAGTAAACCTGGGTGTATCTCGTTACTACATAGACTGGCAGGGACATCGACACGCAACCTGTTATTAATGGATTCTGTGCATGATTCTGAACAACTCTGCGTTGAAATATTGCGTTGGTTATGTAAAAAAAATTAGTTCTCTTTCATATATTTCGACCGCTTAGATATTGCCCTTTGCTATGAAACAAAGTGGAGACTACGAAACGGCAAACGTAAGATAGTATGCCCTAAGGCTAGATGGAACGACAATCTTCACGGGCTGGCTGGTAGCATCTGGATGAGACTTACAGAGAATCGAGCTGAATGGCGTGCAATTGGAGAGGCTTAAAGTTCGAGTATTTTAAAGATAGAGTTCAGTTATCCGAGTGTGCTGATGATAAAACATTTTTTTTTTTTTTAATACAACCGGCGAAAGATTTCTATGCTAGGGGTCTAGAATCATGAGCTGAATTCATGGTTACAGTTTGCCCATCGATGTCACGCCACCATGTTTAATTATGTTGTGGGCATGGTAGGCACTGAGTGGGTGATAATTCCGTGCTTGACATCCGCACACCACGACAAACCTCGCGTTTTGGTTATCCCATAAATATTCAGAAGCCCGATAAGTTTGAAAACCACTCTATTCCAAAGACAGCGTTGGAAATGATCACGATAAAATCAGGCCACGGAAAATCCTTGTACCGGTTCATAAACAATCGCTAAGTACGTTCCACCTGTGCTTAAGTACAACAAACATGGCGTATCCGCGCCTAACTTATCTTACTTAAGCCGAACTTGGTATTTAGTTAAACCTAAGCGTGTTTGTAACTTGTAGTTGTTTGTACACGTTGTTTAAGTGGCTGTTTGATTGTTTTAGGCGCAGGTAGCTGAGCCTGTATGAAATATGTGGCTACTTATAGTGTCGGTAAGCTAAGTTTACACGGTCGGCATTAGTTTTACAACTTAGACATGCTGTTACCACATACACTACGTTGTAAGTACGTTTGACAAGTAGGTATGCTGGGAAATTATTGTTGGAAATGTGTTGTGGGTGTGAAATTGGGATTATTTTCTTTGTGTGATTTACTGTGACGAGTGATCGATGGATGGACCGATTTTTTTATTTTAATTTAATTGGTATAACTCTTGAAATTGTGGTTTTTGTATCAAGTAATTATCAAAATCAATCATATCGAATTGTATAATCATTTTCATCTTCATAATCTGCTTATAGTTTCTCACTGCTGGGACACAGGCCTCAGAGGCTGCAATCCTCCATGCTGGTCTAGTGTGGGTAGATGTCACAATATAGATAGCATAATCATATTGGCCTGTAACTGTTCAGATAAAGAACGACAATATGTTACTGTAATTCCTCACTGTGTAGGCAATTCAGATATAGAGGTGGTGTTTCGGTACATCACGGGTATATTACTGGAACGAAACCTTCGTTCAACGCAACTCGCGGTAGGAGTAAAATTGTAGAAATAGTCACATCACGAAATTGCGATATGCCCTATGCGATTTTAATATACATAATAGAAAGAAACAGGGAGAGAGTGAGATAGTTTTCATGGTTCTCAAGGTTGCTGAAACCAATTGTGAGGTCAAAATGAAATTCCAAGATGGTGGCTGCGAAAATTATAAAAAAAACATAATGAGTGTCGTTTTCGTGGTTTCAGATGGTGCTATAGCCGATAGTGAGGTCAAAATAAAGTTTGAGTATTTTAAAGAACGTTTTGTTCCTTACCCTTTTTCTTCAGAAAAGGAAGGAGGGTAAGGAACTTCGTTCCTGACGGGGTCCCCCGTTTTTTAATGAGAAGAGCACAACTTTGTCTGCTGGATATGTAATTTTTCACCTTACTGATACCCAATTGCTTCGTATTCAAAAACAGTATCGATTTTGTCGTCTGTACCTAATACAAAACGACGAAGCACACCGTCTCGCCCGCCTTAAAACTGAGAGAGCACATTAGTCCCTTCAGAGTTTTAATTTACGAAGTTATTGCTACCACGTCGATTGCCAATAAGTAAACACCGCCAGCAAAGTCGGAGTATTTAACTTAATTTTTGAGCTTCCACCGGGTTAATTGGCAGAGGCGCACTGGAATGTCGTCACAAAAGAAGCACTTAAACGAATGACGAACAACGGCACTCAACCGGCTCAAAATAAACTTATCTCGGCCGGGCAAGGGTTAAAATGATTTGGAGGCAAGGCACCAAGTAATTGTGAGGTGGGCGAGGGTTGATGTTGATTCAATAATACACGACTGTACCGCTAATAATGTTATTTATCGGGTTTTTGCGACGGAAGCCTGAAGTAGTAACTTGTATGTCTACCTGTTCATTAGGTTCCTTGATGTAATTTTGCTGATGTTGTTTAGCATCTCGTCTGGTCTTCTGTTTACCTTAGGCAGACTTTGTCTCTTTTTAATCAAGTTAGTAATTGTGCTTTTAACTGCATATCATGTGTACTATGGGAAGCTTTTCATAAATCGAATAAAAGAAACGACATACCGTACTAAAAATTTTCGCTATAACAACAATCGTGGTCTACGATATCTTTATTACCGTTCTGGCTTCATTCATTCTTCTTTCTTTGTTCAGGCGGTCTTTATTTGGAATGTGCTCCCTCTGAATATCAGGATGGCAACAAGTCGGTTATCTTTTAAAGTGAAGGCACGTGACCATATCCGGCAGAAGTTGGTCGAAACATCCCAGCGCAGCGCTATTTGCTGGATTCGTTTTCTCCACTGCCGATCCCTGAAAAAGTTATTTATTCTTGTATTTAATAGTTATTTCCGAGCTATCTTTCCCGTATGTTGCACCTGCCATGTTTTGTCTCTTCATCACCGTAAGGTAGACTGGTAGAAAATGCCTCAGACATTAAGTAGTATTATTTATACTTGTGCATAAATTTTTTATAAACAAATATACTATCCGGAAAATTACGACTGTTCCATATAGTATGAAAGGCCTCGTAACATGTACTTATAATAGAGGGTAGTGTGTTTATCGATTTTTGGCATGCAACAGTTGTGTTTAACCCTAACCGTAGGGTCGGACTATTGGATTAGTGAAGTGATGCCTCGTTGGTCTAGTAGTCTTAAGACTACTTCTGAACATGAGGTCCTGTGTTTGATTCCCAGGTCGGGCAAAGTGTTGTTGGGGTTTTCCATCTGGAATTTGTCAATAGCAGCCTGGAGTCTTGATTTGTGCCCGAGTGATGGTAATCGGCTCGCCCCCTATTACATGGGACTTAAAAACATAACTGGCGAAATGAGGGTGTACTTTAGGCACACCAAGAGTGATTTGTGATGTTATGTTATTTTTAGGAACAAAAAGTTCCCGTGAATCACCCATTTTTCAGCTAAAAATAGTCAGATCAGTATTTCAGAGATATGGTCCACGAATTGAACGAAGAGGCGATATAGCTTATTAACAAAGCTTGTTTCCTATGAAAATACACTGCGGATAGCCAACTATCTATTAGGAACATAGGCCCTGTCTAACCCACAAGCCAGTTGTAGTCAACACAAAGGTATTGACAGCCGATACGTATGTCAGCCGCCATTGTAAACTTGCCCACAGCCAGCCTCATTGTGTGGAGGATTGGCATTGCGATGCTCGACCCCTTGTGTGTAGTTATGTCGAAATCGTGGACATGCAAGTGTAAACTTAGTACGGACCAATGCTAGTCTGAGTGATAGTGTTGTGAAAATGGAAAAAATTAAGTTTGGCTCAAATTAGACGTTATTGTGGATTAAGTAAGTGTTGCTTTCAAGCCAAAAGCAATAATTTGCTCGTTCTATGTGGAATGTCATCTGTAGGACTTGTAAATACATTAACAGTTCTTGGTTCTTGGCCAAAATGTATGATATTCATATAATTGTCATTGCCTGAAAATTAGGTAAGTACTTACCCATTGTAAAATTGACTTACATAGGATGCCTATAACTAATCTTAAATCAATATTTCTAAGAGACTAGAGGGGAGGTTTTCTGCAAAAGGGATTTAAAAACGCAGCAATGTTTTCTACAATGACATATTTCCATTGTGATAACTTGAAAAAAGAAACGATCGCTTCATTAGAGGAGTTTTTCGTAATGGCGTCGAATTAACATAATAAATCTGCGCAGTGCCATCAATCAAGAGCCAGATGACTTCTTTGAAAGGGCTTCTTAAGCTCTCACTGTCATTTGAAGTTCCAGGAAGGCAACTCCACAATGATAATTATTTATTTTTATTGTAGGCGTCTGAAGGAGATCAATATTTGTCTGTGCATGTGGATATCTATTTATCTATAACTTAGATACCTAGTTATTGCCATATAAGGTCTAGGAATCGAAGAGTAGGTGTGAATTTCGTGAAATAAATGGGTATTTTGAAACAAAATAAGGTTCGTTTTAATGTTGCTTATTCATGCATTTTCAGGAACATCGTACTAAAGTGATATCGCTCTTTTACTTCACTACTCGCTCAGGCTTTCTTGGCATTTCTTTGAGGTAGGTGGGTAGCAAAGTTTAATTTTGAAACCACCCTATATTTAAAACAAAATCGACAAAATTAAATACTATTTTCAGTGGCATGGAAGTAGTATGTTTCGCGTATTTAAGAAGGCTTTTATAAAGCTTTGCTTTTTTTTGATACCTACTTCAAAACAGGGCCCGTCCGGGATTTGAACCCTCCCGGGTTCAAATCCCAAAGCGAGAATCATACCTCTAGACCAACGAGCCACTTACGTATTGTTTCAAACCAGTACAAACGTTACGTAGATCGATCATTAGAAAACATTTGTGCAAACTTAACTATTTCGTAACGTCACACTGTCATTAGTAAACATAAAATAACTATCAAATTACTACCACCAAGCGGCTCGTTGGTGTAGTGGTATGTTTTTCGCTTTGCGTGTGAGAGGTTCCAGGTTCAAATCCCGGACGTTCTCTGTTTTGCCGAAGTGATCGCATACTGAGGTACTTACTATCCTCCTATTTACTAGGACTGCTATATTTAGCAGATTATTTTCTACCAAAATCCACCTGTAGAAATTCATGAGGATAGTGAAAATTGTTTTGGTTTTTTAAAACAAACTCTTTTCGTTCCTTTCAATTACCAACCATTGAAGATACAATATGTTGTATGATAAGAGATACTCAGACCTATTATGTATTTTTTTCATAAGTCAGTATTTGAAACCAACTTAAGATCTAGCAAACAAGCAAAGAAAATGAAAAGTCACAGTATCAGAGTATACAATTTACTCTGCCGCTGTAAAATTTCCCATTTGGAGTGGCGGCCGCTCATTTATGTAGTTTTAATTCCACCATTCCTTAGCTCGGAGCCGGGATCTTATTTCATTAGCCGGCCGCGAGAGGGAGCGCCAGTCATTTAGCTCACAAGCTATAGAGCCGTTCTGGTGAGTCCTTGGTGGGGAGAGCAGCGATATTGAATGTTTTGTTACGTAGTGTCATTTATATTGTTACCTAGTGTCATTTCCGCTATTGCTTAGCTCGGAGCTGGGATTTTATTTCATTAGCCGGCCGCGAGAGGGAGCGCCAGCCATTTAGCTCGCAAGCTATAGAGGCAATCTGCTGGGGCGTTGGTGGAGAGAGTGGCGTATTGAATGTTTTGTAGCGTAGTGTCATTTGTATTGTTACGTAGTGTCATTTTGTTCATTTAAGGAACACCTTAGCTCGGACCCTCAAGAGGGAGCGCCAGCCATTTAGCTCGTAAGCAACAAAGCCTGTCTGCTTAGGTCTTATTGGAAAGAAACACCAGTTATAACGCATTTTCATTTACGCAATTTATTTATTTATAAGTTAAAGTTGATCTTGCCTCCCGAGACTTCATTCGGCGGTCGCAATACACATCACAGAACATAGCCTCTTTGTAAGATTATCGAAGGTACATTTAGCTGAACATCTTCCTTTATGTCAATCCTCAAAATTGCACTGTTGAATAAAAGCCCTGTAAAAGAAAGACTTGTTGGTTAATTATATTTTTTTCATGAATACACGACAAATTTCTAAAACCTTAGGTGAAATTAGTTGGTGAGATTGAACAAGGTTTTTGCAAAGCACATGAAATTCTTAAGTAAATTCGCGATCTATTTTCCTCGTGTCTCAGTCCTCATGTTTACATCACTGGTGCTCCTGTAAATACGACGAAATTGTACAGTGTACAGCTCACGCTAGATACTTGATCTGTTTATGTTCAAGTTGCCTTGTTCCTCTTATTAATTAAAAGCGACAAAATCGCGTCCCCCTGTCAAGGAAACGATGTATTGCAACTTTGTGTAAAAGAACTAGGAAAGACATGGTAAGGCCTTATATGAACTTGGGTATGTTTGTTTTACTTATACATCGTGGGCAAAACCTGGATGAGGCTGGCACAGGAGCGTGGAGATTGGCACAAGAAAATAGAGTCCTAGGCCCAGTATTGGTTGAAGTCGGCATATAGATGATGATGTCCCTATAGAATAGATCCATACACACACATACATACGGAATGCATTAAAGAATTGAGTATTGAGGATCCTATATTAACCTTACCTGCTTTACAAAAATTGCCGGAATACGGACTGTCAGAACATTGACTAATGCTTATGGTGATAGAATATCACCATAATCATCTTAATAAATTAAGATTACCAACCAAGGCTTAAAAAAGTTAAAACTAAAGGCTCGCTAAGGGCACCCCCTGTGAGGTACGGACCTCGGCTTAAGGCATCGCTGATAGAGGGCAGCAAAGGACAAACTGAATCGGACTATAGATAATAACATGCGTGGGAAGATAAAAGCCTTTTAAACCATTAGCTTTTCAGAAAAATACTACCTAAGATTTAAAATCAAAGCTAGATAGAGAAAAAGTCTATATGCCTCTATAATACACAATATAATATAGACTGCTTCATAGAAAAGGCACAGTTACTTCAATACTACCTTCATTAAAATAAGCTCTAGAGTACGAGTCAGATACGCTGATTGGATTATAGTTGTACAACAGCATGATAAAAAGGTAGTAATCTAATTCATGCCTACATAAGAGACGTAAAAAAAATACCATTACATTAATTTATTAAGATTATCACAGGCAAGTCCGGTTAAACAGACGGTACCTCATAGGTAGAACTGCGAGATGTCATTCACAAAAAAAAAACACGCATATTATCTAAAAATCTTATGTAAAGGCTAATATGCTTAAGTATACCTTCTAAGGTAGGTACCAAGGTTGGTACACATAATAAAGAGAATTCTAACAATCTGTTTTGTGGTGTCAACATCAATATTCATAATTTTATAAGTAGGTAAGGCTTTCGAATTTTCTTTCAATCCTTAATGTTGGCAACGTCACTAAGTGGAAGTAAGATTGAAGAAAGGATAATGGTTGACATTTGAAAAACTAGTTTCGATAGAGACTTACAACAAAATGTTGGGATATTGTTAAGACAAGTCAAAATACAATTCTTACCAATATCGATAAAGTTTGAAAGAGCAAAAAACACTTGTAACTTCGGAAAATTCAACTTTTCACCGTTTAAAGGAACAAGCAGAGGTGAGGTTCACTACATGATGTAAGGGACATTGACACGCAAACCGTTAAGTCTAGAATCTGATTTTAGACCCACCGAAGGTGTAATTTTTCGTTGGTTATTAAAAAAATGCACGTCGATGTCGCTTATACATATCATAGCTTACCTTTTATACTCTACTGACAGAGTTATATTGATTTCTAGAGAAATAATGGACATATCAGAAGGTCAATATGAAAAAAAAAACATTAGTCAGATAATGTCACATTTTATTCGAATGACAATGCCTAGCTGTCATTATTCTAAGCAGCCAGCACTTTTTTCAGAAGCTTTTATTCCAAAGACCAAAGAAATGACAAAGCTTAGGAAACCATTGTGAATGTAGCCACCCGTCATCCCCTGATTGATGTTATTTTTAATTACAATTTTTAATGTCAACAATCTATAAATCTTAGTGCTTAGAAACGTAATGAAATATTCATAACGAGATTTTCTCTTTGTTACTTATTTTTTATTGAATTTTATTGAAATGAAGAGCGGTTTTTGATTTCTGTATTGATGAATTTGTAAACGTTTGTAGCTCCGTGTCTAATATCTTAAGGTACCAAAGTAAGATTATTGGAAAAATTCAGCTATCAACAGTGATAGGTAACAAGAATTGATCTGGAGAAAGGGAGAGGATCTAGTTTACACATAGTAGGTACTCAGGCGACGTCCACACGCGCGTAAAAATATAGCGGCGAGATTGTATCGCGTACTGGATTGTATCTTTCAGTGTTGAAACGAACATGGAGAATCCAACTGAGTGCATCTCAGAGCATTGAAAAAACACAATGTTCGATTTTCAACTGTCGGTGCTAAACAGTCTGTTAAGGTCCTGGTAACTTTAAATATTGTCGTTATGAGCGATAATAATTCTTATTGCAATCCGATACGGGTTAAAATCTGTTGTAATAAATTCGAATAATAAATGACCAAACATTGTCGAAAAAATCCAAATAAAATCGTATAAAATTAGATATTAACTATTTAATAATAAATAATCCATCACTGGATGCAGTTTGGCATTTGAAATTTTATGGTAAATAATAACCGTAAATAATTTTTAAAGCAAAAAATTATGTGATATTTTCAAGTCTTTTTTGCATACAGTGAACGAACTCAAAACATAATTGAACATACATGCATCAAAATAATCATCAAAGTTACCTCTTAATTATCTTTAAAACCAGTTTATCCCTTCAATAACAATTATAATTATAATTAAAAATATACCATAAAATTCCAAATGCCAAACTGCATCTAGTGATGGGTTATTTATTATTAAATAGTTAATATCTAATTTTATACGACTTTATTTGCGTTTTTACAATGCTTGCTCATTTATTATTCGAATTTATTACAACAGATTTTAACCCGTATCGGGTTGCAATATGAACTATTATCGCTCATAACGACAATATTTAAAGTTACCAGGGCCTTAACCATCTCGATCAAACGCTTCGAGCGCGTTTGGCGCTCCGATTGGCCCTGGATTGGTGACGGACCAATCGGAGCGCTGAATGCGCTCGATGCGTTTGTTCGAGATGGTTAAATGAAACTCACACTAGGGCCACTGATGTATGAACGTAAACGAGGCAAGAGAAGTATGTTATGATCGTACCAGGTGGCGTTCTGGACTTTCTGCCTACCCACCTACCTACCCTGAGAAGAAGGCGTGAGTTTTTTATGTATGTAAGTGAACATTTCATTCACTCCGCAAAAAAAAGAAACAAATGAATTAGGTACCTAAGACTTAATTTATTTAAACAAGAAAGTGTAACATTTTAATTCAAAGCTTAGGTGTAGCCTCCTTACTTGTTTTTGCTCAGAGTTGACTCTAAAATTTACGATTGTAAATAGGGCATTCCGTTTGTTTACTTATGACCGAGTAATTCGTTGAATCCGTATAATTACCGGCATTAAGATGATTCCAGTTCCCTCGAACAAAACGAAGTACCCTCTAAGTAATGTTAAAACATTCAAATGTCCACCGACTTTGGGAACGAACGAAACGTTTTAAACTTGAGGTTATAAATTTTCGGACTGGCGCGGAGATTACAATTGTGGGAAGTAAATAGATTGCCCCCAACAAAACGGGGCCCGTCCGGGATTTGAACCCGGGACCTCTCACACCCAAAGCGAGAATCATACCTCTAGACCAACGAGCCGCTTACGTATTGATTCAAACTAGTACAAATCTTAAGTAGATTCATCGTTAGTAAACACTTGTGCAAACATAACTATTTCGTGACGTCACACTGTCATAGATATCTGGGTATGAAAAAAATTGTTCAAGCAGCTCTTTGGTGTTTATCATGATTTTTGTTTTAGGTGTAAGTGGTCCCGGATTCAAATCCTGGACGTACCCTGTTTCTCAAAACATATACCTACCCCTTTATTTATAAACACTGCTTAAACTAACTGGTTCCACTCTGGGTGGAGCAGGAGGGCGTATCAGACTTTTACTGACCGAAACCCACCCGTGTTCCCTCAGTTGCCTGTGTGCCAGGGGCCGCGATATCTCTTTCGAACAACCCACACCCGTGGCAGGCATCGGCCTTTGCGGGCCCCATCAGTTGATGCTGACATCTCTTTGAGGCGCGCGTGGAACACAACGCGCCATGGACCCGGGTTTGATCCTTACCGGACGGTGCTGCTGGGGAGTTTGTTGCGCTACTTTTTCTTCCCAGCTGAAGTACTAGGAAGCGGTGAAGGGCGGGCGTTTTGGGGGGACTGTCTTATGTAATTTTGACGTTCAAAAAGAGCTGACTCTCAGCCTAGTTTGAATAAACAACTTTTTAATTTAGATTTTTTTGATTTGATGATATTTATGATGGCAAATCAGAACAATAATGGCGAGTTATATCAATAGTTTCTATAATACTGGGCGGCATTTACATCAGTTTAAATCGAAATTGGTTAGCGGGCCTCCAACTTCTCCACCCTCAAGGTCCAGTTGATCTTCCCTTGTATTTACTCTACGATGTCCTCAGTCTTCGTAGAGTGGTGCAAAGGAGGGACCACAGTTAAGCCGTTGGTCCCGGCTATCATTCGTGGACCTTTGACAGTCGTTAGGTGTCGTCAGAAGCCGGAAAGCCTGACAACCAGTCTTACCAAGGGTTATCGTATTACCCAGTAACTGGGTTGTGGAGGTCGACCTTTGAGCCCAACTAATTTAACAACATAGGTACCATCGATTCGAAAAGAAGAAGATCTAAAATTGTAATACAAAAGTATTCACATAGAATAACGTGCAATAATGCCAAGGAATCATGGCCGGTCCATTCTCCATTGATCGAAGTGCGTTGGTTATTAAATTATCTGCCTCCCCGCTCGTGTATCGGTATATTAATCGCAATATAACTGCTAAGGGACCGGCAGATGACAAAATGAGCAAGACTGGGCAGGGCTGGTACGTTGAGTTGATTACGTTCTTTGGACTTTTATTTTAATTGAAGGTGCATAGTTTTTAATATTTAGTATTTTAATATTTTTGATGACTACTTAACTAAAGTTAAATACTTATTAATCTAAATTATGTGACACTTCTCTGCTACCTAGATAGAAAAGAAGGTTTAAGTACCTAAATCAGAAATTTAACAGATTTTATTTTATTTCTTTGATTTGGATCTGAATGGGTTCAGTTAACTTGAGTTAAGAAAAAAATGTTTTCCCTTGGTAGAAGTGTTTACGTTTCAAAAATGTATGAAGTACGTTTATCTGTGTATATTATGACTTTTGTATACGTTTTGTATTAGGGCCGCGGATGTATCACCCCTAAGATTTGGTCGTTATGGGGTGAGCGCTAAAATGTTGCTTGATGTCGATTCGAGCTTTTCTTCGGGCTATTTGTGGATTCCCACAAATTCACTTACACACATTTACACTTTAAATATTCTGGTTGTATCTAATTGACGATTAAAATCATAAGAAAATACTTGCAAAGCGTTTTCGCAATTTATACAGTTGAAAAAAATCAGCTGTTCCTTACATTTATGTTCGAAGGTTTATGTAAGGAACAGCTGATTTTTTTCATGATTTCAGGTTTGGTCTCATAGTAAAAGTTATTCATAATGATGAATACAATGACCTCTTAAGAGGTTGTTGGTGTTTTTCCAATAACCCTGTATAGTCCATTTCCAAAAAAACATGTAGATATAAATTAATATAAATGACAGGAAGATTTGGTTCTGTTATATCACAGCAGTATGAAAACGTCTACATATTAAAAAAAACCCCGTATTTACAACCATAGATACTTATACAAGTTGCGAACAAAAGTCTTGTAAAAGTATTTTCAAAATTTGTTGAAACATTCATTTACATGTGGTATCGAAGTTATTTCAGTAAAATTTTTTGTTCACTTTTTAACAAAGAAGAGAAAGAAAAATGGTTTACTCTACAGAAACAAGACGCATATTAAAAATAAATATTAAAAAAAAAACAACCAACTTCCAAAAAAACACTACAAAGTGAAAACTTAAAATTCGGAAGGCGCTGACAAAAAATTAAAAGACATACGTGCAAAAGTCACCGACTTCCGAAAAATTTAAGTTATTTTTCACCTTGTAGTGTTTTTTTGGAAGTCGATTGTTTTTTTTAAAAATTTTTTCCCTTTTTAGTGGTTCACATGTGCTTACCCCTTCACAGCGTACCGGCATGATGTTATGTTATGAACTGGTGTAAACAATAGACAGACATGAGATTGCAGCAATCCCAGTCCATTTGCTATCATTTATTGAGGAGTTCCGTTGCCTATCTCCAAAGTTCTTCATCAGATCTTCACCAAATTGAAATGGGACCACTCCGAAAAAGTACTCTTCCAAAAACTACCCAAATCGCTTCGAGTGTACCTATAAAAATTTAATTTTTCTCTATTTCTCCAGGATCCCATCATCAGATCCTGACTTGATGATCATGGGACCACCTGGGAAGTATACCCTTTCAAACAAAAAAAAACATCCAAATCGGACCAGCTATCTTCGAGTAATCGGGGAACATACATAAAAAAAAGGTTCCGACGAATTGAGAACCTCCTCCTTTTTGAAGTCAGTTAAAAATACATACGATTACAAGTTTTGCATACCGAGAAAACGGAAACCGTAGTGACAACATGGTGGAAATGTTTTGAACCTTGGTGTAAACTGTAAACACAGGATAAGTAGTATGCATCTCATCTCCGCATACAAGTCACACAGCGCCATCTTAGCCCCCTCTGTTTGTTCCGATTGATAGGAAACGGAGCGATCCTTCAGAGGAAAAATGTACCGGCTAATGATTTGCTAACGACGATATTTATATTTTATAATGCACCCCCAACACAGATTATTTCCTTTGAGGACGTTTGCTGATCAATCGACGGAAGATCTTGCGATGTTAATTGAGCCCTGTGTGATCCTTGGTTTGAACGGTTCGGTTTGAGGCTTTTTTTTTGTAAAAAAACGTTTTTTTTTTTATTCCTGGCTTGTTCAATCGTTGCTAACATAATTATGATGTAAACAGTGCTTTTGCAGTAGCTTGCAAATGAGAGATGTGATACAGAAGTGTGCTCAAGAAACAGATGAATTTTAGAGACATAGCAGCATCTAGTAAAATGTTCAAAGATGTTTTAAACTCCCAACTATTTTTGTTTTTTGTACTTACTTAGTACATAGCTACTAACATCCAAAAGTTGGGCTCGTCCGGGATTTGAACCCGGGGCCTCTCGCACCCAAAGCGAGAATCATACCACTAGACCAACGAGCCGCTTGTACGGTCTTATAAAACAAATGACTGTGTGTAGTTAAATAACGTCGTGCAGAAAAAAGCAATTTAGGTTCACTTTTAATTACATTACCGTCAACATAGAGTCACACCTGATGCATTGTAATGTTATGCATCTCTTTTTCTCTCATATAAGTTACAGTTGACGAAAGGGGACAAATAATTATCGTAATATTACCATACTTACTCTTGATAAAAGTAACTGCCAAGTTTATATTACTGTAGTGCTCAAATTATAAGGAGAAACATAGAAAGATACATGCTATAAGTTGTTTCATTTAAGTATTATCCTACCAAGTATAAATATTGCAGAAAAATATCAGCATAAACGTTGGAAAAGTATTCTTCAATTCATTTGTGTATAAAACGAATGGTTACGGATGACATTTATACCTTACGATTGGACGTACAAATCCTTATTACACAAAATGGAAACAGCTCGATTCAAGGCTCCCACAAACACACGCGACGCGTCTTCGGTAGAACAATTTCCATGATGTTTTCATAGAAATTGTTCCACCAGACACTGATATTCTAGATAGAGTACTAACAAAAAACTTTAATTACATTCGGTCTGTCAAGCTGATTTAGAAAGGGAATGGCAGAAAAAAACAGTAGGTGGGCGGACAAGCAGAAGGAAGAATAGGTATAGAAATAAGTTTCTTAGAATGATTGTCTAGAAATACTTACTCAATGTACTGAACAAAAATGTGATATGGGCCCGTATAGTACCTCTTAGCAATGCTGCTGTCCGACTGGGTGCTGAAAAACCGTTTCGTGATTATTGTGGGTCGACTAAAAATCTGGATATCGTTTAAGGGCTGGGTGAGAATAAACCATATTTTCAATTAATTAAGCATTGTCTTAATAATATTCTTGTATCGTCTTTCAGAACCAACACGAGAAAACATCTATAACGTGTTTTTGCCAGGAAATAAAAAGCAGAGAATTCAGGGATGACTGGTTGTGCCAGATAAAAACGGAAACTCAGAACATCTAGCTAATTCCCAAGTAAAAGATGTTGAATTTCAAACGCACTTCTCACAATGTCCAAGTAAAAATTAAATAATAGCGTCCCAACAATCGTAATGTCTAAAAGCCCTTATCAACGTGTCGCGCGCTCCCCATCTCTCTCCGAGTAAGTAAAACACAGTACATACATTCTTATTGCGAGCGTATCGGTTCATACTCATAACATGGTATCTGGAAATTATTTGAGACCCAACATCTGCGGCCCGTTCCGCTTTGGAAAATAATAAAGTTCCGTTTAAACACAATTTGTATGTGAGATACGACGAATGAGGCGTAATAAAGTGAATTAGGAGAAATGTATTGCAAATAGGAAAAAAATAGATGTACGGTTCTCTTTCTCGACCGTAAACAGATGTGATTTTGGTGAGGATTCCTCGAAATATGTTTCGGTTTTTATTTTTCTGATGACTTGAATATTTCAATCTGGTAAGCAACTGAAAATGCTTTGTTTGTTTGTGAGGATTTTCAGCAACTAGAAGGGTAAAACAGGGCTCGTCCGGGATTTGAACACGGGACCTCTCACACCCAAAGCGAGAATCATACCACTAGACCAACGAGCCACTTGTTAAATCAAGTTATTTCATAGTTCATGTCAAGATAAATGACAGTGTGACGTCACGAAATAGTTAAGTTTGCGCAAGTGTTTCCTTACGATGTATTTAACGTTTGAACTGGTCAGAATAGATAAGCGACTTGTTGGTCTAGTGGTCTGCTTCTCGCTTTGGGTGTGAGAGGTCCCAGGTTCAAATCCCGGACGGAAACTGTGTTACCCCTGTCAATTCATTGCTCATCCTTTCAGTTTAATGCTTTAATCTTCTGGGTAATCGTCATTAAGATGATCTCATGCTATCTTTAACTCAATGAACGGTCTACTGGTTTTCTACAATTCTACATCCATCGAATTAGCCTTTTCTTTTTATGTTGGAGCCAGCTTCTTGTATACCCCTATTTGATTGAATACATTTTTACATAGAGAGAGAGAGACAGAGTCTAGATTTACATTTCGATCTTCGCCATTCAAACCACGGAGATCCAATCTAAGTAGATACTGATACTGAATTTTTTAAATTCTAAACGTAATAGTTTGTTTCTGTGACGATAGTGGTAATATTCCAACTGGGTCTAACAAGATCTCATAAACAAAAATCCACAATCTTGATGTTTAAAATTATATACATACTCACGACTTTTTCCTATGTGGTTAAGCAGAAACTACAGAAAACCGCTTGCTACGATAGAAGCATACTCATTCTGTATCGTTTACATTCATACGTATGTGGTCATACACGCACGCTGGATGCAAGTACTATGCTCCTGTCCTTTCTGGTGAACATCACCAATCAGGTCACTAAACATGCTCTTAGGGCGTCCCCTCCCCCAGCATTTCCACTTACATCTGCTTTGTAAATACCTTTTGTTAGTCGCCCTTCACTTATCGTCTTCACATGATCCAATCATCTAAGATTCTCTGTTTCAAATTAAAACAGTCATAAACCCGTCCGCGCACTAATCGAAGCTAAATCAGCAAAATTTAACACGATTCCCTCAAATTAACTCGTATTTATTAATTTCGCTGGAAGCAAATTAAAACATCGGCTTCTTTTAACCAAAATTATCTGAGCGGACAATCCATAACAGAGTCGTAATAATTAATCGATACTTGTTTTCAAAGGATACCTCTTCTTGGAACACTTGACCAATGAAATGAAGCAGGTTGGTATTAATTCTGTTATATTCGCACGTTGCTAGATTATTTGTTTAAAGGCAAGAAGTAGGGTCAACAATAACAGGCCGGTGGGCAAATAGCAAGTCATATTGTGGAAGACTTATGTACGGTTGGATGCGGCAGGCGTTTGATTTTGGTAGGAATAAACTGTTTTGTTTTGCTGTATTAGTGGTATTGGTAAGATCCACATTCTAAGTCGAATAGTTTAAACCGTGTCAATGTGGGTCTTGAATTAAATAAAAAAAAGCAGTAAATTGGCTATGGTTTGGATCGCTGGTGAGTATTGTGAGGTCTGCCTTTTCAAATCCGAAATCCACTCGATTTTTATATTTTCGCAATACTTATTTTAATAAGTTGAATTTAGATACTAATTGTCTTAAAATATTTACATAATTTAAAAGTTAAGTCTTAAAATAATAATATGTACCAATAAATATATAAAAGTAAATTCGTCCACATCGTTATCAACAGGAAAACTGCGCAAAAGGCCGGCTGCAGCACTGATTCTTACCGCTGCATAAGGACAGACAATATCCAGAATTGCATACACCCGATCGAGTTGAAGGCCACTTAAAATTCACACAAATGTATCATCATCATTGTATGTGGCAAGTGGTAACAAAGCGTAGCAATAAAGTCACTGGCACACTCGTACTCGTTCGTACTTGCATTAAATGATCCAACGTATGATGAGCAATAAACCATTAAGATGCCCAGGATCGCTCTTCAAACTGTTGGCTAAATAATTAAATAGCTGGTAGCTTTACCGATTAATTTACAGTTGAACTCTCGAAACTAAAGTAGCTCATAAAAGATTAAATCTAATGGATAACATTTGCCATATCTATAACTTTGTAGTAGTCTGTCTTACCTGTACGGGCAGGTATTCACGCGGGCCGAATTTCCCGGAATCCGGCGATGATCCGCCGACTCCGACCTTAGCATCTCCATCCATTCAACCACATCACTTCAAATATAAACTCTTACTCACCATCATAAGGTTCGAAATTGTAATTGTTAGACTTGGGAACTTGTGACGTTTTTGATCTCAGCATGTCATAGTTGCCTCGATAAGATTGATCGAGTGGGGTAAGGAGACCAGATAATCTGTGCTTGAGATAAAAAATCGGTGACTTGTCAAATTCGTCGCATTCTATACTGAGTTTTTGGATCGGCCGTCGATCTTCGGATTGGTCTCGGATGTTTAACCGATGTCCGATGGATTTTGTAACGTTCAAATTATTAGAGAATCTAAAACTTTGCTTGTCGGATTATAAGGATTCTGCTTCATTTGATTGTTCCTTTGGTTTACTGTAGGTACAGATTTTATACCTTTTTAGTGTATAAAGTATAATTCGTAAATTTTTGAGAAAACTGCGAACACTATAAAAGCTACACGGTTTTATAGTGTATGTGGTTCAACCAATATGTCACTTAAATGTCTAACTGATGGTGGCGCTTGTCTTGGATCACTCAGTTTCCTACAAAATGGTACAAGGGCTGGATGCTGTTGATTCAAGCGTCATGTTCGTGAACGGGCGCCCGTCGGTTGAGACTGGTCATCTCTTAACTGCCAGGGCTTATTTCTAATCTTATGAGTTGAATTGTTTTTACACGCTTTATATTAGCTTCACTTGTATATTTGTTTGTATGTTTGTAACCGACTCCTTAGGGCGCGATTTTGACCCACTTTATACGGTCAGATTTCATTTAAACTTTGTAAACTTATAGAGGACCGATGACAATTCAATAATTTAAAAAAAAATAGAAAAAAATTAAGGTAAAAAAAACACAATAAAATCACGCTTTTGTAGTAAGCAGAACTAAAAAACAGAAAATAAATAATAGTTTAAAAAACACGCTTTAAAAACCAAACTAAAAAAGAAGTAGAAATAATTTAATTCAATTAAAAAGCGTGGGGTGCTTGACATTAATTGATTATAAAAATACCTCAAAAAGCAAACATTTTTTTCTACTTTTTTAGTTTGGTTTTTAAAGCGTGTTTTTTAGTTTTTTAAACTATTATTTATTCATTTTCCCTTTTTAAATTGTTCTAAATATAGAAGGAACAAGAACAATGTACCCAGGATTTGGTAATATCTTGATTTTAAAGAGAGTTTCCTTGGAGTTTCTCACCGTTATTCTCCATAGAGATCTACGTTTTGGAATTGGCGACTAGAGTTGAATACCTCCTAGCTTCAACTTTCTGACTAATAAACCGACTTTTTGACAATTCAAAAGTGCCTGTAAATGGCTTAATTGAAATAAATGCTATGAGTTTGAGTTCGATAAACAGAGTTGATTTGTGACTCTATGTGGAAAAACTCTGGAGGATTGATAAAGTGGTTGGATCTGATTAGAATGAAAACCTACAATTTAAATTTAATCCTCTAGCCTACTACTCGTAATAGAACAAATATGAAAGTTTGTATGTTTCAATGTTTGTTAGTCAATCACGCAAAAATGGCTAACCGGATTTGATGAAATTTGGCACAAAGATAGTTTATAACCTAGATTAACACAGAGCGACCTCCACGACCTCCAAGAGAGCGAAGCCGCTGGCAAAAAGCTAGTTAATATATAACTTTGCAAACAGCGATATATCGCCAATACTTTATACTGCATTTAAATATGCAACTGCAATACTTTTATGAATTCTGTCCTCTATTTCCTATGATTGTCTTACTTTGAATACATTTTGCATTCGGTTGTAGGTTTCCTATAGACAAAGCATCACGTCTGGGTATTTTGCAAGGTAACGATACTTTTAAACCGTTCACGACTATTGTGTATGGTTTAGCTTCCTTGAGGAACTCAAGTTATACTAAAAACTAACTTAGGTTCAACCCAAAGTATTTATGCCTATTATAAAGAGGATCTTTAAGTACTCAACCATCAGAGGTTTCAAGTTTCTTGCCCGTTATTATCTATAGGTACCGACTACGTTTTGAAATGGGCAAATAGCTTCATATTTCTATCTTGCAAAATCTAAAAAACATCGAACCATACAAACTTTAACATTTATAATATTAGTAGGATGTGAAAGTTGTGTGTTTGGATGTTTGTTACCTACTCAATTACGTAAAAACGGTTTTACGGATTTGGATGAAATTTGGCACACAGATAGTTTTTATCCTAATATCGTGTTTATTTTTAAGTATATCGGTGTCTCCATGATTGATATCATGATTTTCATGTTTTTTATTTGATTTGTATTTTGATGTTATTATTAATCTTATTATCTCACATTCGTTTTAACTTGTCTATTTGTTATACTTATTTAGTTCTTAATTTTATAGTACATATAGTGCTTGTGCACGAACATTACGTTTATGGGGCATGCGGTGCTAACCTATAAGAAATTGTTACACATAACCTTAGATATAAGTAAAATATTATCCTAAACTTGTAACGGTGTAAACAATTGTTGGTTAGCCATTTAATAAAAATAAATAAATAAAATAACCTGGATTAACACATACATAGTATACTTTTTATGGTAGGTAAGTTCTTGTGGGATAATTTTCCTACACCACGCGGGCGAAGCCACTGACAAAATGCTGGTTTGAAGTAAATGGTTTGAGTTTGAGAGAAGCTCTTGATTAAAAGTGTTTACTTATTATTTGACCTTTAATATTTAAAGTCACTATCATTATGTTGTATTCTAATATTCACGGTGCTATTAGAGTGCATATGAGTGAAGATTAGCTACCTCTGATTTTACAGCCGAGGATATCTTCATTGCGACTAGGGTATCAAGACTTAGAAGTGACATGAATAACACTTAGGTATCATTCCTAAAGTATCTGCAACTCTCAAGTTGTGGGAATCTTCAAAATCTACCTTATAAACTTCAGGTACCTGAGTAAAAGTCAAAAATCAAGTGACATTTCATTAATTATAATCCCAAAATCTGTTTTTTTATTTTACTCAAAACTGATCCCTGGTTCGCAGCGGGTTGCAACATTTCTAGCGATAGATACCGTAATTTCAATTCTGTCATGTAGATCGTAGAGTTGATTTTAAAGTGGGGCTTGTGTTAAAGAATCGGTCATTGTATCATGATTGAAATCCGTTTCTTGCGATACTTTTTGTGTGACTTACGGATTATTGATGATTATGCGATTACTTGGCGTTAAATGTTGGGTCTCGATGCAATCTGCCACCACTTGGTACAAAAGACTTCTCGTAATATTGTATCTCTTAATATTTTAGTCCTTGCAATATTACTACTATCCCACCTGATTCTTCATTCGTTTCTGGGTCGACCTGTACTTACATTTTTTTTTTACATTTTGACAAAAAATGTAAACAACCGGCTTCCAAAAAGCACTACAAATTGAATAATAACTTTAATTTTGGAAGTCGGTTGTTTGGATCCAATTGGTTTGCCACCGACTTCCGAAATGTATTTTTTACTTTTTAGTTATGGTTACGTACCTACCCCACACCAATTTGTATAACTTGATATGTGGACAATTCGCAACAGCCTACGGATGGGTACCTATCTTGGTACGTAAATATGGTCACCCATCCACGGACCAAACCAGAGTTTAACCTGATCGATCGACCCATGCGCCTATTATTACTTAGCTTCTGAAGTGTCATATCAATTAATCTTACTAATATTATAAATGTGAAAGTTTGTACGTTTGGATGTTTGTTACTCAATCACGCTAAAACGGCTGAACGGATATAGATGAAATTTGGCACACAGATAGTTTAAAACCTGGACTAACACAAAGCATACTTTTTATCCCGGTAGGACGTTCCCGTGGGATAACTTTCGACCTCTGCGCTGGCGAAACCGCTGGCAAAACTTAGAAAATAATTTTTTTTTTTTTTTTTTATTAATCAAATACAAAAAGAAAAAAACATTTATTTGGTACATCATACCACACAAACCATCGCGGGTTTAACAGCGGTATGGCCAGACACGGCAACTCGGTGCCACTACATAATAATAATCTAGGAAGCAATTTTGTAATTAGATCTATATAGGTACTTATATATCCTATTATAACGCACTTCGATCTAAAAAGTATCTTTTTAATACCTTTGAGCAGTTCTTCGCATTTAATACATTGCAGATTTCCAGAGGTAAATCATAAATAGTCTTAGGCCCAGTTCTTCCTACTTCAATACAAAGATATCTCCCATTATCTTCTATAAACACAACACCTTATTCAATCAAACGACAACAATCTACATCAGCATGTCTGATCTTCATCGGCAGTTCTCGATAAAGCTGAGGGGGTGCCTCTCATCCCCCAACCCCCCCCCCCCCCCCCCCCCCACCCACCTCTCGCTGAACTGTCTCACGGTATGAGCACGGGTAGATTAAGACTCGTGTCCTACTTACGTTAGGGAGTACCTTTAGAGGTTATGTAGAGATATTGGACCGAGTGATGCTGTAGTCAAATGAAAAAATATATGAGAAATATTTTTTTAAGGACAGGCTTAAATAGATGATACTGTGATCGGTTTTAGGCTAAGTATTCATAGTCTTTGAGTCGTTTTGTTTACCTACATAGTTTTTGCAAGGCGTCGCTAGCAATATCGATGTCAATTTGAAATTGAATAAATTATAGTAGATATAGGTACTTAATAAGTACTAACCAGTCTTACCAAGGGTTCAAAATCAAAATATTTTATTTCATATGAACCTGCGTTGGCACTTATGAAATGTCAGAAGCTAGGTGCACGGTTCCAATTTGTCCCTTCCTATGGAGAAGAGCCGGCAAGAAACTCCACGGTTACTCTTTTAAAAATAATTGGTCTTTACAATGTTTTTATATTACAGTGATAATAGGTATGGGAGGACAGGCCTGTTAATAAGTACCAGGTATTTAGAGGAATGAAAATATCGAAAATTGTCTACAAATCTACAATCTGTAAGGCCTACAACGTTCTCTCATTAAAAATATGTAAAAGAATCTACCTATATAAAATTAACCTATTTGAACCAAGTGACATGATTTCCATGACAATCACTAATAAATACTCGATATTAAAATTGATGTTTAATGTCAAATAATGACGAGAATATGTCAGACATTGTAAAAAATAAAAAGAATAAAAATTAACATTGTAATTTGGGAGCAGTTAATTTATACTTTCACATGGTTATGCTGTTAATGATGTACCAGGGAAGCCACATGTGCAGAAGGAATTAATGCCAAACTTCCCTGTCTTCAACGTAGACTTTTATCTTATAATATGCTTTTTTGATAAGGACACGTTTTATGTGAGTTTTAAACTTTCCATCGCTAAGTTCTGTAACCGACTTTGGCAACTTGTTATAGGTTATTGTATTACCCCCCAGTTAGGGTTGTGGAGGTCAGATAGGCAGTCGCTCCATGTAAGAGACTGGTACTCAGCTGCATCAGGTTAGATTGGAATCCAACACAAACATAATTGGAAACAGGCTAGGTGGATGATGATGGTGAGGTACTTAACGCCTGCATTAATTGGGTACCTCTTTAGAATTTACATAAATAAATAATAGTTTAAAAAGCTAAAAAAAATAATTATTTTCTCCTTTTTAGTTTGGTTTTTAAAGCGTGTTTTTTAGTTTTTTAAACTATTATTTATTTTCTATTTTTTAGTTCTGCTAACTACAAAAACGTGATTTTTTTTTCTTTCTTTTTTTTTCTCAATTTTTTTTTTTAATTATTGAATTGTCATCGGTCCTCGACAAGTTTACAAAGTTTCAATGAAATCTGACCGTTTAAAGTGGGTCAAAATCGCGCTCAAAGGAGTCGGTTACATACAAACAAACAAACTAACAAACAAACAAACATACAAGTGAAGCTAATAGAAAGCGTGTAAAAAGCCAAAATTGTCTCTAGAGCCTAAATTGGGTTTTTGTAAAGCAACAAAAGATTTAATGGTACATGACGTCATAACGTCTGTTTCTGCAAACCAGCACCCTAATTGCGTAACTCAAGATTAATCATAATCTGTTTCGTTTTGAAACAAATAGCTAAACCATTGCTTCATATGTACGAAAAATGTGTTTGCTTAGCAACGTTAATAACGCAATGAATATTGTTGAACTGTCAAAATTAAACCGATATTAGGGTGCTGATCAGTAAATACGCCATCAAATCTCATAAACGTACCTATTAGCTGCTGTCACTCGCTGATAGCAAAACAACCGACAATACAATCAATTGACATGATTCGGCACAACCAACCACTAGCACTAGAAATTACATTAGACTACTTAATAAAAAAATAAGCTTATCAATAAAATGATCCCACTGCTGAGACACAGGTCTCTTCTATGTGAGAGAGGAAAGACCCATTTAAAAATAGAATGGTAGAAATCCTAAACGAGATTACACCAGCACCCTAATTGCGTAACACGTGATTAATCATAATAGGTTTCATTTTGACAGTTCAACAATATTCATTGCGTTATTTACATTGTTGAGCAGACATATTTTGCAAACATATGAAGCAATGGTTTAACCATCTGTTTCAAAACGAAACAAATTATGATGAATCGTGAGTTACGCAATTAGGGTGCAGGTCAGTAAATAAGCCATCAAATCTCATAAACGTACCTATTAGCTGCTGTCACTCGCTGATAGCAAAACAACAGACAATACAATCAATGGACATGATTCGGCACTAGAAATTATATTGGACAACTACTTACTTATAATAAGCTTATCAATAAAATGATCCCACTGTCGGGAGACAGGTCTCCTCTACGTGAGAGAGGAGAAGGCCCATTTAAAAATAGAATGGTAGAAATCCTAAGCGAGATTACACCAGATTTAAAAAAAAAATACAGTATCTACATACATTATACTAATTACACAATGATGGCAATTGGCTCGCCCCCTATTACGTGGAACTTATACGAAACTGGCGAAATTTGTGTGTAGGTACCATAAGTACACTTCTGCCTAACTTTTCTTGGAAACAAGCCGTGATGTTATGTTAAAACAAACTACGTAGGTCTCAGTCATTTGCTTTATTGCAAATCAGAACAGTTGTATCAGCCGACCATGAACATGCATCATCGGTTCAAAGTCAATGGGCACGCCACATGTCTGTCACACAGCTAATAATTCATGATTGTGCTGTGTGCTTTATTAACATTCTGAGCGGCCTAGCTTCCTTATACGGAGCGATATCAATCGGTTTTATTAGTACATTTTGTAGGCGAAACTTTGTACCAGCTGGGAGGTTTTTGAAGCACCGTAGCTATTCTAAATTCGTATGCAAACTTTTTGGTTGAGAAATATGGAAGTTACTCCTGAATTTGCTTCCTTGGAAGTCGAAAAAGCGATTTTTATCACAGTCGCCACGCTTATTATAGCCATTGATTGGTGATTACAGCATATTATTATCTACAATAGCAGAAAGAGAGGCTGACTACCGATTCTCTATAAATGATCTCACTGAACGAGAGGGAAATGCTAAAGTCAAGCTAAGAAATTAATTCAACGTGACTGAAATATAGAAATAAGTGTTCAATTAAACATAGAATCTATGTTCTCTGCTGAGTCTATGACGATATAGAATAGCTTTAAGATACAAGTAGATATAATTGCAAGGTGATTACAAAATATACTGCTAAAGCAAATACTCCGCCAATAAATTACTCAGTCTCATTACGGCATCACGCGGAAAATCTTGTTTTTAACTTCTCATCCACAGCCATGCAATTACAGCCACTATTACAAGCGCTGCAAGACCAAAAATAGCATAACAGATAGACAGGCGGCATAATAGATAGTCTGGTGTATCGCAATCGCAACTAAGTTAGTGACGTGAGAGGAGAGGAATCATAGAGGAGGTAGCGGTGGTGGTGTGACGTCATGAAGCCGCTTATCTGTGACGAGCGGCGGATGAGCGTGCTGCGTCTCGGATAGATAACGGAACAATGAGGCGAGCGCCGGTGGGCCGCATCGACCGGTGGGCGTGCCCCGACCCCGCCCCGTCAGACGGAGAGCGCCTAATCTCACGGATAACGGATAAACCTAACCCGGACACACCCGTATTGGAGGAGGTTTTAGCGAATGTCAACGCCTAGCGAACGCTATTGGTATCTCGGATATAGGTGGATTAGGATATGTATAGAAAAGTTTACCTAAGTTGCGTTTCAGGCGCCCGGCTTATGTAGGGGAGGGAGGGGGACGCCGCGGATTTTCAGTTTCAGTTTTTCACTTGACCCCTTAATCTTACTTTATATTTTTATATTACAAAACCTCTACCTTTCCATACTATAATACAATCTATTAAAAAAAAAACATACTTGACGCATAAGAAATTCTATATTTTGTTCCTACTTAAGTTTAAAAAAAGAAATCAAGCCAAAAGGAAATACTCCGTTCTGTTATCTAAGATCCCACGCATATTCCTCTCTATTTATAATGATAAAACATTGCTAAAGAAGCCACAGTGTAAATAAGTTCTCTTGAAACATTCTGTCACACTGCGGTCCGACGTTTTACGATGTTTAATTTACTGGTATTCTGTGACGCGATGGGATGCTATAGAATAAGATAGATGTGTTTATCAGATGTTTAAGATGTTACTGTCTGTTTTGAGAAGTAATTTATAATTAAATAACAGTTGAATTAGTTACTGGGTGAACTTGGTAGCTTGGTGATATTAGAAGTAGGTTGTTGTTTCTGTTTGAGATAAATCTCTATTTTAAAACCTTGATTAAATTCTGTAAGCAGAGTGTTTTTTTTCAGTTACCTTCAGTGAATTAAATAAGTACTTTCATTGAATAGGTGATTTTTTATTTGTTACTTTCTTAAGCCACTAAGTATGTCCAGAGCTGATTTTCACAGTATTAAACATTGCTGAGTAACCTATATTTAAAAAGCTGAATACAGTGACGTCAGAAAGCAGATTTATTAATAAAACCATGTTGTGTCTTTGTTAGCTTCCTATAAGCTTTTATTGGTTAAAGGTGAGAACATGAATAAAGGAGGTTCGTTCAACTCATGAACTATTTAGCCCTGGCTTTATTTAGGCCTTTATTTATTGAGGCTAGTCCGGTTAAGTAGCCACAGGCACGCCGACTGTCTCCTAGGTTGACTTCCAAGATGACATTGCCAAAAAAAAACAAAAACTATTTAAATTTCGAACTATCTCTTTAACCTAACTAACGGCTGCATCTGCCGTCTACCATCTACTTAGGTACCTACCGGTGGTACCCGATACATACGGACAGTTAGGACGCGACCGCAAAGTGTTTGCCCATACAATTCTCGTGGAAGCCCACATTCCGCGCCGCGTTATCAGCCATACATTTATGTAACAGCTGTTTGCTATTCTGATCATTATTATTAGAGGAATTAGATAGATACTTCATTAAGCATGTACTGGGTAATGTTATATAGATCCTATGTGCTAGGTGTTACTCGCGGCTTCGCTTGGTGATGCTGACAATTTTTTTTTGTTGGGTTAATGCATTATGATAAATGACTGCGTCGTTGGTCTAGTGTTGAGCACGAGTTCCTAGGTTCGATTCTCAGGCCGGCTAAAGTATTATTCGGATACCTAACTGGCGAAATGTGACTGTGTATCTGACTACTCTAAGAGGAAAAGCCGGAACTAAATCAGATATCTCTTTTAAAGGTTTCTCTCTTTGTCTGGACGGGACATAATCTTGGGCAGATCACGTGAAGATCATTATCCTGCGGTACCTAACTATGTAGTGGCACACGGACTTTGGTGTAATAGAAACATTTTAGTTGATTGAAAAATGACGAGGAGGTACCTACATAAAGATGGATTTGAATGAAAACAGAAAAAACCTCGACATGTTGAAGTTTTATCGAAGATAATGCAAAGTGAGCTATCAAATGGAATGGTGACTTGCAACTTAATTGTACTTTATGAACTGATTTTTTTTTTGTGACTGGTCACTCCAGATAGAACTAAACTGGATACAAATTAAATAACGTTACCATACATTAGCAGCACCTATATTCGGTTTAAATCACGACAATCGTTCAAGTTCTAAGGACACGATCACACAAATCAAAGCGTCAATCGTTCAGTCACGTATAGAGTGACCACCGTTACATTACAACCATGTTGTGTCCTTGTCTAAGGTCATTTACATACTAATTAAATACATTTGAATGAGATACACTTAGTTTGTACTGTAGTAAAGCAGATAATTTTAAATAGTTTATTGTTCAGATAATATTATAGCAAGCTGGTACTTTCACAGGTTTGTTGAAAGTTGTAAACTAAACGTCAATGTCACTTTACTGTGAGCTGTCAAAGAAGACATCTGTCATACTTACTTGTCATGCATAGTTCCTATAGGTACTCATTTCTGTCTGTGTATAAAAACGTACAAAGTCTAAGGCAGTCTCATCTCGGTTACAATCATATTATTATGTCGAAAAGTTCGGTTTCTGGTATCAATGTATTAAAAATTCTCATAACTTCCGAATATGTAGAGATAGGATTAAAATACCCTTTCAATATCGTTTGATATCATCCAAACAAGCCGTGCCTTTGGTATGTATATACTCTTTCCGACGTTGTATATTATTATAATATTTTGATTTTTAAGATTTATTTTGAACTGGAAATTATGATGAACAGACAGCCGCGACGCGACGCCGCGATTCTGGTAGAACAATTTCCGTGAACTTTTCATAGAAATTGCTCTACTAGAACCGCGTCGCGCTATCGCTTCGCACCTGTCTGCGGCAGTTTTAAAGGCTGGGCCTCAAGTCTGCTATTACAATAGTGTCAGAATGGTCTATCATTGATTTCATAATTGTTGATTTTGGCAAGTTTGGTAATCTACTAATAAAATGGCGTCATTATGACTTTTCAATGGTCAGTCACTGACACTCCATTGAAAGAAATGGCATTTATTGGTAATCTCGTACATAATGACAAATGAATGACTGACTTAATTTACGAACTTCCTACTACTTTAGATTGCTTATAACACTAATAAATAATATGTAAAAATATATATAAATGAAATCTGGCATGAATAAATGTTCAAATTTAGTAGTAGTTTTTCGAAAAACATTTCTACTAACGAGTTTTATAATAATGGCAATACGAAAATGCCATTATGACACAATTCTATTACGAGACCATTGACTGACCAATGATCGACCATTATGAATTTAGCAGATTACGAACTTTTCGCAAAATGACAAATGAATGACAATTGGGATCGTGTTGGAATGACGAATTTATAAAAATAGCAGACTAAGGCCCCTGGTCCCTAGCTCAAGCTAGAGAGAAGTTGAAGGAGAATAGAGAGACTTTCTGCAGTTGGAAAATACCGACTTATGATATAATTATGACGTAAGCCATTTAGGATATTCAGCTTTAGTGAACGAAAACCGTTTATCATTAAACTAGTTTTTGTCAGCGGCTTCGTCCGCGTGGAGGTCGGTATATTATACATCGCACCTTTAGAAGTATAGAGACCTAATGCGAAATTAGCCGCAACCAAAATAGGTCTCTATAATTCGAATAATTCTAAATGAATTCTAAATAATTTTGCTTGCGGCTAATTTCGCATTAGGTCTCTATACTTCTAAAGGTGCGACATATAAACCTTCCTTTTGAATCAATCTGTCTATTGATAAAAACCGCATTAAAATCCGTTTTAGTAGTTTAAAAGATCTAAGCGTGCAGACACGAAAAGTGACTTTGTTTTATACTTTGTAAAGATATGTTTGATGGTTTTTACTAAGTAGAGAGTTTACGGCTACACAGGATATCATTAGTGTAATTAATTTAGGCTGTTCAAATCAAACCTAAATAGATAAATAAATACCTCAAAAAAATCTTATCGGTATCCACAAAGCTGCTGTAAATATTTTCGAATCAAACTCGAGTTTTCAGTTTATTTTGTGATCAAACATAAATGACGAAGTAAAAAAGAAACGAAAGATTTCAGCATCTTTGTGAACTCTTAAAATACATATTGCGTTACAAAGATAACATTATTTCTACAAGAATGTAAAAATATGTAAATACACAAGTAACGCTTTTCTGTTTTATGAATGGGCGATACTTCTTTTATGAGATTTATTTATCATCCATTTACAAGTAGCCAGTACAAGCAGTCGGTTCTGTTGGTAGTCAATACAAGTCGATTGATTTTATTGTAAAGAACTTTCGTATTAATTTTTCATTGTGTACTGGCGCTAAAATAAAAAAAGGACAGGGTTATTTTTGGTTTTTGAACTTCTAGACCAAACCAAAATCATAATATTTTATCCCTACTAATCCCTACTTAATAATATTAAGTTAATATTATAAATGCGAAAGTAACTCTGTCTGTCTGTTACGCTTTCACGCTTAAACCGCTGGACTGATCGTCATGAAATTTTGCAGAGATATAGCCTGGGATATGGAGAAGCATAGGCTACTTTTTTATGCGATAAACGATAGCCACAAGGGCGGAGCCGCGGGCAAAAGCTTGTTTCATATAAACCTACATGGGCACTTATGAAACGTCAGTAGCTAGGTGCACAGTTCCAATAAGTCGTTTCCTATGGAGAAGAGCCGGCAAGAAACTCCACGGTTACTCGTTCAAAAATAATTGGCTTTTACAATGTTTTCAAATTACAATGTAAAAAGGTATTGGAGGATAGTTATACGTAGAAAAACAAATAACCCCTAAATTATTAGAACTTTAAAGTATTGCTTGTTAATTATTAGGCATTATAAGTAGATAAGTATTAATAAAACTTCTGATTTACCTACTTCAGGATTTGTAAACTAACTACGTCATGGAGAAGGAATACAACCGCTCATACGACTAAGATTATGTGACTTTGATGTGATAACTTAAGTACTTACGTCTTTTGTTATTTGCGTTATCGTAACGTATTCATTTGTTTAGAATTATATACTTCAGCCACCGAGTAGGCAGCTGATAATAGTAAGCTATCATTTTAGCTATGGTTAGCTACAACGATTACCTGATTAAAGTGTGTTCTAATTTGCTTGTCCAATTTGGTAAACAAATATGGCGCAGGTGCTCTACTAAAAATCGATTATTATGATTTAATTACCTAATATCTTTTAATACGAAGCAGTTTTTAATGGAATACAAAACGTAGGAACCATAGATTAAAATACCTATATAATAAAGATGGCGACTGAACCGGAAACTCGTAATTCTCGCATGTTACAAGTTTATTTACAAGACCGGTAAGGAAAATACACACAAAGTATAATAATAGGTAAGTACCATAGTTTTTTAGGAATATATTATTCTAAATTAATTTTATACATAAAATAAATAAATAAAATAAAATTCATTTATTTCAGGCTAAATTCATATTACAAATCAAAATAAAATAAAATAAAATTTCAAAATGCTGCCACAGAAAACAATAAAATGTCATTAACAGAAAATGAAATAAAATAAAATCACAGAATTGGAATAAAATAATATGTCACAGAATTGAAATTTCAATATAATGTCAAATTGATATGATGTCAAAATCAATCAATGTCAAAATGAATCAATATAATGTCAAATAAATGCGAAAGTAAGTTTGTTTGCCTGTTACGCTTTCACGTTATAACGGTTGAACGGATTTGGATGCAATTTGGCACAAAGATAGACCATGACCTGCACCCTAATTGCGTAACTCACGATTCATCATAATTTGTTTCATTTTGAAACAAATGGCTAAACCATTGCTTCATATGTTCGAAAAATGTGTCTGCTCAACAACGTAAATAACGCAATGAATATTGTTGAACTGTCAAAATGAAACCGATTATGATTAATCGCGTGTTACGCAATTAGGGTGCCGGTCCTTGGTAAGGACATTATGGGCTACTTTTCATCTCTGATCTAGCTATCAGCTAGTTTTTATAAATGTAAAATACCTGTTAATCTTCGGAATGAACAGTGCTTATCAAATGCAAGTGATAAGTGCTTAATTAATTAACAGTAACTTATCATCATTCATATCAGCCGAAAGACGTCCACTGCTGGACAAGCCTCCACCAAAAGGGGGGATTTGCCATAATCGCCACACTTGGCAGGCGGGTTGGCGATCGCATTATGGTGGTCAAATGCATAGAGAACGCTGCTGCCCATTCTCTAGCAAGTCCCTGAGTCGCGTTCTACGACACCTACGGGAAGAAATGGGATGGTGCTATTCTTTTACGTCCAGCACCACACGGAACAGTAACTAATTAAAACTATTTGAATAACAACAGACAGCTGTTTTAAATTTAAGTGTTTTTTTTTTGTGAACTGTTTGGATTTGTTTGTTCTGAAAATATAATCTACTTATTAGTATTATCAAGGATAAGTAGTGGATAAAGATTATGTTTAATGCGCATTACTTGGATTATAGTAATGGGATAACAGTAATCGATTATTTGAGCTTAAGTGCTATCAGGGTTTAATTAATCTTTGATTAATTTAAGTTTGCTGTCACGTAAATAAGTCAATGCACAGATTATTAAGTAATTTAAAAGCAATATGCACATGTTCCTTTTTCAGAAAAAAATAGCGTCTTTTAAGTCGGCAATTCCTGACAACTATAAGAAAACTATAAGTAATATATTGAATGTATAATAATAATAATTTAATTCAATATCTATTTCAATTTTTTTTTTCTAATACTATGGGTGTATGTGTAAAAACTGGCCTGAAATAAATGAATTTTATTTATTTATTTATTAAAATCAGAATTGGTCAATATTATTCCAGCTTTTCAATTTATACTCAACCAGCTAAAAGAGAGGTCATGTGTTAACTGACGTTTCAAATCCGAAAGAAGAACTCTGAAACAAAAAATCAGTTCCAAAAAAACTGACCAACTCTTATAACATTTCTGTTAAGGTTCAAAATCAAATGTTCATTGGTTTCTCAGCTGCAATAAGGCTGGTGTTGAATATTGTTGGTCTTAACTGGAAACTAGAACCCGCTAAATAGATAAAAGAGTTACATTTAGGTGCTGATTGACAACAACGACAGGTTATTGACTATTGTCATTGTTTGTCGTCATGACACGACGCGTGTGTTCCAAGGTTTAGTGCCCGTAGGTACCTACGGTCAGCAACATCCATCGATGAACACAATTTTTTTTTGTTGTTAATGATATGAGCAAAATTTCCCTTTTTGTTCCCGTTTGAGCACGACGTCAAAATATTAATTAATTTATTTATTTACAAAATCCACAGCTCTTTCACAATTTCACTTAGGATAAATAAACTAATCTTACAGCCAATTACAGATTTAAAATTTAATAACCACACTTATTAAATGCATCAGAAACAAACAGGATGTCATGCTAGCAACTTCTAAGCATATCTAAGTGTGCAGTGTGGGTGGGTGTGTAGAAGTGTGTGTGAGGACTTGTAATGGTGTATTGTCACGGATTACTTTATTCAGTTCTATTTAGAATTATTAGTCAAATCGTCGCATACAGAAGTGCTTAAACGTAATTGGTGCTCAAATGGGTATACCTTTGGTGCTCAATGCATAGGTGGTCAAAACATATTTTATGGCACAGGATAGCCTTTACCAGAAGTGTACGTGTATTAGTGGTTCACCTACAAGTCCCTCGGATTTGTGATGCGTAACAGCCAACTGTTCAAGAACCCAGTATGCCTTAAAACTTTATATTACTGTTATGTGAGGAGCATACTGGAATCCGCAAGTATTATTTGGCGTCCTTTTTATAAGAAATATATTGATAAAATTGAATCAATCCAACGCAAATTTGTTAAGTACCTAAATTATAGAGTTAAAGCTGATATCCCAAATTACCCGGACTCCTGTCGATATCACAAATTTAAAACTCTGGAAGAGCGACGACAGTTAAACGACATGATGTTATTGTACGACATACTTAACAACAAATTTGACTGTTCACAACTAATAAGCAGAATAAACTTTAACGTCCCTCTCAGGCGTACCAGACATACCACTATGTTATCAGTACCATCGGCCTCCAGTAATTACCTAAAGATGTCACCATTCTTGCGTCTTCCAGCATTATACAACGACAAATTCCCAACATTGGACCCCTTCAACACCACACGGAACAGATTTAAAAACGAGATTATCCAAATACTCCTTCAAACGCCGGTAACTCGGCAAACTCAGTAGTGCCAGTTTAGTGAGTTCAGTCACACACACACATCATCACACACATTTACAGCACCTACATCGCACAGACACACGCATACACACACTTTAAATATTAATAATTATGTCACTCTCTGTTTCTTTCATATTTTCTGAGTACTTCGTAATTGGCGTAATGTTTAGAATTATTAATAATGTTATACTTTCTGTCAGCTGTGAAGATACCTTATAGCAAATAAATAAATAAATAAATAATTAGCCTATAACGTTTCCACAGCTGGGACACAGGCCTTATCTCGTTGTGAGGAAGTGGGCCGTAATCCACCACGCGGTCCCATTGCGAGTTGGTAGATGTCACATATCTTAGATTTTTTGGATTTAGGACATGCCGGTTTCCTCACGATGGTAAGTCGATAAAAGAAGCCGCTTCCCCAGGATCCAACGTATCCCATAGCCAATTTAATCAAAAACGGTCTAGCTGTTCCGGAGATTAACTTCTACAAAAAAAAAAACTCTTTTGAGTGCCTATTAACTCTTAGATATTAATTAAAATGCTGAAAAGTAGTGTATTTTGTAACAATTTATATGATATATAAGTAAATGAATGTATGTATGGCCCGTCGCCCACGGCGACTTTTTATAGAGATGCTGTCGCGCGTTTTGTAAGCGCGCTTCTGCATCGCTACTATCGCGCGTTAGTCGCGTTTGCAACGTGCGACAGAAACGATGCAAACGCGCGGCTGTATCAATACATCGATACAGCCGTAAGAAGAAAAAAGCCTAATAGGATCGCGACTGAAGTGCGACAGCATAGCGATTGTAGCGATACAAAATCTGGGCGTAGGCACACAGCCAGCGACAGCATCGCGGCTGTATCGATACACATACGCGACAGCATCTCTACTGCAACGCTACAAAAAGTCGCCGTGGGCGAAGCCTCTAACATAGGGTTATTCGAGTTTTTTGCCGTCTGTACCAATATTTATGACTCAGTTATGAGTATCTTGGTGGATGTATTATTTCAGTCCAAGGCTGAATAGAAGGTTTTTATACTGAAACCATTTTATGCAAGTGAAATTATTTTTTATATATTTGAATGCTGAATTTCAGGATCGTCTAACATACTGGTTAAGTTTTAAAAGTGATAACGTTTAAACATTTTTTAATTGACTCCAGACTCAGACTCAGAGTAGACTATTTAATCTCTTAAACTATTTATTCCATCATAGACATGCTCATCTTGAAAGCATAATAACAATGTTTGTCAAAAAACTAATCCTCGTACGACCATCAAAGTTTTACAAACGCTACGCAGATACTGCACTTGATTGCAAAAAATAAAAAGCTTTTTTATGCGGTAAGAATGATCCAATACAGTTTATGGTTGAAATTATTGCATACTAATTTCAACATACAACTACCATTACAACACTAATACTAGATAGAGTTTTTTTTTGGGTGGGATAAGTATCATCAAATAAATTCTCCCGCTTTAGGGTGGAGCTAGGGCGTGTCAGACTTTTACTGACTAAAACCCACCCGTGTTCCTTCAGTTGCCTGTGTGCCAGGGGCCGCGGTATCTCTTTCGAACAACCCGCACCTCTGGCAGGCATTGTCCCTGGCGGACCCCACCAGTTTTTTTTTTTTTTTTTTGTTGGGCATCTCGCAGTTGGCCTTGAGAGGCCGTGACTGCTCAACCGGGCTTTCCTGGGGCTGCCATTAAGATTTTACACTTAATGCCTCCAGCCAGGGCTTACAAACTAGAATTTAAAAACTAAGCGACTGCACGCTGAGGGCACCCCCTGTGGGGTACGGACCTCGGCTCAGGGCGTCACTGATAGGGGGACAGCTATCGCTATTGGGGACAGGCTGGATCGAATTGGCATCATTATTATTATAGGGGGAATTTAAAGCTACTGGCTCAGCTGCGGCGCGGGCTGGCGCTTCAACGAGCAAGGGTCGGTCGGGTCCCCACCAGTTGAGGCTGACGTCTCTTTGAGCCGCGTGTGGAACGCAACGCGCCGTCGACCTGGGTTTGGTTCTTACCGGACAGCGAGCTACCCATTGCTCGCCATCCGCAAGCCTGCGCCTACGGTGGCAATAAGGTTAGGGTTAGGCAGAATTGTAACTATGGTACACTCACTTTTTGCCAGTTCCCCACACTAGGAATTTCTCCTGTATTGTGGGTGCGTTTCCAAACATTTAAACTCACATACACAAACAGCCAGACCCAGAACAACTAGTTGTAGGTCATACAAATGTTTGTTCCGTGCGGGGATCGAACCTGCGACACGCAGCGTAGCAGTCAATCGCTTAACCTCTGCGCCAACCGTGCCGTCAAACTTTCACAGACACTCACCACACACACCATCACACATACACATCACACAACACACATACACTATCACAAAATACACACACTCTTCCATCCTGTGCTATATTTCACTGTACCTACTGACTTTAACGTTTACGAGAATACCATCATTTATGTAGTCTCTTATGTATGCAATGCCAACACCAAATTGTGAATTGTGTTCTTTGCACTTAATATTGTTATGTTCCATCTCTGTATTTAAGCTTCTTGTTGGGGACCTGGTGTCCTAAAATACAGGCTTCGGATTAGCTTAGGCACCAGTCTCCCACAAATAAAATATTTTTGCCTATATGTAAGTACCTACTAAAAATAATCACCTATGGGCTAAGTTCAAATTCTGTTCCTTTTAATTGTATGTATTACGTTTTTACTTGTTTTATTTGTGAAAGAGAAAATAAAGAATTTATTATTATGTCCTTTATTCAATTAAATACACATATAAATTATATTTTTAAATATTAGTATAAAAATATAAAAACATTTAAAAATATAAAAAAATAGTTGCCCACCGGTATTGGGAACAAGATCCAAGCTACCGGCGGTCAGGGCTCCAGAGAGAGGAACCTCCTAACGATGCGAGCCGTGTCCAGGAGTACCGCTTTCTGAATCAAGCCCTTGACCCAGCTGCCCAACGAGAGCCTCCTCAGATGTTGGTCGAGGCTCTTGGCTATCAAGCCATTGGCTGTAACAACTATCGGTACAATGATCGCTGAGTTATTATTATTATTATTTATTATTGCTGGGACACCGTCCTTTCTGTTAAAGGAAGTGGGCCGTAATCCACCACGCGGGCCCAGTGCGAGATGGTAGATGTCACAGGTCTTCTCATTTATGGTTTTAGGACATGCCAGTTTCCGCACGATGTTTTCCGTCACCGTTTTGAGAGCAGTGGTGATGAAATAATTAAACACAATGTAAATTGCCTTTCTGGGTACGAACCTACGACTTACAACTCATAAGTGGTGACCGTTACCACAAGACGGGCATAATCTTTTAATTGCCACTCCACTCTTTCGTTGCAATATTTTACCGATTTTTCTTATACACTAGGCCTTTTAAAATCTCGTTCTGACTATATTATACACCATTATTATACCATCGAGATGCCAAAATTTCCTGATATTTAATACAACTTACCAACCTAAAAACACTCTTAAACTCTACAAATGATCGTATATAAACATTTCTTAAACAAAACCTGTAAAGTATCTCATTGTTTTATCCGCGGCACACAAAGAGGCGGTCGATACAAGGCAGAGCTACCTACGTTGGCCCACTTCTATCGGCCTATTATGCCTATTTGTGCCTCTTAATGCCTTTTTATGTACTTTTATGTCAGTAAGTACAGATCATCTTTTGATTTTGAAACAAATACGACAGAAAACTAAAATGGAATATTTTTTTATTTGTAAGCACAAATAAACATTTTAATCCATAGTTAAAAATAACACGTCGGTAATTTAAATGACAGTTAACCCATAGTTTAACTGAAACATTTTTTTACATAGGTTTTAAACGGTTTCAAAGAAAATCGAAATAGAAATACCAAAAGCTTTCAACGTACCTAGGTATTTGGTAACTAGATCTAGTTACTTAACAGTTACTTAATAAATAAATAAATAAATACTTTTTACATCTACAATCTCCACTAATTGAATAGTACTCATTTCATTGTTTTTAATCATCTGTATTTTGATGTTATTATTAATCTTACTATCTCACAATAGTTATAACTTGTTATTTTGTTATAGTTAGATATTTCTTAATTTTATAGTGCACGAACATTACGTTTATGGGGCATGCGGTGCTAACCTATAAGAAATTGTTACACATGGTTATGTGTAACAATTTATATCTAAGGTTTTAGATATAAGTAAAATATTATCCTAAACTTGTAACGGTGTAAACAATTGTTGGTTGGCCATTTAATAAAATATAATAATGTCTTTGTATGTTACCTATGCTGAACAAATAAATTATTCTTGTTCTTATAACTTCAAAACAATGTTGATACGGGAATAAATGAAAAACTTAATAAATCTTAGTAGGTAACGATTAAATCATTAGCTTCCATTATAATAACCACACCTCTATAAGTAACTGACAAATGATAACATCACACCATTACAAAAGCCTCCATAACTCACACATAGCAAATGATCATCTCTACTTATCAACATTAAACATTTAAAGCCTCCTCGTTAAACATCCGAAATTAAGAAAAATTAACTTCCCCGGAAGGTAATAATGGCCACGTACAAAATTATGTGAAGCCGTGACAATTTTTTTCTTACCTCACAGAATGTCGGAAGCCACAGTGATTTATATAATGAATAAAAATGCTTCCTAGCGCGCACACTGCCATTTTATAAGGATACTGCAATTAACCACACTGATAGCTTTTCAAATTACCGCGTTATTATATTGATGACTTCATAATTTGCACCCTCTAATTTTCGATAAATTTTAACTTACAGTCGCTCTCTAAACTACTATCTTTGCAGAATAGTCTCCTAGCTCCTACACTTAGATAAATGAAAGAGGAAGAGATAGCAAATAACAAACTAGCGGTATCAGAACATAGAACAACAGTACAAATGTTGCTCAAACAAATAACACGAGTAGCTCTCAATAACACGTAATCTAATCGAGATAGCGCCGACACCCCTCAACAACAAATTAGCCGTCACACGGAGCAATCTGTGAATTACAAGTGTAAATAATCCAGAGGACGCCCAACCACCACCGTGGGCTGGGCTTGGGTAGAAAAAAAAACTCGTTAAAATAGCGGCTTAAAAAAGAAAAGCGCTGAAACGGGAAGGCTCGGGTGGTATCGGTTTTTCTCGACGCGGGCGGTTCGCTGGGCGGGGCCCCAGCGCCAGTCGCGCGCCGCCGGCCGGCCCGTTCGTACGTGTCGCAGCCTCATTGTCCGTCTGTCCCGCACCGTGCACATGTTGTGTGAATTTTCGGCATGTTGATGTCGTCGTGAATTGAAAAGATGGACTTTCAGAGTGCAATGGAGACTTTTGCTGAGGCATGGGCTGCGGCCAACACTGTGAAGTCGGAAGGCCCTAGCGATTTAGCACAGGTTAGTTTGAATTTTAGTTTTTTTTTCGGACGTAACTTAATGTGTTTTTGACATAAGCTTAAATAAAAAAATAAAACTACTTCTTTCTTTCTCTCACAAATAATTCTAATATTCGAGGAATACTTTGCCCTATATTTTGACTTGGAAAAGGACTTTCTTCCGCCTCAATATACGAATTTAAAAACTTTATAGGTACCAAAAACATTTAAAAAGTTTAACATGTACTGCTGATAATTCTCAATCATCCGTTTACTGACAAATTGTCCTTGCAAACTTAAAGCACATAATATGTTTTCTCATAATTAACGGGATCCTGAAAGTTTACCTATATTTTACGCGGGTGTTAAAATTGAAATATAATTTTTACTATTATACTAGCGGAAGTATTTAGATGAGGTACTGGAAATTTTGATACTGATGATTAAGTTATTTATCATTGTAACAAACAATTTATATTTTCACGTTTTGCTACTAATTAACAAAGTTTTAAAGTATATTCCTGATAAGCTTGAAATGTTTGATCCACCTATGTATATGGATGCAAAAAAGGTGACCCTAATATTCCTGAAATTAACAGTTTAAATAGTCTACAAGATTATGAAAACGCGAATACTCATATTAAAGTTGAAGCAGTGTTCTTAGCATTCCTAATTGACGCATAGACAATAACCCAAGTTCATCTAGATAACAAATATTCATTAGCATTGAAAATGAAGCCGCACTATATACTCGCATAATATAGCTACTAAGACAATAGGTACTCCGTCGATATTTTCAGCAAGGTCGTATTACAAATCTATTCTATTATTATAATAGATAATTCAAATAATTTTGCCGCTAAACTATATCATAGAATATAAGTATTTTAAAGTGGTTAAATACTTATATATGGAAACGCGAAAATTGGTTAAAGAAGAAGATGATGATATTGAAACAGGCTTAATTTAACATTTTGATAACTTAGTTAATAAATTATTAGAACACAATAAAGAGGAAGGATATAACCTATATGTATGAAATGAGAAGGCTAGTGAAGAAGATATAAGTTATCTTCTAGAAAGACTGAAAGCCAAACCCAACATTGTTAAGGAAAAGGCTAAGATGAAGATAATATAAAATAATAAATGTCAGCGATAATCAGTTCAAAGTCAAAATAATAATGTCCATCTGTCTATTCATTCACGGATCAATATAATACTGTTGTGTGTACTTGGATAGTTAAATAAATGGATCAGATTGAAGAAATGAGTTAGATGCTAGGCAGACTCTTTGATTTAACAAAACAGAGATATGGCGGAGAATCAGAAAAGTTGGCAAAAGATTGACCAATAGTTGCAGGATATATTCATTCGAGGAACTAAACTATCTCAATATAAAAGAGGAATCAAAACTTTTAATCGATTCCTTAACTATCAATTTATCGTTATCATTAACCTAAAGCTCCCGCTAAGATAAAACGTGTCCTTCTATTTCTTAATTTTTATTGATTTCTGATAATAATTGACGTGATGTTGACTACGCGAAAACGTCATTAACTTTTTTGTTATTAATATTAGTTTATTTGCTGATAACACTAACTTATATAAGTTTAATAATGACGACTCTGTAGACTCTTATTTCTTTGCGATAAGGGGGGTTTTCGAATGTTTTTTGTATGAATGAGCATTGGTCGTGTCGGATGTAACGTTATCCGGACTAAAGCCACGGTTCCTTTTGAAGGGCCCCATTGATTTACAGTTTATCGGAATTTCGTCTGGTTTATATGTGAAATCCATACAAATGATGTGTGTGACATTCTTAATTAGTGCTTGTATCTGGGGCTCGTTATTAATGATCATTTTATGTTCCAAGTATAAAGCCAGATGAATATTTAAAGAGGTTAAGACGGATTTAATGGGTCCACAGGTTACTGCAAACGACGCATGGGATAAGTAAACACTTTATCTGACAGCGTTACTGTAATCTTTTAAACGTTGAACTAAACTATGTAATTACAGACCATAAAGTAGGCAATGTACACTAATATTATACCGACTGGCTAGTTGGCTACCATGTCGAAGGCCTCCGTAATAACCCTTAATTACCCAATCGTAATTAAAAGTAACAATCATCTTAGAGATATTTTTCTAATCGCTGCCATTACTGGTATTCTAATCAGCTGTACTTGTTTGACAAATTATCATCAGTTTTTATTGGATGAAGAAATTGAAACAAGTCAACATTGCTAATTTAAAACTCATTACCTCGCTTCTGGTCACGGGAAAATCAATTAATAATCCGTAAACTTACAAGTATTAGGAAATATTATACGTAAAAACTAACAGGTGTTTGGGACAAACCTTTTTATATTATTTACTAGTAAATGCCCGGCAGGCTTTGCGATGCTTTCTTCATTTTTTCTTGTTTGGGACTTACTCCAGCGCGCACACAACAACTTACCAAAGTTTCATCACCATTGGTAGAGCTAGTTTCGAGTTCTTGCGAGACTTACGCACGGCAATTGATTTATATAAATATGTATGTATATATTACTATATACTACGGAATAAGGAGCTGTAGGTTAGGCTGGAAACTCCTCATATTCTATTAGGTATATAACAATATTTGATCAGCTCTGGGAGATGAGAATTCAGATATTTTTACTTTTATAATAAGTTTTAATTTCTTATAATAGAATATTGGTTTTTCATTAACATTACAAAGAGACCCCTTTTTATGTGTTTGTGGACAGCACCGTACTTTCTTTTAGTTAACATCAAGCACGAAAAACTTAAAAGCAAACAAAACATAATCAACAAAATTAATAACAAGCAAATCAACTTGTGGGAAACCTCGCCTTATTTGCATTCAATTGGAAATTCATCAATTTACGAACTTCTTGAATAGCCAGGTAATTACAATTTATAGTAGGTAATAATTGGAATTAGTTTCCTTCAGCTTGCGATAATCTAATAAATTCCAATAAATTTTGAGTCACATGGCTTACAAGTATGATCTTTAGCTTAGTCGCAATGCCGTGTGTTTATATAGATATCGATTTTAGATATATCGTTATAGAGGTATCAATGATAATTCTGCTTTCATTGCATTACTACTGAACAGTTTGGAAACTGCCCTGCCATTTTCATCAATAAACCCTACCACATAGTCTTCAGCTGATATACGCTTTTAAGAAGTGTCCAAATCCTTGGTTTTCTGTATTCCGCGGCACACAGAGTGCACCCGTCCGTCGCCGTCGCCTGCCTTGGGTCGTTGGTCCATCTCGTTATGGGGTGTCCCATGTTTTGTTAGTTGCTTTGCGGTCACCACATGACTGTTGTAATCTGGAACTAGTATTCTAATTTCGATTCCTACGTGGTGAAGTGAAAATTCTGGGTTTTCTGCTGTTTCAAAATTCTCAGTAAGAGCTAAAGAGTGCCCGATTATTGATACGGGAAAGCTCATCTTTTAAATTGAATAGAAATATCTCCTCAAGGGAAATGAAAGAGTGTAACTTTAACGCATAGGTATAGAAATTTTTGAAAAAAATATAAGAAAAGGACAATGGGTTGATCTAAAGAAGTTTTTTGTGTCTTCAGTCTCTTGATCGACAAAAGAATGCAGCACAGACAATAATAACGAGGAATTAATGTACTACTAGTTTTTGTACGTAATTCTCTTGAATTTTAGGCACCCAGGTGCTAAATACTGTTGCTGGACATAATTGAAGTCCACAATGATTAAATTGTGAACGGATTTCAAACTGTGACCGGTGTCTATTACATTTGGATGCGGATCCAAATTCTATTGGGAAGGCCTTTAATCTTATATTCCTAATCGGGGCTAACCCGGATTAGGAATAAAATATAATAGGAAATAATAGGACCTCTAAAGGTCCCGTTAGGAAATCTAACAGTTTTACGGACTTAGACATAGACTAGATGACATAGTTTCAACAGCTTATTAACTTAATGCTGAAAATATTGAAGTGCAGTAATTAAGTTCTTTTGAATTTTGTTTGGATCAGTTCTCAAAATTTTGTAAAATTATGAGTAGAAAATGATTTTGCTATATGTCAACCCGTCTTGCTTCTCAAATGCAACAATTCCTTTGAGTATTCGCCTCATCTACATTGCACCAGTTCAGTCAACAAGTTATAAATTGCATCACCATAACGATGGATAAAATGTTCATAATGTTCTACTGTTATCGATATTCTATCATTATCTTGCAATCTGAACTGATTATGGTTTACATAAATAACAATTTAAGTACGAAACTCATTGGCGGACTGGTTTTTCTGCGGTCAGCGTTACGCGAATCAAATTAGACTGTAAGAACACTACAACATCCACATTTTTAAATGTAAGGAATCTTGATCTATTTATTAGTAATTTGAAATCTGTCGTTAGCCGTGGTCATTGCACATCAAGCCTATTTCAGTGTAAGGCTTTGTTGTGCTAACACGTGCCCCCGATTGAGTCCGGAACGATTTTAATAATCGCGCATTTTTCCATTCGATAATTTTTTGTGTCACCAGCCTTTTCAAGTGTCATTGTGTCAATATCGTTTGACTTAGCTGTCATGAAATGTTTAGCAATACTTTAATCTACTTTTGTTGCGGTTAATTTGAAATCTTTGAGTGAATATAACTTCAAAATGATGTATTACACTTCGAACGGGGTAAGTGAAACTAGATTTCGAAACAATGATCTTTTTTATGTTACTAAGATTATCAAAACAGATCGACGTAAACTGTAACATGGTTAAGCAAAACCACAAATCGAAATAGAGGAACCTAGGAACCGTTTCTTCTACGTAATGTCCGTAGTTATTAAAGCGTGTCAGTTATAAATCGATCAAATGTAGCTCGAATACAATTTTTACCGAATAAAACGATAGTGGTGTTTATAAATATTCGCCCAGTGAGCTAATCCATTATCGCGGATTATTGTTTGAAGCGATAACTAGCTTACGGGTACGTATTGCTGTTATCGCCCGTTACGGCTCCGTTCTGGGCAACTTTGATAATAATGTGTGCTATGCTATGATTGATTTTTAAATGCGATTCCGATCATACAGTTGATTATATCAGTAAAAAGTTAGCTCTTACTGCAATCAATGGGTGAAAGTGATTACCATAATGTATCGCTGTAAGCAATGTGTATTAAAAAACTAAAGAATTTCACCGCAGTTGTACTATTGTTATGGTTTTTTATCGAGGTGAAAAAAAAATGATTTAGTAAGCTTGTAAAGTGAGCTGATGAATAGATAGGCGATCGATTGAGTTGATTTGGTTGTTATAGGTTACTGTGAGCCGGGTGAATAGAGGTTAAGTCGGTAGTTCGTTTATTCTACCTCTATTATGTAACACTGTTTGCCTGAAAGCTAGGTAGAGCATTTTTTTTTGTTGTTAAGATTGTAATTTTACTCTTTAAATGTTGACTTAGTCATATATTTTTTTAGTTAATTAGCGAGGCAAATAAAACTTTATACTAAAAGTAGGTTCAAAGATGGCTCTATATTTATATATATTTTAAGTAGGTATGTCAAACGTTAATAAAAAGCAGAGCAGAGTCGAACTCAGGAAATAAATAGCTTGCACTCTTTTATGTCTGTTTGTTTGTAGATATTTATAGCAAAGAATTTCACACAATTATTTCTCATTTTCCGCTATATCTAGTTCAATTAACATGAAGCCTCCGATTGTTTGCCGATACGTGTACGAACATCTAATACTAGGAACGTATAACAAAACACTTTGTTGGACCGTTACTGATTCCAGATGATGACTTAGATGTTTCGAAAACGAAATAAAAAAGGGTATAAGCACAATTACGTCTACAGTCGGCTACATAGAAAGTGGGCGCGTGCCACAACTCGACAAAAAGTGCTGAGAGGTTTTAGAAGATAAATAATCCGTGCAATTAGACACGTACGTTGTGTCAGGTGAAATATTCCGTGGTTCAATTTGCGCTGGAGTCGACACAATGCGCCGGAGTGAACCTAATTACAGCACCTCGCGCTACCGTTCTCTTTTTGGAGCCTATACTCGTATTACACCGACACCTCGCCATTATTGGACAGGTTCCAATTTTTTTTCCTTATCATATCAAATTTAATAATGCTAACTTCATCTTTCACACATTTTGTCGCAGCGTGAGAAAGGTCATTGATCATAAGTTCCGTGAAATGAACATTACCTACGGATGCGCAAGCCGCCATTGAACGCAATTGATTGGATATTTTTTCGCTGGCTCATAAAATAATCTAAGTATATGCTGGACTAGTCGACAGGCGCGGGCGGCACGCGCTGCGCTCGCGCCGCTTACGTCGCCGGTAATAGGCTCCATCTCGCGGATAAAGCAGCGACACCGTTACCTTTCTCAAATCACGTACACTATTGTAATATCCAATCGCTCAGAAATGAGATTGCGGCTAACAAGTTATTTACATTGACGTTTTAATATCGACACCGTCTGAAAAAACTATTTAAAAAGGTAATTATAATGTGGTGTCTGTAATAGCCACCGTACGCGCCGGCACGCCGCCTTTGTGACGTAGCTAAGCTACGAGATTAATTTTGGCGGCACAATGAACCAGTTTATAGTCAATAATACATGCCTTAATAAGTATCAGTTGCGATATTTGTTTGTCAGTTTGTCAATTGTGTAGTTTCGAAAGCGCGCGCGCGACGTACCGAGCTCCGAGCTGCAGGGGCTGACTCGATAGGATCTTTATTACGCTCGCTTTTTGAGAGAAAAAAATGATTAATATAAGGGATCGGCGCGGACGGATAAGTAGTTGAGATTGACGGAATGACGCGAGGTCTGTGACCGGGTGAAGGCGGGAGCCGCGGGGTGCGGGGAGCTGCGAAAAGCCGCGAGGCCGCATTGCGCCGGCGCAGCCAAAAACTAACCATAAATTACTGGCTACTTGCTGGACCGCTGACTACGACACGCGCGGGACTTTTTTGCCGCTCCCTCGATCCTGTTACAACGTAAACTTCTCACGGACATCAGATCATTATAGGCATATCTTTAAGAAATTGCTCTGAGTAATGACGTTCGAGAATTATGAGTTACTGCTTGTGTCGTATTTCATGAGAAATTTCGTATTAAGACATTGTCATCTTAATCGTGACTCGAATGATGGCAAAGCGAGTTTTTGTTCTGCCTTTCCTAAAATTACTTGTTACTGTTCTTTGGGCGCTCATTTTCTTATTAATACCTAACGATCATCCTTTTACTAAAAGAAGCTGAATAAAGACGAGTACGGACTCATAAATGTGGAATTTCGGTAGCCCAGGGCTTGACAGGGTCGAATTAGGAGTTTGCAAATGCAGTTTACCGACAACGTATCCTTAAGTGGTAATATGTTTTTGTTTATTTCTGTACGTAATAAGATTCCGCATCTCGAAAATTTTTATATTCAAGTTTGGAAGATTTCAGAACGCGCGTCTGCGCTGTTGTTGAATAAAAACTATCTTAGGCAAAACCATGTTATATAATCTAGACTAGACAAATCTATGGTGAAGAGTCATCAGTAGAGAAAAATCATCTACAATTTTGTTGATTTAAAATTCAAGAAACGTGAGTAAACTGTGGCAACTTCTGCGTTAAAGTCCGTCCCTGTGTTGAGTTAAGGGTGCGTGCAAATCGTTGCGAACGCCTACAAGTATAAATATGTTGACGTGAGAGGATCCCCGCCGCTGTAGGCGATCATGATATCGGTATTTAATAATAATATATAAGTAGCCAGTGTTAATACACGACCCGGGTCCCTTCGAAAACGATGCCACGCTTTGACAAGAAATAATCGTCCGTAATCGTCTGCTGTTTCCATAATAATACAAAAATAAAATAGCAATGCGGGTGCTCGGCTACTCCTTAAATATTCATTATACTGAGCATATCAGACAAAGAGTGGCCGCTACCCGCCTTTCTCCAAGGGAAGGCGACGCTCACTCTAGCGATTACGAGTTTTTTTTGCCCCCCTCATTATGCAGATTCTGGCGAAAAAGGAATAAATTTAATAACACGCGTTCGTGCGCATGCGTTATCGAACGCACTTGCTTCTGATAATCTGCGCGCGCGGCTTCGCGCAATTACAGCCGGGAGAGCGCTGCGCCCGCGCAAGCACGCTGCCACGCCGACAATACACAATACGTTTTTAATTTCAGTTTCATAATATCTAATATGCTACCATTTACTTCTGTAATGCAAGCTTAAGTTACTTAATCCATCAAAAATGAAAGGTGTATTGCATTTGATTATTTGCTTACCGTAATTGAAATGATACGGTTGTTACACTACAATGGATTGATACCTATTATTTACTTACATTGCATGATTAACAACGTAAATGAGATTGCGACCTAACAAACATTTTCTGAGTAATACCATTTCTGGGTTACGAAATTGAGATTTTTATGGTGAGGGAACGTTAGGCAAGGTAGATTAAAGACGTTGATCGGTGATTTATCGTCACTTTTAAATAATATAAGATTTTGAATAGAACTTTAAGGAAACAACGAAAAGTTAAGAAAAAAGTACCTACACTAACTTCATTACATAAATATATACGAGTACAAAAGGTGCCAATTGCCTAATACATATTCTGAAATTGTCGAACACCCACAAATAAACTAACTTCGTGCGAGTCGCTTTTAGAAAATATTAGGTATATTATTTAAAAGTGACGATTCGTTCGATTCGGGCGAGTTAATTCGTGCGAGTTAACTGATAAGCCTATTTCAAATGTAGTTTCAAACTGAGAGCGTAAAGACGCGTATGGAAATGCATGTGTGTCTACCGTTTGTGGCGGCCTAATAAGGATCATCTCCGCACCTGAGGAGTGCAATTAATAATGAGCGAGCTTACATCTCGTGGGATCTGCAAACTCTGCTAAAGATTACTTACTTCTCACACGTACACGAGAGGGAGAATTAATTCGGTAATCACTCAATTACTAATGCAATGAGGCAGTGTAATTTATGTACTTAGCGTATGTAGTAGATAAGTAGCATGGAAACCAATTATTGTTTCTAAAACAATAATTGTTATTTCAATGAATAAAACTTGTTAATAGAATGAATTGTTTATTCGCTGTTCAATTGCCAGCAATTACTGTTTTTGATTTAGGAATTTAAGAGAAAATATAATTGAGTAAATTATCGTATCAAATTCTGATAATGGGTATAAGAAATCCATAAAATATTATGAGGAAATTCATGGAAGGTATTGTCTCGTTTTAAAGGATTGTAGAAGGAATGGCAAGTGGTCTGACATGCGGGGCCGTCGGATGGGTGTCCAAGTGGCGGATCAAGTCGAAAACAGCCAAAAACTGGCCCCCGCGTCTTAGCCTTGAATGGTTTAGCCCTCTGGACACGAGCAAATAGCTGACGTGGCCCGCGGCCCGCCGCGCCTTGCATACACAATGTGCGAGCACCGAGACACAAGTGCAGTGGAGCCGGCATCACCTCAACTTTTATCTTTCTAACTTTATTTGCCATCCCACCTCACTGATGATCGATATTGATTGTTTATCCTGATCTATAAAAGTCAATCACAACGGTTTTCTATGATTACCGCTCAAACGAAACAATGACGATGTGAGATACGTCAAAATCGGCCGGTCGTCAATCGCTCGGACAACAATACGTGTCTAGACGGAATAATATATAAAAAATAGGTACTCATCTGAAATCAAATACGAACAAAAAGCGCCTTGTCTAGAATCTTTTGATTGTCTTGATGAGAGTGTTATCGGCCATGACGTCTTATTTTCTTAACAATTTTATTTGCATGAAATCGTCTCGACAGCCGGCTGTAGTAAGCCCAGTAATGGAGTATTTCGTATTTGCTTCATTTTTTATTTTTTGCTGGTTCGATTACGCGAACGCGATCTCCTCATCATTCTCGGCGAAATTCGGGAGCGTCTCACCCGTCGAGCCTCGAGATATTAATTATTGATTGACGATAAAGTATGCGTAAATAATGTCTGCACGATATGTTTATAATCTGACTTTTTTCATTGCTCGTATCGATGAAATTTGATAGGGACTGGTTTATCATGAAAATTATAGTTTAGCCTTCCTTCATACGATGTTGCGTACTTTCGGAGAATCTTCAATTAAACTGTGCTCAACTCAAATTCTTGATCCTCAAACCAATTATAAAGTTTATTCATTTTTTACCTTTCAAATTCAGTCTTTATTCTCTCTCTATAAAATTTCAGACAATAACTTTCGAGTACCTTCAATGACGTCCTTAGCCAAAAATTAAAAATACATAAAGATTGCCATTCACTGATATTAATCACCGTAATAAGTGTACAATAGGTTGTTTAATTATTTTTAAAACTACTTTTGGTCACACAACTTAGCGTCAGCTGTCGTTGCGCCGGCGCAGCCTGAAGAGCCAGAACACCCCATTTTTAATCCACGCTTAGCAAACGTTACGTGACTGACTACTGCTACTGGGAACATCACACATTTTTGTTTTTCATGTTACCTATAAAGAGTTACTTAAGATATTTTCCGCAGGGAAATGTGACATGTAAATTGCATTAATAGGATTTTCAGTGAATGACAGATTTTAATTAAATAATTTATGAAATACCAGGTTTTGCCAGTGGCTTCGCCCGCGTGTACGTTGGATATTATACCAAGGGAACGTAAAGTATCTCGTGCTACTCCAGGTTATAAACTATCTGTGTGCCAAATTTCATCCAAATCCTTTAGGCCGTTTTTGTGTAATTGAGTGACAAAATCAAACATCTTAACATACAAACTTTCACATTGATAATATTATTACATAAAATATTATATAGTAGGATGAATAAACATGAAAATTGCATTTCTGTGTTCACAATTTCGCACCTTTTAACTTAAGCACCTATAATTTAAGTCTCAATTTGGTGGACACGGGACAACCGCTTATTGTGCCTGAATATGGAATACCATAATTCAACAGTTCACAGTCCCATTCGTTTACGATCCCGATATGTTAAAGATAACACTACACGGAGTTGACGCCGGAAATTCCTATAACTTCATAATTATCCGATCGTTATTTTGCAGTTAACATTACGATTTGTCGATTCGCGTCACTGCATACTTGTGGCATAATTATGAGGTCCGTGGTTTTCGCTGTGGCGAGCTAAGTGCGTGTATTGTGTTTAAAACAAAAGGGGCTGTTGGTACTACTAGAGTTTAAGTGAGAGTTAGTAGGTATTTGAATTGGTTTTAATCGTGGGATAAACAATGGGGAGGGTGCAGTGGTGCGTGGAACATGGAGACACGCCCTGCACATGTGGGGTTCAACTGTTGACTGCGGCACACTGTGCACCGACCGCGATTTTGTTCGGTCGTCGTTTTTCACAGAATAGATGAGTGTCGTCAAGGGCTCGTTACGCGATCGTAATTATAGCTTTGTGAATCATTACGCTTTTATTTTATTTCACAATTATGTCACTTTATGAGTTGAGTTTTTGGCGTATGAATGCTATAAATAGCTCAATTAAATTCCATTGCTTATTCATCATCATCATCTTACTAGCCTTTACCCAACTATAGTGGGATCAGCTTCCAGTCTATCCGGATTCAGCTGAATATCAGTATTTTTACATGGATCGATCGCCTCTCTGACCTCCACAACCCAGTTACTGGGTAATACGATACCCTTTGGTAAGACTATTGGTTAGACTTTCGGGCTTCTGACGACCTGTATCGACTGACAAAATCTGTGACGGACAGCCGGGACCAACGGCTTAACGTGCTTTCCGAGGCACGGAGGGGTATTAAATGTAAAAATGATGTCCCATCGACAGAGCAACCGCTGCAATCGACCCGTGTGGCTGGTTTCTGGATATTCTATTTCTTATTATTGAAACGATTAATCTGGGGACACGGTAGTGCCCCCGCCAAGACGAGTCAAGCGGAGCGCAAGGACACCACTACCTTTTCTCGAAGCGCTTCGTCGTTATTTTTTTAACCCTTATAACTTAGGTTTCGACTATACCAGATAAACAAAATTCTCGGGATATGTTGTCAATAGCGGACTTATTAAACATATAAAGTTGTAATTGCATAGCTCTTATACTTTAGATTTTATTGATATCTAAAAAACCCTGATTTCGTCACTGACTCACTGATGATCATCAAAATTCTTAGGGTACTTCCTAATGTCCTACAAATCTGAAGTTTGGTATGTAAGCTAGTATTATTACACAAACAAAAAAAAATCTCAAACTTTGAACTTTTATCCCCAACCCCTTAAACTAACTATGGAAGTTTGTATGAGACTTTCGCAATCTTGACGCTAGAGGTCTGAAAATTGATATAGGGACTCCTTGTTATACAATAGTTCTTGTAGAAATGAAATGTCGAAGCCACATATTTTAACTAAGGTGTAGAGTTTGTGAAGTTAAATTAGGCCTTGTAGAGTTAGGGTGTGTAGAGTTAGAAGCTTGGCTCTACATGAGATCTGATAATTTTTAGACAGTGCGAGTCATGTGGTCATCTTGGCAACATTCTACATGAATTTTTTTTTGGTGGGATTTATATATTCTCTATAATTTTATTTAATACGTGCGTAGTTACTGAGCTCGATTTTAAACCAATTCGAATAGAACAATAGCTACTATTAATCTTTATCACTATAATCTACTCATGTATTATTTATTCGATGTTACGGTTGCGAGAGTATTAGATTATCGATTTTATGTCACACAAAAAACAACTGCATAATAAGGTGCATGTAAATTGTATGTGAACGAGTTATCCCTCCGCTGGGGGTGAGTGATGCGAAACGCGTGAGCAATCATCGCGATCGACTCCCGCGCAGGGAAATGACGGAAACACACACACACACCCAAACGCACAATACACCTTCAACACATACGTCCACCCAACCCTATGAACACATTAGTAATCCATTGTCTATGCAAATAAATATTAATACATCAGACACGTTATGTATGCAACTCTGTTTTCCACATTTTTTATCGTATTTTTGCGGGAATACAGGGCAATAACACAACACCATAAACTGTATTTTAACTTCATGGCAGTGCATAATATCGTTAATGGGGTATTAAGTATAACTATATATGCAGATAAGTTCGGGTAATGAATTTAACGCTTCTGATAACATCTGCAACTGTAACAAAGACATGCGTGCAGTAAAATGTTATCATGTGTGCGTATGCGCCACTTGTCGTGCACTCCCACGCACACCACTACATACCATCGTTTTTTCGAATGTAATAATTGTTTTGGTAAAGGAAGTTGCGGATACAAACGGAAAGTAATAACGAAGTTTTTGACCGCACGCAATTGGTATTACATTCTAAAGTGCAATGTAAGTATGTGGTTTAATAAGGCCGGTGATTTTGATCTAACTCACTCAGACGCTAATGTTATTTCATGCGAAAGTGTAAATAGCGTTACGATTCATGAGCACGGACGATAGATAAGCTTTCAAAAAATTATTATCATGGAGTAAACGAAAAAAATTGTAATTGCAGGGAGTTGCGTTAGAAATTGCATACATTTACTCACGCATCGGTATTAAGTAATTAATACGCCGCCCGCCTCGCCCTATCGGCCGACGATCTCGCAAAACGCTCTCATCGAACGCACAACAATCAAAGCTCCGTTGTCTACTGTGAAAACAGTAGCGGCACGATTATAATTTGCGGGTAGTTGGGAAACTCGTCACAGTCGCCAGACTTGTTTATCGATTTATCGGCGGATGCGTTGGCGATTAACATCGGAGGGCTGACCGTTACACAGCGTAAGTTTTTCGCGAGAAAAAAAAGCACAATTATAATAATGATCGTCCTAGTATGGGATGGCCATCGCTTGTTTATGCAAATGTATTTACTAATTAAGAAGGAAATAATTTTCAATGTAGTTTGCATGTTGTTGAACGATGGCAAAAACACTAAGCGTTTTCTCGATGGGGTACCGACCTGATCATTGTCACTGCCATACATAATTAGCTGGTGGAGTTGACTGATCTAATAGCAAATGTATCGATGACCGGTCATTGATCGTATCGACCCCACTGATATACGCATCGACGTACTCCTGTAGATGTTTATCGATATTTATTTTATATCGATCCCTAAATTATTCTGAAGCACCCTAATCTGAATTGATGCATTTCTTGGGAACAATTCTTAGTCCGTTACGCATTATAAGTCCCTTGTTTGTCGAACTCTACGGCTTTTTAAAGCGGCTTAAATGTGAATAGAGGGCCGGGAAGTGAAGTAAAGGGTTCGTATAGAATGCCGGTTATCGCGTACTTAATCTCAGCGAGCAAATTAGGATTAATTGAACTTTTTCCTTTTAGCTGTGAGCGTCTTTGTGTTCGTGCGTAATTCGTTCAACGTGTCACTCAAGGAAGTATATGGAGTGGATAATATAATCAAATAACCGTTGCCTTCAGTTTCAGCTTTAAATAGGTATTTAAAGGATCCTTTTATTGAAGTAGATTTAATAATAATCTTGAAGTTATTTGTGTCATAGATAGATTAAACGTGACAAGAGTGCATGGCTCCACTCTTAAACTATTAATCAATAGATTAGATAGTGATAGCAATAAACGCTTATTTTGCTACTGAATTAGCAAGTCATCAACATTCATAGACAATGATTAGTAATGAGTATTTTTAAACACCTACCTCATTGTTGTTGCAATAGGAAAGTTTATAGAACTGGATTGTTTCTTCAAGTTCAACATTAAACCGTTACTTCGTTACCAAGTTATATCTACTTAGCAGTAATTTTGTTAGCGTTTTAAAGATAACTTTGATGAAGTCTTGAGTCATATCTTCATAATTATGGGAAAGATTCTAAAGTCAAAGCAAATTATAATAAAATATTTCACAACGAATGAAAAAGGATTCATAATTATTACGATCTGCTAACAAGGAACTGAAAACCGAGAGGCTATTGTTTCCTAATTTGAGGAGACTATAATAAATAGGAGCTAACCTGAGTATGATTTCGTAGATATCTATCAATTTTAGCCACCCTATCGTTTAGTGCCTTAATATTATTTGTGGCTTTAATACTCGTATCATCTGCTGCAGGGTCAGTATTATTTTCTTTTATGGTCCCATCATCATGTTCCTAACTTATTCCATAATAGCTCACTTCTTAGTTATGGCGGTGATTTCTTGATAACGCTCAAAAAGGTGGTTTTTTAAACCAGTGTATCTCTTTAATCGTAAATAATTTTAAAAGCTAAAAATACATGATATTTTCAAGTCTTTTCTGCATAAAGTGACGGAACTCAAAACATAATTAAACATACTTTAATGCATCACAAAAATCATCAAAGTCACCTCTTAATTACATTTAAAACCAGTTTATCCCTTCAATAACAAATATAATTATAGTTAAAAATATACCATAAAATTTCAAATGTCAAACTGCATCCAGTGATGGATTATTTATTATTAAAAAGTTAATATCTAATTTTATACGATTTTATTTGCATTTTTACGACAATGCTTGCTCATTTATTAATCGAATTTATTACAACAGATTTTAACCCGTATCGGATTGCAATAAGAACTGTTATCGCTCATAACGACAATACTAAAAGTTACCAGGGCCTTAAAGCATGAGCCATTCAGCCAGTTTCGTAGTGGCATGACTGCTAACAGCAGATTTTGGAACATTAATTCGCCATCAGCCATCGTTAACCATCGTATGACCTTCTGCTACAATAGTGCCGATTCTCCTGTTCACCACCTAAACTAAAATAAAAAGTATTGCTATCTCCTACTAACAGACTGCGACAGAAAAAGACAGGTGATGCTTTAGAACTGTTAAACTAAATTACGTCCCGTCCTTAAATTTGGCGTGATTTTAAGCATGGTGTATTTAGTTCGTCATAGTAGCGTTGACAGCTCATTGACAGCTCTAATTTATTTCCGTCTCTTTCTTGTTTCATTTGAAGGAAAAAGATGGCTATAGCCTAAATTAAGTTTAATTGGTGCACTACAAAATCATCACCAGTACCATCTAAATCTAAGGCTTTAGTATCATCATCAGCAGTATCGGTATCAGTCTTACCAACAAAGTAGGTACTACACTAGTGTTTTCCCTACTTCTATCGGTATCAACCACTCCTTCAATTCCACGCACTGTGCGTCAGTATTAAGGGACGAGGGGGTAGGTATCTATAACCCGATGGCGGTTAGGATCCCTCAGGTGTGACGCGACGGAAGCCCGCTATCATTAAGCAACCCACATGTAGTGCGTACACGCACACTCGCATGGCGTGTTTATGCAATGTCCTTGTGTGGGCGATGGGACGGATTATGCGATGAGCTTTTTGTTGATATATAAAAGTTTTGTGCGATTCATTTTGGGAAGGCAGTAGTTGAAACCTTTTTGTTTCACTATAAAATACTAACAACAAGATTGTCGACTCTATCTCCTAATTGTTTGACTTTATTTGGACATGCATCGTATGTTACATAGGCTTTACGTTCGAGACTTTCTGCCGTTTCAGTGAGGAAGCGATTCCTGAGCGTTTAACTTTGTATACAATTTTTTTTTTTCACGTGGTTGTATTATGTTCTTCTCCCACTTTATTTTGAAGTATATTCCCGCTTTGACTTCAGTATTAACTGCTGTTGTAATCCTACTTACAGAGAAAGAGTTCATCAATCGTTTTATAGGTACCATACATTTCTGAATCGTCGATCACAAGCAAAGACAACTGAAATTTTAACTACTCTCTCACAGGTATTTTTGTTCCTTCCTACTTCTTTCTCAAAACACACACAGAAGGAGGATAGTATTCTATATTTCTTCTACAACAAAAGCTAATATAAAACTCGTGCAGTCTAATCCCAACCTGTGCGCACATATCCGTGGATCCGGGGCGACACAGCCCGCTAGCCACCCGGCGAACAATAAAATGTGTACGCGACTAAATATTACTATTTTCACTGCGTTCCGATACACTTAATCGCCTCGAATTGATTCGTTTTTGCTATCCTGCATACTTTAATGCGTTTAGCTTATGGTCATGCGTATTTTTTTTATTGGCAGCCGTTTTCTTTCTGAGTTTTTGCACTTTAATGGTTTGCAAATTCGGCTATTGGCATGCCTTCATTCTAGAGTATTCTATCAGAGCAAGGATCTTTGTATAGCTCAACAAAGCTGTGATATTCTTTAATTTTTCACGAATTCTGTCCTAAAAGGATTGGTCCACTTAATCACCGGCAGCGCTACCTAAACTATTAATTTAACTTGTTCTTCTATCTATACATATCATGAGCATTTCTTAATTTCCAGTACAAAATAACACCGTGCCTTTCTTTATTTGTGCCTAATTGTCTTCGTTACCATTATTAACGTTTACATTGTTTACCCAACACAAAAAGGTACGTCGCGCGTCGCCTACAAGGTGTCTGCAATTAGTCGAGTATCGTCTGCGATATCTATGTAATTACCCATTATAGTTCCACCCCATCTTTCAATTACTCCACCAATCACCGTAATTATTACCACTATCAGACATGTAGCGGCTTTTTAAGAAACGCCTACATGAGGAATTCGTTCTGAAGTCAAAAGTCGAAGTCAAGCATCTGCATCAAAAATGTATTTGCAAAGTAAACGTACTAAGTTATTAAGCACAGGGATTAAATTTTCGTCGATTTTGTCAACTTTTTGTACCGTTGACACACCTCTACAAAAGATACTATCGATCAAGACTTTCTCTTTGTTCGTTTTATTGTAATACTCGGTTTCATATCCACACCCAAGCATTAGATTCTGTATAGTTATAAACGACGTTATTTTTCATTGTGAAAAATTGTTAAGCCCAAACTTTTAGCTATTTATGCACATTAATTAGGTAATTTGAATATTTATACAGATTATCCTCTTGAATTGTCAAATAGATGATTTATCTTGTGATGTCATATACATTGTTAGTGAGAGACAAATTAGCTTCGAGTGTGCCATCTAATTAATACGAGAGGCGTAGGATTAAAGCGGGTTTTTGTTCGATACGTGGTCACACTTCAATGTACGTTTATTTACCATTTCAAATTCTGTTTTCTTCGTTGTTAATATATATTCCTTTATGGAAAGCTTCGCGTTCGACTTTTTGTTGTGGGGATCAATCAGTTTCAACAGGTGCATCGGTAATATTTAAATTTCTTAGCAGTTTTTCCGAATAGTATTTGCACTTGCAATGACGGTTCATTCATCTTTTCGCATAGTTTTTGGATCTTTTATATTTTCATATGTTCCATTTGTTGTCTCACCTTGCACACTTAATTTATTTTCCACTATATGCTGAAATATAAAACTGTAACAACGAACGTTATCGTTTCCATGTGGTAACCTGTCCATAGCGAAGTCCTTGGAGACCCTTCTGCGACACAATTCCGTATGTGCTGACATCAGAAGCTCGGATTGCCGATAGCATAAGTGGCTATATTTAGAATCTGTGCTACTGATTAATGGACGTTTTAGTGGGGCGTGTGTCGGTTATGGCTAAGTCATCTCACGTCGACAATTGACACCGTAACCCCAGGCTTTAAGACTATCTTTCATCACCACCAATTTAGCAATTGTCTACGAAATATAGGAATCAATCGTCATGATTTATATTTGGGTGCTGATATGGTGGGGATTAATTTGCTTGTTAAGTGGTAGTAAGGCTTTAAATGTGGCCTGTAAAATAGTGTTCGGTAAAAAAGGTGTGTGTGTAGGTGAATTCGATCATCATCATCATTAGCTCATTCATTTGCCTAACAAAATGTCTTACAATTTTTACTTTATTTTAACAATGTTTCCTTCTTTTTCTACGGAACTCTAAAAATCTAAATAAAATGCATTACAAAATATCTTACTTCCTCTTATTCAGAAACTATGTTCCTCATAATCAGGTCATAATGTTCCCACTGCTGGGACACAGGCCTCCTCTCTGTGAGAGGGAGTGGGCTGTAATCTACCACGTGGGCCCTGTGCGGGTTTCTAGATGTCACCTGCCTTCAAATTTTTGGTTCTAGGACATGCCCGTTTCCTCACGATGAGTATCGTCATCTCCCGTTTGTATGCTAAAGCACGACTGCCGCCCGCGCCCGCGCAGGGCACCTCTGAGCCATTATCTCAAAATGGGGATATTCCTTTGATTAATTTACAATTGTGCTTCGGCGATTCTGTGGCACCTCTAACTATCTATTTTTGAGTGTATTGTTTTTTCCAAATAACGAAGCCGTTTAGTAGGAGTATGTAATAGAAGCCAAAATATTGCGTGTTGGAAAATATTTTTTTACAGCAAAATTATTAACCATACAAAAAAAGTACTTCGGGCAAAATGATCTATATGAATCTATAGCAAAATCATATATTTTTCAAATCTTTAAGACAAGCCGTTAATGAGCAGTTAGGGTTCATAAAGTGACCGTGTTACGCTACCAAATGGGACGTAGGCCCTTAAACTAGCTTACTACAGTTCACAAATCAGTCTCCATATCGCCGTATTTGTGTTGAATTCCTATCAATAATCAAGATATCTAATTATTAGCATAATGCGGTCGTATATCTTGCTCGTCATAACTAACATGCATAATTAGGCAGTAGCATGGCGGTTGAAACGCACAGATGAATAAAGAAAGAAATGACAATTCTTTTTCATTTTATTAATATGCAAAATTGATACCGGATTCAAGTTATAAGCGAGCAGCGAGGCGATGGAATAATTGATTTATTTCTCGACAAAAGGATTAAACAAAAAAAAACACAATTTAAACAGATTTTAGGTTTTTGTTTAGTGCTCCCGTTTAGTTACGGTATTGAAGATTGTGTAGTTTCGATCCGAAAAGTAGACATTCATTGGTTGGTGTACATTGGTAAGATCTATCTGTGTGTAAAAGTGTTAAAAGATAGTTTATTTGTAAAAACACGAGTAGGTATACTTGGAGTTGGTGAGGTTTTTTTTTTGGATGGGAAATCATCAAATAACTTCTCCCGCTCTGGGTGGAGCAGGAGGGCGTGTCAGACTTTTAGTGACTAAAACCCACCCGTGTTCCCTCAGTTGCTTGTGTGCCAAGGCCGCGGTATCTCTTTCGAACAACCCGCACCCCTAGCAGGGAGTTGGTAAGGTGAGGTGTAAACTTTTTAATAATGGCGTATATGCTTAAAGTTTTTCCAATATTCGATATTAATTTGTGCCATGCAAACGCTGATGGACATTACTTGGAAACATTTTCCATATCCCTAACCGTGAATACTGTGATTGCCTTCTTACTTCCAGATCCAATAGTACGATGCCAAACCATCGACCGATTGCTTTGGCATGGAGTGCGATAGATATTACCTGACTGTGCAGGATTTCCGCTATCTTGCGCCATCTAGACATTACAATTTGTCAATGGCTCACCGTCCACATTCGTGCAAACACTAATTGTTGGAACAACTTTTGATTTTGTTTAAGGAAACATTATCCTGCATAATTATTAATTTGATTTTACATTCCTCATTTGATAAAGATTACCTCACCTACCTTTATTAAGTTAAAAATAGATCTCCGCCGCTTTTTTAACAGCCAGTTATTTAAATAATTAGTAATAAAAGTAATTGTACGACAATCGCTAGTTTCAATTACCACCCAAACTAATAGCTAGTCGCTCCATACTTGCGCCACACACGTTATCTGCAATTACTATGCATCGCACGGACGTCGTGCTAAACATGTTAGGCCCACGAGTTTAGTTAATAGTTTATGAGCTATTTTTACTATATTTACTAATATCACATCCCCAATAGAATACCTAATAAGAAAATGGAAACTTAATAAGCCTCTACCTTCCTATTAATGTTACATTTCAAAAATACAGTAAAAAGGACACCGACGCGCAGTCTGAAACCATGTTTTCAGCACATGGTTCCAGAACCCCTGGCGGAATTCTTTTGCAGGTTACAAAAAAAAAAAACTGCTGTTTCATAGAAAAGTGCAGCAAAATGTATGGCAGAGCCAATTTTTTTTTTAATAACCGACGAATTTCAGGGCAAGTACAATCATGCACTCAATCGGTACCAGGTTGCGCGTCCCTGCTGCTACCCTGTAAATTGTACAGCAGTTGCATAATTTTCCAACGTTTGCGCAATTTGTCTACACTTTTCATTAAACCTAAATAGGTTTAAGAAAGTAGAATGTGGTATCGAGATTTAATTAAGATCTAAGATTGCGTAGAAATAGCTTAGACGACATTATCGCGTTAAAATAATGAACAATATACTCACGTAGACCTAAATAATTACTTTCAATGTAACTAGTTTTAGAACGTAATTTTGTTGAAGTAGATTATGTACGCATCGTTTGTTGTTTTCTGAGAAAGTTTAAAGAAGGCACGAGTTACTTTGTTGTGTCAAATACCTGTTAGATGGCACGGCCGCCATAGGAATTGCAGCGAGATCGTCTGTCTGGGAAAAGTCTGCTTGTCCTGTGCGAACGCAACGCGTAACGCATTCTACACGTTGCGTACAAATATCCCTATTTGCGGTTTAGAGTTAGAACAATAGATTACTGGGCGACGTTGTACAATCGTCCAGTTATCTGTAGCGACCGGCGGATGCGATAGTGGTAATAGCGGTTACTATCGAGCAGATAGATTCGGCTCCTATCGGCCCTACATGGGAATTTATACTCGTGTGTATGTGTACAAGCGTAATATAGTTGTTTCGTTACACGAAATGTACCATAGTTTGAGATAAAAAGCCATAGCTTTATGATCCCTGTCAGCAACATGTTTGGGAGATTAAACTGTAATAATAAAGTGGAAATGTTTGCGATATTTCATATTATTTACAATGTTACTGTGTTAAGTGTTGTTTGAATTCCTTTATTCCAGAAATAGGTTTTTATTGGGATCCATTAATTTTGTTGACTTACTGTATCAATTATTATGCACGTTATGGTTAAGCCGTTGGTCACGGCTGTCATTCGTAGATCTTTGACAGTCGTTACGGGGCGTCAGAAGCCCGAAAATCTGACAACCAGTCTTATTAGGAGGTATCGTGTTACTCAGTTACTGGGTCGTTATATGTAAAGTACTACCAGTGCTTTATATGGAACTTGAGCTGCACTTAACTTCAGCTGCATCCGGTTGGACTGGAAGCCGACCCCAACATAACTAGGAAAAGGCGGGTAGATGATGATGACTGTACCTACTGTCGTCCACAAGCTATAATGCCGTTAACCAACAAAATCATATTTCGAGTTATGGACAAAAAAGCGCAGAAAAATATGAAATGCATGCTATTTAGTTATGCAATGGATGGTAAAAAATCTTGTAAAAATTAAAATTATAAGCCCTAAAGGTGCTCACACGGGCTATTTTTAGAACAATTATTGCTCAGCAACACTAATGGATCAATCTGGATTCAATTAAAATTATAAGCCCTACACGGGCTATTTTTAGAGCAATTATTGCTCGGCAACACTAATGGATCAATCTGGATTCATTAAGTGGAGCAAAAAATATTGCTTCTGATTGCTCCATATATTTCTTTAGTTGCCGAATATGCAATCTGTTTGGAAAATTCTAGTCAATTTTCTTTCTATCTCGGTTGTACGTATAACTACGTCTCGTTTTTGCGAAAGGAACCGGCCGGCGGCGGAGGCGGCGGGGGAGGCGCATTGCCTAGTTTTTTAAGTTGCTCCATATTGTGTGACCGTATTTCTGGCAACAGGTTGCTACATGTTGGAATTTCCCTAAATTGCTGGATGTAGTCGTGACGTCATATTTGACGAGAATTGCCCAAGATGGAGCAATGTTAGTTGCTCGTGTCCTTTAGTCACTTTTTATTTTGGTAATGTTGCTTACCTGCGTTTTAGCGTAGTAAACATAACAAACAAGGCAAGTTAACGGCGTTTTTTTTGGTATACATAAATAGTAGAAAAATACTGCTTAGATCTATAGAAAGATAGAGATTTTTTTCTGATTATGGTGGCATCAAAAAACGAAAATTGACCATAAGCGAGTCAACGGCATTATAGCTGGTGGACTGCTGTATCAACTACATTTTTTTGTCAAAAGACAAGTGGAGACGAATGACAAATAATAGTAAGTAGTCGACAAACAAAAGCTTATCGTGCGCTTTGTCCCGATAGGCGTCAAATCGTCGAGTCATATCAAAGCTGTGTATTTCAAAGCTCGTAGTTAAAGTTCAACGCACAAAGTGCATAATCGTAGTAATCAGTTGGAGCCAAATGTCATCGACCCACTTATCTCGTCCGTCCATCCCTTTTACAATTACAACAACAAATGAGTAAGAGCTGTGCACCGATATGCATGCATCGATACTGATGCAGAGGAATAAAATCCTGTGTGAACGAACTCTAATCTCTGTTTTGTGCTTCCAGACTCCGGCGAGATGTAAACGTGCGTACGCACTGATAGATCGCTAGTTATACGTTGTGTGTTTCAACTTTCAATCGGTTGTCTCATTCGGTTTGTTGATCCGAGTTTTATTGAGTAATCCGATACCGAAAGATTAATCGATGGGCTGTAATCGAGATGTTTCGGATAGAATACACTAATTCTTTTTTATCTTAGTTAATTAGATTAACAATACTTATCTCTTTCACAACATTAATTATGCGAAATACAGGCTTGCTGAGTCAAAATTACAGCACAAAAATCAAATATTACTGATGTGCAAAAAAATATTTACAGACAACATTTTCGGCACAGTCACAGAGAGATAATTCTGAGTTAACACCTTAACTGCCAGTCAAATAAAACTGAACCGTTCTGATTTACAATTTTATTACTTTAAGCCTATTCCAAAGCTTGAATTTGTGCGTTTAAAAGCACACCGTCATCAAGCACAGGTAGAATTTCTTTCATCTTTACAAACTGCGTCCTTGTAATGTTACCGTTAAACTGATGATCCTGTTTGTAACAATATTGTTTATAGCTGACGTAATGGGATAAACAATAGCCCTAAAGCAAGCCACGTATATCTCGGGTATTGTTAAAGTGTCATAAAACACAGGTAAAGGCTACCTCACTTGTAGGAACATCTTAATTGCTTTAAGTTTCACAAATCTGTCAGCCGACACGTTTGATTTTCGAGCTCAGTTTTGGGACTGTTTTAATTTTTTTGTTTATTTCGTGTAAACACCATTTTTTTCTGTTTTAAACCGTATCTACCCAAGTTAGAAATGTCACGCACAATTATCTATTATTACATTTCTTCGATAACTGTCGGATGTAAGAATATAAACAGTCGATAAATAAACTATAATATTAAATAATTTATCGGCATCCTGACCTTTTTCTTCATTTGCCTTTAGCTTTGGTTATTGTAATTAAAATCCATATTTGGTTCGGTAATATTATTTCATGGCGTAATTTTTTTAGATTATTCAAGTCATTGAAAAGGCAGACGCACACGTCATATCAACTGTATTCAACCCGTATGCACTTTACTTAGAAACTGAACTGTCGAATAATAAGTGCATTGTGTGACCGTATACGTATCACTCGGATTAGTGAGGGGAATACGTAACGTTGATAATTTGCACACCCAGTGGAGCGAACACAGCGACAGGTGACGGAATTTTTATCGTTGGAAGAATTATTTTCAATTCAACTAATTAGGCATCTGTTGTGCTGTTAAGTATTTTTATATGGCATTTCAATCGATGCGCTCTTACATTCATACGTGCCTCTAGTCGCATTGACTTTTAAGAACAAAAATGCCTCTTTCGGCCTCTTAATCTAACTTATAAGAGTTTATCAGATGTCCATTATCGAAGGTCCTGGTCGAGGTCAACGACTCCATATGAGCATATCGACACATCAACAGCGGCGGCAGGGCGGCGCGCGCCACGCACTTCCGACGCGACGGATTTGCCGGAATCGGCGCGGGCGCATCAAACGCGTTGCAAAATTCGGACGGAGGCGCGCGCGCGTGAATCAATTTGAATATTTTTTTCGGTGCCGACATGGGAATGGCTACCTCCCGCCACGGGCATCACACACAATGTTCGCAACACTGCTCAGCGGTCGACTTAACAAACGTTTTGACACAAAACAAAGAATTTTTATAGCGCATAATCTCAGCATGTAGAAGCTTTATGAGTCGTCCCGAATTGTTTCGTTGACATTATACCTCCATACTACATTCAGATGGTCCTTGTCGAAATTAAGGCGCATATTATTAATGACGTTCGTTCAAGAGAGCACTTGTAAAAAGCTACAATTTAATTACGAAAAAATGTCGCCGCTTATTATTTTTTTCAGTCGGATTCAGTGTATCCGAGTTTCGTCGAGCTGGAGCCCACACGGGCTTTCTTGCTACCAACATCTCACGTTTTTGAGTAGCCGTAATATTTAAATTGCCGACATAGCTCCTCCGGGCATACCTTGCATGGGAATGTGCGCGGCGGTCGTCAAAACCCGCTTTTACCGAATGCGTTATGCGCTCTCCAAAGGCACCGGACTTCGCCGGACTTCGCCGGAGCTACCCGCGCCTTCCTTGTCTAACCCGCCAGTGAGAACCGTCGCAGACAAAGAAGTACTGGTGGAAAGTATGCCTACTTTTACTGGACGTTCATTACGTTAGCAAGCGCATCCCGCCTAAAATTTTGCATGGATGCGTCGCGCATGCGCAAATGTGTTCGGGCGCACGTCGGCGGCGCACGGGCACGTACTCAATATTACCTGCCGATGCATATTAATGAAGAAGGAAGTTTTGTCAACAATATCTAATGTGCTCCGCGAACTCGCCGCGGTGCCATTGATAGCTTTTTTGTTTCATATAAATTCGTTTCCAAAGTACTTTTATAGACGGCGCCATATTAAATACTGCAACATTGCATAATGTATGACACAGACATATATATCAGAAAACAATCGGCGTGATTATTCACGATAGACGGTGCTCTAGGTACAATATCTCTATTCACCACAAGTGGTTTAACTGGGTTATTCCATTTAAATCGTCCACTACTTGAGTATTAATTAGCGATAATCATAATGGCAAATAATCTTCGTGTTGATTACTGACAGGTTTATTCGTCAAGTGGAAATATCTCGAGTGGTTTATATCGTTTCCTTGATAAACATAATTTATAAAAATTCTTTGAATAATGTTATCTATGCAATCGTAATAACATATAAAAGGATATAGTAGTAATTAGTGCTTAAATCATTATGTTGCTAAGTATATGTGTATTTTCATTTGCATTGTCCCTAATTTAATCAATTCAGTTATAAAAGTTTTGACCACTCGTATTATAAAAAAAAAAACTTGCATTGCCGTTTATAATTGGAAGTATGTATAATTGAGACGTTAGTAGTATGAGATAAGTAAAGATTTTATCGATATCACAAAAATGTTAAACGAGCGTGCCTATTTTTAGAATAGGTATCACTTTTTTAACCATTCCTGATCTGCAATCTAATTGCGCAACACACTATCAATCAGGCTCTGAATAATTTCCATGGGATCTGGAGGCAAAGGTCCTCGCGCACATTTTGAATTGGCGCGAGGAGGCCAAACACCGGGGGTAACTCCGCTGCTGCGAAAAATCGTGGCACAGCGGATAGAGCTCCGGCGGGATCTCATGGCGACATGGAGAGTGCGATTGTCGCAACCTAGTGCTGGGCACGCCACGATTACGGCGGCAAGTCCTTTCTTTGAGGAGTGGCTTGAGAGGCGGCATGGCGTCCTCACCATCCGCCTGTCGCAGGTCCTCACCGGACACGGTTGTTTCGGGAGGTTCCTGTTTCGGATAAGGCGGGATGAAACGCCCGGGTGTTTCCACTGTGAAAATCGCCCTGAGGACACGGTGGAGCATACGGTAGAGGTCTGCCCGGCTTGGGCGGAGCACTGCCGTGTCCTTGTTGAGGTGATCGGCGGCGGCGATCTCTCGCGCCCGGCCCTGGTCCAGGCCATGGTACGGAGCAAGAGTGCATGGGTAGCCGTCACCTCCTTCTGCGAAGCAGTAACGCTCGCGAAGAGGGAGGCGGTGCACGTGAGGGAGAGGCAGTATATGCACCCTCACGGCTGAAGGAAAAATATTGATATAGATAAAATATTGGTATATGGGTGGATATATAGATATCCATATACCAATAATGGCCAGAGACAGATGCCACACTACGTATACACCGGAAATACATATCATCAAAGATTGTCTGATAAAATAAAATACCCGCAGAATAGTCAAACACCAAATATTTCCGTTGAAAAGTAATTCGTGTCATTTTGTTGAAACAAGTTTCTTAGATAGAGCACGTGTGGATTATCCGTGCCGCAGTCCACAGATATGACGATGCCGTATCGTGTTTATCGGCAAACGTGCATTATCGCGTTAAGTCGCGGATTACCGCACTGATTTATTTGTTTTATCGCGTTTTGTCGGAATTCACAAAGAGATCGCGACAAGATTGCGCGTACTTGTTTTTGACAGACAACGTCATTGGATTTATTTTTATCGTATTATATTTATATCATTGTGCTGTTTTATATGATGGCGGAATTAAGGATTTCTGAGATTGTGAGTGTTTAGGAATTCCGTGAAACGTTTTCTGTGTAATTGAGTAGTCTTAACTACTTAGATTTATTCACGTTACATTGTCTGAGTAATTCACTCAAATCATCTGCGGGCGAATTTCAGTAATGAAACTTAAACGCGTTCAGCACATCTAAACCGCGTTTAAGAACAGTCAGTGTCAAAATTGTTATGAAATATTGACACTGACAGCTCTTGATCGCATTTAGTTTCGTTGGAAAAATCCGCACTGAACCAGCAATCAAATTTCAATTTCTGATCGCCTAAACCACAATCGCGAATCACCGTCGGTTACAGTTCAATTACCAACTATTTGTATTTAATTTAAGCCCCAAATCTTCACCATCTACTTAACTGTAACTCGTCCAATTTGAAGGCATGCCAATGGTGCGTAACGGTAAATGATAGTGAACCAAATCACACGTTTGAACGTGAAGCAATAACAAAAGCTCTGTGAGGGATCCGACTGATTGCTCACACGTTAGCGAAAGCCGAACAAATTAACTTAGCACTTCGATGCCTAGAAACCATTTGTTTCCAATTTGTGGGCCGCTCGACAATATGCCCTATGTGTTTATCCCGTCCAAAAACAGTGCAAATGACACTAATTACGCCATTGTAGCGGGGCCGTGTTAATAGATTGCTCATACCGCTCTGAATTCTACTAAACCGTATGATGGACGGTCCATGGCACGATGGAGAGTTACTCAACTTACACGTGGATTGGACAATGATTGCCTGCGAACAGTAGTGCTGTTCTATAGAATACACTTCGAAGCTCAACCAGGCAACTAGCTTCCGCCCGGAACTTCGCCCGCGTGGAAGTTGGAAATTATCCCGCGAGAACGTACTACCGGGATAAAAAATATCCTATGTGTTAATCTAGGTTATAATCTGTATGTGTGACAATTTTCATCCAAATCCATTCAGTAGTTTTTGCGTGTAAGAGTAACAACACGTACAAGTTGTCGCGTTTATAATATTAGTAAGGATTGCCGATTTGCCTTTCGGGTTTGGAAATAATAGCATCACATTATAATTGTCTCGACATGAGAAATATATAGTTTTTATTAAACATACCTACGTACACAAACACACACCTTCTTCCCATGGGGGCTTCCTTTTTTTTGAACCCTATGGGACGCCTTCAGCTGGTGGGCTGATCGGCGCCTCAATGAAGACACCCACACCGGTGCCCCGTAAAGGGCCATGGACCGCATGACCCCCGCGATCCTTAAATACTCCTTCTGCTTCGTTTACGTTCATACCTACATGTGTAGTTCATAATTTAGCATTATTTTAATAAAGACCAACAAAATACCCGGTTCCAATGTGCAAAAGTGCACAAATCGACCTATTTTCAATGATTGAGTATCGAGTGTCCGAATGACGATGCTAATAGAAACGTCACTAATTCTATCGTGAACTATGAATCTGAACCTTTTGGTTTATATGTCAGTGTTGTTTGCAAATATCGTCACTGCTTGGAGTTTGGACTGTCATTAGGCTGTGGTCACACTAGACGATTTATTAGAACAAGTACACAGGGTTTTTCAACTTCGTCAGTCTTATTATAAGCTTGTCGATAGCAATCTACGAGTACCTATATACAGTTTGCCCAGAATGTGACTACGAGCATGGCATTTTCAGCAGCGTTCTTCAACTGCGGTAGCGTGCAGCGGTGCAGACAACAGGACCCGCTGAATACTAAAAAGTGCCTCATTGTTTGTGGGACAGCTTTTACATTGCAGGCCGGAGTCATCTGTGAATCTCCACCTGGGCAGCTCTAAGCTCCTCAGCTTACAGTTGCTTTCAACTGTGTTCAGGTGAGAGATTTTCAGCAGGTGGAATGAATGGGTTTGGTAGGGAAGCATTGCACTATCTCGCCACAGTTTTAGCCTTTCCTTAGACCTTTTAAAAAGCTATTGCTGATTTTCAGCCTTTGTGACACGAGGATGTTTATGGACTTCGTCAGTATTCCGGGTTTACTGTTGAATAAGATACTTCTGACTTCTAAATGACAACACATCTCTAAAATTTTAAAGTTAGCAGAGGTGCACACTATGTACACCCATCTTTCGCCAGTTACGTTTAAATCTCATGTAATAGGGAGCGAGTCTATTGAAATCAATTGGATACAAATCCAGAATTTTAAGTAATATGATATCTTATACCTATATCTTATCAATGCGCTAACCTAAAAGGCTGATCTCATTAAGTTATTTTAAACGTACAAGATTTTTCACTTACTTTTTGACACTATCTCCTAAATCCCACTTGGAAAATCGTTTCGTCTCTTTGTGTGTCAGAGATTATTCGGAATTTCATGTAGCAATTGATTTACTATCTAGACTAATACATACAAAGACTTCGTCGATTTGATTGAGCACGTGAGTCTACTTGATACTGATCTCATAGTATTTGTTGTTATACCAACCATACTCGTTTAGTATGTTATTATCTTCATCAGCCTACAGTAGTCTACTGCTGGACATAGGCCTCTCCAATTGCATTCCATTCAGCTTGAATCTCGGCAAATCTCATCCAGCTGCTACCCTGCGAAGATCACATCCACCTAGCTTGAGGGCGTTCTACCTTACGTTTGCCGATTCGCGGTCTCCACTCAAGAACACTACCCCAACGGTCATCGTTTCCACGCCTAATATGGCTGGCCCTTTGTCACTTGCTAAAGTGACAAAGGGCCAGCCAGTGACATGAAGCAAGCTATTGCTTCATCTATATCCATTATTATTTACCTAGTAGTAAGTAGTGTCTCAAGTGTAGTCATGATTTCATTGATGGCTTGTTCCGTGTTACCGTGTTTGGTATATTTTTCATGAGATTAAAATAATGGGCCTACACCGATGGACTGTGATATGTCAGTCATGATGATGATTGTTTCTGTCATTGCTATTAGTTTTAGTTCGTCGATTTTTAAACCTTTATTTTTTCCAAACCGTACCTACATTCGAAACAGCAGTGGTGGCACAGTGTTAGTAACCTAGACGCACAAGGTCTAGGGAACTTTGTGTAGTTTAATTCATCACCATTTCTCCCAAAGCTGTGAAGAAAAACATCGTGACGAAACTGGCATGTCCTAGAACCAAAAAATCGAAGACATCTATGAATTCGCTGGGCTGGTGGTGGCTGGAATGGTGGATTTCGCTCCCTCTCGTAGAGAGGAGGCCTGTGTCCCAGCATTGGGAACACTATAGGCTGATCATGATGATGATGACGATGATGTATCAACATCCTACTATAATATTATAAATGCGAAAGCTTGTATGTTTAGATGAATGAAATTTGGCTCACAGATAGTTTGCAACCTGGAATAACACATAGGATACATTTATCCCGGTAGTAAGTTCCCGTAAGATGATTTCCGACATCCACGAGGACGAAGCCGCTGACAAAACCTTGTTATATTATATGTAGGTACAGTCTGTACAATAAATAATCTTCTCTTATTCCTTTGCCGCAGTAATAACGCACAGAAAATAATCTCTGCAATGTAAATGAGGATTATTATAAAAGTAAATAACACAATAAATCTGATATTATGACGAGCAAGAGATAATACTGTTAATATGGCAGATAGTAAAAATTATATATCCTTCACTGTTTGAATTGAGTGATTAGCTCAGATTAAAGAACACGAGGTTACAATTTTGTTTAAAACTTCTTGAAGATAGTTCAAGCGAATTCTTATCGGATTCTACGAATATTTGATGAAATAGGGCACACAATTGCATCATGATGTGGATAAGATCATTTTTTTTGCGTTAACTAATCCGGTTTTTTGTGTATTTACTTTTGTATTTTGAACGTAATTCGTTTCAAACGACACATACACATTAATATCTCCGTTTTAAAATACCCCAAATATTATCAAATTCGTTCAATATACTCGTATAAATGTTATTATGCTATAATATAGTGTTATATAGTGCTATTGAATTAACGATATAAAGTCCACTTCCGTTTTCCAATATTTGTTTTATTAAGTAGAATGTGGGAATCAGGAAATTGATTCATTTGTTCGTGATAATTATTAACAAAAGTTTATTTGATGAATATTAGTTGATATATTCTATTTTATGTACTTTTGATTAGTCTGTATAGAACGTGAACTGTTAGGTACAGCTCACTAGTTTATACCCAACACAACTTGTTGAAACAAGTTTGGTCAAGTAGGCTCAGAGTAGGTATCTTAGTATCTACATATATCCATATACTAGCTTCTTCTTGCGACTGCGTCCGCGTGTATTTACTTGTTTTCTCCGACTCCCCCCGTGGCATCTTCTTCATTTTCGCTCAGTGTTCTTTCTGACATTTTTGTTTTTGCTCGGATCCTATGGGTCATAACGTAAAGTTAAGTAGCCAAGCGCTTTCTTCAAAGATGGAGGCTATCAAATGAAGCAATAATTTTTCTGGTAGGTAGTTCTAAAGATTAGCGCGTTCAAACAAACATGCTCAACATCTCTATTATTAGTAGATGACATATTATTTTTGTGTCTATGTGTGTGATTTTGATGCGATTTTAACATTATTTAGAGAATTTATTCCGTAAGATTTATTTGTTTATCTACCTAATACAGATAAATCTGATAAAATGTTTTGTCATTGATTCTCAAAATAACGTCACTAATATAACAGTCCTTATACTACCTAATATAAGGTGCAAATCGTAAACTCTATCAACGCTAAATTGCTAAACTCATGACACCCCTTAAATGGTGAAGTGGTTGAAAATTCATTTCCAGCAGCTTCGGTGTCATATATTATATTATTATCAGGTGTAAGTGACGTCATAGCAGTGACAATTATCGCCTTCTGTAAGTTAAATGAAGCGGTTTTTTACTGTTCTACTTCCAAATTGTTTATTTTTAAAACACGTATATCTTTTGATTGACGTAAATTGGCTAATAGTTTGAGGATTTGTCTTTGAGTTCTACGGCTAATATGACCATTACCACTTCAGCTTGCTCCCATACATACATAATCAGCCTAGACACAGGCCTCCACTCCTTAAGAGGGAGTGGGCCATGATCCACTGCGCGGGCCCAGTGCGGGTTGGTAGATAGATGTCACATGTGTCTGTCAACGAGGCAGCTTCTCCCTGAAAGAAGAAAAAAAAATCAGCAAACACTGTGACGTCAGGCACGAGTAACTGAATCTATCACATTATATAATTTGTATACTAGGCTTACAATAACCGGATAAGCTTTATCTATCAAATAAATCTGTGAATATAAACTCTGCATTGATATCCGTTGATAACAAGCGATTCATTTTCGGTGATAATTTACTAGTTCGTCATTACGGCATAATATGAAGGTTATATCTGTAGGGGTAAGCAGTACCGCAAGTACCGATAATACAAGTAGCCTATAATGTTCCGACTGCTGGGACACAGGGTTGCTCTGTGTGACAGGGAATGGGCCGTAATCCACCATGCGGGCCCAGTACGCGTTTGTTAATGTCACGTGTCTTAATTTTTTTGGTTCTACTAGGACATTTTTTCCTCACGATGTTTTCCTTCACCGTTTTGAGAGCAGTGACATGAAAATAAAATGAAATACATATCCTAAGTCACCGACTTCCGAAATTAAAGTTATTTTTCACTTTGTAGTGTTTTTTTGGAAGGCGGTTGGAAAAAGTTATTATTTTTCACTTTTACGTTTTAGTACCTACCCCACACGAATTCGAAATGTCATCATCCTAGGGGAAAAAACAATGCATATTTATGCGATAGCAGCAATCGCGGATGATTTGCTGTAATTTTTTTAAGTGTTCCGTTGTCTGTCTCCGAAACGCATCTTCAGATCTTTATGAAATTGGACCACACGGGAAGCACTAGCTTTCAAATAAAAAAAAAATCATCAAAATCGGTTCACCCAGCGGACAGTTCTGAGCCAACAAACATGAAAAAAAAACAGTCGAATTGAGAATCTCCTCCTTTTTTTGAAGTCGTTTAAAAAGAGACTGTGACGTGACCTGAGTTTGTATGGGCCTTTCTTCTCAGAATAGTCTGATAGGAAACGCCGACTTCATCTAGTGTCTTCATCCGTGTTTGTACATAAAATTTACTTTTCGAGAAGCACGATCGTTAGGTACTTTATAGCATGGGCAAAATTAATGTAATGAAAGCCCCAAAACATTCATCCTTTTCTAAGAAAAAGCACCCGCAAAATCAGCTGACCGGCCCAAAACTAGAACAATGACCCGAATTGTATAAACACCAATCTCAAATGTGTGAATGACGTATCATACGTTTCCATTGCGGCGTGAGGAACCTTCCTAAGTCACGGGTGCCATTTGAACAAGCAAGGTATCCGACAAATCCTTAAATCGACATGGCTAAACAAACGGTGGATATGGGAACATTCCCGCTGCTCGTGTGGATTAGGGCCACGCTTAAATCCGGCACCCGTGCGGTAGTCAGTGTAAACATGGGTTAAGGGCGCCGGCTCTATGAGATGTGTTGTATGTAAAGATATGGTGTTTTTTGGAAGCTGTAGAATAAAGTATGGTTTTATTAATGTGCATACTTTGAGTGTGGTTGATGACTGGTGTAGGAGTCAAGAGCAAGAGCTTTGGTAGGTTCCTAACCTCGAAAGAGTTTATGAAAAAGAATTCATAAACTCTAAACAGAGCGAAACTAAGAATTCATGTTAAAGTAAAAGTGTTATGAAATGTATGAAAAACTTTTTACAAAAACAACAGCCGACTTAAAAAAAATACAAAGTGAAAAATTACTTTAATTTTATATTTTCGTAATTTTTGATTTTGCATTTTGTTTTTTTTTTTTTTTCAAACTGCTGTGGAGTAGGTACTCTTCACATCATTCGTATACCTCAACTAGCTATGTAAACAGCTGTGTCAGGAAGATTAAGGCCATCATCAAGATACACAAAGTATTTTAAATACGTTTTATCGAAGCTAACGTAAGAACTACCCGTTTAGTCCACTCTCGACCCCTCGACCCCTAAAAAAAGATTTGTTCATTTCTTTCATATCAACCCTTAAACATAGTTCACACTCGACCCCCAGGGGGTGAGATTGAATTTTCATACAAAGTGGACTAAACGCATGCATACCTCGTCCACTTTCGACCCCTAGTTCGGTAAGTACCAAAAATTAATATTTTGATACAGTAAGGTACAGACTACTTTGGGAGTCTAGAGGAAACTAAAACTTGGCTGGAAAATAAAATCCACTCTCGACCCCAAGGGTCGAGAATAATCTATAGCCAGGGGTCCAGTGGACACATTAATTATTGGAGGCCGAGGTGTCGAGAGTGGACTAAACGGAACTACCCAAGCAAAGTTATTAAAATGTATATGGGACGCCTGAGGCATGCCTTATCCATAGAAAATTGTACCCCCACATTTCCCCAGTTACTTGCAACTCCTACGTAAGAGGGGCGAACCTATTGCCACCAACAGACCACAAATCCAGAAACTGGGCTGTTAGTGAGAAACACAACTGATTAATACAACCATCTGCAAAATACCAATTCATAATTGCGCAATGTTTTAAATTCTATATCTACGTCTTTAACGACTAAGTTCGTAGTTGCTAATCACGCGGTATATCTGGTGATCCTCCATGGAAGGTCAGGGGTCAAATCATGTCCGTGGCACCAGTGACTGGAACTGACGAAATTGGCTCAAAAGCCGAGATAACTTCGGCGTAAACTATAAAAATCTGCGACGTATAACAACACAAATCCCGATTAGATTGATACTCACAGTTGTAGCAGTTGGCAAGCAATAAAAAAATCTCACGTATATGATGACGTACATTGAAATAATGAATTCATGCAAAATACTGGCTGACTGGAATAGCTGCAACCGGTTAAACTGGAAGCCGACCCCAACACAGGTGGATAAAGGCTGGGCCAATCATGATGATGATTTTGATCATTAAAATATTGGGTGTGTCACCTTTTTTTTTGATCATTCCTTAATGTTTTTTTCTTCCCTTCCGTAAGTAAACTTAATATTCAGAAAAGCTTTCCACTTTATATTATGCATCCTTCAACTTTTCAGTGTCACAATAAACTGAAGAGTAAATCTGAAATGGTGTCTTCATGTTTATCTGCTCATCGTTGGTAGTTCCACAAATCCGTATGTCACGTACATAATTCAACTGTTATAGTTCTTATCTAAACTAATTGAACGTCTCAATTATCTATTTTTATACGATTCATACCTATTTCGAAGTTTTGATAGTATTAGGAGTTACTGTTACAGTGGAAATTTTATATACATATCAAAATATGTACATACATTACGTATCGTACCTATTTACGAGTATTTTGCGCATATCTAAACGATTATACGAGAAAAAACTTTATAAAATTACAGTCTCTAAATCATTCGAATTATGTGTTACGAAATATATAAATGTTAAGTCGTATACAAATATTTGAAAGGCGATTTCCAACGACCTAGCTATCGCTGAAGGTTAGTATACTTACAGAAGTAAATTAAAAAAAAAAAAAACTATTTAGGAAAAACCATGTCGCTGTTTTCTACGCGTTGACAGCTCAAGAATTAAAAGATAAGCTCACTTGGTGTACAAATATGAGTGGTTTCTAAACGCTATCTCCTTCAAATAATGTGGAGCATAAATTAATCAGAGCCGTGGTTTATAGACAACAGGGGTAATGCCACGGTAAATGTTACTATCGTAGTGTCGTCTGTCTGTGTGTTTGTGTGTCAGTTACTTGCCTCTGTATTCGTCAGATTAGACGGGAGGTAGTTGTTGCGTTTGCATCGTTTGAGATAAATAGTAGGCTAATTTTGGCGCGTCATTTATTATGTAGGATTTCTCTTGTCTGTTTCAAACTGTATGCTTATTTTTATATTTCTAAGGGCTGATTTGACTAAAGTCAGAAAGCTAATGAATTATATTATCCTCGTAATTAAAAACGTTGAAAATGGTCAATCATTTAGGGAAACTCGAGGTATTTTTTACAGATTGAGACCCAGATCAGCCTGAACGTTCTTAAAATTACGAGAATTGCCCCTCTGACTTCTGTCCGTGGAATAAAATCTGTCAAAAATTCAAAATTTATTCTTAGGATTATTCTAAGTATAAAAGTTTGGTCGGATTCGCCATAAATAGGTTCATATTTATATAACAGAATAGTTTTAATTATTATGTTTGCACGGTAGAACAAATAATGATTATTCGAAAGCTTATCCGTCTGTGTGTCAGAGTATACAACGGTTTATGATGTTCATGACCAAAATCACGTAGTTAGTTAGTTATATATTGGTTTAGATTTTTGTTCCATCTTATTTCTTTATCTTTGAGACAGAAGATTAATACCTACCTACTAAACGTACGAAACTTGTACAGTCAATTACATCAGTGGCAACAACTTGACGTTGACAGATCCTTTATGTTGTAGCAGTAAAATATGGAGGCGGGATTTATCACGCACTCGATTTTGAACTCTCGGTGTTGAATCGAGCGTTGAGAATACAACGGAGTGCATCGTAGCGCGTCGAATAAACACGCTGTTCGATTTTCAACTCTCGGCGTTATGCAGTGCGGTGAAGATCCAGTGCGCAAAAAAAATCTGCCGCGTTATTTTCACGTCTATGCGCACAAGGAAAAGCGGAGAATACGACTTTCTGAAAAACCATTTTGAGTAGGTACACATAATCAGCGAATAATGTTCCCACAGCTGGGGAACAGGCCTTCTCTCGGTGAGAGGAAGTGGGCCGTAATGTACTACCCGTAATCCTAGTGCGGGTCGGTGGATGTCATATGTCTTCGATTTTTTGACACACATACATCTGTAGGTTCCGTGTGGTGCTGGATGTAAAAAGAATAGCACCATGCCATTTCTTCCCGTGGGTGTCGTAGAAGGCGACTAAGGGACTTACCAGAGAATAGGCAGCAGCGTTCTCTATGCATTTTAACACCATACTGCGATCGCCAAACCGCCTGCCAATCGTGGCGATTATGGCAAAACTCCCCCAAAGTCCACTGGATGTGGGAAGCAGAAGACCGATAGAAGTGGAGGAGCCTGGGGGAGGTCTATGTCCAGCAGTGGACGTTTTTCGGCTGAAATAATGATGTTCTGTAGGTAGAACAACAGTTCGAAAATAGTTTTCCTGCCCCTTTACCCTTAGAACACACGACGACATATCAAAGCCACACATTTCCAGTTTTAGCTGACGAGAAGACAGCTTATACTAGAAATGTACCTATAGCTTGATATACATTTCTAGTATAAGCTGTCTTCCAAAGTATCGTATCTTCTTATTTCTTGCGTGACTTTCGCATAGCTAAACTTATAGATACCACTAAAGCAAACATACGCACTAAGTACCCGTCGGAGATCTATGGAAATAGTAGCTGACAACCGCTGAGCCCTGTTTGTCGAGCAATTGTTACAATTATGATTTACATATTTGCTGATCTTGTAATCTGATGTCTTACGACTGATGTTACTGTCACCTCTATGTACTTGTTGTAATGTACATAGTACGTATGTAATATTGACTCAAGTAGGTAGGTAGATAGATGTTGCAAATGTGAAAATTGACGCTCGAAAATTACATGTTTTGGCATTTCATGGCAGATTATGATATTGGCTACAGCAGTTCTCACGATCGTTAGTCCGTGCAGGGCAAGCAGGTATTAAAGTCATTTCTGGCACCAGGCACCTGGCCGTAATCCACTACGCGGGCTCAGTGCGGATTGGTGATATCACATGTCAACAAATTTTTGGTTCAAGGACATGCCGGTTTCCTGACGATGTTTTCCTTCACCATTTTGAAAGCAGTGGTGAAAAAAAAGTGGTGGTGGTAAAGCGTAAAGCGCCTGTCAGGGTTCGACCCACGACCACGACTCGAAAGGGCCACTGGGCCAGCACTGCTCTTTATACACATCATCACTTTATCAGCATTGCATTATCATCATTATTTATTATAATGTTATTTATTATTGAAAGGCGAAGACAATAGATTTGTTAAGCCAAGTTTAATCATATCACTTACAAACATGCTTCCTAATTAATGCATTATTAATTTGTCAATATAGCCCTCCAAATACTCGATAAACTTATGAAATCAGTGTGGGAATATAAACAGGATTATCAGTGTATACTAGGACAGCAAGAAATTAGTGTGGTAGTGACTAATAAACCTATTTCGGTCAGTATTTGGGCTTAATAATCGATTCGCATGAATTTACTCGCTCGAATCAGGCAAATACACACTTTTAAATAATATATTGCACTAAAGTTATGACAAAAGGTCACTGTAAGTACATGCAATAAAGTGCATATAATTCTAAACGTGCCGATTGCCTATTACGTATTTCCGGGGTTGCCTATTCGCCCACGAATAAATTAGTCGCCTGTAGAAAATAACATATTATTTAAAAGTGTCGATTCGCCCAATTGTGGCAAGTAAGTTCGTGTGAATTGACTGATAAGCCATTGTTAGAGTTTGGTAACACTCCAAAGAGGTTCACAATTATATTATGATCATATGCCAACATATTTGAATTAAGCTAAGTATTGATAAGCTGTAGATAAATTAATAAGCACTTACCCTTTTTTAAATCCATAAACTAAACGTGTTTGTTCATAATGATCTAACGGGAATCAACATGTAATTAAAAACAACCGATGAGATTCACTTAGCAAAACAATTTCCAGACGATGAAAAAAAAACATGTTGAAAGTGTATCCGTGAGGTCCTGTCAAAGTTAATGTCATATCTCCAATCATCACCAAAAACTTAGCAAAAACGTTTCTGCCTTTAACCAACTTAAAACCTTCAATAACTACTATGAAACCCGAAAAAAGAAAATTAATAAGATTTTGGGACGAAAGCGAATTAAGATGACAGATTTCATCCCAATCTTCATGTCAGCTATCGCAGGAAAACCATTCGCCCCATCAGTACTAATTCTAAACATACATTTTCTTGATCACAAAACCGCCCAGCAAAGCTCACCAAGTCCAGAGCACACACAAATCGTTCCAAATAAATTGTAAAGTTCGGCGAACATATCCATTGTAATTGTGGTACGTGCTAGCCGTGATTGCAGCAAGAGTTAACACATAATACATTACAGTTTATGTCACAACACAATCAGGCTCCGCCGAGGACGAATCAGGCGGCGACGCGCGTAATCTGGGTTAACAGGGGTCAAACGACATCACAAATTCCAATACGATATTAGACGTATCTGTGGCGCGAATCAACGATTCTATGGACAGACAAACTGTGCGTGCTATTGGCCAACACGCCCCTGCGCTTGTTCGCTTCATGCGGCGCATTTTGCACATGCACTTTGATTGTGCACGTCAAATTGCTCAGAATTGGTAAGGGTTAATTTATTATTCAGAGCAGCCGAGTGTGCCTCTCCAACTAGATCATTTCGCTCTTCATCTCTCCTCCAATACCCTCTCAAGTTTTATGGTTCTGCTATTGAATAAAAAATTATAAGATCATTTGTTATGGAGTTTCGGGTATGGTGTGATGATTCTTTAATTTCAATTAAAAGATCTGCGCTCATTTTGTTTTTCTCTGTCGAGATTTTTTTGTGCCAACTTTAACATTGTAACGTGATGAGATATGTCGTGTTTGCACATCATTAACCTTATTAAAACACTATCATTCGTTGTGAGTTTGCCGTTATGTGGTCAAACCCGCGTTCAGTAACAATATTCAATGAATGTAATCAGTGCGGCTCATGAACGTTTTGTATCGACTGACGCAATGGCCAAGTGTCCAATTTGTATCTCGATTCGCCTTAAGTGGTTCGACTTTTCTTAGATTAGAATACATAAAGATGTGTACTTTATTTTTCTTGTGAGTTCCCTTGCAGTTTTATTACACTTAGTATTGGAAATATGGTTATTGTAGGCATACACTTTCGAATGAAGGTTCCCTCCTAAAATGAGACCCAGCGAACTAGCCAAAACTGTATATGGTGAAAATAACCAGAACTTATATTGACCAAATTCATCACCATCATCAGTTTATCCGAAAGACGTCCACTGCCAGACATAGACCTGCCCCAAGCACCGTCACATCGACCGGTTCTGTGCTTCTCGCATCCAGCGGATTCTTGCAGCCTTCACCACGTCATCGGTCAATCTTGAGGCCTTCAACGCTACGTCTTCCATTACGCTTCTCCAAAACCTTTCAGCCCCATCGAGAGTCTGTTCGGCGAGCAATGTGCCCTGCCCACTGCCACTTAAGTTTGGCAACTATTCGGGCTATTTCAATTACCTTGGTTCTCCTGCGGATCTCTTCATTTTTGATCAAATTATGAAACTGAACTGTCTTGCAATAAATCTGAACATCAATCCTTGAATCCAAGGACCAGCTAATATGGACTAGACTAGACAACGGGAATTTCCAGATTAGATGCTTATCTAACTTGCAAACTGTAGGCCAGTTTCTCGACCAGAAGCGAGATATGACGTGCACGGCTTTATTGACGTTCAGCAATTGGCAGTAAATTATAAAATTGTCACTTTTTGTCGTGACTCTTTTGTCTTATTAGTAAGAAGGTAAAAATAGCGACGGTGTCTATTTTGAGTATACCTGAGCATCACACAGGTGCTAATCAAACGGGTATGACTGAATTTGTAATCGGTTTTCCAGCATGAGGTTGCAAAGTGTAAAATGGCTATTTCTGTTGTTTACCGTTTTAAGTATTGGTCAAGATCGAAAAATATATTAATAGAAATAACATTTTAGGACGTGATATCATCCTAATAAAAAAAAATGCAATTTTCGGATTTCCCATTGGGTTTTGTTTGATTTCGTTCTTTGATCTGAAAGAGACACAATCCTGAGGATGAATGGCTGTTTGTTACTCTTTCACGCAGAAACGGACGAACGGATTTGCGTGAAATTTGGCACACATATAGATGATAACCTGTACTAACATATAGGATAATTTTTATTCCGGAAGTACGTTCCTGTGGGAGAATTTTCGACCTGTACGCAGACGAAGTCGCTGGCAAAAGTTAGTGAGTTATATTTTCCTCATGTCTGCGATCTTTACCGTTGACTCCTTAAGTGACTTTATTTGCACTGATTAAAACGAAGACACCAAATACGTCAAAACAGTCTTCATTAAAATCAGATCATGAATTAAATACGGTACAATTACATGAAAAAAGTACAGTTACATAATGCCAATATAATGTAAAGCAACGGTTCCCTTCGTTTGTCGATGCGTTTCAAATGTCCCTCACGTCTGCCTTTGACAGACACTGTGCGCATACGCAACCATATTGCACCAATGCATGCAAGTGTACCAGCGCAAATTGTAGAATTATTCATTATTATTCGACCTTAATGGAAGGTATGGGGTCTCGTCTAGACGCCATACCATAAAAGCATGGATAAGCCAGTGTTCATGTATTGAAATTATCCACTCCGTTATATTAATTGGGCGTACGCAAATTAAATATTAATGCCTAGATTATGGGTTGAAACAATTAGCTGCGATTGGAAGTTTGTGTATCCGTTTTAGGACCCTTGTTTAATTTAGATTATGTATTTAGTTTTTGCAAACAAAGATTATTTAGCTTTTGGGGGGCTCGTGGCTAAGTAATAACAAGCCGTACAGGTCGATCCATCAGGTTAAGGTACGCTTGCCGGGGTTGGACTGTGGATGGGTGACCATCTCTACATACGACTCGTCCGTGCTTCATAAAACACGTTAAGTCGCTGGTCCCGGCTGTTATTTGTGGACCTTTGACAGTCGTTACGGGTCGTCAGAAGCCCGAAAGTCTGACAACCAGTCTTACCAAGGGGTATCGTGTTACCCAGTTACTGGGTTGTGGAGGTTTAGATAGGCAGTCGCTCCATGTAAAATACATGATTACTGATTAGCTTAGGACATTTTAATTAATGAGTTTGACTTATTTCATTGATTTTGGATTTGATTGATTTCATTTTGTATATGGATTTGCGAAACTTTACAAAAAGGAGGGGGTTCTTCATTCGAAGAGTATTTAAAAATAAAAATAAAACTATAATGAGTTTATATCTTACTAAAATGTTTGTGGGAACAGTCAGCAAAAGAGATGGTCGTCGGATATAAAAGTTTGATAAGAAACCGATTAATGTTTTCGATTGAAATTTGGTTTGTTATTGAACTGTTTGTTTCCTATTAATTCAGCTGCATTCGGTTAGACTGGAAGCTGACCCCGACATAGTTGGGAAAAGGCTATGCAGATTGATTTTTATTTAGTTTCTGCAAGTCATTATTATAAGCAAAAACATATAAATCTTCGCAATTATTTTATCTATCAAAATCAAAATAGATGTGAAAATGTGAAAACGTGTTTTTATATGGATAATCACGGGATTAAATTTGAGACCTCGAGATTAAGGATAGATTAAATTGTTTAATCATTATCACAGTATAAATCTTGCACAAAGAAGTTGTTGTCTCAGATAGAAATAGATAGCCTATCAAACGTTATTTCTGATTACTGTAGATTAATTAGTGATTAGTTCAGGACATGTTTTGATTTTTAATTTAATTAATGAGTATAAAAGAATTAATTGAATTTGGAATTCATTGATTACATTTTTGAAATGGATGTGCGGAATTTTCCTATTTTGAAATATCAAAATTGAATGAGTCGACTCGCACGAATAAACTTGGCCGAAACGGGCGAATCAACGCTTTTATTCAAAGGAGTTGTCAATTCACCCACAAATAAATTAACTTCGTGCGAATCGCCTACAGTTATCTTTAGGCGATTACACACACACTGTAGGTGATACAATTTAGAAGTGTCGATTCGTCGGCAAGCACCTAAATTCGTGCGAATAGACTAATAAGCCAAGTGAACTTATCTCATCTAAACGTTGCCTAGGTACTTTCAAGATCTAAGAAACCGTGCATTGTAAAACCTTTTTTTTTTCTAATTAAAGTCTAACCCACACTTTTCTTTCGTAGAATCTGTCAGCGGAACTCAGGCGCAGCAAGACGCCGCCTCGCCGCTCGCCGGAGGAGCGCGCGGTGCCCCGCCCCCCCTCCGCCCCCGTTCACCACGAGCGCATTCAGCATACCCCGCACACCCCCCACACCCCGCACACCCCGCACCTCTCGCCCAAGAAGGAGGCCTTCAACAATCTGCTGAACAAAGGTATTACTGGTGAGTACTAACACCATTTTATGACTAGGTAGACTATGAATATGATATTATGGTGATTGGCGCGACTATGAATATGGCCTCTTGGATGAAGCTGTGAGGAAAATTTAGAAGGAATTTTATATCAGAGATGGCCTCAGACCACTTTTCGTTGATATCAATATTATGCACTAATACTGTGTTTGAACTTTTGAAACAAATAGAATATCTAATGGTAACAGGCGGCCAGCCACAAGGAGTCTGTCAACTAAGATTTAAAGCAGATTGCACACCGTTAACAAAGTTTAAAAAAAAACGATCATAACCGATTTTATCAAACATTTTTTCTCTCAGAAATAAGTGATAGTTTCAGATCACTATTGGATATAAATAATAAATTAATAATACTCTATTGCAGCAACTGAGATTGATTTTTTTAAGCAAATAGAATATCTATAGTGTTACCAGGCGGCGCGGCGAGCTACAAGAAGTCTGTCAAAAATACTTTAAAGCAGATTGCACACCGTTAACCAAATTATAAACTGCGATTAACCAAGTCACCTAAAGCGTTCACAAACGGTTCAAATAAATATGTTTTTCTCAAAAATAAGTGATAGCTTAAGATCACTTCTGGTTTATATAAAGATTATATTCGACTACAGCAGTTTAGTGAACTTTTGAAGCAAATAGAATATCGATAGAGGTACCTAACAAGCGGCCAGCCACACGAACTCTGTCAGTGTCAACCAAGATTGAAAGCAGATTGCACACGGTTAACCAAACTTTAAACTGCGATTAACCAAGCCACAAAAAAAAAAGATCTTAACCAATTTTATTAAACATTTTTCTCTCATTCAAAGCCGAAACGTCCCTCAAACGTCTTTTAAAACAAGTAAGAGTGCATTATTCATAGTCACGCACTGTTCTTGGGCCCCTTTGTATAACTACGGTTCATCTGTACAGTCCTAGTTAATCTGATGCCATTATTGATTCCCCGATATCTTTAGGTCGTTAAATCAAACGTTCGCAGTATATGCGCCAGTGATTTCAATATTTATATGCGTCAATAAAGTCTGTCAATGTTTATTGAATAGTTTCTAAGGAGTCAGCCTTTTGGTGTTAGTTATTCTATGCCGTTTTATGTTTTATTGTGATTGAAAGGAAACTTCAGTTTGTTTATCAAGCTAGGTAAGAGAATAAGTTTTTGTTCTGTCGTGGCGCAGTGTAAATGACCCCGATGTACAGACGCCAGCACATCAAGCTATCCCAAGCTGTCAAATTTTCCCAATTGAACATGAGCCTTATGCTTTTGTAATAAAGTTGAAAATCTATCAAAGAAATTTGACAGATTGGGGTAGCTTGATATGCTGGCGTCTGTACGTGGCCCTTATGTAATGTTTCATCACCATTGATCTCAAAACAGTGAAGAAAAATATGTCCTAGAATCAATATTTCGAAGACATGTGACATACAACCTGTACTGGGCACGCGTGGTGAATTATGGCCTACTTCTCACTTCCACAGAGAACAGGGCTGTATCTCAACATGCAGCAATAGGAATTTGTTATGGGCTGATTAGGTGTATCTTGGTTTCCGGTCAGAAAACGAAATTTTGGCCTTTAAACTTACCAGCGATAAATCGCGATAATTTTTTATAACCATTTCCGTAGAATTTCGAGTTAACAATCAAAAAATTCAAACACGATTAAGTGAGCAAGTGTCGCGAAAATGAATTAAATGACCGATAATTTTGATCAGGTGCTACTGATAGTTAAATTTTAGCAGAACATCCTTCCGATAAGATAGAATTTTGAGAATCAAATATAATACGTTAGTAGATACCTAGAATAGGTAACTAAAAGAAAATGGAAGTTTTTTTTTATCACAGGGGCACTAGTTAGCCAATGAGACCGACCCTAAATCCACGCAGCTAATTTCACGACCAGTTTGGCGCGCATTGCGCATGAAACCCGAACCGACGCGGCATCAACTTCCCATACACCGGACTAATACCCACCGTTCATACCCTACCTAATAATTTCCCATTTATTCTCCTCCTTATAAATCATAATCTCTAAATCTACCGTTTTCTGTCCTTTTCTTTTTAATACAAATCCTTTTTGTTCCGTCCCTTTCTAGTTCTTTTACCCCTTAAATCTAATCCGGGACATCCCGTCTGCCGTAAGGCGCGCTCAAAGCATAAGCTCAAGTGCACACGCAGTGGGCACATATCACAATATACAGTGTGTTCCACGCCTAAGATTTTTTTCTTTGTGCGTAGGTCGTAAGATAAATTAAACACGCAATAGGTACACAGTAAGTATTAGAATTTTAGAATTACGTTGAAGATTTTTTGTGAATACATTTGAAATATTTGAATAATTTTCGAATATTTGAAAATTATATTTATCCTTGAAGTTTTAGAAAACATCAATTTTGGTATTAGCTACCTACTTAGACATTATTTTGAATTTTTTCGACTTACCACAACCTTGTGTTTCCTGAAAACATCATTATTCTTTATCGTATTAGCATAAATGGTAGCTGAACTTAAGAATCTGAATAAGCACAGATCAAATAAAATTTTATTTTGTCGTTGCGCAAATAGAATGAAAAATATGAACAAGAAGACTATTATAAGTAGCGTTAGTAGAGGCGAGCTTGTCCCGCCAATCGGCCGGTGAGTTAATGCCTAATGCCACTAATCGGGCGTTATAAATCATTATTAATTTCGAATCGGGCCGCGCCGCCCCACAGTGGGCTGAAACGGGCCGGTAAAGGACTTTGCATTTAAAAAAAAAAAGTTTCTTTTTCTGAAATTTTAAATATTGTGTTGGATTTATCTATCGATTATAAGTAATTATTTCTATGAGGGTCGTTCAGATAACTTAGTATTTTCGGAGTTATAAATATCCAAAGTAATTTTTGTATGAAGCAAAAGAAAAAAATGTGAAAATCTCGAAATTCTCAAATTTTCTCAAAGAATTGACTCTACGTATGCATAGTACGTATATTTGTCCTATTTTAGCGCCTATTCTCGGGTTGCGATTTTCTGCGATTTGGTCGCAATTTCAAATTTTGTTCTCTATTCCACACCACCATAGAGGTTAAGAACTAGGCGCGTTTTTTTATGTAGTGGTCTCCCCTTTAGGCCTAATCCACTAAGGACTAATAAAATAAATAAATAAATAAGTAAAAATCACAATTACTACTGGCCACTGCACTGTTTTAATTTAATCACTGTCAAGGGTATCCACATTAACGAATGCAAAATTTTCGTATTCGTCATCATCAAATGTTTCCGCTTGTTCAATTACTAATAAACTTTGTGCTTCTACTGACAAAGTTTTATGTTTTCTGCGAAGTTCGTGACGTTTCGCTGAGATGAGTGGATCAGAGCTGGTCAATAAATTATTTAAAATGTCTTCATTTGTAGTTTTTCTACTGCATTTCCTGGAATGGTGTTGGCGGTACCTACGAAAGTCTTTATTTCTAGCTTCAGCAGCTTCTTCAGATAGCTGTCCAATTGGTATTAGACCAAAACTTTCAATAATAGCTGCACCATGCATAAGAACTTTATGAACACTTGAAGGCATATAATACCAGCTATATAATTCCAAATACAGTTGCATGGTCACTTGAGCATATTCGTGAAATTTCGCTGTGTCAATGTGGTAACCTGATGAAATTGCCTCTAAAATGATTGCAAATCGCCTTATTAATTCTTCACTAACACCAGTTATCTCGGCAGTCATGTTTGGATTTGCAAAAAATCTTCTAGCAGTATTTCCGTCATTCGTGGAGCCGTGCCCTTGTTTAACAACATCAATCAGAAGTCCCATTCTATTTTTAAAAGCGTCTTGTCTTTCTTTCTTCTTTCCATGATGCACTTGTTGTCTCCCTTTACTGTCCATGTCTGTATCGTTAATCTGTAGGCTATATGCAGAATGCATTCCATCATTCGTATCCAGGTATGCAATGATGACAATCCGTATTTACAGAGATCTGGATCAGTCGGTTTTGATACAATTGAGGGCAAATTATTCATCTCTGTTGGAGTGGCTTTACAAATGTCGCATCTCTGAGATGAAGTATCACACTACACAAACTGTCATTATTTTTAATACTGCCACTGTTTTTTTAAAATAACGAAAAGATCAAGGTTTGTCACTAAATTTTCAAACATTTTCACAAATACAAAATAACAAATAAGTAAGTAAGTAATGAATGTGTGGGGGTAGTGCGTCTATTATGGTGGGTAATAGAACACTGAAGTACGTTTGAATGCAACCGAACATTCCGTAGATACCCTATCGTTGCACCAATCACGTTACGACACGTCATAACTTGTTGTTGCGCTCGCGCACTCTTATCCCTTGATTCCCGGAAATAAGTCTCAAAACAAATTACGTCTTACCTATCTATGGTGGTGGAAAATGTCGAACATTGTGTTTTTTTTAAAGAACTACTTAGTTCTTTAAAAAAAACACAATGTTCGACATTTTCCACCACCATAGATATTGAGGTATTGAGGTATTGAGGTTTTCAGGCCGTTTAGTATACCTACATTATTTTCAATTTCAATTTAATTGGAATAAATTGCTTAACTAAAATAACATGACTCTTCATACAAATTTGATATGGCTATATCTCCGAAAGTACTCGTTAAATTAAAAAAAGTCAAAGAATAAAAACGTTTTAAATTTATGCCTAGATACCAAAAAAATACATTTGATCTCTTAAGACCCAACCTTGTAATCCCAGCCCACTGTGCGCCCGCGCCGCCGCCGATCCGCGCCGATTAGCGATTGCACAATGCCCGACGGATTACGCCCGACGTTGAAGATATATCTTTTTGTCAAATCGTACCTGAGTACCGTCAGAAGATTAAATCTGGTTGGAAATACTTGGATTTTTAATTACCGTTGTATTTCGAATGTAGAGTGAAAGTTAGAAGTAGAAACAGCTGCTTTATGTATGGACATCATTAATGAATAGCTGTTTCGCTGATTAGTTTGTTAAAGATTTTTACGCCTCGTGTGTATGGAAACCCCTAACTTCCATTCTTCTGTAGAAATGTACCTAAATATTCCAAACTTTTCTATTATGATTTACTAGTTACGTAAAATATTGCTTATATCTACTATTCTTCCTTTAAAATTGTCATATATTTTACTTTATTGATTTCCATTTACCACTAATACAAGAAAAGTTTTATGCCAGTCGTACTCTGAAAAAATCTTCATAAAATACATATCATTAATTATTTTAAACTTTCGTTGCCGACCGTACTTTACACGAATAAGCCAGTTTTATATAGATAAGCCGATTTATATTTTTTATTATACCTTATTATAATCTTTTATTTTATATGTAAGACATAACGTATGTACCTAAGCATGGTTTTATGGTCAAAATGAACGGTATGTTTAAAAAATTTGAATGCAAATATTCCTATTACGGCCAGGTTTATCGTACAATATCGACTATTAAGTAATAATATTTTGGATATCGTCGTTAGCTGTGTATCTAATAGATGGTATCTTGATTATATATTTATTTTAATACTTAAAAGATAAAATTATTTTAATCGGAGATCAGATTAACGATAGGTTTTATTAATCAGAAATGCGTTTGTGGAGATTAAAGTCAATATTGATTCTTGGAATATATATCATAAACTAGCTTCTGCCCGTGACTTTGTTCACGTTAAATTTCTTGTACCCCCGACCTACCCCGCTGCATCTGTTTACTCCACTTTTGACCCCATGACCCCTAAGAAAAAGATTTGTTTATTTGTTTCCTCTCAACTCTTAAACATAGTTCACACTAGACCCCCAGGGGGCGAGATTGGATTTCTTACAAAAGACAGGCATACCTCATCCACTTTCGACCCCTAGTTCGGTAAGCATCTAAAGTTAATATTTTGGTACAGTTAGGTACAGACCAGATTAAGGTTCGAGAGGAAACTAAAACTTAGCTGGAAAATAAAATCCGCTCTTGACCCCCAAGGGTCGAGAATAAACTATAGCTAGGGTTCTAGTGGACACATTAATTATTGGGGGTCGAGGGGTCGAGAGTGGACTAAAAGGTCGCTTCGCATCGCCTATCCACACTCTTATTTAGTTTTTGATCAGCGTTCTTTCTGACTTTTCTCTTTTTGTTGGGCTTTTAAGGGTTCTAGTCGGATATTAAGTAGCTTAAAGCCTTCCTCAAAAATTGGGCTATCAAATGCAATTTTTTTTTCTATCTGACTGGTAGTTTTAGAGATTAGCGCGTTCTAATAAAACAAACAAACTCTTCAGCTTTAATATTTTTAAAATGTATTATTACTAGAAGTATAGAGAATGTGTCGCAAGTGTATGTACCTATGTGTCGTGGCCATAACGTAGATTTGCTCACTTCATGAAATGCTCAAGAATTTCATCAAATGGTCGCATTCATGAAATTCTCGTCTTCTTCTGGTTCTTATATTACAGAAGAAGACGGTCGACGTCAGGTTGACGGAGCCCCACTGCGAGGGGCTCCTATTTCTGTCTGCAGGGTTTAAAGGAACCTAACCAAACCGAACCTCGGGGTGCCCTGACGTCGACCGTCTTCTCGAGAAAAAATTCTCGAGCATTTCATGATGTGAGCAAATCTACGATATGGCCACGACATGTGTATCACGGTCGTACTACGTTCTTTATTTAGACTATTAATAACTGTCCTTATAAGTTCATGAACTATAAAAAAACGAAATTTAAAAATAAACGTAGGTACTATTAACATAACATCACGCCTGCAATCTTCGAAGGGTAAGGCAGGTGTACCTATGATACACCCAAATTTCGCCAGTATGTACAGACGCCAGCACATCAAACTATCCCAAACTGTCTAATTGAACATGAACCTTATTCTTTTGTATTAAAGTTGAAAAACTATCAAAGAAATTTGACAGTTTGGGGTAGCTTGATGTGTTGGCCTCTGTACATATAAGTCCCATGTATGGTAACGTTTCTATTTATAGTCAACAAAATTCCGATAAAGTTGAACTTGTGGTTGAGCCTAAAGAAAAACACAATTTACCTACTACACAGATATGGGGAAACCACAGAGACGGAAGCGGTTTCAAATTGTAGGCAGATACTTATAGATACCTAACTTTTGTAGCAGTCTATAATGAAAACCAATCATTACAATTATATTATATTTATTTTGCGAAACATAAAAGGTAGGCTATACCTAAGGGCTATTTAATATTATTAGTAAAACTTCTTGGGGTTTATTTATAAACGTTGATTATACAGGAAAAGTTTTTATTCAGTGCGCAAAATATAACCATGAATTCAGCATATCATTCTAGACTCCTCAGCGCAGAAATTTTTCGTCGGTTATACAAAAAAGAAATCAGCTGTTTCATACAAAAGTGCAATACCTACGCGGTCAAAATATATGGAACAGCTGATTTTTTTGTTGTTTAACCGACGAAAAATTTCTGCGCTAGGGGGTCTAGAATGATAATTATGCTGAATTCATGGTTACAGTTGAATAAAAACTTTTCCTGTAGTTATGAGATGTTTAAACGTCAAAAGTTTATGGTTAAACAGTAGCTACTCATTACTTAACTTTAAGCAGCATTTATGAAAATAAAGGGGCTTATTAACAGCAAAGATGTTTATCACTCTATCCTTTCATTAAGTAGGTATGTACATGTATGTATATAGACGTATTTATTCCCCACACGATTGATTTCTACTGAAAAAGTCTTCCATAAATATTATGTACCACATGATCTAAGCCTGTAAATACTTTAAACCGGAAGAAATGCTTTAAGACTCCCACAGACAGACAGACAGAAAACTTCAAAGAAATTAATCTACTAGAGTCACGTCGCGCCGGTCTGCAGTAACCTTTACAGATAAAGTTTTATCAATAAAACTCCTCAAGTCAAAACGTACGGAGATAAACACAAAAAAAAACCATCAAATTCATAACTGTCATCATATGACGTAGCGCGGTGTGACACGTAGGTATTATTAGGGCACACGCGGGCAGGGCTTTATCTCCGGGCGACACGAGGCTGATCCGCGCGGGATGATCCGGATCAACGGGATCCGTGAGGGTAATGTGCGTGTGTGTGTGTTATCGATTTAATGTTCGACTTACGTGCTGTTTCCTTGCATGTGTGAGTGTTTTTGTAATCTTTGGTGGTGTATTTTGATAGTAACCTAACTAGGTTTGGTGTGTTTAAAAGTTTAGAATATTATTGAACTGATATAAAAATTTATATTGCATGATGCGACAGTCTAGAGGTTGCAAGCGCTACTGCTGAGCATAAGATCCTGGGTTCGATTACCAGCACCCTAATTGCGTAACATTTTGACAGTTCAACAATATTCATTGCATCATTTACGTTGTTGAGCAGACACATTTTTAGAACATATGAAGCAATGGTTTAGCCATCTGTTTCAAAACGAAACAAATTATGATGAATCGTGAGTTACGCAATTAGGGTCGGGGAAAGTGTTATTGGAGTTTCTCTTTCTCGAATTCCTCAGTAACAGCCCGGGGTCTGGATTTGTGCCCGGTTGGTGGCAATAGGTTCGCCCCCTATTTATCTATCTATTACATGGGACTTTAGCATAACTGGCGAAATGTGGGTGTTCGATATGTACACCTCTGCCCAACCCTTCGGGGAAACATGGTGTGATGGTATGTTTATGTGTATTGCGTAATAAATACATAACCATTTATATTGGTGTATTTTTTTTATAAAATAATTTTTCAGTTAATTTGTTATATTTTTAATAAAAAAACTTAAAAAAAAAGCCACCGAATTCCGGAAAAACACTACGAAGTCAAAAATAACTTTAATTTTGGAAGTCGGTGACTTTGGATACCTATGTATTTTTTGGTTTTTTTGTCACCGCCTTCCGAAATTAGAGTTATTTTTCTTCACTTTGTAGTGTTTTTCTGGAATTCAGTTGTTTTTTTTTTTGGAAAAAGTTTTTATCTTTCACTTTTTAGTCATAGTACCTACCCCAAACCAATCCGAAATTTCATCATCCTTGGGGTCAAAACTATGCATATTTATGCGATAGCAGCAATCGCGGTTGATTTGCTGTCATTTTTTGAAGAGTTCTGTAGGCCAATTCTCGTAATTAAAAACGTTCAAAATCTAGTAGCAGTCTCATCTCGGCGACAAACAAATGTCAAAAATGTATGGAAACGCGAGGAATTTTTGACAGATTGACACTGAGATCAGACTGTGAACGCTCTTAAAATTACCAGAATTGCCACTCTGTTGTCTAGCTCCGAAAAGCCTCATCAGATCTATATGAAATTTAAATGGGACTATTTTGGAATAAACCACTTTCGAATTAAAAAATAATTTTGCAAATATATGACGGAGTTATGCCCGAACATACATTAAAAAAAACATGCCGAATTGATAACCTCCTTCTTTTTGAAGTCGGTAAAAAAAAATCAAATATGTTATACATATTTGACTTTTATAACAATTTATATGTTTATATTTTATTTATATAAAGTATTTTCAAATAAATAATACTAAATAAATGTGATTTAAAAAAGACGGAAATAAAAAGTGAACTCTGACGTCGTTTTAAATCTCATTATAATTTTATCTCGTCCAAATCTAAATGAGATTAGCTATTAATATTTTAAATCCTCAATTAACATTCTCACCAATGATTGACAAAATGTGACGTAATTTCCCGACATTAAGACATCAGATAAGATTCTAAGATAAAATGTAAATTCGTACGAATTCCGCGAAATTACAGATTTAGCTCAAAAATCCAGTTTTCGATATTTTAACAACATGCAATAACTATTATTGTTAATAAAAAGTGTAATAAATTGTCACATCTAAAAATATCCGTATGCATCTGTATGAGACCCTACAGCTTTCGATATTCGCATCGGAACGCAACCCTATCGAAGCGCGACCCCTAAAGAAGCTCTTAACGATTTCAGATTAACCGATAAACTACACAATGAATTATAATAATTGATATCCTTGTTGGATATCAATTATATTTATAGAAATGTACTACTTACCTACCTTTGTCATAATTTTGGAATCATAATAATTAGTGCACCGATTTAATTATTATTATTTATTTAAATCGAACACAAATGATTCATATAGTGGTTAGTAATACTTATAAGCTTTGCAGCGCCAGTAGGGGAGAGCACCCCTATTCGTGACTGACCCTTTGAAAAAAGTTTCCAACCTTGACTGACCGACATACAAAGAGTCTTACATTATTTTACATTAGAAACTCACTTCATTCATCTCTCTCTTTTATTAACCGATTTCAAAAATGGTGGGTCACAATTCGGTGTATTAAAAAAAATATTCGTTGCCTCAGAAGTTCCTCATTTACAAACCGATTTGAAAAAATCTTCTTTGGTTTGAAAGAGAATACTTACCGAGTGCTGCCATATAAATTTAGCCAAGTTGTGATTCACGGTTTTTGAGTTAACTTCAATAATGTGCATTTTTTCCACTTGATGATGTTATAATAATTTCCTGTCAATTTTATTCACTTAGCAAGTGAAAGCATACTATATGTATATTCGTGTGGGGTAGATACCACAATTAAAAATAAAAATATATAGTTTATTTAAAAAAAAAACACTACAAAGTGAAAAATAACTTTAATTTCGGATTCGGTAGCAAAAAAACGAAAATACAAAACTATTGACACATAAATATTCTATATTTTCGGGTGTGCCTACGCACTTTTTGATGTTCCTACAACTGGTACACAGGCGTCCTTGCTGTGAGGGGTAAATAGGCCGTGTTCCACCACGCTGGTTGGTTGATCTCACATATTGTCTTCGAATTTTTGGTTCTAGGACATGCCGGTTTCCTCACGATGTTTTCCTTCTCACCATTTTGAGAGCAGTGCCGATAAAATTATTTAGTCAAGGTAAAGCGCCTGGATTACGACCCACTCCCATCTCACAGAGTGGAGGCCTGTGTCCCAGCAGTGGGAATATTCAGCATAATAATCAGCCTATGATTAAGATCGGATATTCGGATGCATATTTACCTAAAGATATTTTTTAGCTATGAAAGTATGGAAGCGGCTTTAAAAATTATTTGTAATATTTTTTAAAAACCCCAGGATTCTTGGATTGCATAACTATTCAGATGTGTATTAATTTAAAATTAATGTTTAACCCGAGACAAATATGTGTATGTACTAGAGACGGGGTGGTTTGTATTAGTTAAAACAAAAAATAAACAAATTACTTACCTCAATTAAAACTTTTTCGATACAAAAGCGCATTCCATGTTAGCCAACATCTCAACTTTAGGTGATTATGCATTCGAATATCCGATCTCTGCTTATTATACAAGTAAGTAAAATTATAATATACAGGGTGTAAGGGAAACGCTTCTGAAGCCAGAACGTAGGTAAAATACAACCTAAATGCAAACTGATACCAATAACCTTTCGCCTTAAATTGGTTATTTTGCATCAATTTAAAACGTTTGACGCTTCTGTAATGTTTCTACTTATTTTATTTTGGCGGCGCTTTACAAAGGATGCCTAAACCTAAAGTCGCCGTCTGGACTTGGGGTCGATTTTAAATGTGTTTAATCTCAAATCATGGTTCATTTAACTGTTCTTACAGCATAGTATATAAAAATTACTAAAAAAATTCAGTAAAAAAAAATAAAAAAAATATGATGCTGTATCGAGAATCACTAACCCGCACCTGTCCTCGTTTTCGGAAGCGTTTCCCTTACTCCCTGTAGACATGCTCAGTATTATGGCATACACATATTCACTGTACATAAAGCTTATAAAACAGAAGTTACAATTTTTTTTTATTTTTTATTAACTCATAACTGTAGGATCATTACAATAAATATAATACTTTACGAGTTACAAACGTTACGTAGACAGCGTCACACACAGGTGGTATAACCATTCTCCACGGATAATTTATGATAATTTTATTAATTCAAATAAATCAATATTTACAAAAAACTTGGCATGAGTAGGTATTTATTGATTTATGAATCCTTTATCTAGTTTTATTTTCCTTTGCCGCGTTAAAAAGTGATTTTTTTTCAGTTAAATATTAATAAATCAAAAAACTCAAACTCAAAGCATTTATTTCAATTAAACCATTTTCAGGCACTTTTGAATTGTCAAAAAGTCGACTAGTTGGAAAGTTGAAGCTAGTTGCCCATTCCAAAACGTAGATCTCTATGGAGAAGAACGGGCAAGAAACTCCATAGACACTCTTTTTAATCATGTTAAGTTTTACAAAAACTTGGGAACATTATTCTTGTTGCTTCTATATGTGAGAACAATGTAAAAAAAAACAATTCTAAATATAAGATTTAAAATTAGCCATGGAAGTTAGGAGATGACCAGTCTCAACCGACGGCGCCCGTTCACGAACTTGACGCGTGGATCAGCACCATCCAGCTCAACCATTTTGTAGGGAAATATCTTGTAATCGTGAGAAGGCGTGCTTGAATCAAACGGTGAGAGTTTTTATAAAGCTTTTACAATCGCAGCTAAAGCGTTTGACACTGACCTAAAATTCTGAGATTGCTTACCAGTTCATCTAAATCTTTTATTTACTACTAGCTGTGCCCGCGACTTCGTCTGCGTGGAATCTATATAAATAAAAAGAAAATTCCTGACTGACTGATCGACTCATCAACGCCCAGCCCAAATCCTTGGACCCAGAAAGCTGAAATTTTGCACAGAGGTTCCCTTTATAATGTAGACAAGGAGTAAGGAAGGATTTTTCGAAATTCAACCCTTAAGGGAGTTAAATAGGGGATGAAAGTTCCGCGCGGGCGAAGCTGCTGGCAAAAGCTAGTTTAGGTTAGGTTTAGGTAAAAAGTATAGGTATAGGTATTAATAAAAATAAATAAATATTCTAAAATAAAGTCTAATTAAGTCACTCCTTATTACATCAGCTATCTGCCAGTGAAAGTTGGTTCAAATTCGGTCCAGCCGTTTCAGAGATTGGCTGGAACAAACAGACAGACAGACAAAAATTAAAAAAAAATGTATAAGTACATCCATATGCATTTAGTAAAAAGCGGATATTTTAATATTATAAACAGGCACTCCAATTTTATTTATCTGTATGTATATATTTATAGATATCTGTATAGATAGACAGACAGCTTTTCACAGCATCATCGGCCTAGCCGGTTCCCAACTATGTTGGGGTCGGCTTACAGTCAAACCGGATGCGGCCGAATACCCGTACTTTACATGGAGCGACAGACAGACAAAACACACAGAAGACCGAATACACAAAACACAAACAAGACGACAAGAATACAGCTTCTGTGTTAGTTAAAAATATTACACGAATTTCGATAAAGCTGAGAAAACTCTCTGTGTGTTAACAAATTCTACACAAAAAGTTCAAACAATTCTCTCTGAACTTTCAAAGACAACAGTTTCAAAGTTAGATAGTTCAATCTGCCCCCGCTAGAGAGACCACAAAACGATAAATTCAAAAGATTCCCAACGTACATTTTCCATATTCAAAATCCATAATATTGTCGACCTCGAGGTACCGTAGTCCCGTACATCCAGATCTGGCGGTCGCGTAATCCGGCTTAGGACTGATCCGCGTATACGTGTGTATGTGAACACCCTACCCTATATTGTTTGGTACGTACTGAGGAACCGTTAAGTGTTGCGGTGGACTTTAGAATCCACTTTTTGTAGTTTTGGTGCATTGATTTTTAAAGCTCTAAAGATGAAACTACACCTACCTACAAGTGTAGAAGATTTCAGAACAAAAAAAAACCACTGAGGGCGCATTTTTCGAGAAGATAAAAGTAAAAGTAAAGCAGTGGTGGCCTAGTAGTAACAATACTGATCTACGAGTTGTTCATCGTGGGTTCGAACCCTAGTCAGGCGCATTACTTTGTGTAATTTATATTATCACCTTTGCTGTATAAACGGTGAACGAAAACATCGTGAGGAAACCGGCATGCCCTAGAAGCTAAAATTCGAAGACATGTGACATCTACCAACCCGCACTAGGCCCGCGTGGTGGATTACGGCCCACTCCCTCTCACAGAGAGGAGGCCTGTGTCCCAGCATTGGGATAATTTTACAGTGATTAAGTAAGGGCGCATTTCACCAATGAAACAGAACGCGATTAGTACATCGAAACTGCGTTCAATAGCTGTCAGTGTCAAATGTCAATATTCCACAAGAACGATGACACTGACAGTTGTTGAACCGTGTAAGCGCACCTTGCGCTTACACGAGCAACTAAAATTGCTCCATCTTGGGCAGTTTCGTCATTTATGACGTCACGACTACATCCAGCAATTTATTCTAGCAACTTTAAAAACTAGGCAATGTGTTCTCCCGCCGCCTCCGCCGCCGAACGGTTCCTCTCGCAAAATTTCCAAACCGATTGGATATTCGATCAGAAGCAATATAGCCGAAACACATCGGAAATTTATTGTTGTTGCTCCAGATTGCTCCACTTAATTGATCCAGATTGATCCATTAGAGTTACCGAGCAATAATTGCTCAAAAAATTTCCCGTGTAAGAGCTTCTCTAGTGACATTGGCACTTCACTGTCATCACTATCACTACAAATTATAAAACTCAAAAGATTTTCATGCGGGTTTCACCAATAGACAGAGTGGTTCATGAGGAAGGTTTAAGTGTATAATTTATCAACGTTTTGTTTAAATTGCCAATGCTAGTAGTATTTTAATGACTCTCAAACTTAATGACTATTTTAATCAACCAACAACCCTCAATATAACCTCAAAAGCTCGTCTGTTTACGTTTTCCAAACAGCTCAAATTGAAGGTCTAAAACGTCCTACGAATTCTACTATGGACAACGCCTTCAACATGGTGTTTATAAGATCAAACCTATTAGGGGTGTAAAATTAATTTGCCGACCAGGCCCGTATAGCTCCAACCAATTAGGTAGCAGTAAATACAGCCAGAAGGAAGGACATTGAAAGAAGGTGCATCTGAAGCTAAAACTTTAACGTTTTTACACCAACATGAATTAATTCTGGGGTACTAGGACAAAAAACACAGTTAGAATGCTTATTTTGTGTAAGATTGACATTGCGACCCGGTAGAAAAAAAACCCTAAATTCAGTCCACAAAATTTTATTATATTTTATTTTCATTTAGCTGCTGCCCGCGGGTTCGCCCGCATGGATGTAGGAAAGTGCTACCGGGACAAAGGTACTACAAGGAAAAAAGTAGAATATGTTACTCCTTATGACAAAAGCCATCTGCCAGTGAGAAGTCCTGTCAAAATCAGTCCTGCCGTTTCGGAGATGAGCCGGACAAATAGACAGATACACAGAATTTTTTTTCTAATGTTACATTACAAATAGACACTTAAATTTTATTTATTTGGATGTATGTATGCACGTAAAGAAGAATAAAATTTTCGTCACAGATAAAGCCTGAAACTGAAACTTCCATGTGTAACTTTTACAGTTATGTCTATCCTACAACTGGTCAATCGTGAAGGCATTTTTATCTACAGTAGTCGTAAACACCAGTGACCACACTATTATGTAAACGATCGATATTATAGCGAGTTTCGATAATCTCCCAGTGGTCATCACCTTGGAATTTACGGCTCTTAAACTATTATTTACATTTCGTGGCAATAATAAACGTGATAATCTCAAATATTTATGTACTATTCCGTTTATTGATTATTTATTTTATTTGTAGTAGAAATGTTATGGAATTAACATAATGTAGATTATTTATCTATGTACACGCAAAGCATTTAAAGGAAAAATACACAAAGATAGTAGAGCACAAAAGTACTCCTTGTTTCTTTAGAAATTTCTACCAACAGATCTGCGACAAGACAGAGAGAGAGAGGATTAGATTAATAAACCACAGACGTCAAATAAAATGACAAAAAGGCCCATTATTTTTCAGTAGATATTCATAAACGCAAACGTTTACTAAACCGTTGATGACCATACAACACATAAGAAAACTCCATTATACTATATAAATTACGTCACAAATCCTCGGCAAGTTATTCAACGAAATCCGGATTTCAGTAATCCGGTAGGAGATGTATCCCGGACCGTGGCCGGCCGCTGCCACCTAATCTCCCTGATCCGGATCACGAGTACTTAGCTCTATATGTATGTTCTACTTAGCTAGCTTTCTACGTGTCGGGGCTCCTCAGGTCTTTGTTAGAAACTAGGATTTTCCAGTGAATACTAGTTCGAACCGGTTCAAACCCGATTTTACTTGTTAAATCCGTTTATTTTTATTACTCGGAATGGACGGACAAAAAGTCGGATCTGTGTTGTGTTTGTTAGAATTTGGCGCGTGTTTCTTGTTGGCTATCAATTAAAATAACGGTTTTCAGTGAAAAACATTGTGCTGTTTTGAACTTTGGCTGATTTTTCTAGCTTTTTGTGTTGCATCAATGTGTTTCCGTACCTAATCTCGGTACAAATCTGTCATGTCCAAAACAAATCAGTTCCTTCTTAACTTTGTAACGATTAACATTTACCTAATTACACGGAGGATTACATTACCCAATCATATCAATGCAATGGACTGGTTATCACGTGCGTCAGGGGCGCGTGGTGGCTGGGGGGAGGCGAGGGGGCTCCATCAATCATCTTGAGATAATCTCCTGTACTTCAGCCCAATTTGAGGCATGCACTCGGCTTAACACACACAAACAGACAGTTAGGGACCGGTTTCACGATGAGCTAGCTACTATACGAGATGATGGAAGTCCGCAAATGATAATCGTAAAAAGATTCTGATTCTGATTGAACTTTTTTTGTTGTGCTGATTTTTTTATTGATTTCAAGGCTTTATTTTGTTTGGGGAAGGAAGATGTTTTGTGTAAAATAATTTGGAAAAATGTCTTAGTGCAACTTAGGACATTGTCCCTTGCTTAGATGATAAAGTGACTGGTCTACTTATATTTTGTAGAAGACCAAATTCTGAAGTATTTGCGGCAAACTAGTTCGTAGTTTTAGTTAACTGTCAATGAAAGTTCACCAAGCTCATTTCCCCAAGGCATAAAGTTGTAAGTTGTTTGTCAGATTCAATTCGAAAACGAACGATAAACGGCTTCTGATTACATTACACACAACATTTCAATGTGTGCGTATCATAATGCAAATCCTTTACGATTATTCTTTTGTGTCTGACTTTAATTTGGTTTTAAAGTCACGACTACTCGCGTACATCCGTGTATGTACACACGTAACTACGCGGGAAGGTTTCCGTGTGTGTTTTAATCCGGCGGCAACAACAGAGAGAGGCAATCAGCTGAGCCTCTGATCAATCGATAAAAAATCGTGGCGGTGGAGTTGTGTGGACAAATAAGCGTGGCCTGTAGGCTCTGGTAACGGATGATCCGGACCATTTGTCAAGATTAGGCTTACGAGCCGAGGCGCGGATTGTCACTCCGGTGTGCAGCCCGCCGTGCTTCGGGGAACGGTCAAGCGGGAGCTTTTTGTCGTATTACGTCATGATACGAGTGTAGAACGAAGTTTAACGTTGTTTGTCTATGTTTTCTTTCTTTAAAACACGTTAAAATTGTCATTGTAAAACCCAGACGTTATAAATTATGAAACAATCGTCTACCGCATAATCCACGGCATAATAATTTAATTACCAGCTCTAAATCTAAATACGTTTCTGAGACAATTCCTCTCATTGTTTAGGGCATCGTAAAAACCATAGAAGTGAGCGGCAAAGGCCTCGTTCACCCTAATCGCGGGACCCCGTCTGGCAGGGCTTAGGGACGGCGCCCTTAACAAAATCTTAATCCCTACAAAGGGTTAGTAATATTATCTTATTACAGACGCAAGAAATAAACCTTTAATTCTCATGCTTCCTTTAAAATATGGACGCTATTAAATTTATGTACTGGAGAATAAATAAATTACTTTACCTAGCCATTATAGGCGTTTTTATAAAATAAAAAAATACAAATAACTTTTAAGATTTATGCTGGCGGTAATATTAACTCATCAGCGATGTCGTTTACGTATTCTAATGTAAGTACTAGAAGGAACACTAATACAGGATATCTATATTAGAAAATCCCCGTCCAGCCATTACTTGGATCATTTGGAGACAGATCAAAGCAGCTGCTCATATCTTCATTCTGGTGTCGCGGTAATCTGGTGACGGGTTGCAGATACATAAATTTGGCTTCAATCGCACATTCAAAGCCCATTAATCGCGGATTCAGTGTGGACGCACCTTTAATGCATACGCTGGGTTCAGGGCTGTGCTGATAGATATTTATAGGTAGGTACTTATGTTATATTATTTGTCAATACGTAGGCTAAGATTTCTTAAGAGGAGTTTATGGCTAGGTAATAACAGCCACACGGGTCGATCAATTAAGTTGAGCTACGTTTGCCGCGGTTGGTCCGTGGATGGGTGACCATCTTTACATACCAAGACCCATCCGTGCCTCGGAAAGCACATTAAGCCGTTGGTCCCGGCTGTCATTCGTGGATCTTTGACAATTGTTACGGGTCGTCAGAAGCCCGAAAGTTTAACAACTGGTCTTACCAAGGGGTATCGTATTACCCAGTAACTGGGTTGTAGAGGTCAGATATGCAGTTTCTAAAATACTAGCAGTTGCATCCGGTTAAACTGGAAGCCGATCCCGACCGACATAGCCAAAATCATAGTCAAAATCATCAGGTGATGATGACGATTTCTTTGGAGACAAGAAGAAGAGATCAGTTACTATCTACAACGTAAGATAGATTGACGTCATTATAAAAGGGAGTACTGATTAAGCGCATCGGGACTACTTAAGTCCTACGAATTTAGCAATGTACAGGAAAAGTTTTCAAAAATCAGCTGTTTCATACATTTTGACCGCGTAGGCATTGCACTTTTCTATGAAACAGCTGATGTTGCTGTGTGGACCGACGAAAAATTTCTGCGCTGGGGGGTCTAGAATGATAAGCTGAATTCACGGTTACAGTTTGCGCACTGATTAAAAACTGATCCTGTATACCACTACAACAATTAGGTAAATAAAATAGAAGTGTCTGTTTGTAATGTCAAAATAACAGATTTTAACAAAATGCATAATTATGAAAGCATATACTTGACTTATAATGAAAAAACAATTTTTAAAATTTTTGTTTGTGTTTCTGTCCGTCCGTCTGTTTTTCCGGCTTATCTCCGAAACGGGTGGACCGATTTTGACGGGAGTTTCACTGGCAGATAGCTAATGATATAAGGGGGCAGGATAACATAGGTACTTTTTGTCTTGGAAGCACGTTCCCCGTGAAATAATGTCCGACAGCCACGCCGCCGGTGAAGCCGCGGGCCGTTATTAATGTAATAAAAAATACGGATACAGATCAGGAATATATCAAACCCATACATATATATATTTTAACCATTCAACGTATTTATACAGAAAGACCGATATTTCAAAACAATCTATGGTCACTTAATCTGATAGATTTAAAGTTTTCCTTAAGAAGATTAAGCTCCCAAATCATAGTTCCTTCGACAACCCTAAGGGATAAACCCACTACACACACATGGCTACCACTACCGGTGTATCTCAGGAGATCTGATAAGATTCAAATAAGGGATTAGAGAGGGACGCGGCGAGGATTTGCGCGGGACACCTGCGGGCGCGAGCGGGACAGAAGATGGGATTATCCTCGTCGGACCGCGCCAAGTGGTGCCCGTACGTAATATGTGACGCAGTTGCGCTAAGTATGAAGATTTAGCTTTGGATTTGAAAGAATGCGAAATTAAGGTACTAAGTATACAAGGCTGGCTGTTGACGAGCTGGGGTAATCGCTTGCAAGGTCTGTTTTGCGTTTTTTTTTGTTGAAATGAATAACATACAAAGTTGAGAGTCGCATGTAGGATTTTAGGTAAAGGAAGGACAATTTTAAAAATTTCCAAAGAGTTTATAGTAATATAAACTGTATAGTTTCTTGCCGGCTCTTCTTCATAGGAAGCGATCAATTGGAACCGTGCACATAGCTTCTGACTTTTCATTTAGACAAGCTTAGGTAAGCTCTTACATTTTTGTGGAATAAAATATTTCGATTTAGTTTTTGAAACATTACGTTACACGACATGAAATTACTAGATTTAACTATAGTGTCAGCTTATCGCACAGGTTAGGTTTAAACTCTCGATTCTATTGTACCAAAAAAAAAAAATTACGTTGCCACGAATATCGATACCTACTCGTATATACAAGTCCACAATACCGCAGGTGGCCTTTATTAGTCTAAAAATAATACATCACAACTCTTTATTTGTGAACGGTACATGTATATACAAAGGCAAATAAATCCACACATATTTGTATGTTTTCCCGGAGCGCGGGATTAAGGTAAGGCGGGATAGGCGGAATCCCAGTATCCGGGATTGCCACGTGCGGGCCTTTTTCAGGATTTTCTCGCCCCAGTCCCTTTTAAAATCACTTTTTATTTACAATACAGCCTACACGAGTCAGGTGTCAGTTGTTTGTGTGTGTACAAGGACCAAGGTCGTGCGTGTTTGTGCCTTATCATCATATTTTTTTTAAATCGGAAAATCTAGGGCTTACGTCAGCTAACTGGTTCATGTGAACTGCGGACATATTTTGCGTTATTAGTCACGTCGTTTTGTTCAAAAACACGTAACTAAAAATCCTTATATTTATATTAAAACGCCAAATAATTCTATACAAAAGCAACTGAATCCGTTTTAATCTTATAACACGTATTCTTTATTCATGTTTACCTAGGGATATATGCGGCAGGGTTGTCAAACCCCATACATTAAAAAGAATTGAACTCAATCAGAGCTGAAGTTTATGCTTTTTTATTCTTTTTTTTCGTTTCGCTGAACTAATCCCTCGGCTTATCTTCAGCTTGCAGTATAAAGCTACCAGATTCTGATCTTTATTGCAAATTGTGTTCTAATTGTGTGCAGTTAGAGTTTGATATTGTGTGTAGGGGTTTTATTAGGGGGTTCTTCGGTAGTCAATGAACCTCGTAGAACGAAACCGCGACCTACCGTAGGGGCTGTAGAGTTGTCGAATGTTTCTACATTCAATGTTACGCTTCTTACGTCACTTTTATGGCTGTAAGATTTTAGTGGGCTATGTAGACCGTCGTCAGTGATACTTAGCGTATTTATAGAGATTTTCTTTTGTTTATTATGGTCTTTAAGACAATTTTCTATTGTACCTCATTTGTTTAGTATATTACCCAATCAGTATACAGGGTGACAGTGACATTGTCGCTTAAACTGTAACTATGAATTTAGCAAATCATTCTAGACCCCTTTTGAGTTAATTTTTTTCGTAGGTTGTTTATAAAAAAATATGCTATTCCATATATTTTGATCGCGTAGGTATTGCACTTTTGTATGTAACAGCAGATTTTTTATGCCAGGTGTCTAGAATGTTTTGAATTTATGGTTATAGATTGCGAGTCGATATCCCTGTCATCCTGTATAGTATTATATCCTGTTAATTGGTGACAAAACAAACCAATTATAGCTCATTTCGCATTAGATATACTATCGGATCCTATCCCTTTGACAATTCAGTGCCGTATTTTTTTTAATTCAACAGGATTATCCCAATTAATATGCAAGTCCGTGTCTTCACGGGCGTATGGGTCACAATCGATTAATTTTAAATCTTTTAAGTGGGGTATTCTTTGAAAACTGGATTATTCGCCCGGCTTAACATTCGCAATGGGAAAATAATATTTATTCGCGAAATGTATGGGGTAAAGTGCACCTATTTATTTAAGCTAGTGGTCGCCTGGTAATCGAAATTCAAATGCATAATTTAATTATAAAAAAAAAATTATACTTCTGCACTCCTTCTCCATATAAACTTTACCTTTGCCAAATTATTATCTTAAAAAAATAATTTATGCAGATCAGTTACGTTTGTAAGAACTGTACCATAGGTCGTTACTTATAGGGGTTTATGAACCAGGGATTGTTGCGAATCTCTAGTTCTGCGTCTTTATGGAACGTAAGTAGTTCTTGTTATGCTACTTTTTGTCTCTCTCTCTGTCCCTTTCCTTTATAGGACGAATATGTGTGTGCATGCGACTATCTCGTAAGGAACTCCGTTCTTGACAGCGGCGGTTCTCTGACAGCACAGGTTTTTTTTGTAAGTTTGAATGCCAAATTTTTTGTTTGTTTAAAATACAGTTCTACAGACATAGGTAATGATTTAAAAAAAAAAACACTTTAATCTCAACCATTATCAAGTCTTATCGTGACCGTCCGTCACTACTGTGATAAAATAGGTATTAGTTTCTAATAACTTTTAAAAACTAAGCAACATATTTTAATCATAGCAGTGGCCTACGTTAAATAAGATGAAATTCAGTTATATATAAAAATATACTAGCTGACCCGACAGACGTTGTCCTGTCATTCGTTCTCATCCTTTTTATGAGTTGTGAAAAAACATATCCAAAAACAAAAAATTTGGCACTTAGGGATATCAAAAATAGTTTATGTCTTATTCTCAGACCTTCTGAATATTCACACAAAATTTCATAAGAAACGGTCAAGCCGTTTCGGAGGAGTTTTGTTACAAACACTGTGACACGAGAATTTTATATATGTATTAGATAAGTTTAGAAGATAATGTTTGAACCAAATAAATACGAAATATTTTTTTTTCTTTTACACACAATACAAGGTTTTTGTTTTTATTTGTACCTAATTATTATTTCGTTTATTCATCTTTCTACTTATTGTTATACATTTTTAAATATTTTTATAAAACACACTTAAATATTTTTATAAAACACACATAAAAAAACATTTAAAAATATATAAAATAGTGATCCGCCGGTATCGGGAGCAGGGTCCAAGCTACCGGTGGTTAGGGCTCCAGAGACAGGAACCTCCTCACGATGCGAGCCGTATCGAGGAGTTCTGCCTTCTGAATCAGGCCTTTGAGTCAACCGCCTAAGGAGAGCTTCGAGAGATGTTGTGCAAGGCTTTCGGCCATCAGTCCACTGGCTGATACGACAATCGGCACAATGATCGCTGAGTTCACATTCCACATATCAACAACCTCGTGTGCTAAGTCAAGATATTTAATTTGCTTCTCTTTCTCAGCTTTCACGAGGTTCACATCATGCGGAATGGTAACATCGACTATCATTGTGCGGCACGCTAACCAATCTATCACCACTATATCATCAGGCTAATTGTATAACTACCTAATTTATTGTTACATTTGTTAAATATTGTGGAAGATTTGTAAGTAAAACCAAGGTTACGATTATGTTTTTAAATATTATCGGAAAGCAGCCATGTCGAGCCCATGTTTGTCCGTGAGCTCGTTATGTTGGATATAAATATTTTATTCCGGGATAAAGCCGGACCCAGAATAATCCCGTGAGGACGAGTACAAAAACAGATAAGCCACTAGTGCGATTAAGTGTTGAGTTTTTGTAACATTTCCATTTTATTATTACCTACGTCGCCTTATTATCTGTAGCCAGATGGTATTGACCGGATAAAAGTGTAAAGGTTAACGGATAAAAAACGGGTCACAGATTTTTTTTGTAAAACGGGTCAACTTTTTGGCAAATGAACTGTATTAAACACGTTTTTGTACATGTTTATGAAAGATAAGTGTTAGAAATGATGTCAATAAGTTTTTATACTTAAGCCTCTTTTAAAATTAAGATATTTTAATTGACATGTTTTACGCAATATAGTATTTAAAATGATCGCTAAATCTTTTAATATGTTGACACTTAAGTAGGAAGTGAATGACGACATATCTACATCGTACATCTCGTATTACACGAGAAAAAAAACTATAAGTACTTACTATAATAAAATGTAATCTAACTCATCTTAAAATTTAAAATGACTGTCATAAAATAGTAAAAACAAATAAGTATTTTGTTAAAACTAATGGATTAGGCGCATACCATACAAACTTAATTAATTTCCGTGTTATCTAAAAGAAAAAAAAAGCTACATAAATACGAATCGTTCTAATTTTAAAAACGTCACATTTTCTTAGGGCTGGTGCACACCAAACGCGAAAAGGCGCTTACTCGTTACGGCTTGAGTTACCGTCAACCTGTTTCCAAAATACCGAACAAGACTTAACATATCGCATAGCATTCCCCCCACTACCCTTACAAAACATTTCCTTACCTATCTCCTATCTCATCAAAGAAAATAACGTGAAATATCACAGTAATTACGGACAATATTTTCATCCGGTAAATGTATGGTTTTTGTTTACCAGTCCGTTTGATGTTGACGTCTTATCCAATAAAGTTAATGCTCAAGGTGCCTCTATGGTACCAGGAGTTTCCTTTAGCACGTCAAGAATATCAATTGATTAGTGTAATGTAATAACACAAATACAGTGATTCATCAGAATGTTTTCGACTAAATCGGCGTAATAAAATCGCGGCGGGATTTTTTCGCACACTGGATTTTCAACTCTCTGTATTGCACCGAGCATTCAAAATCCAACAGATTGCATCTCAGCACGTCGAAAAGCGAAGTGTGATTTATTTTTAACCACCTATGTAAAAATAAATAATACCCCACGCTTTTTAATTGAATTAAATTATTTTTTAACTTTTTTAGTTTGGTTTTCAAAGCGTGTTTTTTAGTTTTTTAAACTATTTTTTATTTTCTATTTTTTAGTAACTACAAAAGCGTATTTTTTTCAGATTTCTTTTCCTTTATTTTTTTTCTATTTTTCTCAATGTTTTTTTTATTGAATTGTCATCGGTCCTCGATAACTTTACAAAGTTTAAATGAAATCTGACCGTTTAAAGTGGGTCAAAATCGCGCCCTAAGGAGTCGGTTACAAACATACAAGTGAAGCTAATATAAAGCGTGTAAAAAGGGGTTTTATTACTTTGATCGCTATGTGTGTCTGTGTGTCTATCTATCTGTCGCATCGTAGTTCTTAAACGGGTGAAACGTTAAGGGCGCGTTTTTTTAAATTTAATAGTAGGTTTTCTAGCAGTGGTTCATATTCGATTTTCAATTTTCGGCGCAAAGCAGTGTGATGAAGATGCAGTGCGCGAAAAAATCCTGCTGTGATTTTGTGACGTCTGTGTGTACGCGGGCTAAGTTCCTGTCGGTTTGTCTGATAGCTTTTATGACTTCTGTATTAAGGTTGCGATTATCATAATGGTGGTCTTCGAAACCAGGTAACAAAGGCGTGACGTCATAAGTGGACCAGGATTATGTGTTCCATACATGAATCAGTTTTATAATAGCGTTACTTGGAATCGTCGCCGCGGCTTGCGGTCTAGGCTAAGTGTAGAAAAAAAACTTCCTGTACGTGACGTTAGAGCGACTAAAGACGATTCTATGACGTTTGTATGAGTAATAATAACACTAACTTATATATGGGCAAGTAGTTTTTTTTTTAATTCGTCGACAAAAAAAGACAGCTGAGAAAGTGTCTATCAATCTGCCAAGCCTTTTACCAACTACGTTGTGGTTGGCTTCCAATCTTACTGGATTCAGCTGACTACCAGTATTTTACATTAGGTGACTGCTTACCAATACACTGATCTGTAAATTAAACCACTACGGAATTCGTGGACAAGCTGCTGATCTTGTACTTTCCTATTTATCAAACAGGCAGAGAAAAGTAAACGTTAACGGGGCGACGTCCTCGAGGTCTCTAGTTACGATGGGCGTGCCTCAAGGCTCAATTCTTGGCCCTTTTGTATTTCTAGTTTATATTAATGACCTTCCTTACCTGATGACTAAGTTCTCGGATATTATTTTATTCGCTGATGACACTTCTCATACTTTTAGTATAGATAGAAAAGACACAGATGTCTTACATGTCAACGATAGTCTAGCTATTCTTACGAAATGGTTTGCGGCTAATAATCTTTTACTGAACGTGAACAAAACTAAAAGTCTTAAGTTATCGTTACCAAATGTACCCCAGGTAGATCTAAATTTAAAACTTGATGGCAAGAAACTAGATGCTGATTCGGAAACTGTATTTCTAGGAATTACTTTAGATTCAAAATTGCAATGGGGTGCCCACATTAAAGCTCTTTCAAGTAGATTAAGCTCAGCTGCTTACGCAGTCAGAAAAATAAGGCAGTTGACTGATGTAGCCACAGCTAGGCTAGTATACTTTGCTTATTTTCACAGTACTATGTCTTATGGCGTTCTGCTGTGGGGATCAGCAGCTGACGCAGATTCAATTTTCATTTTACAAAAGAGGGCAATCCGCGCAATCTATAAAATAGGGCCTCGCGAGTCTCCTAGAAACAAATGCAACGAAATTGATATACTTACTCTGCCTTCTCTTTATATCCTAGAAAATATCTTGTATGTTCGCAAAAACTTAGATCTTTTCAAAAAAAGATGCGATTTCCATAATTTATAAATACACGTAGTAAAGATGAAATTGTGTTTCCAAAATTTAGATTAACTAAAACTGGCAAGTCATTTAATAGTGATTGTCATAGAAATCATGTCAATTTGTTTAAATAAGTTAATTTATCTATGTAGATTCTTTTACATGTTGTGAATGAGAGAACTTTGTAGGCCTTACAGACTGTAGATTTGTAGACGATTTTGTATTCTTTATATTCGTTCCTCCAAGTACCTGGTACTTATAGACAGCCTAGGCCTGCACTGTCCTCCCATACCTGTTATCACTGTAATTTGAAAAAATTGTAAAAGTCAACTATTTTTAAAATAGTAAGGGATGATTCTCATTAGTCCGAGCCGTGCCGTGTCCGTGGCCCGGATGGGGCACGGATTTTAAACGTTACATACATTTTGTACGAAGCAGTTTATATTACACAGGGCATGATCCGTGTCTCGTCCGGGCCCGGACGGGACACGGTTGTTGCACGGACACGCCCCGTCCCCTCCACGTCTTATAACCCGGTGTAATATAAACGTGCAGCACGGACGGGCTCCACTCCGGCCCCGGCCCGGACACGGCCCAGCCCGGACATGGCACGGTGTAATGAGAATCATCCCTAACCGTGGAGGTTCTTGCCGGCTCTTCTCCATAGGAAGCGACAAATTGGAACCGTGCGCCTGGCTTCTGATGTTTGATAAGTGCCCATGCAGGTTTATGTGAAATAAAATATTTTGATTTTGATTTTGATCTGCCTTCCATAACCCAGTTACTGGGTAACACGATGGGTCAGACTGGTGGTCAGACTTTTGGGCTTCTTACTTACCGACTGCCAAAGATCTACAAATTTTAATGACAGACGGGACCAATGGCTTAACGTGCTCTCCGAGGCAAGGTGGGGTCTCAATATGTAATGAATGGTCACCCATCTACGAACCGCGGCAAGCGTAGTTTAAACTTCGATCGAGCCGTGTGGCTGTTATAATTTAGCCACGATCTTCTCTAAGAAACTCTCTATAACAGGTTATAATTCCGATCCAACTTCGAATATTGTCAATTATACTCTCTAATTACAACAAAATACAGTACTGAGTCTACAAAATCAATATAAAATTACAGTCAATATTAAACCTACTTAAAATAGATGAATTCCGCATCACTCATATGAGCGCTATCACTGTATGAATGGTTCCCGGCTCGCCCCGCGGTCCGCGATCCGATCCGTCCGTGCCCGCTTAAGCCAGATTTCAATAGAGTATAATCTCACCCTAATGAATCTCCAATCCGGATTACCGAGGGGCCCCTATAATAGACGAGCGACGTCCATTGCAAACGAGTGGGATTTAGTTTAGAAAAAACTTTGATTAGTCTAGTGCGCGCCGGTTTGAATACCGAGAGCTGATTAATATTTCAACGTGGCGTATCATACTGTTCCACATCTGTTTACATCTTTTGTGCCAAACAAATAATAGACATAAGTCCCTTTGGCGTGTTCTAACTCATCGAGACACATCAAGGAACTATGTCTTAATTTAGATGTCTGATTCCGTCCAATAAATTGTAAAGGCCACACCGACACTCGGCTAATCCCATTGGCGGGCATTAGAACGGCTTTGTACGGACAGATCGCGCTCGCACGCCGAAATTACCTAGCAATTGGTAGCCGCGCCGAATTGCCAGCGGGCTCAGTCTAAATCGGCTGCAGACACTTTTATTGCCCGGCGAAATCCCGCTGACCCGAGCTCGAGCCGATCCCGGCTTCCGTTTTATCCCGGCCCCGCTTAATCCTGGATTTGACGTCGCTTAATCCGAACCCGTGTTGGATATCGCGTCGACACAGGCCTCGCCCGCACTCTTGTTTCTATACTCTCCTATATTGATTTCGGATTTCACAGCGCACCTTTATTGAACTCGCATAAAAGCACGCGTAAACAAAGTGAGAGCGGACCTTTTGGGGATTACCGCGACGCTTCGATATAATAACAAATTAATAATATATTTATATATATTATGATGGAATAATTCAATCGGCACAAAAGTAATCCGTGACTATCGCCCTGACACGGGATTATGGAGCGCGAAATGCATCGCATTCAGAAATGTGGACTCAATGATATAAAATTGTATGCAAAAAATGAGCAGATTAATTTGTGTTTTCATTGGGTGGTGCGTTATGCGAAAAATTGGGCGGTCGGAAAGCAAATGAAAATGATCGCCTCGTATTATTTTATTCTCGTGGATTGTCGTTCGCAAAGTGCACTACCTACTCACCAACTCGTACTGAAAACTCTGTTATTGAATTATTGATGCAATTTCGCTTTGTTTACGTGAATAGAATTTAAGTTACGCTCGCCCGTTGCCGATCCTAATGTACTTTGACGATATTTGCATAAATCATTATAGAAAATGTACCGTTCAAAAGATGATGATATTAAACTGGTACATTTGCGTCGACACACACGGCGCACAACGGATTTGGCATAATACATAATTATATTTCGCGTTTAGGAGCCAAAATTATATTTGATGGCAAAGTGAATGGTCGACTATTTCCCATTTTAATGAGAATTATAGTTTCTAGTGCATTTAGTGCACTTCGCGCGGTAAAATTAATGACTAAATCGAGTCTGTCTGCGTGCTCTAATGGTACGATTCGTTTCAAAGCCTACTGCGCGTACAATTTCAGTAATCCCACCTTTTGACTGACGTTTTAAATTGTCTAACTTTAATAACATGTTAGTATTGCTGTTTAGGGAAGTAATTACACAGTTTTCACCATAATTATGAGTAATATTCAAAGGAGTGGTTTTTCGTGGTTTTGTTGAAACACGGGTTTTTGTGTCTAAGGTTTTCGTACCACATGGTAGGGTCTACGCCGAGTTTATTCCTCGTATGTTGGCCCCACTGAACTTTTTGTTCATTCGTTCGCATTTCAAAATTTTTAGACAGATATCAGGCATATAGGAGTGCGTACGCAGATTTATTTTTATCATCTAGAGAAAAATATCGCTAACCATAGATTAAAAAAAAGTTTTTTGTCTGTGGCAAAACTGTATGTAGAATTTAGCTTGAAAGGTTTCATAACTTATCAGTTTATTTGGCTTTACAATATAAACGTATACAATAATCAAAATATTACCAATTTGCGTCTCAAATCATAATGACCGTACATGCTCACAACTGAACATTAGTACAATTTAGGCGATAATGCCGCTAAGTCCTCGTTCACACTGGCTGGTATTACTGTACGACGTTAATTAGTCTGTGGCGTGGCCGCGGCCTAAACAGGCTTTTAACTTTTCAAACGCTTTCATTAACTGCATTGCGATTATTTGGTCGGTGTTTCCACCGCCATTGATTGAGAATGGAGGCATTAGCGACTCAGTTAATACAGTTTTAGCCGATATAATTTATTTAAATGCTGATAATGTGATTACTGTTTAGTGGAATATGTTCGCGTTTTGTGTTATTTTGAATGGGTATTTTAGATTATATTTTGTCGTGTTTTGCCGATGAATGGACTGTGTGAAAGATGATAATATGGCGACTAATAGAGAAGCTTAGAAGACATGTTGCACCGACCCTAAATAAATTGGGTTAAGGGCTAGATTGTGATGATGATTTTGTTGTGTTCTAAGTTTATTTTAATGAGGGTTTTGGTTGAATCTTTGTTTGATTCTCAGTATTTGTTCAAACTACTACAAAGTTTTAAGAAAGAAAATATACTGGATAAGTTTTTAACCAGTGCGCAAACTGTAACCATGAATTCAGCATATCATTCTAGACCCCCTAGTGTAGAAATTTTTCGCAAGATAAAAAGCATAAAAAAAATCAGCTATTCCATACATTTTGACCGCGTAGGTATTGCAATTTTCTATGGAACAGCAGATTTTTTTTTGTATAGCCGACGAAAAAAATCTAGAATGATAGCTGAATTCATGGTTACAGTTTGCGCACTGGTAAAAACAATTCCCTGTAGATAGGTTTAAGCCTGGTTAGTTCTGGCTCAGGCTTTTTAGGCGGAAAAATTCTGACAGCAAAATATACTGTGAAAATTTAGAGTTACACAAAATATCAGGAACTGTTTAATGGTAAAGCAGACAGGCATGGTAGGTTTTTGAGAGGGGCTTTTTATGCTGGCCCTACATGAAACTTTAACATAACTGGCGAAATATACTATAGGTACATATCTGCCCACCCCTTCGGGGAAAAACGGCGTGATGTTATGTAATTTATAGGTAAAATCACAACTTTACTAGTTTTAGCAAAAAACACCTTTCTTAATATTGTAACAAAGGTGTTTTTCGTTTACGTTACTAACTTTTTTCATACAAGAATAAAATATTTCCATAAGTCGACTTACACTTCAGTTTATTTTTATTTTTATCGGAATATGAGCTAAATATTTATGAAAAAAAAAACTGGCCAAATATAAAATTTAAAGAGTATAATAATTAACTCTTGGCTCTTCAAAAAACTGAACAAAAATTAAATTTTAAAAGAGATTAACTCTTCTTTTCTTCATTCTGAAAAGCAACATATCGAATAATTTTGATGCAGTTTTTTTGATATTTAAAAAGTAACAGTATTAATCTACTTTAGTCGTCTATTGAATATAGGTACCTACCGGTAGCGTGCAAACGGTTATATCTAGCGAAGGAAGGTTAGACAGAATACGGTTCATAATCCAATATCCCCAGCGAGGAGTTTTAGACAAGTGAGTTTGAAACAGGTTAGTTTTAACCTAACTTTTTGCTCGTCATTGAAATTAAATTAAGCTTAAAAGTTGTGCGTTGTGTTAGTGATGCGGTTTCTGTATCGTTTAATGCACTGGAAATATTCAGTATGTTTTTTAATGCACTGGAAATATTCAGTATGTTTTTTTTTAATAAAGTTTAATATAATTTAGATCTATTTTTTTTTCTATGAGTAGAAACAGTATAGAATTCTCTTCCGTGTCTTGTGTTGAAGATATTTGATGTTTTACTGATTGATTTAGTTACCGACTATGTTGAGACTACCTACTACGTAAATGTTACTTTCGTTAGTGGGCCATCTGTTATGTGATTTAAGGCCATATTATTTGCGTGTCTTCGTCGTCAGAAGATATAAATAAATAGGTACCATCTGTCTCTCCACTAGTCCAAAGCTTACTCAAGGATGCATATCCGGTAGGCTCGCAATCCTTTCCTATCCTAAGGGCACGTCTACCTGACCATTACCGCTCCCCCCGGTCTACTTCTTGATATGCAATGGCCTCTGTAATACCATGAAGCATCAGGCTCCAGGGGCTAGTGCAAATCTTGGGGTTCATTCGATTAATCGAGTCTGGTCAAGCCACGCTGGGATCGGTGCATTTCATTCATTCATTCATATTATTTGCGTGTCTACTCTTTATATGTATACTCTTCTTAAATCATGTATACTCTTTATATAAAACTAGCTTTTGCTAGCGGCATCACCCGCGGAGAGGTTGGAAATTATCCCACGGGAACGTAAAACCGGGATAAAAAGTATCCTCAATGTTAATCCAGATTATAAACTATCTGCGTACCAAATTTCATCCAAATCCGTTTGGCCATTTTTGCGTGATTGTGTAACAAACATCAAACATCTAAATATCAAAACATATAAAAAAAAATACTTTAATTTTTATAATATTAGTAGGCTTATGTGAGAATAGCTTAGAATAAATACTTATGTATGCTGACATAGACATTTTTAAGTATCAGACTAGTTCTTAAGAAAAGTCTGCAACCACGAATTAACAGAAATCATACTAATTTCAACTCAAATCTAGTCGTAAATCGAGAGGTCTGCCTCAGGGCTATAAAAACAATTCCGTGTCAAAATCGAAGCAGACAGTCCGTAAACAGTCGAAGTACAATGATAAGGTGAACTTGTATAGGTCGGTATCTTACAGTCTTACGTGTAAGGCGGGCCTAATCCGCGCCCATCCGTAGAGCCGCAAGACACCGCTTGTTGCTCGCCAGTGGGGCTTCCCTAGCTCCGGCTAACTATGTATACACGCTTAATATAATATCTACTAAGAAGCAAATATTCAAATAATTGGGAGAGAATATTAGGCGAATTGAAAAAAAAAACTGATCAAGATTACTATACATTTGAAATAAGATGAAGAAGAACAAACCTTTTTTACAGTCCGGTCAACCGATTTTGACTTATATTGCGTTGGTGGCATGACAAATGGCAGCTGCAGTAAACAGTTGGTATTGTAACTACTTTTTTGCTTTTAATGCCATCCTTATGCTTACGGTATAGAAGTTAGAATGAGTTGAACGGACTGTAAAAAAGGTTTGTTTAAATGTCTAATTTTATTTCAAATGGAGTATAGGCGGCTTGGATTTGTTGGCTTTCAGTCTAACTGGATCCAACTGAATACCAGTATTTTACATAGAGTGACTGCTTGTCTGACCTTATGTGAAATAGAAAATGTTTTAAAGTAAAGTCATCACAGTAATTGAAAAAAGAAAAGCATGAATAAAGAATTGCTAAATTATAAATTTCTGGCTGTACCCGCAGTTCTGCTTGCGTGGACTAATGTCATAACTAAACCTAGCCAGAGAAAAAAAACGGGTCAAGCGCGAGTCGAACTCGTGCGCCGAGGGTTCCGTACCTACCCGTTATACCGCCATATTAAAAAAGATATGGACAAATTTAGATTTTCGCCTTAACTTGTAAGTACCAAAATTTACCTTAATTCTCAAACTTATTAATTTTTTGGAAATTTTAATTTATTTGTGTTGGAGACCTTGCTTTTTGCCAAATTTCATGATTCTAGGTCAACGGGAACTACCATGCCGATGCCTGCCAGGGGTGCGGGTTGTTCGAAAGAGATACCGCGGCCTGGCACACAGGCAACTGAGGGAACACGGGTGGGTTTTAGTCAGTAAAAATCTGACTCGCCCTCCCGCTCCACCCAGAGCGGGAGAAGTTATTTGATGATTTCCCACCCAAAAAAAAAACCTATAGGGTACTTCCGGTTGACCTAGAATTGTCAATTTTGGTTAAAAGCAAGGTCTTATAGCACAAGTCAAGGAAAAACTCTGAAAAATGAAAAAGTTGAAAGATAAGGAAAACTTTGGTACTTACAAGTTTTCGCGAAAATCAAAATTAGTCCATATCTTTTTATCGTGTTTACTCAGGCCCTTGATTTTTATACATTTAATAGGGACTATAGACTTCAGTATTTGGTATAAATTTCAACTTGCTAGATCCTCCCGATCCTGAGAAAATCGATGGTGACACACGGACAGACAGACGCACAAGAGAGTGATCTTATAAGGGTTCCTTTTTTACCTTTTGAGTTACGGAACCCTAAAAATAAGCAACACTGTAAGAAAATACATTTTACTCGAATAGGTGGTTCTAACTTTTTATAAGCCGACTAATATGGAGCGACATTGCATTTTATTATGTGACTAGCTTCTGGCTGAAATTTCTTGTTCCTCATTCCAGCCCGTCGCATCGCAGCACCTATCTGTGTGTTTTTTTTTTTGCTCGTCTCTTAAGGCTTCTAGCGAGATGTTAAGTAGCCTTTAGCTTACCTCAAGAGTTGGGCTTTCAAATGCAAAAAGATTTTTTCTAGTCCGACCGGTAGTTCAAAAGATTAGCGCATTCAAACAAAGAAAAAAAAACAAATTCTTCAGCTTTATTTTTAGTATTAGTATATACATAGATAAGCAGGATGTGTGGTAACCAATTAAGCATAGCACAGACAGTTTAAATTGTATTTGTGCCGTCGTACTTTAGCAAATATAATTTCAACAATCTGCGCTAGACTGAACATTATAGTCTACTGTTTTATGTCAACCCTAATATAGGCATTATATCAGATAGCTAGCCTATCTGACAAAAGGATTGAACAAGAAACAGTATTCAGTTCTTGAGGTATCCCCGACGGCCAGTTCTCTAAACCGCCACAGGATTTAGTAAACCGTCGGACGCACATCGTTGCAGATTAATTATTTATGGACGGCCCCCTACTGCCCGAGGGTAGGTTTAGCTCCCAGACGCTCTGCGATTCCTCTCTCATGCAAACTATTCGTCTTAACGCAAAATTGACGCGCTAACTTAAATATTTACAAATGGTATTTACTCTTCAAGCATTAGAGTCGCTTTTACTCTGACTGAATAATTTAAACGTCCTTTGTCTTCATTGTCCGGCGTAAAGATCTGGGGGCTTGCGATGACCACCTTGTCATGGCAAGCTTTGCTGTAAATCTACGTTGCATCTTTGCCGTGGTTTAATCGCTTAAGCCCGCTTGGGCTAGTCCCCGCTAAATGAATACCTATAAATTCGTAGGAGAGTTCATCGTTTCACAGTAGCTACATTATTATGATACAGGCGATGGAAAATCGATAAGACGAGGGTACGTCTTCCCTAACAATACGTATCGAGTTATGCGTACACGTCGTTTTAATCCTTAAGGCGTAGCAAAGCACGTAATATGTAGAAACCTTCTTAACCTAACAGGATTATCGTCGGAGGCAAGCATTTCACGGCCGGATCACGCCTTGCCATCGGCTCGGCTAAGGCACAGATTTTATTACACAAATGAGATTAATACTCAAACGCACATTGTTACGTAAAGCCGTAGACGTTGTTAACTGCTACGTGTCTCGTAGCGCGTAGGGAAACAAATCTGTTGAGTGGCGTAGCGGATCTACGAAACTTCTATTTTAAGATGTTAACATTTTGTTAAGATGTACAGATTATTTCCAGTATTCTTCCTGAACATTGCGAAGTTATATATAGGGTCACATTAACCCACGTGTTGGGTATCGATATCGAATATAAATGGCACAAAAAAAAACTCTGGCACTCCGGGAGTGCCGACAGAAGTGAACACTTGAACAATTACGTGTGTATTTTTTTGAATCGTCAATACAGGATTTCACATTATTAATAATCATAATTTTGGTCATATCTGTTTATCTGAATTTCATAATTCCAATTGGAATATTAGTTCTGGACCTAAACCTATCTTTTGAAACTTAAATTATTGAAATACCTCTACTAAAAAATAGAGGTCACGAGTTCGATTGTTTTTTCCCATCTCAAAAAATGCCCAATGCGCCTAAAAAAGTTCTCAATTCAAAAACTTTTCATCATTCGCTGGGCGAAAGTAATCGATCAGTTGGTTTTATAATTTTTCGTGGAAAATTGATATTTTATACAAATTTCCAAAAACCATAACTGAACAGTCGTTTGGTTGCCTTAATGTACAGACGCTAGCATAGCAAGCTACCCCAAACTGTCAAATTTTACCAATTGAACATGAACCTTATGCCTATGTAATAAAGTTAGAAATTTGACAGATTGGGGTAGCTTGATGTGCTGGCGTCTGTACATGTCAGTGTCATTTAAAAATTTAAACAAAAATGGAATGATTTTTTTTTTTTGTTTCTTTTTATGTCATTAGTTTCCGATATCGATACCCAACACGTGGGTAAAGTATTGCCAGCTCATTTAATTTGATCCTTTTACGTGATATACGAATGAATATTATTTGAACTCAGTACAGAACAAAGACAAATCAAAGTCGAACGCCGGCGCGTCTTCACACACGGGACGTCGCGATACGAGAATTTCTCAGAGCTCAGATATTTTCGCGGTGTCAATTAAAACGGTAACAAACGTCGCCCTCAAAAAGGCCATTTGTAACGCAGAGACAATCATAGCTCCCGGCATAAACTGACAAACGACGCCGCGATAGCGAACGTCTAAACCAAGCTTTTGAACTTCTTTGACGCGCAGTCGATAAGCGCGCCGCAGCGACAGGTTATTGTGTCTGTAGCGATCTTAACAATGGCGTTCGTTTTGCAAGTTTTCACCCAGTACGTAAGTGGGTAAATGTGTTACCGATTGACGAGGGGAGGGACAAAAGCTTGAGAGACACACGACACTCATTCACAGCGAGGCAGCGCGTTGCCGCAACAACGGCTAAGATAATGATGACGTTTCCTTCGGCGACGCCCTTTAAACACGCGATTGAATTAATTACCCTGCTGGGGTTCGTTAAATCGTATCGGTCTTATAGAATTCATGCGTTTTGTTTGACAAGTGATGTGTTTGTTGCTTTACATGATTATGTTCAGTTACAGAGTGGCAGGCACATATGGACACAGAACCTGGGGCCTTAGTCTGCTATTTTTATAAATTCGTCATTCCAACACGATCCCATTGTCATTCATTTGTCATTTTGCTAAAAGTTCGTAATCTGCTAAATTCATAATGGTCGATCATTGGTCGGTCAATGGTCTCGTAATAGAATTGTGTCATAATGGCATTTTCGTATTGCCATTATTTTAAAACTTGTTAGTAGAAATGTTTTTCGAAAAAATACTACTAAATTTGAACATTTATTAATGCCAGATTTCATTTATATATATTTTTACATATTATTTATTAGTGTTTTATGCAATCTAAAGTAGTAGGAAGTTCGTAAATTAAGTCAGTCATTCATTGGTCATGATGTACGAGATTACCAATAAATGCCATTTCTTTCAATGGAGTGTCAGTGGCTGACCATTGGAAAGTCATAATGACGCCATTTTGTTAGTAGATTACCAAACTTGTCAAAATCAACAATTATGAAATCAATGATAGACCATTCTGACACTATTGTAATAGCAGACTTGAGGCCCTGTTACTATGATTTCAGTACCTGCAAAATTTTTATATTTAAAAATAAAATTGTATCATACATTTTGATAGCGTAGGTATTACGCTTTTATTTGAAAAAGCTGATTTCTTTATGACAACCGACGAAAAATTTCTACTCTGTCATGTGCTTGATTCAGTCTCAATAATTTGCAAGATCATTATGATACTTATTGTCTTAATAATCTTGATTTAATATCCGTTTCAATACAAAATATTACTTGCTACCTTATAATATAAATTACTACGTTGCCCGCGCCTTCGTCTGCGTTTGTTTTATATTTAATTATCTTTCAATACAAATATCTGTTCAGGTAAAGATTCATAGATGACTCCGCCATGGAGTGCAAATGTGGTGCTGTCCCACAAACAATAGGGTACTTAATATCGTGTCCAGCGTGTACTGTTGTCTGCGCGCTACAAGAGTTGAAGGACGCTACTGAAAGAGCCAAGGTCGTAGCCAAATTCTGGGTTGACAGTTTACAGATTGCTGACAACACGATAAGAAGAAGAATACAAAAATTCTGGATGAACAACCTATGTCCTTCTCTAGATTATCAATTTTCATAACGATCCGTTCAGTGATTTTAGTGGAAAGTGTAACAGATAGACATAGTTACTTTCTTATCTATGATATACTAGCTTTTGCCAGCGGCTTCACCCGCGTTAACCAATTTACACGACACCTTAACAAATCAAACAAATTAAGCCTTCCTCTTGATCCACTCTGTATAGGGGATACATTTTTAACCAGTGCGCAAACTGTAACAATGAATTCAGCATATCATTTTAGACCCTCTAGCGTAGAAATTTTTCGTCGGTAATACAAAAAAACAAAATCAGCTATTCTATACATTTTGACCGAGTAGGTATTGCACTTTTCTATGAAACAGCTGATTTTTTTTTTGTATAGCCGACGAAAAAATTCTACGCTAGGGTAGGGGATCTAGAATAAATGCTGAATTTATGGTTACAGTTTGCGAACTGGTTAAAAATTTACCCTGTATTGGTGTAAAACCGCATGAAAATCCGTTCAGTAGTTTTTGAGTTTATCGCGAACAGACAGGCTGACGACAGACGCGGCGGGGGACTTTGTTTTATAATATGTAGTGATGGATTTAAAAGTCTGAAAAGACACCAAATAATCAAAAGGTACTGTGATACCTAAGGGTTCTAGGTACAAATGAAATATTGAATAACGTTCAATATTTATATTTAGATAAGATCAGACTTTAACATGACCGCGCCTAATATAATAATTATATATATTTTCTGAGGATCAAACTAATCCTATACTCATTGACGGATAGAATCCTAGTCCATCCTCTTGATCGTTCAAATGTGACAGTCCTTCCATTACCGGCCTGTATTAACATAAAGGTTGCATTCGTAAGCAACAAACTTTTACAGTACACTCTCCACCAAGACTAGCCACAGAGCCTTCCACCAAAAAGCACCAATGAATTAATAAAATGGTGTCAAACATAGGGTCGATCCGAGGGATGAATTAGGGGATGAGTTTCTTAATTAAAGCAACAAACATGACAGGTGTGGCGCCTCCACCAGTTGTAAGCGTTATCTTCGCCATTGTCGACATGTACGCGGTACGTCTTGAATTACAAAACAACTTGATTAACTTGGTTGAATTCTGATGTTGATCGTGAATAAGTTAACTATGGGAAAGTAGGGAATAACAGTTAGGTTTCGTATTGTATAAATTTTATACAAGTTTATTTGTTTGGTCTGATTTATTTGCGGGGAATTGGAAACTGACACGGCTTTGTTTTGCATAGTCAAATCTGTGTATCGATATATAATTGACTCTTCACGTGACCAGAGGACTGGCGTATTTTTAGCCCAAACTATTAGCGTTGCCATCCAAAGTGAAATCCTGCCAGCCTTATTGCACTTTTCCCATCGACAGCGACACGAACTAATTTTTAGATGACCAATGAGCTCCTTCTTTTTTTATTATATGCTTATAAATAATATATAGGTATATTTAAGAGTTAGCTTGTATATTATAATCAGAGATCGGATATTCGGATGCATATTTACCTAAAGATCATTTTTAGTTATGAAAGTATGGAAGCGGCTTTATAAATTATTTGTAATATTAATTAAAAACCCCGGGATTCTTGATAGCTTAACTATTCAGATGTGTATTAATTTAAAATTAATGTTTAACCCAATATAAATATGTATATGTATTGGAGGAGGGGTGTTTTGTATTAGTTAAAACAAAAAATAAACAAATTACTTACCTAAATTAAGACTTCTTCGATACAAAAGCGCATTCCATGTTAGCCAACGTCTCAACTTTAGGTGAATATGCATCCGAATATCCGATCTCTGATTATAATTAGTTTATCAAAATTAACAGCAGTATCCTATTTTAAGAACACCTTTGAACTTAAATACGTAATTAAACCTACCTAAACATAACACCTCCACAACAGTTAACCGGAACTTGCAGTAAACTTAAATCTGAGTATTTAAGTAGAGTATAATAAAGGTTGGAGGGCTTAAACCTAAGCTCTGCGGCGTCAGAGACCTAGGTCATGTTACCTACGAGACAGGACGGTCAGTTGATACCCATGCTAGGCTTAACTTTACTTAAGAACTGATGCAAGTACCTAAGACCTAAATATAACCACGGTATAATAAGGGTGTATAGTCGTTAAGATTTTAGCGGATTTCGTGTTGAATTCCGTCTTATTAAGATTAAAATAGGTCCTCGATTGGATTTATATTGCTTGCTTTCTTGCTTTTTTTTACGTAAGTACACCGGCTACCCATAATTTCTTTTTACATGTTATCTAAAAGAAATGAGGTTTCATTTATTAAAATAATAGTTTTTACCATCCAAAGTGGTTGGAAAACACTATTATTTTTCCTGATCCGCTACAATCACATCCTTAAACGGTGTAGGTTAAACACAAAGTGAAATTCTGGATCATTTTTGGAACTTAAAATACCTTTACGCATACACGTATTCTATAATTCTGAGAAAGTTATGTCATTAAATGATTAAGAACGTTCAGTGCAGGGAAAAGTTTTTTTTGCGATTTCTGACTTCTGTAGGCCAGTCCATCTATCATAAAAAAGTAACTTTGAGTCTTAGTTCTTACGAAATATATGGCAAAAAATACACACAAAATGATTACCTACTTACTTAAATGTCAGTCACCAACCCATTTCAGCACACATCCGCTAACGTATTCTAGTCAATATTTTTCCAAATCTGTTCTGCCCAGGTAGGTAGATGTATTTGCATTGTTTAGTCTAGCATTAGACCGTCTGGCCCTGGTCAGGTGAAAGTTTAGGGGGCACTGTAAAGGGATTAACAGACGACCGTAGGTGTTAGTCTACATCCTGTCCGCCTCTAAATTAAACTGCTAAACTTCATTTTTGAGTTACTGTTGCTGTTGAATTCAATTTAGATGTGAGGGTAGATTTGGGGTGACATTAAATTACTCATTTGTGTTCTGTAAATAAAATAAGGTAGATAGGTTCCGACAGCAGAAGGCTAGGTGGTTTTGAAAACAAAAAATTGCCAATAGCTTCAAAGTTTCTGTTACGATGTAAGTAATCAATCAGTAATCATTTATTTAACAAAAGAATGAGCCTCTAGGTAATAACATCAACAACATGTTGTTTCAGTAAGAGATAGAAATGGCTATTACAGGTGAGTTTGACCCCTGCCCTTCAAACTAGGAAGGAGAATCCTGTATCTTGAAGGACAGTAAAGTACATTTAGTAGTAGCGATTTGTTAAAAAAATGTATGGACGAATGGAATTAATAAGACTTTTTCCAAAAAAACAACCGGCTACCGGAAAATCATAACAAAGTGAAAAATAACTTTAATTTCAGAAGGTGGTGACTTTGGATATGTATTTTAATTTTTTGTCACCGCCTTCCGAAATTAAAGTTATTTTTTACTTTGTTATGTTTTTCCGGTAGTCGGTTGTGTTTTTTTGGAAAAAGGTTTTATTTTTCACATTTTAGTTATAGTACCTACCATCATACTTAGGGTCAAAACAATCCATATTTACGCGATAGCAGCACTCGCGGTTGATTTGCTGTAATTTTTTGAAGAGTTCCGTTGTCTGTCTCCGAAACGCATCGTCAAACAAGCAATATTACGTAACACGACAGCTTCTACAGTAAATAAGAAACTTTATAATACTAAGCCATGGATTACTTCTGGATTAATTCGGTGTATAAGACACAGAGACAAACTTCATCAGAGAACAAAGAGATACCCTGATAATTTAATAATTCATACTACCTATAAAAGATACAGGAATTTTTGCAACAATCTCCTAAAGAACATAAAAAACAATTACGATAAAAATCAATTAAAATTAAAAACGTCACCAATATGTCAAAACAGCGTGAATCAAGTTCGAGTTTACTGCTTGCAAATCCTTCACCACTCATATCAGCTAACAATGTAAATAACTTTTTTATTAATGTTGGAAAAAAATCTTGCCGAGCAGATTCCGAAGTGTTGCGACCAACCTACTTTCCAAAAATCAAGCGATAGCTGTAACCCAAAATCTTTTGCTATGTTGGACACTGATGAAGATGAAATAACCCGAATAATTTCTGGGCTAAAGGATGATTGTGCAGCTGGATGGGATAATATAAGCAATATGATTCTTAAACGCTTCAAGCATATTTTGATACCTCCTCTAACGCATATATTTCGAATCTGTCTTGCTGAAGGAATTTTCCCTACGTGTCTAAAAAAGGCAGTTGTAATCCCTATCTTTAAATCCGGAAATAAAGACGCAGTTAATAATTATAGGCCAATATCCTTACTCCCCTCAATTTCAAAAATACTAGAGAAAATTATAAACAGTAGACTTGTTAATTACCTAGAGAAGAACCAAATTTTATCCCCTGCGCAATTTGGTTTTAGACCCAAACTATCGACAGCCGATGCGGTGCATAGCCTGACTGATTATATTTCAGAAAACCTCGGCAAAGGAAACCAGACCCTAGCAGTCTTTCTCGATTTAGCCAAGGCCTTCGACACGGTGTCTGTTTCTGTTCTCCTGGACAAATTAGAGACCATAGGAATAAGAGGAACCCCGCTGAAACTTATTACTGACTATTTAGACGGCCGATATCAGTATGTTAGAATAGATAATATTACGAGTGATGAGCAGAAAAATACTGGGTTTGGTGTTCTGCAAGGGAGTATTTTGGGCCCCACAATATTCCTGATTTATATTAATGACTTGTGTAATCTAAATATTAAAGACGGTAAAATTATATCATATGCCGACGACACGGCGTTAATTTTTACCGCTAAAACCAGTAGCGAACTGTTTGAAATCGCTCAATTAGGTTTAAATTCTGTGACTAATTGGCTTCAAAGCAATTTACTAACATTAAATACCGACAAGACTAAATATATTCACTTCTCCATGCGCAAGCCTCAACTTAACCTTACTAACCCTCATCTATATGCCCATCAATGTGGAAACCGTAAAGCCAGCATGTGTAATTGCCCTTTTATCCTTAAAACTAGCTACATTAAATACCTGGGGGTAATAATGGACGACACACTTTCTTTTAGAAAACATATTGAATGCCTAACTAAAAGAGTGCGCAAACTCATATATGTATTTAAAAAATTGCGAACGTTAGCAGATTCAAAATTAATCACTCAAGTTTACTTGGCCCTATGTCAATCAATTATTCAATACTGTATCACTTCTTGGGGTGGTGCACCTAAAACTAATTTGCTTCCTCTTGAAAGAGCTCAGAGAGCAATTTTAAAGGTAGCAAACTTTCATCCCTTCTTCTTTCCTACAGATCTGCTATACAAATCCTGCAACGTACTCACTGTTCGCCAGCTTTTCATTATGCACTTAGTATTAAAACAGCACACCATGCTTACCTACAATGCTGACAATACTAACAAGAGACGGAATGACATAGTATGCGTAACGAATGCAACCTCAAAACATGTCTTTGTAGAAAGATTTTATACATTCTTAGGCCCATTTCTGTACAATAGATTAAATAAAAAACTAAGTATCTATAAATTAAATTACTATAGCTGTAAAAAAACTGTACTTAAACATTTACTATCCATTGATTATGCACAGACAGAAGATCTACTTGTTGTCTGCAAATAAAACCGCTAACATGCATTTTTACTTTTGTTGACCTAAGTTTTATTTTAGTTATTACTTTATACACATTGTTAATTTATTACTTTAAGTATTTGTGCATTTTTTGTAGCCTGAAGCACAGGTTTAACCTAGTTCAGGCAAATTAGCAATTGTGCTCTATTTTATTTGTTAAGGTATTTATTGTAAACCGTGCCACTTTTATAAATAAACGATTTTATTATTATTTATTATTATCAGATCTATATGAAATTTAAATGGGACCAACCCCTTTCGAACAAAAATAATTTTGCAAATCCGTCTGTATATGATGGAGTTATGCCCAAACATACCTTAAAAAAAAAAATTATAAACATGTCGAAATGAAAACTAAAAAAACAAACAAGTAGGTACCTATCTACTAACTTGTTTCAATTAGGTATCTACAATCAAACTGGAGATCAGTGTCAAAATTCAACTTTTTCTTTAATCATTTTTTTTAACAAATAAGTCTTGATTCGATTAGGGATCAACGATCAAATTAGTGAGCAGCGTTTCATTTTCCGTTTTTTTTAACTGACACAAGTTTGTATCTACTTGTTTCAATTAAGCACCTGTAAGTGTATCTATTTATTTACTCAAAAAGAGTGCGATTAATGAATCCTAACAAAATTGTGTATCGTCGATTCTTTCAATAACATATGATAATAAAACATCCGTGCTTTCCCCCCATAACAGAACACATAATTACGATGTAAATATCGCTCAGACAAAGGCTGCTACTCAATGATAGCATGACACAGTATTTGCTAGGTTTCAGCATCCGGCACGCAGGACTTATCCAATCTAAATAGATCATCGCTCACGAATGGGCCTTCGATCAACACGCCAATCCAATAGTAGTCACTATAATGTGTTTTTTTATGCTATAGAATAGTGTAGGGACATAAATTTGTCAGTTACCTAAGTACCGTAAACCGGGGTTACTTTGATTCGCGGGATGACTATGATCAAAACTTCCATTTCATATAAAATCGCTAATTGCGTAAAACGAAACGCAACATGGTAGTTTTTTTTCTTGGTTAGCAACACTGAAGAACTGTCAAATCCTTTTCTGAGGACACGCTGGGAATTCACTAACAATTATAATTAAAAATGTTTAATTATTTTTCCTGTTGGTAGTTTTTGATTTTTGGCATTTTATTTGAGGTTACTTTGTAATTACGCAATAAAAATAGGTGGGTATAAAAGTAGCCCTTCATGCAAAGTATAACTTTGATCAGTCAGTTTATTTATTTTTTCTCAAAATAAAGCAATATTTTTTGACATGAATGGCTCAACGTGTTTAGCAAGGCACGAAGGGGTTTGGTATTTAAAGATAGCCACTCATCCAGGGACCAACCCCGGCAAGCTTAGCTTAACCTGATCGATCGACCCAAGCGGCTGTTATAACTTAGCAGATGAAAAAAAAAGAATAAAAAGAAAAAGAAGTAATTATAATGAAGATAAATAAAGTGTCCTATCCACACGTTTAAAACAGCCGAGCCAATTAAGCCCCTGTTCTCCGGGCGGCGGGGCCTGGATGAGACTTTTAGCGAAATACTTATGCTAACTCCATAAGTAAGTACACACGTCGCTCACGGTTCATTGTTAACGCTTTGTGACTCTTGTCACGTTACTAGAAGAGCTATCAAAACTAAAATAAAAATAAATTAATTTCACATATACCTACATGGGCACTTATGAAACGTCAGATGCTAGGTGCACGGTTCCAATTGGTTGTTTCCTATGGAGAAGAGCCGGCAAGTACACGGTTACTCTTTTAAAAATAATTGGCTATTACAATCTTTTAAAATTACAGTGTTAATTGGTTTAGGATAGTGTAGGCCTGTCAAAAAGACCTGGTACTTAAAAAAATTGAAAATTGCTTACAAATCTACTGCCTACAAGGCCTAAAAAGTACTCACATTCACAAAATATAAAAGAATCTACATCACAATTATTAATAAAATATTAAATAAATCAAATGACATGATTACCACTACAACCACTAATAAAGAGTTGAAATTAGAACAGTCCTAACGAAAAATTTGATTTTGGAAACCATAAGATATTTTTTTAAAATTTAAATCAAGGAAAATTGTTTCTGTTTGTTCAGAGCTAAGAATGTACATGGTTAAAACTCGTACCTAATCATATAAGCCTTTCCTAAACTAAATAGATTCTAATTCATGAGATAAGAAACTACTGCAGCTTTATCTAAATAGAACGATGTGTATTTTTTTTTCTTTTTAAATGAGAAATTCTACGGAAATACTTAACTTTTTGGAGTTTTGGAGTTTGTGTTGGTTATTTTGACATGAGATTAAAATGCCGTGCTATTATGAATCAACTATGAAATAAAACAAAGAAGTTTCTGTAAATTGGCCGTCCGGCCGTCTGTCTGTCAGCGGACTGTAATAGCTCATGAACCGTAATAGGTAGACAGTTATTTTTTTTTTACAGAGTGTGTATTCCTATAGCTGTTATAACAACTAATAATAAAAGATAAACATTACAGGGGGTTCCATACAAAAAACATGTTTTTTCGGCGTTTTTTGCCTCGTGGTACGGAACACTTCGTGCGCTAGTCCGACTCGGTTTTTTTTATTTGACGTTGAAACATTTTATGAGATATATTAATAAATCTTAATTACTTACGTCGGTAAACAATTATTTCAAACGTAATAAAGACTACGGGGAATCCAGTATTACAATAATATTTCAGTCTTATCACCCAAAGCGAATGATGCTACAACCACGCTCAAAATTCCCAAACACCGCGCTCTCGTAATCCAGTAACTTTATATCCGTGTTTTTAAGTTAAGGGTGCACGTTCCCAAAAGGCGTTGAATTTGATTCAGAACATATCTGTTAAGCCCTTACATCCATTCAGACAGGTGCGTACAGTTAGATGTCAGTGACGTCATGCACCATTAGACGGATTTTGGAAAAAGGTTTTTCTTTGTGTGTGATTGGTGGAGAGAGCGTATAAGATTTTAGGGGTATACCAAAATATATCGTGTATGTGTTCATTAGTTTTTGCCGATACTCTATCCAAGTGCGATTTGTGTCTTTAAATTATGAAGACCTTCATTATTCTGACAGTTCTATTTTACGGTAAATTATAAGTAGAATGGTTTTTCTAAAACAAAAATCAATCAACATTAAAAGAATTTTTAAATCATCTGCCTAGACTTTTCCCCACTATGTTGGGGTCGGCTTCCAGTCAAACCAGATGCAGCTGAATACCAGTATTTTACATGGAGCTACTGCCAATCTAATTTAGTCACCGTCTTATTCTTTAATATTACAGAAGACCTCTCGACTACTTACTAACTGAAACACAGTCTTACTCTTACTTGCGACACCACTACATTCACATTCTAAGGCTCCTCATGTCACACTCACATAACACAAAAATACATACGTTTCCCAGTCACACACACACACACCACACACACACATCACACACACACACACGCCACACACACACACTCACAACGCAACAAAACACACGAATCCCTCTCACACAAACTGAATCAGCCACTCAGTCATTTTACTTTTATAGTCTAATTTTAATTTAAGTTTTTAATTTGTTATATTTTTTGTTTCCTTTTTTACTTTTTTACTTTGTTTTCAAATTTTATTTTAGTTTTCTTTAAATCACTATATAATAATACAATCTTTTGTACAATATCACCTTACCAGCTCTATATTTCCATAAGGGTTTATAGTGTCCAAGTGGCAGTAGAACACTGACTCCTAAGTCACAGGTATTCCTAGTTTAGGAGTCAGGGTTTCAACTTTGTGTTCCTTTAATTATTGTGTACTTTAGCTAGTTACTAAGCATATTGTAAGGACTTGTATCAATAAATTATTATTATTATTTTTTAATCTGACCTACACAACTCTATCTTTGGGTTATACGATACCCTTGATTATGAATGGTATCAGACTTTTAGGTTTAATTGCTTTCCGAGGCACGGACGGATCTCGGTATGTAAAGATGAAGATGAGCGGCAACCGTAGCTTCACCTTATCGATCAACCCGTGCGGCTGTTATTGCTTAGCCAAAACCCTTTAATTAAAGATGTTTTTCGACTTCAAAAAGAAGGAGGTTATCAAATCGACATGTTTTTTTTTTTGTATGTTCGGGCATAACTTCGTCATATATAGACGGATTCGCAAAATTATTTTTTGTTCGAAAGGGGTTAATTTCGAAATTGTCCCATTAAAATTTCATATAGATCTGATGATGAGTTTCGGAGACAGACAACGGAACTCTTAAAAAAATTACAGTAAATCAATCGCGATTGCTGCTATCGCTTACATATGCATTGTTTTGACCCCGAGGATGGTGAAATTTGGAATTGGTGTGGGGTTGGTAGGTACTAAAAAAAAAACAACCGACTTCCAAAAAAACACTACAAAGTCAAAAATTCGGAAGGCGGTGACAAAAAAATATAATACATATCCAAAGTCACCGACTACCGAAATTAAAGTAATATTTAAATTTGTAGTGTGTTTTTGGAAGTCGGTTTTTAAGGTGTTTATTAAAATATTTCTCCACGATTGAACACTTTTATCTACCAACAAGAAAAACAAAACAAGATCGTGCACTTCACTTGTTTTCCCAATAATTCCTTTGTAGTATTGTTAAGGCTACACTAGAGCCTGAGCTAATTCCTGTTGTACAAAGTTTTAATTCAGTACTTACACAAGCCGACATCCCGGTCTTGTGTACGGAACTCTTTTCAAGTGGTCTTGGCTCGGCTTAGCTTTGCAGCGCATATTATATAGTGAGCATCAAGAATTATGTATTATTGTAGGGTATTTTAAATTTGGTGTTTTATTTCAGCAGAATATGTAGGTGGAAATTAGAACATGATTACCTAGTAGATACAGTACAGAAATCAATATGCAGTGTAAGTATTTGAAACTAAGTCTAAGATACATCTTTGTTATAATAGAGAGGAGTATCCAGGGATATAGTTGAAGTTTATTAAGAAACCGTTGGATGTTTTCGAGTGAAATTTAATTTGGTAAATGAACTGTTTGTTTTCTATTAATTAAATTAAATTATAAATTACTAAACGATTTTTTTAAATTTTTTATACGTTACCCCACACTAGAAATTTCTCCTGTACTGTGGGTGCGTTTACAAACATTTAAGCTCACGTAAACAAATAGCTAGACCCGGAACAACTATACTTGTAGGTCATATAAATATTTTTTCCGTGCGGGAATTGAACCCGCGACACGCAGCGCAGCAGTCAATCGCTTAACCACTGCGCCAATCGACCTTGGTTACTTAACTCTTTTGGTGATCGAACCTACTAAGTCACTTCACATTTTTGTGTGTTTGTCTAATTTAGATAATATTAGTAATTTTCCATTGGAAAATATTTGAAAACAATACTTATGTTTGCATTAGAATAAGCAGATTCATGAAAGCATGATGTTCTAATTAGCACATTATATCCGCCTGAAAAACAACTAAATCGGATTACTTGTGCGCAATTCGTATAATATATCTTACCGATCGGTGTTCGGTGAAGCTAGAACTATTGTTACCTTGCCAGTTGTATAAACAAGTAAGAGGAAATAAGTGTCTAACCGATCCTCTAAAAACTTTTTGCGCTTCTAATGACGCACACTTTTTTAAATTATTGACCTTCTATTTAAGTTTCCGCCCTGTTCTCATAGTTGATCTCAGTAACTAAGCTAAGGTACCCCGATAAGGTTAGACTAAAACTGGGACCAACCACATGCTACATCCAAGTTGGTCGCACTTGATCGACTATTTAGAATTTTTAGGTCAATAATAAGAACTATTTGAGGTAGTACATTCAAACAATTTTATTAAGAAAAGTGGACTTTGAAAACTAAGAAAAAGCCTCAATGAAAAATAATAAAACAATTGAGCATCTCTCTAAATCAGTAGCGATCGGTTGCAAGTCGCATGCTTGCGACAAAGTCGAGTGTTTCTTAGTTCGTTCTAAGAGCTCTCTGTTCGTCTGTCTGTCTAATTGCTATTTTATGTAGCAAGTTAATGAACATTGTATCTCTTAACTTGCACTGATTTGTACTTCTTTTGAGAAGATTAATGAAATGTTGGTTAAGGAAATAACGATTTAGCTGTAATTTTGAAATATGTAGATCTGGTGGCAAACCTAGATAGGTTTTCCACTGTTTCATGTTCCGTACCAACTTATATATTTTGTTTTTCTTTTAATTTTTAATTTATAGAAAACCTTGGAAAATCCTTTTATTGTATTTATTAAGTACACACCTAGTTCCGCTTGATTTATGATATGCATTTACCTAGTAAGAATTCCATTTCCGCGTAACTTGTATGGCTTAACCCAATTGCCTACTTTAATATTTTCATATAAAACTACATTAAAAATTTTCACCGTAACTTCAAAAGAGACAGTCCAATTATGAATTACCCAATCACGTCAACCAAAATGAAAGAGTATTACTTTTTTGCGGCAATGCGAAGCCGGCTTCCGGACTCAAAGCTAATTCGATTTAATTTTATGCCGGATTCGAGATAACACGTGTGCGGGGATTTGCGGCACACGCGTTATGACGTCACAAGTCATTAGTGTTTGGTGACCACGCTTTCAACTGATTTTATTTGTATGAAAGTGATTTTGTTCTTTTTTTTCGTAGTTCTTTAACTAGGTTTAATCATAATAAGTATGCTTTTTTATGAAATAAAGACAACTCATTTAGACACCAAATATTTTGCAAATAAAAAACCGTATCAGTTTATTCAAAAACTATCCTTGAAGGTTTATTCACACATAAAAGTATTAAATGGGATACTTTTAAAAGTCTATCAAAAAAATCAGTCTTAGTAAATTATTATTAATAATTAATTTACTTCATCGATATTACAATACCCCGTTTCCTATAACAACGAAACTTCCAAAATTACCTGCATACCCGTTAAACAAGCTAGTCTACCCAAAATATGGTCCCACCTATCGCATTTAATTAATATTCAATTCCTCGTGTATAGTTTCATAAAGCAAGGGTTTAAACTGACCAGAGGACCGTCTCGGGCGGCGGGCGGGCCACAACTAAACCTCACTAATCCAAGCTGGGTATTAAATCGTTGGCTAGGTGCTAACCTGCAACTACCCTCCGAACTTTGTAGGGTTGACTGAACAATGTTTCTGGAAAATGTGTTGGAAAATTCTTTGTAAAAATGGACAAGTTTGGAATTGTAAAAGAAAAGGTGTGTGTTAGTTGTGTCTGTCTCTACATTATATACGTTTGTTCAATTTGTTTTCCTAATTATTCATTTATTTGTTATTATTTAGTTATTAAAATTACATTTATAACAGCTTTTCAGATCCAAGGCGATGTTACATGTCGTCTACGAAGTACAAAAATTTTCAAAAAATATATAATACTAACTACTACTATTTTATTGTACCTACGTGGTATCATGTTACCCAGAAACTGGGTCGTAGGCAGTCGCTTCACGTAAAATACTGGTATTCAGCTGCATCCGGTTAGACTGGAAGCCGACCCTAACTTACTTTGGAAAAGGCAAGATAGGTCTATGATAATTTATAATTATATTTTTAGTTGTAAATGGTAATTAGTAGTAATCAAATCAAAGTATCAAAATAACCCTAACTTACTTTGGAAAAGGCAAGATAGGTCTATGATAATTTATAATTATATTTTTAGTTGTAAAAGGTAATTAGTAGTAATCAAATCAAAGTATCAAAATAACTAAATGCATAATTATGCCTTTCCAAACGCATTACCCAAGGAAGTCCCCAACGAAAACTATCGAAAGTTAGTTTCAGCGATTACCGAAACTGAAACCCGAAGGCTAACACAGCTTAACGCACGACCACCCTGTTATTAAAAGATTATTGTGGCGCGAAATTTATAATTTCAATGTAACTACCCACTATGTTTTGTGAACCCAATCCCGGAATAGTATTATGTAGATTCAATAACTGCGCGCTCAAAGACGTCTATTGTTTTCAACTGATACTCTAAATCAGTGTTCACCGTAATAATATTGAATATGGGTAATATTTTGGGATTGTTGTATGTGTGTTTTGAAATGAATCCTGGTCCTAATAATATAAATGTGAAAGTTTTTACGTTTTCGGATGTTTGAAAAGTACATACCTAAATGGTTTAACAAAAACCATTTTTACACGCTTTATATATTATTAGCTTCACTTGTATGTTTGTTTGTTTGTATGTTTGAATGTAACCGACTCCTTAGAGCTCGATTTTGACTCACTTTAAACGGTCAGATTTCAATGAAACTTTGTAAACTTATCGAGGACCGATGACAATTCAATCATTTAAAAAAAAACTGAGAGAAAAGAAAAAAAAATGGAAAAAAATCGTTTAAAAAACTAAAAAACACGCTTTAAAAACCAAACTAAAAAAGGAGAAAATAATTTAATTCAATTAAAAAGCGTGGGGTGCTTTTTGAGGTATTTTTATAATCAATTAATGTCAAGCAAGTGGCACACAAGTGAAGCTAATATAAAGCGTGTAAAAATCACGTTTTTGTAGTTAACAAAACTAAAAAATAGAAAATAAATAATAGTTTAAAAAAACTAAAAAACACGTTTTAAAAACCAAACTAAAAAAGGAGAAAATAATTTAATTCAATTAAAAAGCGTGGGGTGCTTGACATTAATTGATTATAAAATACCTCAAAAACATTAAAAAAATAATCAAAATAAAAAATCTGCTCAAAGGAGCATTTTTTTTTTCGGGAATAAAAAGAAGTCACACGGTGCTAGGTCAGGGCTGTAAGGAGGGTGACCCAGGAGTTTGACCGGCGTGCTGTCCAGGAAGTCCCTCGTTTTGAGCGCGGTGTCCGAAGGCGCCTTGTCGTGGTGGAGCAGTAGCCCGCGGAGCCCTGTGTTTGGTCGCTTGTTGCTCACAACAGAGTAAACTTCTGCCAAGCATTTGCTAGTATACCATTCAGCGTTGATGCTTCTTTGGTTCCGTAAAGGACTTGACACCAAGTAAGCCAGTCAAATTGAAAAAGCTCGCGATCCAAATTTTCCCGTCGCTTCTAGATCGCTTTACTTTGGTAGCCGTTGATTAATTTTAAAGCACCCAAACCATCGACTGGCGCTTCGTTTCTATTGATAAATCCAAGACTATCACCTAATGAAGTCGTAAACCCGCCGAGACTATCCTTTATCATATCACGGCACCGTTCCACCCGGGCCAGCTTCTGAGCATCGGTGAGGTTGTGCGGCACCCAGCGTGAAAGTATCCTCCTCACGCGAAGATGCACGTGTAAAATTTCGGAACGGTTTTGGATCAAATTTGGTACACAGATAGTTTGTAACCTGCATGAACACCTAAAATACTTTTTATCCCGGTAAATATCATGGCTAAACGACTGTTATCAATTATATAGGTAAGGGATAGACCATGACCCGGGATAGGACCTAGATTAGTTTTTATTCGGTAGTAGGTACTCCGCGGGCCGAAGCTAGTAGCACATAATAAAATTGTAAACGCGCTACATTAACTAAAAATCAAAGTAATTTTCTTCAACACAGAGGAAAAATTTCCTCATAAAAGAAAAACGCGACAGATTTCCATTAAACGCGCCGAGCTATTAAACGGCTATAAAAAAGCGCATCGAAGCAGCAAAAACTATTTAATATCGCAACAAAGCAACGCTACAAAGCGTCGGGCGCCGTCGGCCGTTCCTTGCACCAGGATTAATTATTATTTTAACATTTCAATAGGTTTTTTGCCGCGTCCGCGAGCAAGTCAAAAGCATTGCTTTCTCGCTTCAAAAGTTGCTAAATAATTAAGACGCCTTCTTAACGACAGCGTTTCGACGTCCAAGAGAGACTAAGTAGGTGATTTTTCAGAGGAACCACGACTTGGAAAAGATTTTTCCATTAAATACGTTTTTTTGTAGCTGGTCGGTAGACGTTGAGGAAGATTATGTCTGTAGTTACGTTTTATGATAAGTATAGAAAGCTGAAGCTGGTAAAATACCTTTTGTTGTTCGGTTCATTCTATATATTTTAACCATCCATGCCATCAGGTGGGAGAACAACGATTAAAAAATATAGGGATAAATTAACTTAGAAAAAAAAAGATAAAAATATCAAATGTGGACCATTTTTTATGTCCCTATTTAATTGAAATGTAAAGTAATGGTCTGCAACACAGGTTGGAATTAACCTAGATCAGGCGGTTAGGTGCCTGCCCGATCTGGAATTAAGATTCCAGACCATCATTACTTGCACTTGTAATAAAACAATTTTAATTAATTTTAGGCACTATAATTGCATGTGAAATTTACTACTGATGACTAAATATACACTTTTTGTAAACGTTTTTTTTTTTATCTTATTAAATAAATTACTATTGTACTTTTAGGTCTGATATATTCTCTCTATTGTCGTAGGTAAAACTCTGCCTGTCCATTGCGTGGTGGAGGCAGTAGCCTCTCTTGAAGAGGGCGCTTGGAGACGACGAGCCGTGGTGGAGACAGACAGCTACGTCATCATCCCTGCGGCTACTGCCTTCCACGAGCTTGTGCCGGCCGCCATGATGCGGCTGGGATACCCTCACGAGTTGGCTGCTTCTGCTAAAGGTATGTTTCTTTTTTGGTGAACTATAGGAGAAAAACGGTACTCAGCTGCATCCGGTTAGACTGGAAGCTGACCCCAACATAGTTGGAAAATTGCTACACGGATGATGATGAAATGAGAGAAACTTGAAAACGTACAGTCAAACAAGCTATTTGAAAATATAATTTATTCCGGACGGTTTATTGGTACATTGTGTAAAGTACATTCATATTTAACTTAGATACCTAATGCTCAGAAATATCTACGTTTTGACATGTCGACGTCGCCATTGCACCGCGGCAAACCCAGAACCCTAATTGCGTAACTCACGATTAATCATAATTTGTTTCGTTTTGAAACAGATGGCTAAACCATTGCTTCATATGTTCGAGAAATGTGTCTGCTCAACAACGTAAATAACGCAATGAATATTGTTGAACTGTCAAAATGAAACCGATTATGATTAATCGCGTGTTACGCAATTAGGGTGCAGATCATTGTAAAAATGATCTAGATTTGCCGCGGTGGTTCACAATTTATCGACAGTTTATAATCTCGCGAAATAGTTTATAACCTAACGCTGTTCACAATCATACAGTGACATATATGTACTTATAGGTATGTGTGTCTTTGAATAAATTTGGGAGTGTTGGGATAAGAACAGGAGATCGATGTGGTTCTTCCCCAAACACGCCACGGCCCAAAAAACAATATCTAGGTATAACTTTCATTTTCTTTGTCACCAGGTTCCGTAGTAATAAACAATTGGAAGCCATTACCATTCGAGAGGATCTCAGATGGTCCTCTGGCCACCGTAGGCGAGGTTCTTGGGGAGCTGACGACTGTCGCAACCCTCAGGATGCAGCTGTTGAGACCCAGACCGACCCCACTGCAGGATATTAAGGACAAACTTCTGCGGCTATTGCTACTGCAGAGTAGACCTTTGCTCATGTCTACTGGATGCCCATTGGATGAGGTAAGTCTTTTTTATAAAAAAAACAGGTTATCTGTTATTAAGATAGATGTATGTTACTGTCAGTCTAACCAGAAACTCTTTATTCAACTAAATACAGAACAAAGTAAAGCTGTGATTCGAAAATCTGGTAGGTTATAAAAAAATCTTGAACCCATAAAATAAGGATATTTCTCCTCAAATATGTTTTTGAAAGGACACGTGTTTAGCAATAATAGTAAGAAGTAGTCGTGCACCAACCCTAATAATAACCCATTTATTTCAGACGACACAGGCCCATAGAGAAATACCATAACCTAAACATACATATTTTATTATAAACTCTTCCAAAATATTGAAGCATAAAAAATAAAAACAGAAACGGTTGTACACGAACACGCAAAGAGGAAAGCTTAAAAACTTCTCCCTGAAGAAGTTTGCAAAACGTATCAATCACCAACAAAATCAAATAAGAAACTGCCGTTTTTTGCAAACACAACCCCAAAAAAGAATTAAGCCACAAACACAGTCGTCATAATCTCCCGACCACGTACATTCAGAAAAGCTTCCGAAAACATCTGTCAAATCAAATTACATCAACCGATTGGGGCGTTCAAATCATCCTGATGGGTGACAATGAGGACACGGTACACCGAGCTAAACCAACATTCACAACAGAACGCCATGTCCTCGGTTTACCCCGGGAACAATACCCCGAACTAAACCTTTACCCTTACCCCTTACCCCCGTTACCCCTTATTAACGTGGAAACTCATTGTTTTCCATATTTTAAGCTCACTTTGTAAGGCACGCTTTCAATCGAAAACATTTATCCTAGTAGGTATTGTTTGTTTTAACGATTTAATTAAAGATTGAGTGCTTATTTGCTTAAGATTCGTGAATTTTGTTGTTGTATCGGTTTTGGTAGCTTTTATTCGAGCTTTTGGCGGTTTTGTTAGTAATTTTTGACATTATCAGAGGAAAATCTTCAAATAATTGTAGTTAAACTAGTGAAGTAGTGACTTATTCTTTGGGATATGTAACCGAAGTTTACAGGTGACAGTCTTTATCAACTTCATGAGGAGCTTTGGTTATGTAATAACACCCACACGGATAAGCTACGGTTGCCGCGGTTGTGCCGTTGATGGGTGACCATCTTAACCCTTTTGCACTCCACCGCACGTTATTTTATTTGAATGTCTTATTGTGTCATAGCCTAAAGTTTCATCACTATACATACTTATGTCATCCTGTCTTTTTTTGTATATTGGCACCTTATTGTTTTAATGTAATTAGTTTTATCTCATCGTCCTTTGTATGTTGGGTTGTGTCTTTTGTATGCATCAAATAAACGATTTATCTATCTATATAACATACCAAGATACGTCCGTGCCTCGGAAAGCACGTTAAGTCGTTGCCCGTCATTCGTAGATCTTTGACAGTCGTTACGGGTCGTCAGAAGCCCGAAATCTGACAACTGGTCTTACCAGGGGGTATCGTATTACCCAGTAACTGGGTTATGGAGGTCAGATAGGCAGTCGCTCCATGTAAACTAAGTACTGTTATTCAGCTGCCTCCGGTTAGACTGGAAGCTGACCCCAACATAGTTGGGAAAAGGCTAGGCAGATGAGATTAATTATGTAGATACATACATAGTCTTGAACTTTGTTTAAATCTTATCTTTGTTTTAGGCTCAGTTTGTAACCAAAATATCCAAACAATTATCGAATAGAACGTGTCCAAAGCAAAAACATTAAAAAAAACTTTTACATCACAAATAATGATACGAACGCCTATCTTCCAAGTCCGCCGGCCAAATAGCTTTCATCTGCCAAAACACATAAAAATACTGGCACTTGAATCACTCGATATCGACGAAAATTAACGAGAACTTTGGAATTTTGGATGAAAGATGAGGAGACAGATTATCAAAACTCTTCGCTAAGTAGGCGCGCGTTCTTAAATTTGGTCTTTATAATTGCGAGGTGACTGCTAAGACCCTACTAATAGGGATCATCGCTCGGGGGAAGAATTAAGGAAGCATTTGTTTTCGTGTTCGCGGCTCGAGTTTTGACAATGAGTGGGCTCTTAGACATTTTGATGTCATGTTTTGACGGTAGGTTAATGTTGTACTTAGAAAGCTGCATGGATAAAGGTTAATACTTTATTTGTTGCTGAATGTTTCTTAATTCAATTATGTTTTGCATTTTTCTTTTAAGTTCAAGTGTTTTTCTCAGGGTTTTACACAATTTATACTAGTGTATATAGCAGTCATTCCTAAAGAGGTCCAAGATAAGGAATATGGTAAAAATATTGCAGTGAATGTTGCACCGAAACCAGTAAAATTTTGTAAGTGGTCTACGAGAAAATAAAGTTTAGGGACCTCTGGTTATATACATAGATTTGTGTTCGCTTTTTTAACTTTCTTTTCTTTACATAAATATTTCCACCAATAATAAGACTCACCGTACATCACGAATTTACGGGTTATTTGTATTAAGCGACTTCCTGGCCGATATCGAGTTATGTATATACATACATATTCGGAATCGCCAGATTTTTCTGCCCCATTTGAGTCGGATTTCGTGGCGATCTGAGTATTTTTTTGCTGCTTCAAATTTATGTCTAGTTTGAATCTGATTTGTTTGATGAGTCACAAATTTTAGAAAAGATGGACTTTATACAGACAAAATATTTTGTGTTTTTGTCTTAAGCTTTGAAGAAGAAACACTATTTAAAAACCACGTCAATGAGAAAATTCCGACGAGACTATAAAGAAAACATCAACCCGACATTTTCAGCAACTCAGTAAGTTCTAAAGAGATTTAAAGCTCCTTACTCGCGATAGAGAACAATTTGTCGACGCGATGAGCACCTGTCTCATACGCAAGATCTCCATACATAATAAATTTAATTGAATCTCCGTCTCATCCGCGCCTCGCAAGGCCTTATTATATTTTCTAAATATCCACCTTGTAGCGAGCGGGTTAGGGCGGCGGGGGGTTGCCCTCGTCTTGCCAACTTGAGCCACACCGAAAGAGGGTTAAAAGGAGTTTTAGATGTACGAACGCTTTTGATCTTATTAATACCATAAAATAATGCTTTATAATCTTATTAAACGCGAGGTTAGCGCTCCATGGGCGCCCTCCAACCATAACCGGCTCACGGATATTTCAATTTGAAGTTTACAGTGACATCGTGTAGTGGCACGGTTAAGTCATAATTTTCCATGTTTCATAATGGTTTGAAGATGACAAATGAAGATCTAATGGCCTAATAGACAGCTAGAAACAAATTGAAGTTGAAAAGTCGAGTCGAAGTTGGCGCAAATGAAGCAAAGGAGCTCCCGACCAGGCAAGATAATCAAACAGCTCGAAGTTGGAGTTGTTAGCTAAACGCCAGATGAACTCGGCTCTATGATATTATGGTAATTTATCTCACGCCAATTTGCGCCACTTCGATTTTAACTCGGAGCAAACTTTTGGACGCTCGAGGAATATTTTATCGAAGGGGTTCCCCGACTGCCACCTCGATGCAGGATCAATTTTAAACCATAAATCTTCTTTAAGACTACTTTCTTACTTAATTTCAAAATCTCTTTGAAATTTCAAGGTTCTTTGTAACGGGTTACAATTTAATCACTCCTTCAAGCGTGCGTAAGTAGCGTATGTACACACAACGAAAATAATATAAGATAACACTAAGCCTATTGTGTTCTAAGTTGTCCTTTTAACTACGAGTATATCAAGAAATGTTCGCAATCACACACCGAATTACGTACTTAGGCGGATTACACGTGACGCGAGTTATCACGCGCAGGCGCCAGCTCTCGTAAATCTTCCATGAAGCTGAAACAGACAATATCTGAAAGCAAATATGGCCTCACTATTTAAAAATATAAAACAAAGAAGCGGATTAACGTATCACTCGAGCGCGGCGCTAATTCCTCTGACATGATTTATAGGCACAATCTCGATGTGTAATACTTACAGTTAATTTAACGTCTGATTTAGCAACATCGCGAGCAGGCCTGCGCCTGACAACTCGCTTGACGACGTAATCACTGGCATTGTTCTATGTAATCTAGCGATACGAGCAGATCTCACTTGCATAACTGTCAAGCTGGGTAAACTGCGCGACGGAGCTATAATCTGACAAGTTCTTTATGATTGACTACTTGCTGTACGATTAATACCTCTCTAAACATGCACTCCTGTTATCACGCTGAACAAATAATTGTGAAATTTAAACATCGCATTGGAATCATTCCGAGTCACACGCTTGATTTGATACTCAAACAGCGGCGTCGGATCGGCTTGTGGCATTTCGGGTGCTTTGTTTAGCGCAGTCGGTGCGGTAACGATGCAGGGAGCACTTAGTCCGCGGCTGTGCCAGCGCTAGTTGAGGGCGTAGTGGGTGGATGCTAATTGTTGAGACGCCCTTCCCGCTCATTGTTTTAGAGCAGACCATGATTGAAGTTTCGTCGGCGCGCGGGAGTGATGCGCACTAACCACCGAGTAAACACCTCACGCCGAGCGCGTCAGAAGCCGACCGCTCGCGCATGACACATGCATTAACAGCCGACCTAATATTTTCATAATCTAATGGCGATGTTCTGTGAAACAATGCTTCGTGTTTATTCAAACAATTATCTCTGTATCTGTTGCTGGTTAGACTGACCTCTTTAAAATCGTCTAAAATTGTTTGCGGTATCTTGTTGTTTTATTTACTGTTCGAGTTATGTTTGGTGACCTTCCTTTTAAAGTGTTTCTTCTTGTTACAGGTAACATTAGCTCAGATCTGTCGCGGTCAGGACCGTACGCCGGGGCCGCACAACTTTCACGAGCCGTCTGAAGAAATGCGTCGTAAATTTGAATCTTGGTGGAGTGCTCAAGTGACACCCCGACCGCCACCATTCAGCCCTCGTCGATTTCCATCGCCTGGCCCTAAAACTCGTTCCCCCACCTTGAACACAATACCAGACCACTTACATCCAGCGTTACAGACTGTCCAAAGTCAATATCCTACTCAAAAGACTAGAATGCGGACAAGTTTTGATCCTGAATTGGAACTGCCAAAATTACAGCGTTGGTTTTCCGAGAATCAACATCCAAGCAGACAGCAAATACAACAGTATGTCCGAGAGTTAAATAACTTGGAATCGAGGCGAGGACGAAAGCCTCTCGACGTAAACAACGTTGTTTACTGGTTCAAGAACGCGCGTGCTGCACAGAAACGCGCTGAGCTTCGGAATATTGGAGGATTGAGCTGTCACCTTGGGGTGAATGGGTTCAATAGCAGGAGTCACAGTCCTACAAATGGCTCAATGATGGCTGGCAGTGACACTTATGGCTCTCAAGATCACAACTCGATGAAGAGTCCTATTTTATCAGGCAGTCCGGGCAGATACCCGATGTCTGTGATGTCTGAAGACAATTTATCCAATGGCGGTTCCGATTTAGAAGATGATGGAGGTGACATACATCCTGATGATAGGCCTGAGAGTCCTGATGCACCTCTCTCTTTGATCACAACTAAGAAGAATAATGATCATGATACAGACGACAGGCCTGAGGAGTCACCAAAACCACCAGATATAATTAAGGTGAGTTTCTATAACTACATTAATTATGTGACAGAGACGTCTAGACAAGTTTGCATAGTCTTGAATTATCCATTACTCATGATTCGATTTTTATAAGGCCACGCTACCCGTAACTACATCTTTTATTTGACGATTAAGATACAATTTTTTTTCTCTTTTCTCAGGTACATGACATCAAGCAAGAGCCGAGAGATTTGAGTAAGCCTGACCACACAATCTCACCACAACGTTCTCCGGCTAAGAACAGCGACAGTTCCCACAACAACAACAGTAATAACAACAACAATGAGGACGAGAACGGTGTTGGGGACGACCATGATGGTTCTGATGAGGATGTAATCCAGGAACGACACTACGGACCATCTTCCCCGCATCTAGATCGTCTACCCTTCCCCATGGTGCCCAACCATCCCATGTTCGGCCACGGCATCATGTACATGAGCCAATACATGAGCGGCTTCCCAGGTGTCGGTGCAGTCCCCGGAGAAGGCGCCAGCGGCCTCAACCTGGCCCTCGCAGGAGCTTCGGACGAGCGACGCAAACGCAATCGAACCTTCATCGATCCCGTGTCGGAGGTACCCGTACTAGAGCAATGGTTCTCAATGAACACCCATCCTTCACACAACCTGATACTTAAGTACACTGAGGAGTTGAACAGGATGCCTTACAGGCAGAAGTTTCCTCGGCTGGAGTCGAAGAACGTGCAGTTTTGGTTCAAGAACCGAAGAGCGAAATGCAAGAGACTGAAGATGTCGTTGTACGAGCCATCGTCTCCCGGACACTACTCCCATCCCGGACACCCCCACGCTATGGCCGAGAGGAAGCTGGTGTGAGCTAACTGCGCTCAATGTTAGTAAATGTGAGAGATTTTTGTGTTTGTGACGTCGCAGCATATACACGAAAGACTGATATCGGATCGTTTAATGGTGTGCAGTGCCATGTTAGTATTAATATGACGATAATGACGTCATCCTAACTTTAAACAGTTCGTATTATTCAGAGGACTTTATTAGAAACTGTTTAGATTATTAACGATCATAGTTTTGCTTAAGGTAGACTAGACATATTGGAATGCGATATCATTATAAGTTTAAACTAGTAATATAAAGTTATCTGATAGAGCGATCACATCGTATTGTTTATTGTGTACATAGTCGTAGGTACAAAATTATTATCAAAGGACATGTCACAGTTGTTTGTGAAGGAATCTCAATATTTCTAGTAGTGTGTATGTACATAAGAAACTCAAAACTCGGTTTTTATTTATTAAATTTTACAGTAGTTGTATAAATCTGTTGTTAGAATGTAATTAATGGATACTCTCATTAAAAGTTCCACTTAAATTATAATAGCGAGGTTGAAGTATAGAATGGTATTCAATGTTATTCTAATTATGTACATTATTTGTATAATTAGTATTGAGTCATAGTAATAATGATATTATATTGCACATAGTATACTGGAATCGATATTTCTGATATTATCGGTCGGTGTTCGGCGGCCGAATGGTTACGCACATTCCGTATTATGTACTCTTTTGTTATAGATGTTAATGCTTCCTCAATCCAAAGATCGGTTAGTGTAGTAGAGTGATCACGTAATTACTGATAATAATCAATTAGTCTCCCGTTGTACTGGACAGAGCGTTTGGGTTGCAGTTAGAATAGAAATGGTGGCAATATTAAATCGAGTCGGGCTGATTATTTTATTCGGAATAATAATATAAGCGGTAAGCGTTGATGATGTCGGCTCGTTTTGTAAAGGTTTATTATGTACGGGGTATTTCATAGTTCATAATGCCGCTTTGCCCAGTAAATCGATTTTCACCAAACAGTTTATGTTACAGTATTCACGCATTTATCGATTGAGGCTGTTTCGTCACACTCTTGTTTTATAGTTTTAGACGCATCATAGTTGTAATACGACAGTTTGTTTTGTTGTTCCCATGTTATGCTTGTTTTCGTGAAGCTGTGATGAAAATTCCAAATATTGTAAATATTTTATTAATGTTAAACATAAGTTTTATTGTAAAACTACGTCACTAGGCTCACACGAACAATTAAAGCATTACCGCTTAGGTAACGAAAATATTGGCTAAATGTTTATTCGATTCAATTATATAAACGAAAATTTAATTGAATATAATATGAAAAGATGTTGTTCTTTTATTTGCCGTTTTTCCAAGAAACAAATATGATACCAGCCTGTCCTAAACACTAACTATAAACTCTATCTACATTCATACATATTCCTGCATTATGCTATTTTGATGGTTACTGAATGCAAAAAAAACAGGCAAGTAAAAAGCGAAATAACTACCAGCTAACAAACGTGGCTCTGAAACAGCTGTTTGCGCGAGTTCATAATGAAGTTCATTGCAATTAATTTATCAAACATCATAAAAGTACCTACAAAACATAAATACAATTAACGATAGCAGACCGTTTTGCTTTATCGAAATACAATGATGGTAATAAAAATACCGTAACACTGTACAATATACAATAATTAAAACTTGCACCACAGAACATTACACTATACTTAGCTTATCTGTGCCTACACTTAAACATAAAGCAACAGATTGCTGCACATATCGAAACAGAGAATTTACAATCGAACGCCGCACAATATTATCACAAAGTCTATCGCTAGTACGCTAGTTGCTCAGCATATTCCGACAGGCGGTTAAAAACTGAACTTTAGCTAAAACTACTGAATTTTACATCTTGTCTTGTTGACGTTCTCCACTGCAAGCAGCGCCACTACCAAGTACCAAGATATACTGGGCACCGTCTAAACCATTGTGGAACTAAACATGTGTCAATAGTTATCTCCGAAGCTTCGACGGAAGCGGTCGTCGGGACCCAAATCACCTGTCAAAGTTGCAAGTCTTGGTGTAATCGCCAGTATCTACAGACATCTTTGTCAACACTTCGATCTTTGTGGTGAATGACCGGCTGTTTCGGGGCTTGGCACAATATTAGGCAGGCTATACTAATGTTGGTGCAAGGCACAACTTTGAAACTTTGAATCTGAGACAAGTAACTTTGTACTTTAGTCGTGGCCGTGGTAAGTATTTGCACTTGAATTAAAGCTCGAACAAGAGAAATAATATTGAAATCCAATACTTAAGCGTAAAACAACAGCCCTAAGCGTAAAATACCTACCTTCTCAAAAAATCTCAAGGATAATACGGAGACCTCGCGATCTGTCTTAGAGAAGGTTTTATTCCCACAGCAGTTTGATATTATTAATCATTGTTTTGTTTTATATTAAGCTTTCAACTATTTCTGTAGTCTGTGAGTTGTGATCCTATGAATTATAAAAAATAACAAGAGCCTGTACTAATTAAATGTCTAAGAAACTACACACACTTGCTGGTATTATATTTTGGTTAGGCGTCCTAAATTATAAAGCAAGTTTTCAAAGAATTTTCAGATTTTATCTCTCTAACTCATCAACAAATGTATATTCTTAGAATATCTTTAGTTGGTCTCAACCAAGACCAACCATTCTAAGAATATTCATTAAAGTAAAATGAATAATAAGTACTCAGTTACTTGAAAATATGAAGCACACTTTTTGCCTTGATATGATCGTCTTGACTGCAAGAGTGCCGCTCAGCTAGAACGTTCGAACATAGGGCGAAACGGATTATACCAATTAGAGAGATTTAAAGTTCGTTCGCGGAATCATTCTTTGATCGTGCACACTCTGATATTCTTATCCATTCTTTAGCGTATTCGCTTTTGAGTAGCATCTTAATTATTTGGAACTCATTAAGAAAATGTTCGAGTTCGTAAGTACGTTCTAATGATAAGAAGGTATTTACCTGAAGAATCTATTTGCTTTGAAAATGTAACTTTTTAATGATGGTGCGAGGTGTAAAATAAAATAAAAAATTAAAAGAAAGAAATAAAGAAAATACATTGATTTTTTGTTTTCAAAGCTATACGCTTCGGTGTGCGTTTGCTATGATAAATATAACAGGCATTGTTTTTATTTCATTATGTTTGTAAGTTCAGCCAAGATGCTATTTAATAATTTAAGATGATAGATCTGACATGAGCTAAGTATTTTTGGAGCTTTATTAAATTGTCCATTCAATAAATTATCCGTATAAAATTTATTTATTTATTTATTTATTCATTCACAAAATCCACAGCTCTTTAACAATTTCATATAAGATAAATAAACTAATCTTACAGCCAATTACGGATTTACAATTTAATAACTACACTTATTTTATGCATCAGAAAACAAACAGGATGTCATGCTAGCACCCTCTAAGCATATCTAAGTGTGCAGTGTGGGTGGGTGTGTAGAAGTGTGTGTGAGGAGTTGTAATGGTGTATGGTCACGGGTTAATTTATTCAAATATATACACTTGCCGGATTTATTCACGCAGATTAATATTTCAGCAACGAAACTCATTTAATAGAGCACATTACGTAGGTACTACTGATACGAAAGCTTATTGAAATTAATCCAAGTCATTCAGCCTTTTTGCCGATGATACCGACGGCATTATTTCGTGGATCAATCAGTAGGGCAAATTAATATTAAATTAATTAGTAGACTCTGATAAAATATCTGCCAAATTATTTTTATAAGGTTTCGTTGTGACGCATATCTACCTACATCGACAATAGTATTATGAATAGTAACGTAAGTTTTAGGTTTCAGGTTTTTGAAACTAAGAATATTATCTAACTATCTATTATTATGTACTAGCTAATGTCATCACATCATAATGATAATGTCGCATCATGCGTTACAATTATCATTTGTGTTTGCTAAAAAAAAATCTCCGGTGCGCACATAATAATTTACCAAAGTTTCATCACAAGTGGTCGCGCCATTTTAGAGTTTTTGCGAGACTAACGCACGGAAATTGATTTTTATACCTACATAATATAAGAAGATAGATTCAGAGTAGGTACATCTAGAATCGAGGCAGTGAGTAGATAGATAGATTATTATATAGAATAATACTATAATATACACCCAAGTAGTTACGCAGCTGTTTTACAATTATATATACCTATATGTATTTCTTGGTGGTCTACAATGATGTTCTTATCGCTGAGAATAACTTTACTTGGAAATCGGTCTCCAATATTTGGGCTAAGTCAACAGTCGGTCCAAGTTTAAGGCTGGATTTGTGACCGACCGACACTCGGTGATTTATCGGTTGTGACCGAGCGTTAAGTGCTTAGCTGACGGCAAACTGAGTATTCCATTTTTTATTTATTTTTATATTTGGCATCTCGCAGGGTAACCTACAGGTTGTCGGCTACTTAACCGAGATTGCCTGTGGGTGCCTCAATAAGTTAGGCCTCCAGCCAGGGCTTAAAAACTTAAAAAGCTAAGCGATTACATGCTAATCACCCTGCGCAGTCTGTACTGCGCAGGGTGATTAGCATGTAGTCGCTTAGCTTTTTAGGTTCGGCCCTAAGCCAAGGTCTGTACCTCGCCTTAGGGCGACGCTGGAGCGGCCAGCAAGGGATAGGGGGTCGGATGAGACAAGCACTCACAAGAGAGGTCACAATAGAAATTTCACGGTCGGTCGCTCGGTCAGCATCGCACTAAATGTCCGCATATACCGACATAGCGCGTCGATCGACCGACGAGATCGACCAACGGCGCTCGTCCGCACGTTGACGACACGTAGCGTTACGCGCGCAGCGATTCACCAGCGCTGCACTAGAGTTGTCTATAAGTTTTCATTGACATAGCTACGTTCGCCCTGGTTCGACCGACCGTTTTTATAATGACTAAAGTTGCCCCGCTGACCTCCAAACCAACGCCTTTTATTTCCAAAACAGTCAAGAAAAAAATAAATAACTTTGTCGTCATGTTAATATCAGTGGGGCATTAAGTTTTAATCTAAACAAACTGCCTGCCTACGGAGCCGGGCATTTATGTTAGTTAACCATGGATTATGACAGCGTGTAATAACGCTATTTATTATATTGTGCCTAGTTAGTGCTCGGTTGGTTTGTTGAACACTCGGTAAGAAAGAGGAAAATATACTAGCTTAACTGGTGTTACTTTGATAAAAGTTAGGTTTAGTAGGTATTAGGGGATGTTGGTAATCATCTTGCTTAGAAGTCTGATTGGAAACCGGATTAGTTATTAAATAAAATATTTATTGCAAGCAAGCATGGAAACACAAATAGCACCAAACAAAATATATTTTATAATACAATTGAGAATTTTCAATAAAAGTAATCAGGGACATCGGCTGTTGTTGAGCTTTTTTAAGAAACCGCTGGATTTTTCCAATAAAATTGTACTTACTTATTTGATAAATTAACGGTTTGTTTTCTATTGGTGACGGTACATTGTATACTTAAAGATTAGTTTCTATTAGCGGACTTCATGTACTAAATTAGTTTATTTAATCCACCTAGATAAAATCAGTAGCCCAATCAATATCTTTAAGCAAATGTAAGTCTTGCAAATAGATCACAAAACCTAATTACAAGTTTTATTTTTCTCCGGCCACTTAAACAGAGTTATTAAGCCGAGTGCATACCGTCTGACATGCCCCCGGCACGGTACAAGACAAGACAGTAAAACTCTAAGCTCGCCTCATAGCGGAAAGATTTACTAGAGCAACTTAATACGGCGTAATATCGCTGTCTGTCCTCTGCCTTACAGCCGAGATTAATAACAAATAGGAGCTTGTTATTGTTTATGTTGTTGTTATTATGTTGTACGTAAACTAAGGGGTGATCTTGACGGAGAGAGGGCAGATAGGGTCAGTTCTTTTAGGAAACAATCGATAAACTTATAACTTGGCTTAACCATTTTCTTCGTCGTCGTGTCTATGATTCCAATTGTTTAATTCTGCCACTTCGATAGCGTTATCGTTGGCCTTGCAAATGTCTTCCATATTTCCATATAAAATATGTTATTGCAAAGAGAGCACGAAATATACAGGGTGTCCAATAAATAGTACGACATAGTGTTGGGGATGATAGCTTGGGTCAATACCTACCAAAAAAAACATAATATATGTTCCGCAAAATGTTACGGATTTATAGTCATGCAAAATTTATTTTCCTCCAAAAATCCTTTTCTAGTATTTTTTTACATCAAACTATTCGTGAATAGTTACTCTACTCATAGATAAGTCTTTTTTGTATCAAAAACAGGAATGTTTTCGAGAAATACTAATATTTGTTATCATTGAACAATTTTCTTATCGCTTAACACTATAACTGTAAATCCGTAACATTTTGCGGAACATATCTTATGTTTTTTTGGTAGGTATTGACCTAAGCAATTAACCCCTACACTATGTCGTACTATTTACTGGACACCCTGTATACTGGAGTTAGTTCTACAACACAGAGCAGAGGTGGCTCAGTGGTAACGACTTAGGAGTTGTAGGTCACGGGATCGAACCCAAGCAAGCGGTTATAATTTTTGGTTTACTATTTACTACACTCCTGCTCTGAAAACGGTGAAGGAAAACATCGTGAGGAAACCGAGGACATGTCGGTTTGATGTTTGCCTTTGCCGTTTTCAGAAACAATTTAATTTTTAACTAACAAAAAATTCGAAGACGTGACATCTACCAACCCGCACTGGGCCCGCGTGGTGGATTACGGCCCACTGCCTCTTAGTGAGAGGAGGCCTGAGTCCCAGCAGTGGGAACATAGTAGGCTGATTATGCTTATGCTAGTTTTAAAACTAGGAATTGGTTACGAATAATAAAACTTTTCTTAGTTCCAATCTGGCACACACAGTGGTACCAAATAGATGCCCAGTTCAGCATATACCAGATTACTCTACTGGATATTTGGATGTAGACTTTTTTTTAAATAAAATGCACTGCTTATTACTTACTTAAACGACATCATGTGTATTCCAGAATACATGTGAAGCAAAAACTTTGTATGAAATTTGGCACAGATAAGTTTATATGGAGGAGCAGCGTAGAAAACTAATATTTTTTACTAGCTTTTGCCGATTAATACCGTATTTGTGTAAATTTCTTTCCAATTACCGCTTTATAATTGCCCATTTTTTAAAGTATTAAAATGGATATAGTATGTTATCCTTAAGAGATCGACATATGCCATCCAGGACTTTTCTGTAGACCTATATAAGATACATAATTCCACCATACATCATTTTATTATATCTCAAAGGGTTTAGGCAGCATTTTCGTTGAAAGCTCCCAGATGGCTTATTTTTTCCAACACATCCAACAGATATCATTATATTTTAGCCAATGTATACAAAAACTTGACAAATTATTTACTGAAACCTTGCTCTTGAATCATTCTATCTATTAGAAAACCCCGCATAAAAATCCGTTGCGAAGTTTTAAAGATCTAAGCATACATAGGGACAGACAGACAGCGGGAAGCGAATTTTATGCTATGTAGTGATTAGGAAGTAGGATCTAAATGAATTATGGTTGAATTCCGACCACTGGGCGATCACTCGTAAACACAAATAGGTAAGCGCTCTTCCTCCTATTTCCTACTATGCTGTTCCCGACAGGGTCCATTGTTCTTTATTTAATGTTAAACCAACTGTTTTACTAACATTATAGAATATAATGCAGAATCGATGTATTTCTTTTATAAATATCCAAGTTAAGTCTTAAAATAAATAATTAGACAGTATGTACAAGTATATAAAGTAAAGCTCACTGGGCATCAAAGAGTTCGTCCGCATCGCTGTCTTCAAATCATGCAGAATTGAATTGAGATCTTCTCCTACTAATCTTGATGCGAATTGAAGTATTACTACTTAGATACCTGACTATCCCATCCAGCAAAAGTTTTCCCAAGAATATTCTAAGCAAAAGATAGACATAATAATAACAAAGTAAGGTTAAACAAGTGGACCGCGGGCCCCTCGGCCTATCTGCGGGCTTTAGTTATGATATAACAAGGAGGCCGGCTAAGCCGAGGCTTACCGTAGATTTTATTAATTGACATGACATTTTTCGTACAACATGTTGTCCAAAATTGAGAGGAGAGATGGATAAAAGGAACTGGGCAAAGCTGTTTGGATGTACGCTACGACTACGCGTACCTGACAGTTGACCGTTCAAAAGTACTTGAGATGATCCTACTGTAGTAGTAGTACGTAAAGTTTTTTATAGATTTAGAATAGTCATAGCTAATTTGAAAAAAAATCATGGTCGTCGGACGGCAACCTAACAAATATACCTATAGTTCTTCACGCCGTATTTCAGCTATAGCCGTCGCAACAGAGACTAGCTTTCGGCGCGGAAGTTCCCTCACTTCCCTAATCCGGTGGGACGGCAATCTGAAACGACCGGAGTGACCAGGCGCAGGATAAACGTTCTAACAAATACTAAATAGTAAAAAGAAGCTAATTTGGCAACAAATCTAGATCCAAATGAAACATTAGGGTCTTACTTACATAGTAAACCGTTTAACAAAATGGGCTGTGATTTTATTTACCAGCCAAATATTGTCTCTGCATACCCAGTACGTAATAACAGCGTGAAGATTCTTACTCCCACTAATCTCCTTATTTTGACGAAAACCGTAATCGCACTTTCTTTAATAACTCCCTATTTGCCGGAGCCATAACTCAGGGCTGATCTTACATCGTCTTAAGAAGATGAACCACCCCCGGATATGTTACTCTCATTTTCGCTGCCGCCACTCTATGTTATATCTGCGCGTCCATATTAGAAGATGTTTTTAGATATGTGTAGTGTTTTTATCAGGATGTACTAATACTTTACATGTTGTACTTAATTAATAAATTTGTCGTACTTATTTTGACATTGTAGTTTTATTTGGAATTGAACTAATTGTTAGAATATCATATTAAATGGATTTATCCAACACTCTAGCTCTTGTAAAATGAATAATGAAATAATTGACATTAATACTAACATTTGTACACCAAATGGCAAAGCATAGAGAACTAACAAAAATGTGACATCTCACATACTTGTGTATATGTAACCTATGTTTACAAATAAATCATCTGCATCTGAATCTGAACGACGTCTTGTAAAAAAAAAAAAAAATCCGAGACCCGAGGATAAATTGCGTAACACACTAACACTAGGAATGGATTTCATTTTGACAGTTCGACAACATTCATTGCGTTATTTACGTTGATGAGCAGACCAATTTTTCAAACATATGAAGCAATGAATTAGGAATATCCCTTAAAATTCTGATTGATAGTGTGTTAGGCAATTAGGGTGCTGATCCAGATTAAAAATAATTAATAATTCTGCCATTTAGCATCAAGACGTCAATAAAATTTAATCTGTAGATTTTCCCCAAGAAGTCCACAAAGTGCTCGATTGTTCATCCCCTATGAGCATTTTCCACGAATTGAAGAATGCAAACCAATGGTCTTCATTATCTCTTGATAATAACAGGAGGATGCCTTTGCCCAGCAGTTGTATGACACACACACACACACTGAGTAATGCATAACTATCATATGTTAAGAACTTACTAAATCAAAACTTTAATATTGCCACTTTATTCCTAACTACCTGCTGCCCGCGACTTCGTTCGCGCAATTTGTTGTTTTATAACAAAAAATAATACATTTTTTTTTAAAGTATATCGTTTTTCTTAGCGTTCTTTATGTTTTTTTTTACTCTGTATTTTAGTGCCGTAGCATGAAATTAAATAGCTTATATGCTTCCTCAAAAATTGGGGTCTCAAAAGCAAACAGAACTTTTCAAAATCGACTGGTAGTCCCAGTGATTACCCCCTACATACAAAAGAAAATCCACTTATAATATTAGTATAGATTATCAGATTTTTGTTTAAATCAAACCGTTAACACTACACAGAAGTATCTTAAAACAATAACCATTTTGGTCTTCAGTCGCGTAGTCGGTACGTGTCCCGTTTTTTGTAAAGGACTAGCGCGTCGCGGTCGGTGTAATCTGGAATCTCCCGCCGCCAATTTATTTTCATTAGCGATCATCCTCGGTTAATTTTATTCCCTACTTACCCCGCCAAGGATCGGAGACAAACGCTCTGTGGTAAGGAGACGGATTTTGTTTGATTTTAGAAGATTGATTGAATGTTAAGGGCACATAGACGGAATACAGTTTTTTTAAAGAGTACTGTGTCGTTGGTACTTTTATTCTTACGTTAAGATTTTCATAGAAAGTCTGTAATAAAATTATTATAACAGGGTTTCATTTTGTACGTCGCTTTTACGGTAAATTGCTTTATCCTTTGATGTATTTATTTACACTAAAACAGTGCAAAAAGACTAAATTCTAAATTATTGGCGTAAAGAATCAGTTTAATGTCGGCAAACAAAAAAAACTGAACAAGTACGTGTCGGACCACGCATAATTTAGGGTCCAATTTTAAAGTGGGAAAGAAATTATCGTTAAAAAAACTTAACATTGCAGTTGAAAAACATGTTCTCCCATAGATCGGTATACGGCACGGACACTTCTCCAACTGCAAATGTAAGTTTGTAATTTAATATTTTTATATGATAAAACTATTTTTTTTTTACAGTTTTTATTTTATTTGTGCTGTGAGAGTTTGCTTCTTGTCAAATTTCATGATTGTAGGTCAACGGGAAGTACCGTATAAGTTTTGAATCGAGTATCGAAATATTTTCACATTAATGGTCGTTTCTTTAAAATTGCGTTGACTTAGAAGCTTAATTTTTAAAGCTCCAAATTTAATCAAATAACTAAGTCTACTGTAGACTCACATAATTGATTTTATTTTTAATTTGAGACCTCTACGCATACCTGAGTAAAAGGGTCTTGATTACAGACGTTCGAAAAACGAAGTGATCCTTTAAGGGTACCGGTTTTTCCTTTTAGGGTGCGGAACCCTGTTTTTTTTACGAAAAACCTTATATTACCATAAAAATTGTGCAAATCATCTTAATAAATAACTAATTTTCAATCAACATGTTATTTTTGACATCCCTGTGTCAATGCCAGTACTATATTACAAAGTCAGTCTCCACACTATCCTCAAATCCGCTCCCGTCAGTATCCAGAGCCACAGTATCTGTGAGTTGCTTAATTCATTTCCACAGGATAATATTATTTTTTTACTCCCCCGCTTTTTGTGATGAGCCACAGCTTATTTTTTATTCATTGGGGTGGATACTCATCTCAATTCATCCGCTGTTCGGTTAGATTGAGGTGTAATCAGGTTGACAGTCGCTTTGTTAAATGCGTTTAAAAATTTAAATGAAATTGAATCAAAATATGTATTTGTTTTGATGAGCACGAGATATGAAAGTTTTCTTTTTCAATTATTATATAGTCTTTATTCTCAAAAACTCCACTTACATAAAAATACAAGATAACAGTAATAAACTTATTCCAGGTATCGGTCACCAATACAATACTGTTAGGCTTATTAAATTGTTGTTGCGTTAGACGTCCATCGGTTTTATACACAAATGGTAGGCTAGTACTATTGTTAGTGAGTGGTTTCAATGATGTGCTTTGATAGTTTTGATTTAACACGACTGAAAAAGCTTACTATTTTACATGGGGTAGTAAATTATTCTTAACTATACTCCATTTGAAATAAGATTACATATTTAAACAAAACTTTTCTACAGTCTGTTCAACCGCTTCTGACTTCTATACCGTAGGCATAAGGATGGCATTTAAAGGAAAATAGTAGTTACAATACCAACTGTTTACTGCAGCTGCCATTTGTTCTGTCACTACCGCAATAGAAGTCAAAATCGGTTGATCGGATTGTAAAAAGGGTTTAGTTAAATGTCTAATCTTATTTCAAATGGAGTATAGTGCTACTTCATAGGTTCTTCTGACTTCGTCACAAGATCGAAAACCATGCCATACCATCTTATAAATTGTCTTGCAGTTTTCTTCACCTGTATTTACTACTTCACTGTATAGTTAATGATGGGTTGTTTTTTTTTGGGTGGGAAATCATCAAATAACTTCTCCCGCTCTGGGTGGAGCAGGAGGGCGTGTCAGACTTTTACTGACTAAAACCCACCCGTGTTCCCTCAGTTGCTTGTATGCCAGGGGCCACGGTATCTCTTTCGAACAACCCGCATCCCTGGCAGGCATCGGCCCTTGCGGACCCCACCAGTTGGTGCTGACATCACTTTGAGGCGCGCGTGGAACACAACGCGCCGTCGACCCGGGCTTGGTCCTTACCGGACAGCGAGCTACCCATTACTCGCCGTTCGCAAGCCAGCGCCTATGGTGGCCGGGAATCAGCCTGGGATTCCCGACTCCCAGGGCGTCTTCCGCGGTGACTATGGCCGTGAGGGCGCATATACTGCCTATGATGGGTGGGTACTGTATTTTCCCAGCTCAATTACAGTTAGTTTATAATTTTTTTCTAACAACGTAGAAGTAAATTTTGTATCTTGCTCATTCATTAATTATCATTGAAACTCCTAAAAACAAGACAGCGTAGCTTTTACAAGGATCGCGGCCTACGCAGCTACGTCGCCTACGCCGTAGACCGTCTACGCGGGGATGTTTTTATCGCGTAGGCCGTTAATAACTCTTTGTCCTCGTGAAATTTCTGGTTTTAACATTAAATATATCCTATAACATTCGGCAATACCATGGCTTACCATTAGTGAAATAATTTTCGGAATCGGATCAATATAGTTCCCTACATAAAACTCACTAATTACCTCTTTATAATGCCCAGTTTATACTAGTTTTTACAATAGATTCGAAATGAACAATCAGTTGACTTTTTATACCTAAATAATATTAATTTATTTACGGACAACTAAGAAATCCATTTGGGGAAGTTTAAACTTTTCTAAAAAAAATAACCAACTTCCAAAATAAATACTACAAAGTGAAAAATAACTTTAAGTTCGGAAGTCAGTGTATTAAGATCTGTATTTTGCCACTGACTTCCAAAATTAAAGCCAAAATAGAAACCGGTTTTTCAACCCCACATCAATTCTTATGCCCACTACTTGCTATGTTAACAACAGTGACAAAGACAAACACACTTTTAAGTATTATGAATGAGAGAATGTCGTAGGCCTAGCAGACTGTAGTTTTGTAGACGATTTTCTATTCTTCATTTTCATTCCTCTTAATAAGTAACTGGTACTTATTGACAGGCCTGCACTGTCCTCCCATACCTATTATCAATGTAACCTAATAACATTGTAAAAGCCAATAATTTCTAAAAGAATAACCGTGGAGTTTCTTGCCGGCTCTTCTCCATAGGAAGCGATAAATTGGAACCGTGCACCTAGCTTCGGACGTTTCATAAAAGTGCGCATGCAGGAACAGTACCCAAGCAAAGTTAATACAATTCATATGGGATCATGCCCCATTTCATTCATCCCTGTCCATAAAAAAAAAATCAAAAACGATCTACAACAGCTAGAAATATCGTGGAACAAACATACCAAAAAAAAAAAAACACACGAATAGAGAATCTCCTCCTATTGAAAGCTATTAAAAAGTCGGTAGTTCAAATGATAAATGATTTCCTTTTGCATTATGGAGACTTATATATGTTTTTCAACTCCCATAACTACAGAATATGCAAATACTCCTATCAAAAGTAACACCATGTCCAATTGTAAAACCACACACACACACACACACGTCAGCTATAAAACACACGGGCAACATTTTATTCTTGCTAAATCTGTGCTCGAATTAATTTGTCGCGCAAAATTAACGCATGAGTAACGTCGCCCGCCCTGACATCTAGCTAAATCGCACGTATGCAGCGCAACACCGGGGAACTATGTGGAGCTGATGATACCGACAAAGTTAGTTATCGTTGTACTAGCTTTTGCCAGCGGCCCATTTTAAACAAAACCTTCAACAAATTCTACACTTAAACCTTCCTCATGAATCACTGTCTATTGGTGAAAACCGCACGAAAATCCGTTCAGTACTTTTGAGTGTATCGCGAACAGACAGATTGAAACGGCTGGGGACTTTGTTTTATAAAGCTTATTATTTTCCGAGTGACTAATAACTTAAAAGTCGACTAAATGTTTGCAACAAATAAAATAACTTGCCAGCGATTAAATATTTTCGCGACTATTATATTATGCAGGTAGGTTCAAAATTAAAGGTGTTATAAAAACTAAAAACTAGCAGTTGCGTTTAGGTAGCAAATAAACTATACCAGTCAAATAAAATATTAGGCGAGGAGCTACAAATAATGACTTGGCGACTAATAATGTTAGTAGGGTGGCAAAGATAATATATTACCAGTCTAGTTAGAGTAGGTTATTTTTTTTTTTTAATGGTTAGGTTAGGTTAGGTTAAAACTGTGACTTCCTACGCACGAGCCGAGCGAGCGAAGCGAGCGGTGCCGCGGTAGCGGCCGGCGAGTGCCAGAAACGACTAGATTATATAGAAAATCTAAACCTGCCTTAATAATACAATAATAATATATTATTTATGAATGCCCATTTTCTATTTTATTTTCGCCATTAAGTTTCCGCTTAGATATTAATTCTGTTTCCAAAAGAAAAACTTGATGCTAGTTTAAATTAAAACGGAGCTTATTACTGATATATTAATATGCTACCTATTACTTATTACGATACTCCTTATTAGCTGCCAACCCATTATATATGGTGCCCACTCTATTTTTTTTTTAAACCTATATTCATTTTACTTAGTTGCCGCATTAAATACATGCCGTTTTATAATATGTAGTGATTATTTTGTACGTGAGGTCAAAGAGCGGGAAATTATGTTCATAAATATGCATATGTTATAGACCATCTTCTATATATTTTTTTGGAAATAACATCACTTTTATGCGTACTTTTCTGTTCCTTTCTCCTTGTGTGTTAATATGTAAGAAGATACATAAATGGTTAAATAAATAAATAAGGACGCGAAGAAGAAGAAGCATGGATTCAGTTTTTATTATTTAAATTTTTAATAGCGTACTCTATCCCACTGCTGAGCAAAGGCCTCCCCAAAACCCTTCCAGGTACCCTTTTCTAGAAACAGCAAAATATAATAGCAACTATCCTGACTACACTCAATCGAGCCCAAGCAATATCAGAAACTTACATTGCGCCATCGACACTAAAACAGACTTAAGTGAAGACAATTAAATGAATTTTAAAATCTTAAAATGCTGTGCCTTCAGTTAAACTAAACGGTTTGTTTTTGGGTATCAACAGCTCTCGAAACATACAGTTCATTTCACCCGCGCCGCGTTTACCACGTCCTCAGGTGAAAAGATCCCACGCTATGTCTGCGTCTGGTTTAACTGTTTACTGTTCTGCCGAGCCTGCGACGGCACGAGTGTGGTATTACTGCCAACAATAGATGAGACTAATGTCAAGAAGATCTTTGTGGTGGAGAGCTGAAATCTCGCTGATGAAAGGATTTCAGTTGGCTTTTGGATGTCATTGTTGAGATCTTTTGTGACAACTTCTTGCTTATTAATTTCTTCTTTCGTGTGTGCTAAAAGAATAGTTTAAGCCATGATAGTAATATTAGGTCGATCTGCCAATTGTCATTGATTTTTTAGAGTAAGTAGGACATAGTCTCTTATGGTGTCACAAAAGGGGGCTTCTTTTTTTGTTGGGTGGGTAATCATCAAATAACTTCTCCCGCTCTGGGTGGAGCAGGAGGGCGTGTCAGACTTTTACTGACTAAAACCCACCCGTGTTCCCTCGGTTGCCTGTGTGCCAGGGGCCGCAGTATCTCTTTCGAACAACCCGCACCCCTGGCAGGCATCGGCCCTTGCGGACCCCACCAGTTGGTGCTGACATCTCTTTAAGGCGCGCGTGGAACACAACGCGCCGTCGACCCGGGCTTGGTCCTTACCGGACAGCGAGCTACCCATTACTCGCCGTCCGCAAGCCCGCGCCTACGGTGGCTGGGAATTAGCCTGGGATTTGCGACGCCCAGTCTCTTCGCGAGCATTACTGCTTCGAATAAGGAAGTGATGGCTACCCATGCACTTTCGCTCCGTACCATGGCCTAGACCAGGGCCGGACGCGAGAGATCGCCGCCGCTGATCGCCTCCACGGTGACACGGTGGTGCTCCACCCAAGCCGGGCAGACGTCCACCGTATGCTCCACCGTGTCCTCAGGGTGATCTTTGCAGTGGAAACACCCAGGCATTTCCTCCCACCTTATCCGAAACAGGAACCTCCCGAAACAACCGTGTCCGTCGAGGACCTGCGTCAGGCGAAAGGTGAAGACCTGCGTCAGGCGAAAGGTGAGGACGCCATGCCGCCTCTCAAGCCACTCCTCAAAGAGGGGACTTACTGCCGCAATCGTGACTCACAAGACTCCGCTCGGTGAGAGGGTGTGGGCCGTAATCTAGCACGAGGGCCCGGTTGGTTAGTAGATGTCACATGTCTTCGAATTTTTGGTTCTAGGACATGCCGGTTTCCTCACGATGTTTTCCTTTATCGTTTTGAGAGCAGTGGTGATGAAATGATTTGCACAAAGTGAAGCGATAGTCTCTGTTCAAACCTACGTACTACAACTTGTGAATCATTGTTTCGGCCGCCACTGCTCTCATGATACAAGTCTATTGTGAATACCTTTGTATCCAAGGACACGATATATCCTTTTTTTTTGATTACGTGGGGAAATCCTCATGGATGTACTCCGCCCTGGGGAGGGCGGAGGGGTCTGTCAGACTCTTACTGACTAAAACCACCCCGGTGTTCCGCCTCACACGTGCACCGGAGATCACGGGAACAAAAGTGACTTCCGCGATCCCCGGCTAGTGCTGGCCCGCCTCTGCGGGCCACCGCACGTTAGGGGGGGAGTGAGGTGTTAAACTCCCCCCTTACATCATACAGAGGCGCGCGTGGAACACTACGCGCCGCCATCTCGGGTCCTAAGAAGTAGTAGGGGGCGACGGATTATACGATATATCCTGACCCAGCCTAAAACCTCCTTCCTGACATTATAAAGTAAAAAAAAAAAAATTACGAAAAGGTCACATAACCACAATAAATAACCAAGATCTTAGAGAATCGAACGTCAAATGAGTATCGTATAGTTCTGAATCCAGGGGTACAAACGAAAAACAAAGGAACACAGTGTTTTCATTTTAACACAGTTTTTTTATTGTTATACCTTCCTTCTTCCTAAAACGTTCCACACCAAGCACAAGACCTATTGCCACCCACCCTTCGTTTACAGCGAGAGACAAAAACAAGTTAATTTTTAACGAGTACTCATCAAAATTGTTTAATTACATCCCTGAGGGACAGCTAAGCGTGAAACGGTCGACCTAATCAACCGTTTTGGTTAGCAACCGTAACTGCAACAATAAATGGAAGATGGAGGGCCCCTTGTGACGAAATCAGGAAATTAGCTCTTAAAAATACAAGTTCGTTTCGCGACAGTGAAGTGATTGTTTAAGTGACAATCGTGGCACAGTTGTGGGGCAATATTGTCCGACTGTTTCTGGTTGCTGTACCAATGTTTCTAAAAGTATTTATTAATTATTCGTGTCAGCTTTAGATTGGGTTAAGGACTTGCGAAGGTATCTACGTAGGTATTGAAAATACAAAGGTTATCTTCAGAATTACCTAGAGTATGTCTGAGAAGACTTATCAAGACTGAACATTATAGGCTAATTATGATACTTTAAAAACAATAAGGTTAATGTTTAGAAACGTGCTGCATTGCTAAAAAGTCTGAGAGGCATTTGGGGTTCTAGATGGTCTTCTGAACCCTCCACAACATTTTTAGTCAAGGAATAAACGAAAAACATTATGTCAAATTAGTTACCCACCTAAGTTACACTGAGAATTATATTTTTAAACATCTACCCCTTTATTTATAAACATTGCTTACAGATTAGTAATGGTTGGCGACTGTTTAACCAAACACTTTTGACAAACATTTTTGACATCTAAACATCTCAAAACTTTGAATGAATATACCCCCGCGCCCCGTGAGGTTAAAAATCTTCATTTGCACCCCCTCAAAACCTGTCCCCAGTTGTTCTTACACAATACAGATTTCTTGTGATTACTTTAGCTCATTTAAAAAAATCTGTCGTCCGTCGAGACAATTGAACAGATAAGTAATATTTTCGCGGGACTTTTTCACGATTTTAATTCGTTTTGTTTCAACTTAACGGAGTGCTGTTTCCGTTGCACTTGCTTTGTTTTTTTATTCTGTGGTTTTAATTTTAATTTTAACGATAGCGATGAGGAAATTAAATTAATTGATATTTTTGCTCTTTGTATTTTATGGAGTGTTTTCATCGTGATACGGGTTTATATTATTTACTGGTGGGTAAAACCCTCTTTTTGTTCTGCCGAAGTTACTTCAGGGATGTTTAGTGTATAATTGGCATCTGCTAACTGGTTTTGGTTTTGATCTTCATCATTAATTTGAAAAAGTTGAAAACAATAGAATGGACACTTCTTCAAAATAATATTTTTAAGAAAATTTAAAACATTACTTGATTTTTACAACACTTGGCCACGGATTTGTGTGTGAGTTGACTTTTCCGAGATTTCTTGGAATTCTCTCAACTTCTGCTTATACTAATACAATCGCAGCTTACTTCACACATAAAAAAGAAATCAGCGGAGAATATTGCAATTATGTGAAAAAAATCTTTACTTGAAAAATATAAGATCAGTCATCAAAGATGCGATTAGTCGCACATATTTTACTCATCAACCTTTTCTAACAACGTCATTACAATGAAACGTCGCAAGGCGTTCCTTTATCTCCCTTCGAGTATTTTTATAACATCAAGTACTTTCAAAGGAAAGTGAACGAATAAAATACAGAGATGTGTTAAGCGGAAATGTGCAACGGTAGCTAATGCGCGGTTTATGCGACAGATAAGACGTGCAGACACAAATGTATGCAGTATCTTTATATATACGAACGTAAAACGAACCGCGCGAGATGAATCAGATTATTTCGCAGAGTAATTTTGTGAATGCCTTGAATGAGTCATATTTTTGTTTGGTACTACTAGGGTATAAAGTAGTTAATACTCTCAGATATCGAAAATGGGATTGACATTGTCACATTTGTGTACATAAATCCCTTATATAAATAAATAAAAATAAAAAAAAGATATCGAAAATCATCATAATTTGGTACTATACTATGCTATGGGACATCTAAACCGAGTCCAAGACCTGTCAGTGTTAATATTCCCCAAGAACAATGACACTGACAAATCTTGAACTCAATTTAGATGCGCTGATCGCGTTTAGCTTCATTGGTGAAATTAGCCTTTATTCTGACATATTTCAATCATGTAATGCTTGATCATCTACATATTACTTAACTACCTGTGCCCGCGACTTCGTTCGCGTGCATGTCGGAAAACAATAATGTCTCTTAGATGGTGTAGGTACCACTCCTCCATTAAAAAGGAAGAATCTTCCGATCTAGCCTGGTAGGAACCGCACGCCAAAATATTAATGAACTCGACTGTACCTAAGGTTATCTTTAAAACCTACTGAAAGATGGTGTGGCTTAATCGCAAATTACGTAGGCATGTAACGTAAATTAGAACGATTTAAAAATGGAAAACCTACTCGTTTTCGTTCTCGTGTCCGTTTCAATGGCGCGGCCTCGGCGATATAAAAGCCAGTTTTGATTATCAAACACACCCACACACCCTATACACCCACATCCACACACTCTACACACCCACACCCATACACCCTACCTTGCTGTCTAATAATACGTTGTTTTTTTATTTTATTTTTTTTGTTCTATTAAATTGTTTTTGTCTTCACTCCCAAAATTATCATACTATTAGTAGATGTTTGTATTACAATGGCTCGTCCGGATAGTTTGGAGGCCTGGAGACCTGTAACACAGGTATTCCTAGTACAGGCTCCAGTCTCCACAACATCAATGTACCTATTTTTTGTAAGCATTATTATGTTTTGTACTGATTTTTTTCATTATGTGGTGGAGAAAATAAAAGTTTTTATTATTATTTCCTTTATTATTATTTCGATTATTATTATTATATAAAAAATTATAAACCATACCAAGATTTTGTAAAAATGTGTAAAAGTTGATGCCCAAAATCATAAATTTGTCATATTTATGGTTAAAAAGTTAGGGTTTGAATGTTGCCGCGCCATTGTAACGCGGAGAACCGCGCGGCCACAGAGATCTTTAAAACTAAGCGTTGCAGAGACCTAAAAATTAGGTAAATTAGAGATTCGTTTGTAAAAATTTTGCTAAATTATAGAAAAAAATCCTAGGCTTATTATATTTTAGGAGCTGTAAGACTATAGACTCATGGCCGCGCCATTGAAACGGTGAAAAACACGTTATCGCCTATATCTCGCTGAAAAAGCATCGCAGACGTCTGAAGTTTTGTGTAAGACCCAGATCTCCTACTGATTGAAATCAAGTGATGTCAAGGACAATTTTGTTCACAGTTAAATACTTGTGATTTAAAATGAAATTTTAAACTTAGATTGTTATTGTATAACAATCTATTTTCTCTTCTAAACAATTACTATTAAACAAAGTCTATACCTACTTACGGTTGATGGCTCCGTAATTAAATTGATATCAGCTTCTTTATTATCTCGGAATAAGAGCAAGTTGTAAAGTGCTACGTCTAACATAGAAAATTCAATAAAAAGCTAAAAGCCAATCTTATCTTGGCGAGAGGAAATTAAGAAACAGCGGCCATCTGACACGGTGGCTCTTTCCAGATCTGTCACTAGTGATGGGCAGGAGGCGCGAAATGTAATGTCGATGAGTTTGATTGAAAGAGGTCATATTATCAATGTTTGGAAGAAAAAGACGTTTCTTTCGATAACTGTTTCGCTAATTTCTTTTTAGCAGTTTTCTTGGCTATTTTAAGTAGCAAAAAGGGGACAATACACACTGACACAACTTTCAGCTCGTGTTAGTATTAAGATGACAGCAACGCATATTTGAAACACAAGAAACTGTAGAAAGAGTGAAAAATTTGATTAGATCTGTGTTCTATAACGGTGTTTCACAATCAGCTCATAACGTTCCCACTGCTGGTACACAGGCTTTCTCTCGGTAAAAGGTAGTGGGCCGTAATCCACCACACGGGCCCAGTGCGGGTTGACAGATGCCACATATCTTCGATTTTTTGATGCCGCATATTCTCGAAACGGTGAAGGAAATTATCGTTTTCTCACTATAATTTCCTTCACCGTTTCGAGAGCAGTGGTGATGAAATAATTTATACAATTTAAAGCGCCTGTCAGAGCTTGAACCTAAAAGCTATAACTCGTAAATCGTGACTGTTGCCGATTTCTCTTTTTACAAAATATTTAAGTACCAAATCAAATAACTTCCCAAAATCCCCAAGGGAGCAATCGACTGTTCAAAAACCTCGCGTAGTACATCACTAGACATTTTTAAAGATAGAGTGTTGAATGCGACAGCGACACGACATCGGGTTTCGTCGAACCGCTGAAATAATTCCGCCGAGCGGCCGCCGGGGGAGACGACGGAAACGCACCCTTATCTGGCGCGGAATACCCGCTTTTTAAACAACTCACTTCTTTATTTGTATTTATTCCACATCCCCCCCTCCGCACCGCGCACAACCCCCTTCCGCGCCCGTGTTACCACATGAATAGAGACGCTACTTAATGGGACTTTCAGTTCCTAAGTCATCATGTTTTTAACAATATACTCGGTAAGATAAGTAAGGAGGTCGACGCTGGATAATAAACGGAGAAAATATACGTGTTTACTTCGGGGAAATTTGAAAGAAAATCTTGATGTTGTGTCATAAATAAGCCGGCATGGTTAGAAGTTTGTTGTGGGCTTTTTATATTGTTTCGTTGCTCGGATATTGTGGCAAATTGAAAAGGAAAATGGGCAGGTGAGAAAAGTTGGGAAGTAAATGATTTCATTAGGCAGTACAAGAAAGAAATTGCGAGCAAATCTACCCATTTTTTTCTTACCACAAACTACCATCATCTGCCTAGCATTTTCTAAAATAAGTTGGTGTTTGCTTCCGGCATAACCGAATGCCGCTGAATAATAATAAAAAAATGTATAAAATAGCCAGTATTGGAGCGACTGCCTATTTAACCTTCACGCACTGGTTTTCAGAGTTTCAGGCTTCTGACTCGTCACCACTGTAAAAGATCTACAAATAAGAGCCGGGCTTAACGGTTTAACTGGGTGATTTTCAAGACACGGTGCCTGTTGATACGTCGTTAACGCATGGTCACAACACAAACTATCATTCATAAAAAAAATCCTCAGTAGGTACTATTTCTCCAAGATAAAGTCCTAAGTCGAAATCCTTAGAATCATTTTTCCTAGATAAAGTCCTAATTCAAAATCCAAAATACTATTTCTCCTGGATCGTCTTTATATAGAGCGATAAAATAGGTATTTACCTAACTCAAAATCCTAAGAACCACTTCTCCTAGATAAAGTCCTAATTCAAAATCCAAAACACCATTTCTCCTGGATCGTTCTTTATATAGAGCGATAAAATAGGTATTTACCTAACTCAAAATCCTAAGATCCACTTCTCCTAGATAAAGTCCTAACTCAAAATCCGAAACACCATTTCTACTGGATCGTTCTTTATATAGAGCGATAAAATAGGTATTTACCTAACTCAAAATCCTAAGACCCACTTCTCCTAGATAAAGTCCTAACTCAAAATCCAAAACACCATTTCTCCTGGATCTTTCTTTATATAGAGCGATAAAAGAGGTATTTACCTAACTCAAAATCCTAAGACCCACTTCTCCTAGATAAAGTCCTAACTCAAAATCCAAAACACCATTTCTCCTGGATCTTTCTTTATATAGAGCGATAAAATAGGTATTTACCTAACTCAAAATCCTAAGACCCACTTCTCCTAGATAAAGTCCTAACTCAAAATCCAAAACACCATTTCTCCTGGATCTTTCTTTATATAGAGCGATAAAAGAGGTATTTACCTAACTCAAAATCCTAAGAACCACTTCTCCTAGATAAAGACCTAACTCGATATCCCTTAGGATAAATCTAGGTGAAATGGTTCTTAAACCATTTCACCTAGATTAAGTCCTCGCTCAAAATCCTAAACACCGTTTCACCTAGACAAAGACCTAACTCAAAATCTTAAACACCGTTTCTCCTAGATAAAGTCCTACCTCAAAATCCCAAGTACCATTTGTCCTAGTTACTGTCCTAACTCAAAATCCTAAGCACCATTTCTCCTAGATAAAGTCCTAACTCCGTCATAACTCACAGTACCCAGTAAATTCGTCTACTGGGTACAGTTTATCCGCTATCGCACAATGCATAACTGGCAGTAACAATATCATTACGGGGGCTATTCAACATTTTTATTATTGCGTTACTATTGTCTTATGGCGCGACGGTCCCTGATAACGTAGGGGACAGACGGATGTTTATTTTGTTGAACTATTTTGTTGGTGAAGAATTGATATGAAAGAAAATTGCCTGTGACTTTTTTTACCTTAGTGTATTTTCAAAACAGCATTTACAGGTACTAATTATCATAAAATATTTACACAGCTAGCTAAGCTACTTTTTACTAGTAGCCTGGAGTTAGGATTTGTGCCTTATTAGTTGAACATAGCTTGCGAAATGTGGGCATACTGTAGATACACCTCTGGCGATTCCTTTGGAAAAACAAGGCCTAAAAGCTAAGTCTTAAAATAAAAAATATGTAAAAATAGTTATATTAAAATGAAAAGAGTCAAAGGGCATCAACAAATTCATCCGCATTGTTGTCTACAGGAAAACAGCCATTACATGTTACATTGTTAATAATACAAGCCCACGGAGCGAAGCCCTAACTTATTGTGGTACCAATAATAACTACTGAAGCTTTTTTTAAGTTTATTCACATGGTAACGAAGCAGATGATCATAAGACACGGGGTCGTACTTACTGTTAGGTACTGTTACTGTTAGCCCTCATCATCCCACTGCTGGGCAATGGACTTCCAACTCCTTCGATCCAGGGTTAAAGTGGACCACTGGTCGTGTGTTTTTTCCAGCTCATCCAGCCATCTTCTACGGGGTATGCGAGAGACCTTCTGGCTGTGTCAGGGTTCCACGTAGTTTGCCCCAAAGCTCATTTCACACACGGCAGACGTGGCCATCCCAGTTCCAACTTACCGTCTTTTAAAGCAACGTCATCTGAGGTCATAGTTTATCAAGAGATTTCATAAGTTGAGTCTTTCATGAGCTTTCAACCTGTTCTTTAGTTTCACTGAATTTAAAACTTACACAGAATATCGGATTTCGTGTGAGCTAGAATCGATAGTTGCCGGTTTTGATGTAGATTTAAGTAGCTACTTCCTTCTAAGTCATTTAATTTTGGAATTGTCATGTATGTGATTTACAGGCTGTAAGGGTAAACACCGTTATCCTTGAAACCAGTGGTTTGGTTTCGTTTAGAGAACGTAAAATCAATGAAAATATCAGCCTTTTTTTAATGAAAATATGCTTTTTTTCACCCTACGCGCGAGGGCAACAAACTTGCGTCACAAAACGGGAGGGGCCGCGGAGCGCGGGTACCAAGCCGCGTGACCCGACTCCGACGCACGGGTCGCGACCCCGGTCAGCCAGCTGTCAGTCTCGCTAGCGAGCGCACGTAACGCCGCACCATAGCGTCGCTCATTTCGCACGCGATTTTTTTTTTTTAGCTAGCTCTTTAATTTTATATTTAAGTCAACTACCCATGGTTTAAGCGACAATGGGTGCTTACACTTACACCCTGTATAAGTTTTTATACAAAATTTTAAACATTAATACTATTTGATGTTTGTCAGTTATAAAGTGAAATCCATCAAAATGTAAAGGCTCCTCCGGTCTATCTAACAAATCAGCACAACCGTTGACCAACCTGCCCACCCGTATTCACCAGTTATAACTCGCAACCGCGATACGTTGCAGATTTATGTCTGTAATGTTTGTTGTTTCACCTTCCGCGAATAATGCGCCCGCGCCATCGAGATTTATGAATAAGCCCGTTTGTCTTTACGCTGATTGGCTGATAAAGGGATGGCGAGTAATTTCGCGGCTCGGGTGATTTAGATTAAGAAATTGGTGTGAAAGTGTAAATCGTTTGAAGGAATTCTTACTTCGTTCTTCTTCTTCATTGTTACTTAATCATCATTCACGTCGTATGTTGTGTGCTGATATTCTGTAACTCAATAAGCTTATCTTCAATCATGTTTTCGCCGACTATAAAAATAAGTTCATTAGAAGTATTTTTTTCAAAAATACAATTACGTACCGACATATTTCTATTGTCATTCGTAGATATTTAACAGTTTCGTTACGGGTTGTCATAAGTCCGATAGTCTGATAACCAATCTTAGCTAGAGGTATCGTATTACCCAGTAACTGGGTTGTAGAGGTCAGATGGTCAGTCGGTCCATGCAAAATATTGGTACTCAGCTGCATCAGGTTAGACTGGAAGCCGACCCCAACATCGTTGAGAAAATGCTAAGCAGATGGTGATGATATTTCTAATTTATTTATTGTAGCTATTGGCAACTTACTATCCATTTTCAACTTTAAGTCACAGTTACTTAAAATCGTAATCCCATTATGATTGGCTCATCACAAACTATCCCATCACAAATAACTAATACCGCTAATAAAACAAACAAATAACAACAGAACATCGACCACAAGAGACCGCAAAACTAACATAACTACGCACCGTTCAATTATGCAAATACATACCCCTAGGGAGGCCGAAGATCCCATTAATCATTATCTAAATTAATTTCAAACGTTTAACAAAATCTCTTCTTAGTTTCTTAAAGTCACAATAAAGAGGATCGCGGTGCGGCCATAACTCATCTGTACCTAAGATTACTGATCTTTAATCCCCCCTCCCGGCTTCACTTAAAGTTAAGATTTACGAGCAAAGGTATTATATTGCCGCCCCCCAGAAATAAGCTTACGTTTGTGTCTATGAAAAAAGTTTGCATGGTACGACTAGTGTTTCGAAATATGATAATAAAAATAAAGGGTTTTTTTCTCTTAATTTACACCTGAATATTGTTTCAGTGATTTCAGACATGTCTTATAATAACGGCTGTATTTTTTTTCAGATTTGATTAGTATCTCTTTCAATTAACTTAAATTTAACGGGAAGAAAACACGAAAAGATAAGGAAATGAAATTAAGTTAAGAAAGCTTTACAATGCTGATCGTAAATTTTAATAAAAACATAATAATTTTCTGTGTATCAAGTAAATATATATTTTTTTGCCCTTTTTGACACACAGACCTATATAATATTCGCCTGTCAGAGGGTTGAATACAAAGAGGTACTTAGTTAAACGTGTAGGATCTGTCCTTAAGAACCCTTGACCCCAAATCAAGGCCTAATTTACCCCTAGCTATGGACCTTTAAAATCGATTTGAGTTATCAAAAGAACTTATGCAATAGGAGGTTTATTTTTAAACGTTGACTTAAACGTTAAGAGATGTTTAAACGTCAAAAATGTATAGTTAAAAAGTCGATAATCATTACATAACTTTAAGCAGCATATTTAAATAAAGGGTCGAGAACTAAACATTCCTTTTTCAAAATAAGCACCTGGCATTTTTTTTTCTTCTTCTATAAAACAAACAGTACGGCCAGTGTCAAAATGATAAATGTTGAGCTGTTCTACCTCTTTTTATTAATAAATCCATCCGCTGTATAATGATGCAGCAGCTTTTTACCTTGTTACTGAGTTAACTGAAGAAATATTTATGGGTATAACTTTATTTAATATCCCGGTGTAACCCCGCATGCCTTCCCTTAACGAAAACTTTTAAGCTGCATAAACTACTTGTATATTACAGTGTTGGATTTTATTTAAGGTTTTTTAGAATAATTTCGATTTGGAAAACTTTTTGGTTGATTTAAGTAAGCCATGCAAATTCCAGCTTTTTTTCTGGAAAAGTATCCTGGTCATTACGAACTCCATATCTTATTTCGTAAAGAATTAATTCGTTATGAAACCGTGCAAAATATTGCACAAAACAAGCAAAAAGGAGAAAAATAGGTCTCATCGTCTGCTTGCTTTCATAAAAACAGCAACACATCTACACACTGGTTTTACAAAACTGAAATAGTCACCAACATTAAACATTCATGAAGAACTGCAACACCCTTACAACAAAAGGCAACACGTAATTAAAACGTCAACTAGAGCTGCACAAAGCTTTTATCTCACAACTTCCGAAACACTCGAACTTTCCCACAACGGTGTTATTGAAAGATTGGAAATTCTCAAGTAGGCACATATTTCACGAGCTCTCTTCTGCCCGGATAATATAAGAAGATAGAGGACAGAGTCGGATATAAAATATGGCGTCCTTTCATGAATCTTATTAAGATATCCTCCGAAAACTGAGAGAGACAACACTTACCCACATGATCTCGAGCGTGAGAGAGACAGACGTACTACTCGGTTTACGTATATTAAAATAATACAGATATGGTTAAAGAGGTGCGCGAGTTGGCTGAGAATTTATCGTCTCTATGAATATGATTTTCTTTAAGACTGGATACAGTTCCCTGAGAGACGGTTAGTGTCAAACCGCTGTTATGATAACACGAGTTATTACGTATATTGAGTTAAGCGTTACATTTTATGGTAGTTTTAGGAAGATTTTCCGGGAAAATACTGCAACCTTTTGTTGAGTAATGTCTTCACTGCTTTTCCTTAACACCATAAAATGTATGTATAAGGGCAATCAATATTTATTTGCCAATTTATACAATCAGTGAGCCATCATCATTATTTGAAAAAAGTGAAGTTTCATTACTAGCAATAATACAAAACAGTTCGTATGATGAACAAGCTAGCCTACACGCGTGGATGTAAGAAATTAACCTATCTCATAGGAACGTGCTACCAGAATAAAAAACGGAGCTGATGTTACTCTTTATAACATCAGTTGTCTGTCAGTGAAGGTCCAGTCAAAATCGGTCTTGCCATTTCCGAGATTAGCTGGAATAAACATACAGACAGACGGACAAAGATAAAAAAAAAAAATGTTTTTTTGTTACCACATATACTTTCACATGCATTTAGTAGAAAGCTGTTATATTGACATTACAAACAGACAATTTAATTTAATTTATTTGTCAAATAAATAATAAAAAAAAAAAAAAAATAATTAACTATTAATTAATTAATATAATTATTTATTTGTTGTTTGTTTGTTTATTTGTTTGTTTGTTGTGTATTTATTTGTTTGCGTGTGTGTTTGTGTTTATTTGTTTGTTTGTTTTTTGTTTATTTGTTTGTTTGTTTGTGTGTGTATTTGTATGTAGATCAAATATGTCGGTCAATGGTATCTAAGGGGTAGGCAAGACTCCTGCCTCCTCGTCCAGCGCTGAAATACGAGTTTCATGAGTATTGTGTTATCTAATCCCCTGTTTCTTAAAGCCTGATTGAAATCTCTAATCAATAGGTAAATCTTTTGTGAAATGACACTTTAGCCATTGTGGGTGCTTGACAGAAATAACTATAGCCAATCAAATCATTTCACATGTTAGACAGTACTTAGAGTTAAGCTAGACTCCGCCGCCACATATCGTCCGTCATTTACCGTCGACACAAAAAAAAAACATTATTTATGAAAGAAACCCAGTTTTCAACTTGAATACGGGGCTTTTTGTCCACATTGTATGTGCATTTTATGTTTCTTATTTTATTTATTTTTTTGTAATGTGCGTTTTGTTTGTGCAGAATAAACATTTTTCTTTCTTTTTTTTGCAGAAGTTATTTGATGATTTTCAATCCTCAAAAAAAAAACCCTTGAAACATCACCAAGATTATAACGTTAGTCTAGTTTACGATCACCAATACAAAACTAAACTAAATCACTTAGAAATAATTCTGCTTTTAAATTGATTCTTATGTTTTTATCATATCTAATGCTGTACCAGTTAATGCCACTACGTCAACGCCGGTTGTCGCTGAAAATCAGCGCTAAGGCTTTGTTTCGTATAGGGGCATCGCATTATGCTGAGCGATGGCCGTCTTGCGTGGATGTGACGCATATTTTCCCCCCACTAGAAAGTGGGGAAAGAGAACTTTTTTGTGTGTTCTTCCTCTGCGTCATGTTTACCGCTAATATGTGTATTTTCTTTCTATTCTTCTTTCTTTCTATGACAACTTGTTTCCAATAATGAATTCTCCCTCTGATAATCACAGTCTCCACCATAGAATATCCGTGGTCTCCACAGTACCTGCCTCATTCATGTGTGTGTTCGAAGGGATGTCACATAATTCATAAGTTTCTTTCACGCTGCACCCTATCTCGGCTAACATGCAAAATAAGTTCGGATACATCGGTTAGCGGGAACCGATAATAAAGTTTCAGGACGACGCCTCTGGTGTCATGGGTTAAAATATTGATGAAAATATTAGTGTTTTCCTATATTATACAGTGAGTTATTGTATGAGTGTTATGTATTGGTCATTGATTTGGTTTTATAAGATTTCTTGTTTAAGCTGAGTATGTATTGACGCATTTCACCAGGGTATAACAAGATTTGTAATAATAAATGACAGGCACAAAAATGTAATACCATATGCCTAGGTCATAAATCAAAATCGATCAATTTTGTTCTCGAATTGTGATAATGCTCCTATTTAGGCTCTGTTGAACCAAATGGAAATATTTTAATTAAAATATCCATTTGCTAATTTAAAAAAAATCCGACCTCCCATGCAAAATCAATAGTCAGCTGATCGATTTTGTATGGCAAGTCCGATTAATTTTTTCATATTTTGACCCATGTTCTTTGGAGAAAGTTGTTCAATTTCACAGGTACTATCACCCTGATTTTTTTTTAAAATTCACCTTGTGTAGTACAATCATGAATAAACAATTATACACAACCATGTATAGCAGTCCCATTCACTCACAAACACTTGTCAAACTTTGCCTTCATTCTCCATCTTGTTCTAAAAATACCGCGAATGTCTCGCTATCATTCAATTTAACCGAACGAGGGGCGATATGCAAAAACTCCTCATAGTCGTTTATCCGCACATAAATAACATTAGCAGTTACTGAGATATCGTGCGAGTGTTTTTGTAATTACCTTATAAATAATCATTCAGTGCGCCGGCGCCGTAGATTACGGTTAGGTTGAGATGATGCATGGCGCTCGCCGTGATTGAGAGAGTAAACTTTGCATGGAGTCGAGGATTTTTATTATTTGTATTTGTTTTTTCATCCGTTTATTATTGTATGTACTAGGTGCAGATTTTTTTGGAAATAGCGAGTAATTATTAGATAGGTTAAAACACCCGCAAGGATCGATCAATCAGTTTAAGTTGCGCTTGCTGCGGTTGGGCTGTCATTGGTGGATGCTTAGACAGTCGTGACGGGTCGTCAGTAGCCTGAATATCTGACAATCAGTCTTACGGGTATAGTGTTGCCCAGTAACAAGATTGTGGAGGTCAGATAGGCAGTCACTCCATGTGAAATACTGGTGTTCAGTTGTCTGGTTAGACCAGAAGCTGACACTAGCATAGTTAGCAAAAGGCTAGGCAGTTGATGGTGAGTAGGTATTAGGTACACATGGCTTTAGTCGTGATTGACAGAGTAAAGTTTGAATGGAGTCGAGAATTTTTTATTTTTTATTATTTGGAATTTTTGTTTCATCCAATCATCCATGTAGGTACGTTTTCAGTCTATTTGGAAATGGTGAGCGCCATGTGTGCTGGCGCTCGTCGTGATTGAGAGAGAAAAAATCGTTTGTACGGAGAAAAAGATTTTTAGTTAGCTAGTATATTAATAAATGAGGTTAGCAGTAGGAAAACACATCTGATTCCCAGATTTTCAGATTTCAAAATGAAGGTAGTAAGTGGAAATTTTAAGAATAGGAAAATTTGACTCTGATGCGGTTTTATTCCAAGAAGTTGTAACTTGTTCTGTACCGACTCCTAGCGAAGGTAGAAAGAGCCCTTGAATTCAAACAAACGATATTATACTAAGATTTTCTCTAGTTAACCTCATGTAATACACTTCAGGTCTTCTTCTAGATCAAGCCGCCGTGCACATTTACGTGTAGGTATAAAGATTTGAAACATCAAATTATGAGTCATAAAAGTATCTATAAACACAGTTTGAAACCAACATAAAATATTGGCTATCATTTTGGTGCCATCAGCATTCAAAATCATCATTTCAGTCGAAAGATGTCCGCTGTTGGACATAGGCTTCTGAGGCTTCCCACATCCAGCGGATTCCTGCGGCCTTCACAATTTGATCAGTCCACCTATTGATAGGTCTTCAAACACTACGTCTTCCGGTACACGGACGCCACTCCAGCTTCTGCGAGCAATATGTCCTGGTCACTGCCAGTTAAGTTCTCTGATTCTATCGCGTAGTGAAACTCCAAGCATAGCCCTCTCCATGCCTTTGAGTGACTTTTAGGCTTCTAATAAAACCTATTCTGAGTCATTGTTCCACATTTACTGAAATTTTTATTTGCTGAAAACCAGCGCTGTTGACGATAGGTTTTCCGAAGTCACAGCATTTTGCTGAGCAAAGACCTGTTCTTGCACAGATACGACGCACGGCTTATTGTTCTTATTATTGTGGTATGTTTGTTTGCAACAGTATTCATTATTGCACTCTGCAAATTCTGAAATCGGCATTTGTTGTTTTGTTTTGATTGATTACGTAATTTGCCAGTTTCGTAACGTCTATTTATTGTCTTTGGTCACTAGCCCTGACATCAACAAGTAATGGACAAAATTGTAAACTTTTTCTACGTGAATACGGGACTTTTGGCTTTTGTATGGGTGCATTTTATGTTTAATTTTTTATCTTATTTTTATAATGTGCGTTTTGTTTGTGCAGAATAAACAATTTTTCTTTCTTTCTTTCTTTCTATTTGAGATCACGAACTTCGAAAAAGGCACCTGAGACCTTTATTTTTTTAAATGACTAAATGGACCTACTCTTGACCTCGATCACGGCTGATGAAAAGCGATTGATGAGGTGTATGATGGATAGAACGTGCCCAGAAAATGCCTGTCCACTCTTGTTTTTTTATACAAAAGAATACAAATTGGCTCGTTTCAGGTATACGGGAGTTTATACGTATTTCAAAACGTTCATCTATCTTCAGATCACATCCCGCAACAGTTTCTATCAAAACTTAAAGCAAATGCAAGCGTAATAAAGTTATAAATATTCATTAAAATTATCGCTATATGGAATAAAGCGCTTCGCTCGCTCAGCTCAGCATATAAAGCAAAATGTCCTACTCTTTATCCCCTTCGGCAATCATAAGAGGAGATACGGAGAAATATGATAGTCATTATTCAGCGGTGCTTTGTCAACATGCGTTTGATAAATTTATATTACCTGGGTTATACCGTATAATCATTTTTGTCGGTATCTTGTGTGGTAGAGGGGAAAATTGAGCATACGAGGTGATCTGCGTAATGAGGTCAAGAAAATGTGTTGAGCTTTTGAAGTGGTGACTTTTTAGGGTACCTACTTAAGTGAAATCTCTGATCAGTCCATCTGCTGTATTTGAAAGAAAGAAGGTAAGAAAAACAGATTTATTTTTCACAGAAATAGGTATTTAATAAAAGATAGGATGACATAAAAAACATGAAAACAAAACAGTTTTGTATTTTTTTTTTAATTTCACGTTTTTAATCACATAACGAAGTTTACATAAAATACGAAGAAAGATGATTTTTAGATAATAGGGCCAAATAATGTCAAGAGAATGGGCGGCAACGTTTTCTTTGTGATTTAGCCTTTATTACCATTTACGATCGGACAAGCATACCAATAAAATAATGGAAAATATCCTCTTTTTACCCAACTGCGGAGGGTAATTTATTTAACTTTAACTCTTTCGTAACATCATCAACAAAACTCACAATGTCCTTAACTCCACCTAGAAACTGCGAAGAAATCTTGTAAACAACTTCATTCATAAGTAATAGAGCCATAAACATCTTAAAACCATGCAATAAAGCATGGTTCACATTAATCACGATTTAATACAGGCAATAATTAAAAATCTCATAGGTGCCGCTCGCTGCAACTCACTTAATCGTTACCCCATTTGATAGATGGTGTTATACCTCCCACGGTCTTGCAACCTTTTCACAGTAAACGAAACAAGCCTTTCCATACTTGTTTGGTACAAAAGTAAGGTTACGTTTGGTATGAAAAGGTTCCAAGACGCGAGCGTAGATAGAAGTATTAGGAAGCGTTTACACGGGCGGCACGTAGCGTAATAAATAATATAGTAATCAGTGCGATTCCTTACATCCCGCCTCTTATTAGGCGAGAACCTACATTCAACATTCGCTAAGGCCTCGGCTTACTAACACATGTGGGACGGAAAGATTCACCAGAATTTATTGTACTTCGGCTTATGAATCATAAATAAGGAGGGGCTAATTAGAATTGCTGTACGACTACGGAATACACTTAGATTTTGTTAACGTTGTTAGTAAGCTCAATATTGTGTATAATTTACGTCTTGTACACGATTTATTGGGCTGTGTTCGTCGTTTATGTAGGTTGTAGTTAAAAATAGATGGATTATTTTACCAATGTGACTTTTTTCAATTAATTTATAGTCTTCTGAGCTTATCTTGGACATTACTGACATTTGAAGGAAATCATCGTGGGGAAACTTGGTCTCAGGTAAAGTTAACATAAGTCTGAAATCGCCAACCCGTCTTGAACAAGCGTGGTGATCAATGCTCGTGCCTCGCTAGTAAGAATACGGACTAATTGGCAGTTCTAGAGAGTCTGTTGAACTTTTTTTTGCCGGAGACGCATTTTTTTTTTAAACATAAAGAAAATCTAGTATTTTTTAGATTATAACCAATTATTGTGGATGGTAGAACCCTCAAATAGTCTCACATTCTTGCTAAACCCAACGTTGAGCAAAAAATGTCGCAACAGAATACCTATTTGGTTACAAACACGGTTTTCTGTCTACACATCTACAATCAAATATACTGCTAATTAGACGATCTAATAATCCCAATTGATGATAGGATTAACATTTGCAGGTTAATTTACCGATAACTGAAACGATCATTAAATATGTGGTAAAAAAATGCTACCGATTATCTGCAAATGAAAAATCTTGGGCAAAAGCGAATCAGACAGTAACCAGCAACGGGTAGACCTTGATCTGGATTAGGAGATAGGATATTTTTATCCCGGTCGTACGTCCCCGTGGCGATAATATGAACGTTCTTATCCCGGTCGTACGTCCCCGTGACTATAATATGAACGTTCTTATCCCGGTCGTACGTCCCCGTGGCTATAATATGAACGTTCTTATCCCGGTCGTACGTCCCCGTGGCTATAATATAAACGTTCTTATCCCGGTCGTACGTCCCCGTGTCGATAATATGAACGTTCTTATCCCGGTCGTACGTCCCTGTGTCGATAATATGAACGTTCTTATCCCGGTCGTACGTCCCCGTGGCGATAATATGAACGTTCTTATCCCGGTGGTACGTCCCCGTGGCGATAATATGAACGTTCTTATCCCGGTCGTACGTCCCCGTGGCGATAATATGAACGTTCAGTTTGTCTCAGACTTCCACACAGGCAAAACTGAGGACATAAGCTAGTTTAATTATAATTAACAAAAGTTACAAAAGAACAACACACGGCGCATCTGATAAGGATGTATGCCACATACTGTGTGCCGATAATTCGGGGAAATTATGAAGTTATAACAAGTTCGTGAAATAAATCTCTTTCGCGCGGTTATCGAAGGAGGCTAGGCGCGACGTCTCGCCAGGGTTGCCAGATATTTATCTATGGAATGGTTTAGGGTAATTAATTACGATATAGTTGAGATGGTGGGATAAATAATGCTGGTGTAGGTGAGGGATTTATTGGTTTGTACCTAGATGATAAGAGATGCGTACTTGGTGCTTGTTAATTGGTGGTTGAAGATTTCAAATGAACCTACCCATTATGTTTAAGGGAAATAAAAAATGATTACAAAAAAGATGGCTTAGTTATAAATATAAGTAAATTAAAATGTAATCTGGTATAAAATTAAAACATTTACCCGCAACTTCATTTCTCCACAAAACCCAGTCCGTTAATATTCGCTAGACAAGAGTGCGAATAAATCACAATAAGCTGGCAACTCGCTAACCCGCCACCGCAGATGTATAAGTGCTAAGGTAAAGAATGGAAAGTAAAGTTGGCGCAATAAATTAATTGGCTCTAAGTTGCGCGTAAGACGGGCGCGCGCGTGCGGGATACAACCAAGTTTAGACTATTAATTTGGGACTTAGACGCCGACAAATAAGGATACGTGTGTGTTTTCGCATTAATTTCGGTGGGAAGGAAAGAAGTGAGGAACGATGGGAATGATTATGATCTTAGCGTTTTAGGGTTAAATTAAACAGGTGATGAATTAAATTGTAGTAAATTGGTAAGTAGTGTTTTATTAATGCAGCTTTATAAACAGATACATTTTATTTGTTTATAATTAATTTGCGGTAAACATGACGCAGAGAAAGAACACAAACACATTAAATAACAAGTTGGGAGATAATATACTTCACATCCACACAAAACGGGCATCGCTCAGCATAATAAAGGGATACTTACGTTTAAAATGCGAAATGGCGAATGTAATAAGTAGGTACGGTACTTCCATATTATGGTGAACCAAACAAACATAATAATATTCCAAACCTATATAACCATCCATCCTAAAAATAAATTGACCGCGGAGCCCGAGAGCCCTCACAACACTAGTGATTACCATAAATAAGTAGAGCGTCATACTAACAACCATTTCCCATCCCTAGCGTATTGAGGGTGCCATTACGCCTTGATTGATTCAACTATAATGACTTTCGACGAAAGTTTTCGCACTCAAAACGACTGCTTTCGTCAATTTTACGCATTAAGTGCGAAAATGGTACAAACAATTTCGCACAGTGATTATTTTGGCTCAGAAGTTAGTGATATTAAAACATTTCTAGATTTATTTTGATTGTTTCGAAGAGTAAATCCTTTTTTATTTATTGCGCTGTTTAAAGTAGCTTGATGACGATCAAAACACTTTATTGAAGAACTAATTTGATAAGGTACATTATAAATTATTATAATTATGTTGGAAGTTAACCAGGGTCGTTCTTTGTTTACATTCGTTCGCCTTTTACCGTTACGCGGGGTCGGCTTTCCCAATCACGCGACGCCATTTATTTCGGCCTTTTGTCATTCCGTAAGTCCCATCTCCCTGATGTCCTTTTGGACCTTTGTCATCCACGTGTTTGAGGTCTTTCTTTCCCTGTCTTCCATAGAAAGGCACTTTTTCAAGACATGGTCATCCGTACATATGGTCATTTTAGTCATTTGTTTTTGTGATCGTACGTCTTTCTAGACTCTTTTACTTTATCAGCTACTTCTGCAGCCTTGAAGCTGCCTGTAATATGTTCTGTTGTATGTGTTATGTTATATGACAGTATTCTTTTGAATCATCATTATTTTAGCCGAAACACGTCGGCTGCTGAACGTATACCTCCCCCAAGCACCGTCATCTCGACCAGTATTATAATTAGGATTTTTTTTTTAATTCTGAAACTTATTATTATTTATTCATGTACACGCTAAAGACTTAAAAGTACAAGAGCAGAAAGGTTACTTAGGTACTGCTTATTTTATTACAAATTTCTTCCAGCAGACCAGAGATGGGAGAGTTGAATTAAAATCCTTTATTAACCCAAAAATGCTGCGTCACGGTCACGGTGATATTTTTCAGAAATTGTAAAAAAAATTGAAGCGTTGATTTCATATATTATACGCATCAACCGTGCATAATTGGATTATAGAAAGTAATTTTACACTCTTATAATATTCAATTCACATTTCATTTGCATTTCGGGTGATATTTTATTTTATATACATACTTAATAAAAATAGTAACGAAGAATTTTCGTCTGTTTGTCTGCATGAATGTTTTGGATTGGCGCAAAAACGATTGAACGGATTTTTGCACACAGATAGTTAATAAGCTGGATTAATAAATACGGTACTTTTAATCCCGAAAGTACGTTCCCGTAGGATATTTCCACGAAGTTCTATTTTAATACAATTTGCCGTAAAATAACTCATATTAAAAACCTTCTAGACAATATAACAATAGGTATTCGATTAAACTGATCATCATTATCAGACGTGTTCATAAAGGCAAGGGTCGCCATCACTAGTCACTACAAAAAGCACCACATTTGGCAAGCGGGTCGATGATCACAGAATAGATATTGTGGTTCTGTTGGCAATTCTAATGGAACTTTATTTTAATACCTATTAGAGACAATTTAAATAAGACTTAGTTATCAATAAAAAAAACAATATCTGTTATATCATAGTAGGTAAATTTAAACTGTGCATTCTTATTATTTAAAAACTACCAGTTTATGGCTGATGAAAAACTATTTTACGAACGTCATATCTTCCAACCTTGGAATCCTTTCATAAAATGTCACAAAAACTCTATTGCCGCAACCCTCACTACAAAACTTCTAAACACAAATTCAAAACAAAACAGCAAAGTGCAGCACGTGGTTTCAGTGGGCGGATACATCCGCGGCTCATCCCCCACCTGTTGCTGATCCGGCTGATCCGCCCCCGCTGGATATGCGCGGATATAGCGCTGTGCGCGGATATATTCGAATACGGCGATATCCATTCTCGCCACGCCTCGCGACGCCCAACGGGTTAGATTTGTCTTTGGGTAAGATATCTGAAGAAAGTGTTGTAAGATCTTCAACATAGGTACAATATACCTACGTAGGTAATAAGAATAGAGCCATATTTAAAAAAAAATGCATGACTGTGTTAATTGAAGCGTTAATCTCTATGACTCGTGGTTTAGAACACATAATGGCTAGTAAAATAAATTCACCTGCATCCAACTTCAGTACCCACACGGAAGACTTATTAGTTTATTTATTAGTTTAGTCTAACAAGCGAGATTTAGGTAAGTATTAACAAAACAAAAGCTTGGGCTGTAAATTAACCAAATAATATAGCCTTAGCTTCTGCTCGTGCCTTCGTCCGCGTGAAATGTCTACCCCGGCCCACCGCGTCGCATCGGTTAAATAAATAAATAATTCTGTTTTTTTTTGCTCGGCTCCTAGTGGTCCTATCCTTAAAAATTGGGTAATACAATGCATTTTTTTTTAATCCGACGTGTCTTTCCAATGATTATTGCATTCAAAACAAAGAAATTCTTCGGTTTTATTGTTAGTATATCAATGTATGATATTTATACTAACATTAAAGCCGAAGAATTCTAGAAGTCTCGATCGAAAAGCACTGTTGCTGAAATCAACATACGTTGAATAATGTTTTTAAACGCCTGACAATATTTCTAATTAAGTACTTAAAACATCACATTTAAGACGTTTTTGGAAAAAGTGGGTGTTTGAAAACAGCTAGACACAAACTGCAGCCTTTTAGGCTAAGAAAATACCTTTCTGCTTTCGAAATAAGCTTCTAAGAAGGAGAAAAACTTCAAGTCGAGACTGCCGAGGTAACATAGATAAAGTGCCTTCACTAAGAGCGTAGCGATGGATATTCTAAGAAAGAAACCTCTGTGCTGAACTAAGCTTTTTATGCTCAATTCAATAAGAAATTATTGGAATCATTAACTCCTTATTAATGTGAGAGAAGCCAGTAACAACTAAGCTAGGTATGGAAGTTACGTTGAAACGCTCCTCTTTGCCACTTTTTTTTGTGAATGGCGTCGTGCCGGTCAACCTAGGAGGTTATCAGTTGCTTAACTAGACATGCTTGTGGTTGCGGTTAAAAAGTAAGCGACTACACTCGGCTTCCCTTACCCTGTGGGGTAGGGACCTTAGGGCATCGCTTTGGCAGCAAGGGACGGGCTGGATCGTAACTAGGATTTAGGGACGAATTTAAAGCTACACGCTCAGCTCAGCAGCGCGGGCTGGCTCGGCACTTTGCCTGACCAGAGGGCTAGTTATTTGGCAAAATAATTATCATTTCCATTTAACATGGCAGTGTCAATGTTAGGCTGTCTGTTAATCAAAATATGATTCGAGACCGTAGGGGTCCGAGGATACCGAGGGTTGTATTGATGATTTAAATGATAATAATTATGCAAATACATAGTTGATTTACAGAATTATAGTCGTAAAAAACTCAATACAACCGACAACCCGAATGAAGAGATCTGCAGCAGAACCAAGGCAATCGACATAGTCCGAAGAATTGGCAAACTTAAGTGGCAGTGGGCAGAGCACATTGCTCGCAGAACAGATGGCCGATAGGGCCAAACGACTGAGTGGCGACCGCGTACCGGAAGACGTAGATTTGGAAGACCTCCCACAAGGTGGACCGATGACCTGGTGAAGGCCGCAGGAAACCGCTGAATACGGGAAGTACAGAACCGGTCGAAGTGGAGGAGCTTGGGGTGGCCCCTGTCCAGCAGTGGACGTCTTTCGGCTGAAATGATGATGATGATGATAGATGAACCGACAACCGATCAACAGTTTTATTTATTTTATAAGCTTATTTTAATCAACATACGATCTAACACTGTCCTGCAAATTCTTGCAAAAAACGAAGAAAATTTCGATTAAATTGAATTTCGCGAGTTACCTTAAAACATCCCCCTAATTGATAAATTTGGATGTCATGAGGATGACGTATATTTTGAAGGTCACCAAGCTTGAAACATGGATTGAAAATTGCACATGGCCCTGTTATAGATACTTAGTAGTTAGACTTTCTATTTATTAGATATAAACTTTTACCAGCGGTTTCGCCCGCGTAGAGGTCTGAACTCATCCTACGGGAACGTACTACCGAGATAAAAAGTATAATATCTGTTAATCCAGGCTATTATCTATCTGAGTGCCAAATTTCACCCAAATCCGTTCAGACGTTGTTGCGTGATTGAGTAACAAACATCCAGACATCTAAACGTAAAAACTTTGATATTTTTAATAGGTAATGGTTAGGATTCCGACGCCTCACAGTGGAAACTTCGTTGGTACCATAAAAATGATATTGAATTTACCATCGTTTGGTAAATTCAATATCATTTTTACTTCGTTTTCATTTCCAGAAAATTTCCTCCGACACAAGATAACTAATACATTCAATTAAAGTAATTAAAGAAACCGTACCTCTTAATTAAATAATTGAGCTCCATACGGCCGGCCAGACACCCTTTAAATCTACAAAGGGGTCCAAATGGACGATACAACGAACTAGTTCGTCTTACCTTTAAGACGTAGTTCGACCGACGACAACTAAACTCCTAATTGGCACCGAATCGAATTACAAAACGGGGAATCGAACCCCGATCCTGCACTTAGCACGGATCCTTTTAACGGTTTAGTGAAGACGGATCCCCTTTGCGAGACGATATTTGGCAATTAAGGGATACTAGCGCTTTAATTCGTGGATCCTCTGAGCGTCTTTGGGTGATGTTTTGTTTCTCATAAGTTTGATTGAGTTTCTATGTAAGTATGCTAGTTGCGTGATCTTTGAATTCAACGATTGATTTGGTGAGATTTGATGGCATTGAACTAAAGTTTGCGCTGGTAGAATAGGGTTGTTTAATATCATTTTATTTCAGCCAAATGACGTCCACTCCTGGACATAGGGCACTTCGACCAGTTCTGTGCTTCTCGAATCCGCCGGATTCCTGCGGCCTTCACCATCTTGTGGGAGGCCTTTTAACGCTACGTCTTCCAGTACACTCCTGAACGTTCCGGTCCCATCGGCCATCTGTTATGTGAGTAATGTGCCATGCCCACTGCCACTAAAGTTAATATAACAATAATAATATTTTTAGTAGACCCAAAAGAAATGACATGTTATACAAATTAAACAATTCCAAAATAAAGTACTCAGGGATTCTGTAAAATGGACCATGGTGCATTAGAAATGACGACCTCCACCATGATCTTAAAATAGAACTCGTCACCTCCATCATCTAAAAATTAGCTGAAGCCCACGAACACAGACTTCACCGACATGTGAACATCGAGGCATTTCAGCTGCTAGACAACACGGACATGGTGCGTAGGCTAAAGAGAACTAAACCATTTGAATTAGTGTAATGTATAAATAGTCCCGTGTGGTGCCGGACGTAAAAGTATAGCACCATCCCATTTCTTCCCGTGGGTGTCGTAGAAGGCGACTAAGGGACTTACAAGAGAATGGGCAGCAGCGTTCTCTATGTATTTCACCACCATACTGCGATCGCCAACCCGCCTGCCAAGCGTGGCGATTACGGCAAATCCCCCCCTTTTGGGGGAGGCTTATGTCCAGCAGTGGACGTCTTTCGGCTGATATGATGATGATGATGATGATAAATAGTGAATAATAGTAACAGTGCTGTGCTATACATGTAACACATGAACAAAGTGTTTTTATTAAATTATCTGACTCTAACGAGAGTGGTAAGTCGAGTAGACCTTTCTAACACGTAAAATATTTAGTAAGAGTTAATTTGCTTATTAGTCTATTAGGCAAGATTATAATAAATTACTAAGAATTTTAGTTCTTATTAATAAAGAAAAAAAAGCACGTTATACAATTATTTGTCTAAGCCACTTAAACTTATTCATTTTTTTTTTTTGAGGGTGGGAAATCATCAAATTACTTCTCACGCTCTGGGTGGAGCGGGAGGGCATATCAGACTTTTACTGCCTAATACCCACCAGTGTTCCCTCAGTTGCCTGTGTGCCACAGTATCTTTTTCGAACAACCCGCACCCCTGGGCAAGCATCGGCCCTTGCGGACCCCACCAGTTGGTGCTGACATCTCTTTGAGGCACGCGTAGAATACAACGCGCCGTCGACCCGGGCCTGGTCCTAACCGGACAGCGAGCTACCCATTACTTGCCATCCGCAAGCCCGCGCCTACGGTGATCGGAAATCAGCCTGTGATTCTTGACGCCCAGGGCGTCCCCTGCGGCGACTAGGGCCGTGTGGGTACATATACTGCCTCTCCCTCACGTGCGCCGCCTCCATCTTCGCGAGCATTACTGCTTCACATAAACTTATGCTTGAGCGTAAATCGGTTAGGTACAATATAGTGACTAATTTATGGCATCTACCGCTGAACTAGGTTACAGCCTGTGTTTCAGCAGGCGGTGCCTCAAAATGGTTTACTTCTGATATCTTTCGGAGATTGATCATGATTATCTGTCCGACGTTATCACATAGAAAACCTAAGGGGCTATAGTGCAATCCTTTACCTTCCAAAAACGCGAAATGTTCCCGTAGAAATATTCCCGTTTAGGGCTCCAAAATCTATTTTACCACTAAATCCTTAACATAACGATAACTTGACTTCTTAAAAGACTGCTAAAAGGCGCTGAAAATAGGACAAAATTAAGCGTTTGACTATAAGATTCGATTCTAATATTATGTAAATCGAGCGACAAAAAACTAATCAGCTTTCAAAAGGTGTTTTATTTTTCAAGAACCGTAGGTATCTATTATTATTTTAGACTGACTAAAATAGATTTAAAGTTAATTAATTATAACAACCCTAGGGGGCTTGCGGCTAAGTAATAATAGCCGCACGGGTCGGTCGATCAGGTTAAGCTATGCTTATCGCGGTTGGTCCGTGGATGGATGACCATCTTTACATACCAAGACCCCTCCGTGCCTCGGAAAGCAGAACAAAGAACGCTCATGTTACAATAAAATTCTTCATACTCCTAAGTAGGTATTGCTTCGATTACATTCATACATCTGAGGGTCAATTTCTTATGACACTAACAATTGCAATGTCTTTCATTCAAGCAGACGAATTTTTAACCGACTTCAAAAAGGAGGAGGTTATTAACTCAGTATGTGTGTGTTTTTTTTGTATGTTGTAGGTACCTATGTACGCGGTGACAAAAACAAAAACTAAAATACATATCCAAAGACACCGACTTTCACTTTGATTTTTCACTTTGTAGTGTTTTTTCGGAAGTCGGTTGTTTTTTTGGAACGAAGTTCCTTATCGCGCGTTGTGAAAGGGGGCTAAACGGAAAAATGCATACGAAAAGTTGTAACGAGACTTTTTGCTATAGTAAGCTATTGTAAGCCGTGCGGCGTGCGCATGTTTCTCTGTCTGTCTCTCTCTCTCTCTCTTATAGAAAGCAAGCCAATTATTTTTCATTTCGTCTTTTATATTATTTACTAGCTGACCCGGCAAACTTCGTACTGCCGATAAAACATTTCTGAACTTTTTGTGAGACTAACAAACGTCAATATTTTTTTATATAAATAGATTTTCTTTATATTTTTTTACCGTTTAAACCTTCCCTGGACTGCCACAAATATTGCAGAACCAAAATTAGCCAAAATAGTCCGGCCGTTCTCGAGTTTTAGCGAGACTAACGAACAGCAATCCATTTTTATATAAATAGAAGATTATTTTATTATTTTGATTTTTTTTAACTTCGTTCCATCCGGGTGTCCCTTGACACCTCTCAAGTTTTTTTTTCTGGAAAAAGGTTTTTTCAAATATGTGAAGAAATGGATTAGGATTTCCTTTAAAAACCTTTGGATTATAAAATAAAGTGTGTTACGTAATTCGGGTGCTGGTCATCCACGCACGCCTTAACTTGGCATAATTTTAGCGATACTTTAGAATATAGGCCATTTTTATTGCCTACCTAACTGTATTTCATTTTGACTGACAAAATGTCTGAAAACAGAAAAACTAAGAAAAGGGCAGAGTAGAATCTGAAAAGGAAAATTAATTTCCAGCACACTAGTTTTCGATTTTGAGAGAACTACGCAGGTCGAGGTACTAAGTATTACTAATAAGACGCTTGAACACGATCAAAAGATCACACATACTGACATCACGGTCAGAGTGGTGACCCAGAATAGCTGGGCCGCAACTTGTCTATGGACACAAGACGGTACCGGCCACTTTGCTGCCCGATAGTTCTAAATTAGCCGATAGTTGGTTGCACTACGAATTTAATCATTGGTTAAGTTCACGTTAACGAATTCATGTGTTAATTAATGCAAAGCAAAAATTATCAGACTTGAAAGAAATAGAGAATGTTATTTATAATCAATCCCATATGTAACATAAATCTTCTTTTGATTTGACTTATAAATATTATTTCTGAGAATTTACCTGTATGTATCCTTCAAAATCTTCCTATTGAAACTGCACTTGGTAATCAATTGATTAAGTTAACGATAACTTTAAAGTTTTTAAAAGTGTCTTGAAAACAGAGTTTGGCGATCATATTTCTGTAAAAAGGGTATAAATCAGTAGGTACCTGAAAAAAAATACCACACATGATTAAGAACGAATTTATTTAAATCTACAGTTAAAGTTCGGTGCCACTCACCGATCTCCTTGGTCATCGTGTGCCAACCGTATTTAGAAGCATTACTGGGAAATGCACTAATGCCTCTTCGATACTGTGGAAAACTGTTAAGGGGCTGGTTAGGGGCTTTCTAAGATACTGATATAATTAGTGCATTGTGCCTCTAACGTCCATATATACTAAAGACAACCCTACATCTTCACTCAACAACATCAACTGACACGGAATTTTCAACCTTATGCATCAGAGATACGACAGATAAAATAGTTTTGAAAAGGAGGAAATATGTTTGTTAAGGCATAGACAAGTTTGCTTGAGTTACTGGCCGCATGCAAGAGGTCATTATCATCCAGAAAGCGGCGTGGAAGCTTTTGAATTTGGAACGTTGGGAGCTTATTAATTCAATATGGCGGCATCGTCTTGTGCATTAGGCCTTCTTGGTTTGACCGGTAGACTTGCTAACGTTCTATTTAAACTATAACGTTTCATGTATGTGTACTATTAATGGAGGTACGTTGAGTAATACTTGAGTGATGTTCAATTAAAATTTTCCTTTGTTTTGACTTAGAAGTCAGGAATTAGGGATGTGATAGTAACTGTATCTACTTAACAGTTATTCCCTTAGACATTTTTTTATAGCCAGTTCAATGGCAGGCTTATCAGTAATACTTTAAAGAAAATCCTAGCACTTTGATGTATTTTAATCGAAGTGATGTTTTGGTTTTTGTATTGATTGTGCAGTACCTACCTACCTTATATTATTTAAAAAATGCATAGGCCACATTAGCAATTCGGTGATGCGGCCACAGTATAATGTCGGTGACGCGAACCCTTAAGCTTGTACCAAAAATCACTCAACGCGACTAAAAGGAGTTTCCACTTCAAAAACAACATGCTTAAATTGCCCTTAATTTTTTACTTTAGCATATAATAGACAGCTACAAATGCCATCACAAGCCAAAACACCAAAACGAGGCAGATACGCCAATTTATTGCGTAACCAGTGTAATCAGGGCAGTGCAAAACATTTACAGCGGTAGGTACGGCTTGGCGAATAAATATGGATCTTTTAAAACGCGCCGCCTTCCTAATTGCCTGCAGATGGACCGGCGCCAATTACGGACGACATTTAGCTGGGAGTTCAACTGGGCCGATAAATGGTGCAGATACCTTACTCACTTAGTGTTGGAGCTTGAATGACTAATGACGTCATAAGCCTACATTCAGAACTCGTTATCTTGATGTCTTGATTTTAAGAATGAATCGGAGTAATTAAAATTCTTATACGTGGGTGGATTTTCTGATTGATTTCGTAATGAAGAATGCTGTATGTTATTCTTGTATCGATGACAGTTGCAGTAAGGACCGGAATAATTCATGATGATCACTTTTGTGACACACATACATGCTTCCTATCGAAATAAGCAAAAACAAAAGATGATCAAGTAGGTTCGATCCTCACTCTCTTACTCTACCTAGTCCTTTTGCTTCAGTCACGTTTATGGCTTTTGCTCAAATACAGGGTGGCACGGACTTCGACGCACAACCTCTTACCATGGAGTCCGTGCATGATTCTGAAACCCCTAAGTTGAAATTATTCGACATTTATTTAAAAAAAAAAAACCGTGGCTCTCCGGGAGTGCCAACAGAAGTCAAAACTTATACAATTACGTGTGTATTTTTTGAATCGTCAATACAGGATTTCACATTATTCATAATCATAATTTTGGTCATATCTTCTGAAAAGGTTATCCGATTTTCATAATTCCAATTGGAATATTAGTTCTGGACCTAAACCTATCTTTTGCGACTTAAATTATTGAAATACCTCTACTAAAAAGCAGAGGAGTTGGTAACGGTGTGGCAAGTTCAATTGTTTTTTCCCCATCTCAAAAAATGCCTTTCACTCCAAAAAGTTTGCCATAAATTTTCAGTACGTAGGTATTTTACTTTTCTATGAGACAGCAGAATTTACTTTTGATAACGCTACGGGGGCTAGAATCATGTGCTGAATGTGGTTTCATTTTGCACTCGATGTCTCTGCCAGCCTGTATATATACACAGCAAAAACATGTTTACATATCTATGTAATTGTTGTAATAAAAGTAGCGTCTGTAAGTAGCAGTCGTAACAGTAAAACAGCCATGAAACTCGTAAGCTACGATCAGGGCACATTAGCCTTACGATAGTGTACTCTTGATGGTATATTGAAAGACTCACTGATGTTCCGTGTGTGCAACAATAACTACTATATGCCATTTTTATCAATTAAACTGAACGCGATAAGAACATTTAGGGGTATATTCATAAACTTCGATAAAAGGTAAGAGATGTTTAAACTTGACATGATTAAGCTGTCGTTAATCATTACTTAACTCTAAGCAACGTTAACAGATAAAGGGGTTAAACTGTGTTCAAGAGCTGTCAGTATCAATATTCGACAGCAATGATGACACTGACAGCTCTTGAACTCAGTTTACAGATGTGCTGATAACGTTTAGTTTCATTGGTGAAATCCGTCCTATGACTTTTAAAAAGTAATGACTGTTTTCAATTACTTTCTGAGTTGATCCACAAGGGATGTATTGTTTATAATTAGGTATAGATTAGATACTATTTTTACGAAGTTAGTATAAACGCATTCGTTTACATATGTGTTCATCGAATTCGACTCGGCTGGGCTGCGTTTTTGAAGCTACGCAATATCTTCTCGTCTCACATACCGTAGTTTCTCAAGACGAAAGTCTACGGCCAGTGCGTGTTGCCCATGACGACAATTGCACTGAAACGTGGTCGCTCACAATGGACCACGTCTTCTCGTTCGGCGACCAGGCATCAAGAATACGTCTCTGGCTCTCTGCTCTAACAACCATTGGTTGTCACTCCGTGTAAGGTTTGTCGACAACAACTTTGGTTTCTCGGTCCTGTTTTTCATGTACATAGATTAACTGCAGCATAGCCCCCTAGGGTAATAAATAGACTATGTCAGATTAGACGAATTCTCTCCAGAACTAGGCATTTTACTTTCGATGATTGGAAGACGATCATGGATATGAACTTTCGTCTAAATTTATCTTTAGATAATGTGTGTAATTCGCAGATTGCTGTTTCATATTACATTGAAAATAAATGATTTAGTAAGTTCCCTTGAAGTTTAAACTGTTTTTCTTGTTGTTCATTGGTTGCGTCAGTGTGTATAGCGTCGGTAATGTGCGCGGTAGTTTATGTGGAGCGCGATAGTCGCCACGACAGAGGTTATTCGTTCCGCTAATGTTCCCTTGCATCTCGTTTGCATTTGCATTGCAGTGTTGGACCAAATATTTGGCCAAAAACTGACAGAAATGATGTTGGCGGAGGAAATAAAATTGATGATTGGGGTTGGTTGTTACATGGTCCTTTTCCCTCACAAATGTTGTGTAGGAAAAGTATACAGAGGTCACCTTTAGAGGTCTAATATCTGAGATGACAACTGATACATTCAAGTTTCTACCCGAAGCACACAATATAATGTATGATGCAAATCTTGTAAAGTAATTTGAAATCGATAACCTTTATATAGTTTTCTGTGTAGATTCCAACATTCTACCACAGTTTGTGAAGCTAATAATCACCATTGCATAAGCAGGGGTAACTACAAAATAAACTCTCTCGTCTGGGAATTCTCTACAAAAATAAGGCGCGAACCGAGGCAAGGCGCGAGGCGTACCAGGGGGAAGGGGGGGATGCCTCGCTCACACTATTTTCATTTCGTGTAGTGCCACATTTAATTTTGTTGAAATTCTAACGTAGCTTTGCAAAAATGTCAACTTTATTCCGCCTCAGCCCGCGTCTACGTTTCACAGAGATGCTTTGCTTCTCCATTTTCTGGAATGTTCCACAGTTTCGAGACGGGCTTTGAGAAACTATAACTTTATGAAAACTTATACACGGGCTCTGAAGTAAGTCGTGGCTTCCAGCAAAAATTTATCAAAGCGTGTTTAATTTTCGTTATGACTTCTGTCTTGACTTTCCCGACGGACAAATTGGGGAACGGTGTGTAATGCGATGTTGTGCTAGGTAAAAATGTCGTGGGGAACTTTGACAGGCTGTGTTCATTGGTTATATGAACATTAATAAAATGTTTACACCTAAACACAAATTGAAAACGTTGTTAAACGTGCAGAAGCTGTTCCAGTACTCATATTTCACGATACCTATGTTTTATTTGTGTATAAGATTTTACCTTAGAACGAGTCTACACATAAATCGGAAACAACATGAACGCCATAGAACGTATCATCAGCCAAACCTTTTACAACTAGGTTGTGCTCAGATTCCAGTCTAACCGTATGCTGCTGAATACCAGTATTTTACATGGAGCGACTGCCTATCTAATCCCCATAACCCAGCTACTGGGTAATACGATCCGCCTGGGAAGACTGCTTGTCAGGCTTGCGGGCTTCTGACGACCCGTAACGACTGTCAAAGATCCACGAATAACAGCCGGAACCAAAGGCATAACGTGCTTTCCAAGACACGTAGGGGTCTTGGTACCCATCCACGGACCAAGCATGGTAAACTTTAGTTAACCTGATCGATCGACCCGTGCCTACCAAAAATTATACAATACACACAACCAGGGCCTCAAGTCTGCTATTACAATAGTGTCAGAATGGTCTATCATTGATTTCATAATTGTTGATTTTGACAAGTTTGGTAATCTACTAATAAAATGGCGTCATTATGACTTTCCAATGGTCAGTCACTGACACTCCATTGAAAGAAATGGCATTTATTGATAATCTCGTACATAATGACAAATGAATGACTGACTTAATTTACGAACTTCCTACTACTTTAGATTGCTTATATATAATATGTAAAAATATATAAATGAAATCTGGCATGAATAAATGTTCAAATTTAGTAGTAGTTTTTCGAAAATCATTTCTACTAACGAGTTTTATAATAAATGCAATACGAAAATGCCATTATGACACAATTCTATTACGACACTATTGACCGACCAATGATCGACCATTATGAATTTAGCAGATTACGAACTTTTAGTAAAATGACAATGGGATCGTGTTGGAATGACGAACTTATAAAATAGCAGACTTGGGCCCCAGAACGATCGACTCGATCAAAAATTCGAACTTCGAAAACCAATCTCAAATACGTTTGCGGTACAAGTACAAAGCGTACAATCTTATAACCCATCTGAAATTCATATTGAAAGTCGATCGCATAAAGCCAGGAACACACTGTAAAAGGCTGAGCTCCCGTGGGAGGTGGGGCTAAAAGGCCAGGAGCGATAGCACTCATCGGACGAATAAGCCTGTTTTGCGACTGCCAGGTTTAGGGATGCGACATCGACTCAATGCTGTTTTATTCTGCTGCCATCAATACTTAAAACGGTTGTGAACGGTTTAGGGATGTCGCTGGTATCGATTTTCCTCATAACGTATCGATGGAAAAAAGTTTAGACATCTTTGGCCGAAAGTTCAGCTGCGGGAACTCTGGTCATCATCAAATGCACAGATGACGATCGAAACTAAAAATAAATATGAGAATACGTGGGGAATTAGGGTTTTTCTCACGAGCTTGCATTGCGGTAGAAAGAGAAGATCCTAAATATCCTAATAGAGGTTTAGTGGTTGATTATAATGATGCGCCCAAGTAGGTACAGTACCTACCAGTTACTGTGTATGTACCAATGAATGAAATGTATGAGTAGGTATTTAAGTGATAAAAACGTGATGGTGGTGTTTTAGAATGTTCGGACTAATAAGTTTATAATAATTGATCAAAAATACGCATACTTACATTTATAAAATGTTACGACTTTAAAAAGAGACCTTGACTTTTGAGTTTTTTCGGCATTTCTTCTCAGAGATCAGTCAGCCAGGAAATGCCGGCGCCATCTAGTTTTAAAACATTGACCAACAAAATATGGACGTGTACCTAAGTATCTTAATTAAAAGATCTACTTACTTCAATAAACATATAATTTCATTTCAATAAACCTTTTTTTTCATAAGTTAAACAAAGAATGGAAAGGACATTTAATAACGTCTAAGATTTCGATATAAAGTATCATCGACAGTTGTCTCCTTCCTAATATAAAAGGATTGACATTTGAGTCGGAGGACGGGCGGAGTAGCGGATTCAGACCGAGACAAAGTTGACTTCGAATGGGTTCTCCTTTAATATGGCAAATATTCAGCAGATATTCAAATATATTCCTAATTTCTTATTTGTCAGATCTGTTTGAATACTGAAAGGGGACCCGTCTTAGCTATCTTTATGGAAATTGTAGCAATGTAAGTGGCAATTGTCTGTCCCTAAGGCAGGTTACGGAATTATGACTTGAGCACTTTGTACACATTTATCATTTTTTTTTTTATCTACCGTGCAAAGAAAGTGTTATAGAGTAAGAATGTATGCTTATAACCTACATCAATGTACATATTCTTCACATGATCTGACCAAGATTATATCTCGATTTTAAAAGCGACTGCGACCTCTGAGTTTGTTTCGGCCTTTCTTCTCAGAGTAGTCAGATAGGAAACGCCGACGTCATCTCATCATTTCAGCCGAAAGACATCCTCTGCTGGACAAAGGACTCCCCCAAGCTCCACCACTTCGACCAATTCTGTGCTTCCCGCAACCAGCGGGCTTCTGCGGCCCTCACAAGATTATCGGTCCACCTAGTGGGAGGCATTCAAACTCTACGTCTTCCGGTACGCGGTCGCTACTCCAGAACCTCTCGGCCCCATCGGCCATCTGGTGGCCAATTCTCGTAATTAAAAACGTTCAGTCGCAGTCTCATCTCAGCGACAATCAAATGTCAAAGAGTTGTCAAAAATGTATGGAAACAAGAGGCATTTTTGACAGATTGAGACTGAGATCAGACTGTGAACGTTCTTAAAATTACGAGAATTGCCCCCCCTATTTTCTGCGAGCATCTAGTTAAAAAAAATGACGTGTAAACGTGTTTTTGTATAATACACCTAGTAGTGGGGAACAGTAGTGGCCCAATAGTGAGTTCGAACCCAGACAGGCGCTTTACTTCGTGCAAATAATTTCATCACCACTGTTCTCAAAACGGTGAAAGAAAACATCGTGAGGAAACCGCGTATCCTAGAACCAAAAATTCTAAGACATGTAACATCTACCTACGTGAACTGGGGCCGCGTGGTGGATTACGTTCCCTCTCACAGAGAGGAGGTCGGTGTCCCAGCAGTGGGTACAGTATAGGCTGATTATGTGTAAATGTGGATTTGTAGCTATTTCATACATTTGTCAAAGAATGGCAATTGTGATTTGAATTTACGGACAGTTGAAAACAGTAACAAAGTTTGACAATTAATTTCCCGGACTTTACCCATAAAGGATTAATTTAAATGGCAAGAAACAGTCTGTCATAAAGATGTGGCGTAGTTATATGTAATAATTAATAATAGAAAATTGTAATGTAATAATATTTGTAAATGCGGACGGACAAGCAAACCAGATTTATTAGTAGTGAGCAAACCGGCCGGCCGCCTGGGCACTTCATTGTTTACCGCGCGAGGGGGGGCTCGCATTCCTGAGCCGCGCGCGCGCACCATTGTGCGCCGGCCGCCCGCCAGTCAGCTTACCGCCTTCCAAGTGACCACCGTGTCGCTCTGTCCGCTATCTGCTATCCGCTTTCTCTTTAGAAATTCGTGTAAATAACTCACTGTGTCTTCTCTGTGTCTACTCCTTCTATATCTTCGCTATTCTTCATTCTTACTGTGCTGTGAACTTTAATCTGTGTACCTACTGTGCTTCTAGTCCTCTTAATAAACTATAATATTACTGTGTCTAGTGTGCAAACTTTCATTTATCCTCCTACACAGCTATAATACCTCAAGAATATTTGCTAAATTGGTGACCCCGAGCAAGAACGCTACAATGACAGACAGAGGTGAGCGCAACGAGATAGCGGCAAGCCAAGATGGCACCGGTGAGAAACACCTAGAAACATTCCGCGTGGGCGTAAGAGTACCACCGTTTTACCCGGAGAAGCCTTCACTTTGGTTCTCTCAAATGGAAGCACAATTCGCGCTTTCAAATATAAAGGCAGACGACACGAAATTTTATTACGTCACAGGCCACTTGGACCCGCAATATGCTTCCGAGGTTCAAGAAATTATTGAAAACCCTCCAGTTACCAACAAGTACGAGAAGCTCAAGGCAGAACTAATTAAAAGAATGTCAGCCTCGCGCGAGAAGAAGGTTAAGCAGTTACTCATACATGAGGAACTCGGCGATCGTAAACCATCGCAATTCTACCGCCACTTACTAAACCTTGCTGGACCGGGCGTTCCTGAAGAGTTTCTCCGCACCATTTGGACGAGCCGTCTACCAAGTGGGACGCAGGCCATCATCGCCTCGCAGTCCAAGGCCGAGATGGAGGAACTGGCGGACCTAGCAGACCGAATCAACGACGTCGTCGGGCCCCAGGTAGCATCTACATCCGCAATCGCCAAGGCGACAGCCTCTAGCAGTGCCAATCCCGAGATAGCGGCGCTGGCCAGGCAGGTAGAAAAACTAACCGCGAAAATCGACCGCATGTCACGACCGCGGCAACGATCAAGCAGCCGCTCAAGCCATCGTTCGAGTTCGTCGAGATCGCAGTCGAGCTACAGCAAGTTCCCACAGTGCTGGTACCACCAAAGGTTTGGAGAACGCGCTAAGAAATGTTTGAAACCGTGCGACTACAAAGCGGCGGAAAACACGAGGGGCAATCAGTAATGGCGGCCAACGATTGCCCGAGCACCGGTCGCTTATTTGTCACCGATCTACGATCAAAGACGCAATTTTTGGTCGACACCGGCAGCGACCTTTGTGTTTACCCACGATCGGTATTACCAGGGCGTCGTGAAACTACGGATTATCAACTGTGCGCAGCTAACGGTACACCCATCAAAACGTACGGTTATATTAGTTTAAATTTAAACTTGGGGTTGCGCCGCGACTTTACTTGGTCATTTATTGTAGCCGACGTTACGAAAGCGATAATAGGAGTGGATTTTTTGTCATTTTACAATATAATTGTTGATTGCAGAAACCAGCGTCTATTGGACAACTATACAATGCTTGCGACCCCGGCTTCACCTACCCGTCCGTCAGACATTATTTCCTCGGTTAAGGTAATTATTGGTGACACCACATACCATAACATACTACGGAAATATCCTGACATCACCCGGCCCCACGGCATGCACCGTACATCAACACATAATACAGTACACCACATACAGACTACACCTGGACCACCAGTTTCATGTACACCACGACGCCTAGCCCCCGACAAATTAAAAATAGCAAAAGAGGAGTTTGAAGCGATGCTGAAGGACGGCACCGCCAGACCCTCAAGTTCACCATGGTCATCACCATTACACCTGGCTCCCAAGAAGAACAGCGGATGGCGACCCTGTGGTGACTACCGCATGCTCAATTCCAGGACAGTACCTGACACTTATCCAATCCGTCATATACATGATTTTGCACATAGCCTGTCAGGATCAACGATTTTCAGTACTATCGATCTTGTCAAAGCATATAACCAGATTCCTGTAAGTCCAGAGGATATTCCCAAGACCGCAATAACCACGCCTTTTGGTCTATATGAATTTCCTTTCATGACTTTTGGTCTTCGCAATGCTGGGCAGACTTTTCAGCGGTTCGTCGATGAGATGCTGCGAGGACTGGACTTTTGCTACGCTTATCTTGACGACTTCTTGGTCTTTTCGAAAGACCAGAAGACCCACGAAGACCACTTACAGCAACTTTTCACCCGCCTACAGGAATATGGTATGGTGATCAATACTGCGAAGTGCGTATTCGGAGTAAAGGAAGTGACTTTCTTAGGTTATAGGATCTCGGCCGATGGCACCAGCCCGCTACCCGAGAAGGTGGAAGCCATCGCAAAATATCCGGCACCGAAAACTGTCCGAGAACTTCGCAGATTTTTAGGTATGTTAAATTTCTACAGACGATTTATACCTGACGCTGCTCAACACCAGGCCCCCTTAAATGCTCTGTTGGTAGGCTCTGTAAAAGGCTCTCACCCTGTGCATTTCACCACCCAAGAAACGGAAGCCTTCAATACCTGCAAGGAAGGCCTTTGCAAAGCAGCGATGCTCGTCCATCCCGACTGCGAAGCCAAACTAGCAGTAGTGACGGACGCCTCAGACGTAGCAGTAGGGGCAGTATTACAGCAGTGCAAGGCCGAGGAACCATGGCAACCACTGGCATTCTACTCCCGCAAGCTAAGTCCGGCACAAAAGAAGTACTCACCTTACGACAGGGAATTGCTGGCGATCTACGAAGCGATAAAATACTTCAGACATATGGTCGAAGCACGAAATTTTGTCATCTATACAGATCACAAGCCCATATGTTTCGCGTTCCACTCGCGAAAGGAAAATTGCTCACCAAGACAGTTTCGGCACCTGGATTACATCTCACAGTTTACAACGGATATAAGGCATATATCAGGCAAGAACAACGTCGTCGCTGACAGTCTCTCAAGGATCGAGGAGGTAACGCAGCCGGTAGACCTACACAAGCTAGCTGAATCACAGAAGCACGACACCGAACTGAAACAGCTGCTTGAGAGCAACACATCCTTACGCCTCACGAAGGTAAAACTGCCAGGATCTGAGACCGAACTGTACTGCGATGAGAGAAGCAAGATCGCACGACCATATGTCACAGAAGAACACCGTCGCAGAGTATTCGAGAGCGTACACTCGTGGAGCCACCCTGGCGCAAACGCAACAACCAAAATGGTTACCGAACGGTACGTTTGGCCAGCAGTAAAAAAAGACTGCAGAGAATGGAGCCGTTCCTGCATAGCATGCCAGCGATCGAAGGTAACCCGTCACGTCTCATCACCAATGGGAAATTTCAAGCTGCCGCGGGCAAGATTTAACCACATCCACATCGACCTCATAGGTCCACTGCCTCTATCACAAGGGTATCGTTATTGCCTCACAGCCATCGATCGGTTCACACGTTGGCCTGAGGTAATACCTACATCCGACATAACAGCAGAGACAGTGGCAAAAGCCCTAGTAAGTGGCTGGATTTCTCGATTTGGCTGTCCCGTTGATATCGTAACGGACCGCGGTCGACAGTTCGAGTCAGCACTCTTCAGGCACCTATCGGAGCTGGTCGGATTTCACCACAAGCGTACCACAGCTTATCACCCTGCCTGTAACGGTCTTATAGAGAGATTTCACAGGCAATTGAAAGCAGCTATTACTTGCCACTCCGCAGGAAACTGGGTCGAGTCTTTGCCACTAGTTCTACTAGGTATTAGGAACGCGTTCAAAGAAGACCTAGGTTCAACATCAGCTGAACTTTTGTATGGCGAAACACTCAGGCTGCCAGGGGAACTATTTCAGCCACAGGTCGATGACACTATCGATATGTCAGACTATGTGGCTCGGTTAAGGGCATTTGCAAGAAAATTGCAACCGTCACCAGCATCCCGACATGGTAGCAGATCAACATTCGTGTTCAAAGATCTAGGTACATCGAGCCACGTTTTTCTCAGAGACGAGACATCAGGCTCACTAAAATCACCATACACGGGACCACACAAAGTCCTACAACATGGGGACAAAATCTTCAAGCTCCTCGTCAAAGGCAAAACAGTCACTGTAACTATTGACAGACTCAAACCTGCCTACATATTACACGATTCAAACACTCACACAAACACGCCATCACCTACACTACATAAAACAGCACCCACCACCAAATTACCAGGAAACACAGGAACTAATGTCAGGACGACAAAATCAGGTCGTCAAGTCCATTTTCCAGACTATTATCGCCCGTAGCGACGGTCTCTGGAGGGGGGTGATGTGGCGTAGTTATATGTAATAATTAATAATAGAAAATTGTAATGTAATAATATTTGTAAATGCGGACGGACAAGCAAACCAGATTTATTAGTAGTGAGCAAACCGGCCGGCCGCCTGGGCACTTCATTGTTTACCGCGCGAGGGGGGGCTCGCATTCCTGAGCCGCGCGCGCGCACCATTGTGCGCCGGCCGCCCGCCAGTCAGCTTACCGCCTTCCAAGTGACCACCGTGTCGCTCTGTCCGCTATCTGCTATCCGCTTTCTCTTTAGAAATTCGTGTAAATAACTCACTGTGTCTTCTCTGTGTCTACTCCTTCTATATCTTCGCTATTCTTCATTCTTACTGTGCTGTGAACTTTAATCTGTGTACCTACTGTGCTTCTAGTCCTCTTAATAAACTATAATATTACTGTGTCTAGTGTGCAAACTTTCATTTATCCTCCTACACAGCTATAATACCTCAAGAATATTTGCTAAAAAGATAAAAAAGACAATAACTTACAAACCACGTAACATCCAGATCAAGGAGTCAATAAAGCAAATTGGCATCTCGTTTCGAGTCAACCGGCTTAGCGGACGAAGGGCAAATCCTTAGTGGGCACAAATAAATACGGGGCGAACCTATCATATTTCCCTGATCCCCTCTCGAAGGGTCAGCAATACCTTGCTCTTAGAACCTTGTAATACGAGGTTTTGATCCCCAATTGATATGAATGATGTTTTATTGTTTTTTGCTGTTTCCTTTTTTTATTTTGAAGCTTCGAGGTTTGGGTTAGTGTGCTGACTACTCGATTGATAGTTATTTCATAGCAGTAGGTACCTACTTACATAGTTTTTAATTCCGAAATGGCCAATTGGAATCGTGCACCTAGCTTCGTACGTTTCATAAGTTGTGTAGGTTTATGTGAAATTAAATAAGTATTTCAGTCAAGATATTAATTGAAGACGTAGAAGGCAACTAGGAGGGTAGAGCTACGTAAAACTCTACCTAACTAGGAAGAAAAAACTGCTCGGTGTACCAAACAAAAAATATAAACTTTAATTTCAGACCCATAAGGTTAATTTGATTAGTATTCAAACGAATTAAAAACTAGTGTTGTAATCACATCTACCAGAGAATTAACACACACCATAAATCTATTAATAAAAAAATGTCCCACTAAATTGTATTGTTATTAGTACTTTTTTTCCAGAAAAGTATTTAAAAAAAGACCCTTCCCACCTCCTTATCTTTTTGCGTCATGTTTACCGCAAATAAACGTTTTTTCTTTCTTTCTTTCATGACGTGACCAGAAAGTAGACTTCCATTGCCACCCGGGAAGAAAAAGGCCACCAATCTTTCCCTGGCCACTCCAAATCCGGTGGCAGACGAAATTACGTCGGTTAGTTGTAGCGAAATATATCTCAAAATGGACGGAGCAATCCCAAATCTTTAACAAAATAGCTCCCCGGAACACTTTAAGTCTAAGTAAGTGGCGTTCGGCGGTCGAAGATTTGCTGGACCGTCTCTAATGGGCTTTATCCTTATTTATTGAACTTGCCGCCGAACGAAAACGTTACGAAGTATCTTTAAAGTTTTGATTATATTTTACATTAGCATCATAGGTGGGAATGTCCTCAATGGCGAATATAAATTATTAACTGGGATAAGTTGTTTGATTTCAAGGAAAAATCTCGATTTCTTGATGAACAGGAAAATGTAAACTTTCCTAGATTAATTTCAATCCGGATGTCAAAATAACTTTTTTTTTTCAAACAAACTAAGCTTTTTCATTCATTTAGCTTTAAAAAAAATACATCCTAAAACAATTTGACATTTGGGTCTTCAAAAAACCATTCGGTGGCTGGCTTGTATTGCTAAAATAAATCACTCTATAAATAAATATAAAAAAAATCTATTATTTTTAAAGTTAATTAGCCAACCTCATTATTAGCTCCTAAGAAATATGAATTATAATTTAGGTATTAAAAAATAACACTCGATGGCTGAGTTTGGTGCGTCCGTGTATTTTTTAAAGAAATCAGCCAACCTTATAATTAGATCCTATATAATATAAATTTTATACTAAGATCTTAAACAATGCATATAAAATAAAAAGTAAAATATAAACATAACATAAATATTAATCTGAAGATACGTATGCTCTCAAATGAAAAACAACGTAAAATTCTTAAACCTCTCACTCAAGTCTCAAGTCCTCAATTCAAGCCAGTGCAGCTTCAAACATTCATTCTAATCGATGGGGCTTATCAGCGAACATCTCGACCTCCCCATTGAGAGCTAACTTAGGGGGAGGGGGAGGTAAACAGGTCAGGACGAGCGCAAACGAGCTCAGACAGGCGTGACGAGTCGAACGTGTCGCGTTTTTCGAGACCTCGACAGTCGACACCTGTTCTCATTAATCCTAGCACTTAGGATTTTAGGGTATTGAAGGTAAATGATTGTTTAAAATGCTGAGCAAGCAGGATAAAGTTCGGTTTTATTGGTTATCTGAAAAGGGATTTTCTTTGTCGTTTGGAACGTCGAATTTTGCTTTGTATAACTCCCAAAAATTGATCTTTGCTCATTTTTGTAGGAATTGCGTAACCCACTATTAATCAGAATCTGAATAATTTTTAAGCTTATTTTTAATCCAGCGCTTCATATGTTTACATAATTCGTCTGCTCAACCACGTAAACAACGAAATGAATGTTGTGGAACTGTCAAAATGAAAGCGATTCGTACTGATAGTGTATTACGCAATTACCCCTCTGGATTCATCACCATCATCATAATCATCATTTCAGCTGAAAGACGTCCACTGCTGGACATAGGCCTCCCCTAAGCTCCGCCACTTCGACCGGTTCTGTGCTTTCTACATCCAGCGGACTCCTACGGCCCTCACAAGGTCATCGGTCCACCTTGTGGGAGGCCTTCCAACTTTACGCCTTCCGGTACGCAGTCGCCACTGCAGAACTTTTCGGCCCCATCGGCCTTCTGTTCTGCGACCAATGTTCCCTGCCCACTGCCAGTTAAGTTTGGCAAGTCTTCGGGCTAAGTCAGTTACCTTAGTTCTCATACGGATCCCTTCATTCCTGATTCGACCACGCAGAGAAACTCCAAGCATAGCCCTCTCCATTGCCCTTTGGGTGACTTTAAGACTTCTTATGAGGCCCATTATAAGTGACCACATTTCAGTTGCATATGTCATCACTGGCAACACGCGCTGGTCAAAGACTTTCGTCTTGAGATAATGCGGTATTTGGTACGAGAAAATATTGCGAAGCTTCCCGAACGCTGCCCAGCCGGGTCGGATTTGACGATTGACCTCTTTCTTGAAGGTGGACCTACCTAAATAGACAGTTTGTCCTAGGTAAACGTACTCGTCCACAACTTCGAGTGTAGCGCCTCCGACCGTTATGAGAGTGGGTGTTACATGGGCATTGGACATGACCTTTGTCTTGTCCATGTTCATTTTAAGACCCACTCTTTTCTAATTTTTGAAAAATGAAATTGAGATTGAAATGGCCATACTGTGGATTTCTGTTTCGGTTACAGGACATAAAATCTAAATAACTTGGTTTCGTGGTGTCTTACTTGTTAGCTGGTGGATCATTAATTATTATAGAAAGGATTTCAAGAGTAGGCCTTGTAGACTGTATATTTTTAGACGATTTTCTATTTTGTTAAGTACCTGGTACTTGTTGACAAGCTTACACTGGCCTTACCTATTAATTAACATTATAATTTGAAACCATTTTAAAAGTCAATTATATCCAAAAGACTACAGCCATCTAAGTTACCTTATTAAGCATTTGCAGCGTTAAGAATGACCACAATAATTTAATTTTTCGTCTGAACGAGAAGTCAAGATCAGTTTCAATTGCACTTATTCCTCGAATTTTTGTTGGGTCCTAAACTTTTAAATGGCTTTTTATTTTAGCATTTTGTTTCCGTACAGACAATATTAATAATGAGACAAAACCATACCATGTTTAATTTTTGATGTACATTGTCGAACAGTGCAGTAATTAAATACACTCCCGAAGTTTGAAAGGAAAAAATGTCGACTAGATTCATCTTAAATAATCATAGTACGTGTGTAGTAAGGACTCATAACAATGTTGCTCTCAGGAACACGTGTTTTTATTTGTTAGTTCTACGGCGCCTATCACTACAGATAAAGAGATTAAAACCAGCATGGTAACTGAGCATTTATACTTAAAAAACATTTATTTTTAACAAAAATAAATCATTGAACGTTGTGGCTAAAAGTGTTAAGCGACGATAAAATAATATCTACCTAAAACGAAATTAAAATTACATAACAAAATCCTCAAACAAATTGGTCTCTATCAAGAACTAATTCAACTGTCATGAACTGTGCCAAAATGGGTGTAAATAACACACCTGACTTACTTCTGACTTTATCTTATCTTTAATTACATGGGGCCTACGTTGTAAGGTGCAGATTATCTAAAAAATATCATTACCAAGATGTGATGTTGAAAATATTTAAAATTATTTTAATTTTACCTGTACATTTTCTTGTATCTTTAACACATTTGCACTAGTAAAGAAAGGTACTTACAAGTGCGTTTAGTGATTCATGTATATTTCGAGGTGAATATTTCTTTGCATTGACGATAAGTCGATAACTAATCAGTGATAAGACAACAGTGATAACGGAAAAACGTACAGGATGGCTATTATTATTGTTATAGGAAAAATCCCGGCGTAAAAATATATCTGAGCTAATAAAATGTAGATAGATTTTCTTCTGCGTTTCTTTAACCAATCTGAAGAAGGATCAATTTTGATATTTTCACGTTTAAATCGCACTAAAACCGATACAATCATAGTTAATTGTGGAAATACATACTACTTTCTATACTTCCGTAATTACTTGTCACGTGGTACTCTGATAGGTTGGAGTTTTCAAGTAAAATTAAAGTTGAAACCACCTGTCTTTATGTAAATGCCTAAGTATAATTTTAAGTTACGGATGGAGAGGGGGTAACCCCAAGGTACTCTTATGAAATTCTTCAAGCACTTTCCAAAAAAAAACACAACCTGTACATAATGGACATTCCTACGAATTCTGAAACCCACCTAGTATCGCTAACTGTACTATCTTTACCATTACAAAAGCAATACCCACCGACGTCAGTAAAGTGATATTTTTCGTGAACGATATAATATTTCCGTGAACGTTATAACTTTTCCGTGGACTACATTTCACTACAGGATCCATACCAACATGTTGAATGTTCGACGATAATATTCCTCATGAAATCAAGTGGTTTAAATATGTGAAAATGTGTCGATAAACTGTGTATAAATTCGCATATTCAATGGCATCCGGTGAGTATTATGACAATACCCGCTTTTACACAACTCTGCTCATTTCGTTCAGTTTTTTTCTTTGCGGTAACATAATTATGTATTTTGTAGCATGTTTTTACAGAGACATTTTCGATTCTGCTGTGTTCAAAATAAAGGCTATATTCGATAGGAAGTGTTGTTTTAAATAATCTGTACACGCGGATTGGTGTTTTAAGATAATGTTTGCTTACGATATAGTGTATCCATGTATGTTCAATAGTACTTTTTACGTGGGTTTTACTCTTTCTGTTCCGTATTCAATTAATAGAATTTGAGTAGGCGTCTGATAAGCTTATTTATTACTTTTGTATCTTCCGTTTCATGCAAAAATTCCATAACGTGTTCATGTACTTATATGAAATAAGTCATGAATAAAACTTATTGTAAGAATATTACATGTTTGGCCATGCTACTGGACCAGGTGTTTCGATTTATTTCAATGATAATACTCTTAGTATATCTTCACTGCCATGTCCCTTCACTACCAACATCGATAGTCATATGTGTCAATTATCAAGTTTCCTAAGTTAAGATTACAAATTAGTTCGAATTGATATTTTTCATGGGTTCAAGTTGCAACCAAGAGTCATGAAGTCCATCTTCCAAAAAGCAAAACTAACACCATTTTCTGGCTGTACTTGGATTTGTCTCTAGCTTTGAGCAGAAAGATAAAGAAAAAAGGTTATTTCGACACTCCAGTCATTCTTCAGTTTTCAAGTGTAACATTAGATGTACCTAAACGTCAATCCTCCTTAGATAAAACATTTCGAAAGACAAATAACATTATCACCCGCTTGTGGGCTTATCAATGTTAAAACTAAGGCGTTACGGGTAATTTACTTTAGTTTAGAACTCGGTCAAGAGCAGCAAGAAGGATCTTTTTCTTCAACAAGCTACGCTATCTTTTAGCTCTTTTTCTCTTAATGCTAGGCAATTCCTCAACCTCCTTTTTTTTTGGGTGGGAAATCATCAAATATCTTCTCCCGCTCTGTGTGGAGCAGGAGGGCGTGTCAGACTTTTACTGACTAAAACCCACCCGTGCTCCCTCAGTTGCCAGTGTGCCAGGGGCCGCGGTATCTCTTTCGAACAACCCGCACCTCTGGCAGGCATCGGCCTTTGCGAGCCCCATTAGTTACCATTTTGTAGTGGGCTTCTGATTCTTCTGCGTCATCTTTTCTGCTTTTTCTTCAATTTGTGTCTCAGTGGCCTATATTGCGGTGTTGTTCAGTACTTTGTATCACCCTTTCTGCTTTTTCCTTCAATATGGGTATGGGTGGTCTATCTTGATTCTCTTCGTTCCCTGTTTCATTTTCCTGTACTTAGTGGATATTAACTTGGAATATTTCGTTCTTATACAGGTTGCATGCTTAAGGCATACCTTAAACTTAACCTGCCACACTTGTCCGTGCCGAATTAAAGAAAACCGTCTGAATTCTTCCAATGATTCATCCGATCAGGCGCTGATAATTGTGGGAAGCTTCATAGAAGTAATTCTAAAGTTCGACCCTTTCGATTCCTTCGCTTCCTTCAGCTCTGTTAAGTGTGCGTATACCTTTAGTGTTCATTTATAAGTTTAAAATATTTCTTATATTCATATTTAGCTATTATTTTAATCTAAATATAAAATACCTCCCGTAGCCGTTACCTAAAGATTACACTTATACATTAGGTAACTGCCTGTCATTACAGATACACAGATAAAAACATTGTTTTATCTTATAGATAATTGTAGATAATCAATTGGGATAATGTATCGCTCGGTCAAACTTTAAACTGGAGGCCTAATACAGCACCGGACGCTGATAGCTATGGCTAATGGTAGATCGCTAAAAAAATATTGCTGCAAATTAAGGTATTTTTTAAATAAATAACGTGGTACCTGTCATACTATGTCTCATGATGTTCAGCCTCCAAAGACATCATTTATTTATTTATCTCCAAGGACATAAATTCACTAATACATTTTTGGGGTTCTGTTACAATTAAACTTAAAATCTAGAGTGATTTTGTCACAAACAGGTGTGCACAGCACATACATATTTCACGTTTTATAATATTACATAGATTAGGTATATACAGGAAAAGTTTTTATTCAGCGCGCAAACTTTAACCATAAATTCAGCATACCATTCTAGACCCCCAAACGAAGAAATTTTTCGTCGGTTTTATGACGATCAGCGGTTTAGGCGTGAAAGTGTAACAGACAGACAGAATTACTTTCGCATTCATAATATTAGAAGGGATTTTCTGGTAGGACTTCCTAATAATCAAAGAAAAACTATTTATTTCCAGATGTGATACTACTAGCGCTATTGGTATGGCTGATGCCGGTCCTGGTGTCTGCAGGAGTAGTGAAGCGACAGGCTGAAGATATGGAAGACAACTTACCGCCTTGTCGCACTTACGTTATGAATAGTCTACTGCACCTGGACTGTTCGAATCGAGGACTGAAGGACTTGCCTGAACAGTTGGACTTTACTGTAAGTATATCATGAATTTTGAACACGTTTTTATTAGCTTGGTGTTTATCTTTGTACCGGAATCTTTGAACGTGATATTCACGTCAACGTTGGATTGATTTTAAACTTTGCACACTTAAAGACCGATGACAATTAAATAATTACATAAATTTGTTCCATTAAGCTGGCCAAAAAAGTCACGCTTTTGTAGTTAACCTAACTAAAAATAGAAAATAAATAACAGTTTAAAAACTAAAAACACGCATTAAAACTCAGACTAAAAAAGTAAAAAATAATATCAACAAAATCAAAAATAAGAATTATGTGATTAATAAATGACATCATTTTAATGTAGAAAAGCGTGGGGTGCTTTTTGAGGTATTTTTATAATCAATTACCCCGAGCACCCCACGCTTTTTTACACGCTTTATATTAGCTTCACTTGTATGTTTGTTTGTTTGTATGTAACCGACTCCTTTGACCGCGATTTTGACCCACTTTAAACGGTCAGATTTCATTGAAACTGTGTAAACTTGTCGAGGAACGATGACAATTCAATAATTTAAAAAAAATTGAGATAAAAAAACACGTTTTTGTAGTTAGCAGAACTAAAAAATAGAAATTAAATAATAGTTCTAAAAACTAAAAAACACGCTTTAAAACCAAACTAAAAAAGGAGAATATAATTTAATTCAATTAAAAAGCGTGGGGTGCTTGACATTAATTGATTATAAAAATACATCAAAAAGCACCCCACGCTTTTTAATTGAATTAAATTATTTTCTCCTTTTTTAGTTTGGTTTTTAAAGCGTGTTTTTTAGTTTTTTAAACTATTAATTTTACATTAAAATTATGTCATTTATTAATTATTCTATATTGTATTGAGTCTTGATGAGGTGGTTTTAGACAGGTCTTTGTCCAGCAGTGGCTGTTAGAATATGTATTAATAATATAATATTTATTGAATCAAAAAGAAAAAATACACATGTTACACAGTTTGTCTTAACTAAAGTAAATCAGATACAATTTTGCTTAATATTGTTAGTATCTGCTGTTGAACTAGGTTTATAGCTGGTGTTTCAGCACGCAGCGCCTCGAGCCCTCGGATTAGGTATGCAAAAGCTTGCAAACAAAAGGAAACAGTAACAGTATACCTACGGTCTAAAATAACCATGAATCAATAACGCAGTCGGTTAAAAAACAATAAGTCACACTTATTTAAAGGGGACCCAAAATATTTAAAGCAAATTTTACTTTTATTTTATTTGGGTTACATACTATGTATGGTGTGCACGTAAGGATGAATGGTAGGTATAAATTATTAATGGTATGTTTTCATATGATACGTCTAATCTTATTAAATTTTATTACTATGCAGTTGAATTATTTACTGTTGTTCGAATTGATAGGAAGGACTCACTAAGTTTTTAAAATTAGTCTTGATCTGCGTACGGTTTTCCCTTATCTAATGTTATCACCTTTTAGTTTGACACCTTTCGTAATAATTATTCATACATTACATAGCATTTTATGTTGATTATTCAACTGAAAATGGTACATTCATATTAAATAGACAATAAACAATCTTGATATTTGTGTAGATTGACTGTTATCTGAAATAAGTATCAACACTATTTTTGTTTATTTCAGGCTCAAGTATTGCTGTTATCGAACAACAACTTCTGGACGTTTCCGACACAACTACAGAATTTTTCTCGAGTGGAAACTCTCGACTTGTCCGGAAATCACCTGAGTCATTCCATTCCCAACTATTTGCAAGACTGGGACAATTTACAAACTCTTAATTTATCTAATAACCTGTTCGACACCTGGACAACTAATGGACAGAAATATTCCATTAAAAATCTGGATTTATCTAAAAATAAAATAAATGTCGTAGATGACAGAGCATTCACTACAATGCCCAACTTACGTTTCCTCGATTTGGCGGAGAACAGAATTAACGACTTGCCGCCCGAAGTGTTCTCTGAAGCGCACAAATTAGAAAGTCTCATTTTATCCAGAAATTACTTTTCCGACGTGCCCAGTTTCCAATCTCCTTCTTTGCGAAGTCTACACTTGAGCAGCTGTCAAATCGCAAATATAAACGTCGACTCTCTCGTCGGAATGGGTTCGCTGGTGGAGCTCGACTTGTCTATAAATCAGGTTGAAGCGATCCCGGAAAACCTCGCCTCGTACACGTTGCAAGAGTTAAATTTAAGTTACAATTCAATAAATTCGTTGACAGATAGTAGCTTCTCGTCGTTACCGCATCTAGCGGTATTGGATTTGAGAGGAAATGAGTTCAGAGATGTATGGTCGACTTCACACTTTGCTTCAAACCCGTTTTTGAGGCAAGTCTACGTGAAAGGAAACCGTTGGAGCTGTGAGGGTTTTAGCGTCAATCTTCTGCTGACTTATGAATTTCTGACAAAGGAACCAACTAAGATCGTTGACAGAGAATCGTTGATTTGCTACTCACCGTCGAATGTGACGCAGTTGAGCTGGCAGCAGGCGTACATCCGGACGTGGCACCCAGTGGAGTCGACCACTCCTCCCTTCACTACGATAGCGCTGATGGTGGGTGTAATCATCGGGATTATAGTGACGTCATGCGTGTGTCGCGGTCTGGTATCTATAACTAGGTCTGACCAGACAAGGCCACCTCCAGATACCACAACTCTGAATCTCAACGGTTCGGCTACCCTGCCTAGAGTCGAATCGGTTATATTGCGGGTCCCCTTGGATCCTCCACCGAGCTATGACGAAGCACTGCTGATGCCTCGCTTGAACTCCTCTTTCCACTCTTTACCCGATTTCGTAGATGAGGAGGAACCGAGAAACTATCGACGATCCAGATCTATTGGTGATCTGACAGAGACCAGGCCAAGGATAGGTGATAGGAGATCTATGAGACGTCCTGTTGAAATACATACGAGAATATCGATTGAATAGAGGGATATTGTAGCACATCTTAAAAATTAGATTGGTTTGGACTTTTCGAATCTTACTAGTCCTGTCAATTTCAATTGTATTGTAAACACAAGTGACACCCTATTTACTAACATCCCTCTTATTTACAAACGTTGCTTAAAGTTAAGAGATGTTTAAATTAAACATCAAAAATGTATGGTTACACAGACGCTACTCATTACTTAACTTTAAGCAACGCATAAAAATATGGGGGTAAATTGTCAATGAAATACGCCTAACGGTACGGTTTGGAAAAAAGTTAGTTTATTTAGATTTTTATGACCGAGAATCCCCCTGTAACTCGACTACCTACATGTTAATGGTGCCCTAATAACGTTGGGTAACATTCGGGCTTGTAATTGCCCGTATCGACTGTCCTAGATAATTACACCGTATTCAATAAGATAGGGATTGTAAATACTTTATTTATTATAAGAATTAACTCTAAAACTAAGACTTGCCAATAGGTACCTATTATTTAAGATTATGTTTTAATTTAAGTTGTTGGTAAATATAATTATATTTTTACGCTAGGTTTAAATTGAATAAGTTGTTTTATTATTATCACCCATCAAATTCTTTTAGAAACTTAAAGTTGAATTAGTAAACTAGCAGTGACATCTGTCAATAGTTTTGGGTAATACAGTGAAGATTCAACCCCGGGCGGTGGCTGTTCAGAATTCTGAAGAGATAGTATTTAATATTGATAATAGATGGCGCTGTACTTAAAAAAGGTTTGGCGGCAAGAAGTTGCTCGATCAAACTGATAAAAGTAATATAAAAAAATCTATTTTATTTAACTTTGCAACATGCATAATTTAGTGGTTACTTATATGTTTTTACGTTTTTAAATATTTCTTATACCCATTTACTCACCTTTGTGTGATACAGTAACAGAACGCTTTAATTTAAAATTAAACAGGAAGCTAATTAGTCTATTACTATTTGTTATTAAAAAGTCGCTTTGTTAGGATAAACAACGTCAAAATATAAACTAAAAATGAATCAGTTATTTGTCCTATTACATAATAATTTTCACAGAAAACCCTTTAGAGTCGGCCAAGTAGGTACAGATTACCGCGCCCCTTAGTACATACGCTTTCGCCATTCTTATCATCAGTGATAACGTCACGAATTTGAGTCACACAATGTAATCGCACCGTGTGGACAACACGTCTGAAATTAAAAGAAACCAAAAAACCGATAGATTAAGGTGTTTACTTTAGTTCTAAAAGTGAAGATAAGTTACAAGTACAGATAATGTGAGTTACATAAATGAGTGTTGGATTAAATTATAAGGACAAGGTATGTGCTGTTAATTTTTTTCGAAAGTTAAGTGTCCGCAATTTCCACCTGCAATGGAAGATTATCTGAAATGATATAACTTGTATTAAAATAAAAATATTGTGACACAATCACACCGGTCACATCAGATAGTGGCCAGTTCCCCGACGACTATATAGGATAAGGCAATATAGATAGGTTGGTACTCAAATCGCCAGTAATTAAACACCTGGCTAAAGAGGTCAAAAACCACTTGGAATTGCCACTAAACAGGTGAAAATAAGACATATTTATAACGTCTTGAGTTCTCAAGTCAAGTCAAGTATGTTCTCTCTTTCTGTCTCTTACGATCTCTAAAACTATGTCTGTAACTCATCGATATGAGGTAAGTCTAGCCCAGCATAGTTAATTAGTACCAACATAAGTAACACCTGCAAAATCCCATGAATAGTCCAATTTGGTGCGTTTTGTCCTGGATTTACTTCACGTTTTCAATACAGATACGCAAAGTCGACCCAAATTTAAGTATTCTACTGTTTTATCAATAGCTGATAACAAAGATAAAATTGTTGTATGTACTATTGCAGCGGTTATTCATGGTACTACAAATAGTTTTTTTTTTAATTCTATCCTTTAGCCCTCTTTGTTGACAGTTTTGGAACTTTGTGCGTGACAAGAAGTTTTAGTGAGCAGGTGTTCATTTTTTTGATTTTGTTTTCCTTCCTTATGTTATGAAGAAATACTTCGATTAAGAGTTTGTTTTACTTTGAGTGATTTGTGATTATCTACGTATCATTCATAGTCATACTAATTCTGCGAAAATAGTATCAAAAAGATTGAAGCTGGAAATATTCTACTGGCTGTCCGATTTGTTAATGGTTTTGATTATGCGATCAAAGTACCTACCTATTTGCTAGCAACACTTAATCATTTTCAAGTCTAGAGGGGTATTTGCGTAAGACACTAACTGTAAGTAGTAATGGCTTTCATTTTGACAGTTCGAGAACTTTCATCGCCTTCGTTGTTGAGCAGACATTTTTTTTTTCCGAACATATTAAGCAATGGATTAGCCATATCTTTCAATTGATTCCGATTCTCATTGATAGTGTGTTACTCAATAAGGGTGCAGGTCCAACAGGTGTGGGTGAAGGAAAGACTCACATTTCGATACCAAGAGCGCCTTTAAAAGCGTCTTTCTTAACCATAGTGTCCTGAAATATCTGAAGGCCAATACTCGTAATCAAAAACGTTCAAAATCTAATCGCAGTCTCATCTCGGCGACAATCAACTGTCAAAAATTTCTGGAAACTCGAGGTATTTCTGATAGATCAGACTGCGAACGTTCTTAAAATTACGAGAATTGCCCCTCTGGTAATATTATATCTCACTGGAGGGAAAAAAGCTATCGCTTCTACTGCTGACAGTCATTGACCACAAAACACTGCTGTTAAGGTTTTCTTAGAATTATTTGTAAATTATTTATTAACTAATGATGGACTGACAGTTTTAAAATTACATAATGGTGACTCAGTTGAGAAAGATACTTATTGATGATTAATGTTTGAAATGTGATAGTAACTGATTCACTTCGTCTGTTTCACACATAAACAGATGATATCAATAAAAAGACGGAAACAGATATTAATTTTTCCATTGCTCTAGTGGATTCTCGAGCTGCTAATGTCTGACTTACTGAAACAGACAAAGACACGACATTTCACCTCTCAGAATTTATTCATAGCATAATCAGCCTATAATGTTTCCAAAGCTGGAACACAGGCTTCCTATCGTTGAGATGGGGTGGAGCATCTCGCTGTTGACCTAGAGAGGCCGTGACTGCTTAACCGGACTATCCTGTGGTTGCCTTAAGAAAACTTAAAGCCTCCAGCCAGGGGCGTAAAACTACTTAAATTACTAAGCGACTGCACGCTGAGGGCACTCCCTGTGGGGTACGGGCCTCTGCTCAGGACGTCACTGATAGAGGGACAGCAAGTTGGGACAGGCTGGATCATATCATTATTATTATTAAACGGGGAGTTTAAATCTATAGGCTCAGCTGCCGCGCGGGCTAGCACTTCATCGAGCAAGGGTTGGGAGTGCTATTATAATCCGCGACGCGAGCGTTATAATAGCCCACTCCATCTTGCAGTACGGGTTGGTAAATGTCACATGTCTTCGAAATTTGGTTCTAGGACATGCCGGTTTCCTCACGATGTTTTCCTTCACCGTTTTGAGAGCAGTGGTGAGGAAATTATTTACAAAAAGTAAATCACCTGTCTGGGTTTGAACCTCGTTGCAGTTACCACTAGACCAACTCTACTCATAATTTTATGAATTTCTTCATAAAGATGAAAATATAAAGGTTTTTTGTTATTTTCAGGCCGTAATGAGATCGAGACGTAATGGTTCAATTACCCATAACACTATGTGTTCTGATGCTGATCAGCATAACGTACGGTGCAGCAGATTTTGACGGAGGGCTCGGTGACCTCTGCTATACCTGTGTTTGCAGTGCAGACAAAACAAGCGTTGATTGTTCACGCAGAGGATTGACTGATCTACCTGATGGCTTCAGCAGTCAGGTAATAATGAACTTAGTAAATACGTTTAACCGGAACTTTGTTTTGCAAAAATGACCATATTCGATACCGATTCACAGAAGGCCGAAAGTCTGACAACCAGTCTTACCAAGAGGTATCATATTACCCAGTAACTGGGTTGTGGAGGTCAGATATTCGGTCGCTCCATGTAAAATTCTTACTGGTATTCAACATCATCTGGTTAGACTTGAAGGGCGACCTCAACATACTTGGGACAAGGCTAGGCAGATGATGATGATCACATCCGATCCTTAGTTCCATTACTTCTGCTTCTACGGTAAAAATATTTACAAATACGTATTTATCTCGAGACAAATAAGTACTGTTTTACAGTGCTCGAATAAGCACTCGAACACTGTAAAACAGGGTATTTGTTTACTCATTGCTATGATCTAGACATTTTTCATTATTTTCTTAAAACATTTCTAATCATAATTTTTGGTTATTTACAGGTGACGAAGTTGAATATTTCGAATAATGAAATTTTCACATTTCCCAGAAACTTGCATAAATTCTACAATTTGGTCAGCTTAGACATAAGTGGGAATCGTCTGAACGAACTGCCTCAAGATGCACTGAACAACCTCACGGCCGTTGAAGAGCTCAACTTATCCAGAAATTATTTTGAGTCATGGCTGAGCATAAACCCCAACGAAGCGTTTCAACCAACGACAAGCCTTAAGACATTAGATTTATCTTACAATAAATTTAAAACAATGGGCAACTTAGCAAATCGAGAGCTAATCATTAGTTCTTCTGTAGAAACTTTGATACTGGAGAACTGTGAAATAGATTCCATACACGGAAGGTCTCCTTTGAGTGGACTTACTAACATCAAAGCGCTTAAATTAAACTCAAATCCTTTAATTAGAATACAAAGTATTATATCTTCTTCGTTAAAGAGTCTTGACGTCAGCAACTGTGCTCTTAGCACAATCAATCATAACGAATTAATGTATTTACCATCCTTGATTTCCTTGAAAATGTCTCACAACTATCGCTTAGAACTGTCTTCAACCGCATACAATTTATTCTCAGACTCTTTAAGATATATTGACATATCATACTGCAATGTATTACAACCAAACCTGCAAGGTTTTCCTAATCTCAGAAGAGCAATCCTCAACCACAATATGATCAGATTTCTAAGGAGTAACGAGTTTGTCAATAACACTATGTTGGAATATTTGGATTTATCTTACAATAATATCGGATCGCTGAAAAGTGATACATTCCGAGGACTGACATTGATAAAACATTTAGATTTATCTTGGAATGAAATAGCGACTATACCAGAAGATACACTACTAGAAATGCCTTCGTTAACACAAATGAGATTATCTCGAAACTATCTAACAAATCTTGGTCATTTAAAATCTGACTCAGTAACTGTTCTTGATATGAGCTCATGCGAAATAAGCAGTATTGGGCAAGATTCTTTGGAAGGACTGCAAAGTCTTGTAGACTTAGATTTATCCAGAAATCTTTTGTCTCATATACCCGATAGTATATCATCTAACACGCTAAAGTATTTAAACCTCAATTATAACAGAATAAGCTTCGTGAATAATTATACCTTTTTCATGCTCCCTCGACTTATTGGTTTGAGCGTTATTGGTAACAGATTCACTACAATCTGGAGGAGGTCGTATTTTGAATCAAATCCGTATCTAGAACGACTTGATTTAAGTGATAACATGTGGAGATGTGATTGTATTGACGGAAATATGTACGATTTCTATGAATTTGTCACTCTAGAACCTAGTAAAAAGGAAGAATCTTACAACCTCGTTTGTAATAGCCCGATTACATTGATTGGACAGTCATGGTTAGAAGCCTGTTATTTTGTTTGGAATCCCACCGAGAAAGTACCAAATCCAGACGGTTTAATATGGTTTATAACTGTAATGATCGTAGGGTTAACGTTATGCCTTTTGTTAGTAAATTGTATAAAAAGGTCCATGCACCGACGTTTAGCTGCTCTACAAGCTGAGAGAGAAAGACAAGTAGAAGAGGCAAGAGACAGATTGAGGCAGTTAAGAATGCGTGCAGAACAAGAAGCTTTATGCAACACGCCCGATCCTCGAGATCTGATTGCACCACCGTCTTATGATGAAGCTCTCACAATGCCCAAAGTGAGTGCATCTTGTCATTCTCTTAATGAAACTGGTACGGGTAAGACTAAGAGAAAACGGGGTCGAAGGAAAACTAAGTCAAGTGGAGATTTACTGGAAGAAACTGAGAGAAACGGGGATGTTCCTCAGTTAGAAGATGGTGCGCTATCTGAAGCTTCAAATGATCGGCGACGGCATAGACCAAGGAGGCAGATAAGCAGATACGGCAGCCATGAAGTAGCAGAGCTGGAACAGTCACCCGGTGCTCGACGCCGGCGCATGTCTGAATACAACGTAGAATATGACTCCCAGAATGACGACACTACGACTGTTGAAATTCAGGCGGAACTAGAAAGACCCTTGCGGCCCAGAAATCGAAGGTATTCTAATGATGACATCAGGGAAAGCGACTTCTGAAAGAGATTATAATTGTTATATATACGTAGATATAAGTTTGAACACTGCGTCCTGATTAAAGTACCAATAATCTAAATTAAGATAGATTAAGAGTTTTAAGTATCTACACACTGCAAGAATTTTAATACTTATGAAGCTATAAGAAATAAATATGCTCTACCAAATACATTTTATTTTTTCGTTATTGGAAGCCCAAAACTTGCATTTTCTGTAATCTACTACATTCATCCAGTGGCTTACACATTTAAAAACTTTAAGCAAACGCCATCTATTTACAATCATCCGAACTAACTGCAAAGTCACCACCTCAAAAGTCGTTTGTTTTAATTTTTTTAGAATATTTATATTCTATCTATCTTATAAATCCTAATTAAGCAGGTATGATTTTACTAAGTCGTGTTTTCTTGTCACTCAAGTGGTTACATTACACACTCAGTGATTTCAATATTTGAAGACAGATGTCGCTACTGTATTGTAATGTCGATTCTTCCTATTGCAAAGCTTTTGAACGTGGGTGGATAATGTCAGGGAAATGAATTTCTAAGAAAATTGACTACCAACTTAGATTATCCGTATATTCAAATCACAACTATGAATAGTTGTATGAAGTGGCTATTATATGGAAATTGACGTACGGCGTGCTCAATAATTAATTTCCCCGAATGCCCACCCGCCTGCCAAGCGTGGCGATTATAGCAAAACCCCCCTTTTCGGGGAGGGCTATGTCCAGCAATGGACGTCTTACGACTGAAATGATGATGATGATGATTACAAGTCACCTGGACCTGATTTATGTATTCAGCAAGCCCACAGGTACCTACCCCTAGACAACAACAACAACTATATTAGGTTGGTAATAATATTATTATTGTTTTGAATTTTTTACTTCCAAATATTTTATTAAAATAGTTTTTGTACGATTGTTTGTTTGGTTTAGTACCTATGTGATCTTCCTATGCGAGTTACAATAAAGAGGGACCTAGAGTCTGACCAACGAAAGCTTTCCAAGAAAAAAGCCGGAAATTTAAAAAAATCAAGAGCTGTCAAGCCTGGCTATATACACTGCTTAAACGGAGTTGATACTAATTATTATTCAAAACATATTATTATGCGATATTTACACCAGTATAACCTTATTACCCCTGGTATATGGCATTTTTGGCATTATATAGAAAAGGTTGAATTAATAATTCGTGGTCAGCTTTCGTTGGCCAAACTACGTGATCTTTCTTTCTTTTATTATTATTTTTTCCATGTTAACATACCTCGGGACCATGGTGTCCCGGTCCTTTGGAAGGCGCACGAGGGGCCGAATCCAACTCGCAGAGGCTCCTGGGACGATTTTAAATGCAATAAGGCACCAACTGATGACATATAGGGTGGTTGGTAATTAGTGACCGATATTTAAACAAATGATTGTACCTACTCATCATAACAAACAACTTTCCCAAAGAAACTATTTTTTTATTTTATTTAACTAGCGCACGTCCCCAATCACCCCAAGAGAATATTGAGTACCTAACAAGAATAATACACCATCAGCTGTAATTTATTTTAGTTACCTACAAAAAAAACAAAAACACTTTTACCGTGAATTATTCCTTTTTTCATTAATTTAACAATGGACCGCCCGCGCGCTATCAGCTGTGAGTCGCTTGACCCCGGCGTGGGTTGTTCGAAAGAGATATAGCGGCCCACAGGCAACTGAGGGAACACGGGTAGGTTTTAGTCAGTAAAAGTCTGATACTCCTGCTCCACCCAGAACGGGAGAAGTTATTTGATGATTGACACAAAAACAAAAAAACCCCGGGGTCAAGCGACTCACAGCTGATAGCGGGCGCACGGTCAGTACGGTGGTTAAATTAATGAATAAAAGAATAATTCATATTTTTTGTTTGTAGGTAACTAAATTAAATTACAGCAATTGTTTCTTTCTTTTTAATAAAAATGCCATCTTTCAGGAACAGCAGTACGGTTTCACCAAAGGGCGTTGTACCACCGACGCTGGTGTCACCCTAATAAAGAACATTTTTAACGCCTGGGAAGAAGCAAAAGATGCCATTGGAATCTTTTGCGACCTCTCCAAGGCGTTCGATTGCGTAAATCATGAGACACTTCTGCTGAAACTGGAGCACTATGGGGTTAGAAATACAGCTTGATTTACTAAGATCATACCTGAAAGACAGAAAAGTTCAAGTTCAAGTAAACGGCGTAAACTCATTAGGGTCTGAAATGGCAATGGGCGTTCCTCAAGGTTCAATATTGGGTCCATTCCTCTTTTTAGTTTACATTAATGATTTACCCTATTTACTTCTAAATCAACCGAAGATGGTGTTATTTGCAGATGACACATCATTGATATTTAAAATAGACCGACGTTCACAAAATCTTGACGACGTTAATAACTCTATTCTTCAGGTCCAAGATTGGTTTACGGTAAATAATTTGGTACTAAATGGCACAAAAGCCCATTCTTCTCCATACGAAACTACATTTTGGAAGGGGCGACTAGAATCAATTCTATTTTAATGTAAATGTTGACGTTCAAAAGTGCCTTTTAAGTGCCTATTTGAAATAAATGGTTTGACATTGACTTTGACTTTGAGAAAGTTGTTTGTTAAAATCAGTACAATCACCTGTTTAAATATCGGTCACTAATTACCAGTCACCCTATACAGGGTGTAACAGAAACCCTATAGCTATCCTTAAGCACTAAAGATAACAGCTGATATAGAATCACTATACATAAGTAGTTTCAGCTCAAAATAAGATACTCTAAGAATGAATACCAAATTTTAGGTTTCATATGTTTCTTAAATTCAAATCATAACAAACGTGTCACCGCACTACGTAAGTCAATAACTTTCCACGTTACTGGCCATTGCCAATATCACGATAAATCTCTTCCGAGTGATGTGTTTATTTCAATTTGAAAAGTTCGGTTTCTGGTATCAATGTATTAAAAATTCTCATAACTTCCGAACATGTAGTGAATGTAGTGATAGGATTAAAAAACCTTTCCAATATAGTTTGATATAATCCAAAGAAGCCGTGCCCTTGGTATGTATATGTTACCGGCCAAACCCGATTTCAGGCCAAACTAGTTTGTCCTAGGCCAAACTGGTTTATTAAGCCGGGGCACCCCGATTAAATGGGTTAGGTTAGGTTAGAACTGTGACCAAAATGGCGCGGGCCAAGTGTTACTGGCCAAACCCAATTGCAGGCCAAACTAGTTTGTCCTAGGCCAAACAGACTTAATCCTACGCGTGATATGTCGCAGCCAACTAGCTTAATTAGCCGTTTCGTTAACAGCCTTTGGAAGTAACGCTCGCCGGCCGCTGCCGCGGCACCGCTCGCTGCGCTCGCTCGGCTCGCGCCCTTTTGGTCACAGTTCTAACCTAACCTAACCCATTTAATCGGGGTGCCACGGCTTAATAAACCAGTTTGGCCTAGGACAGACTAGTTTGGGTTGAAATCGGGTTTGGCCGGTAACATATACACTTCCCGTTACACGTTGTATAGATTTATTATTATTGGCTACTTTATTACAACGTGCCTTTTATGCGTAGAAACCGGGATCAAACCGACAATATGTAGTTTTTAATTTCGTTGGAATACCGGAGTCTTATTATTACAGTGCTGTCTTATGACTTTATGACTCAACATTTGCCAAGCCTTTTCCAAACTATGTTGGGGTCGGCTTCCAGTCTAACCGGATGCAGCTGAGTACCAGTATTTTACATGGAGCGACTGCCTATCTGACCTTTACAACCAGTTACAGGATAATACGATTCTGGTTGTCAACTTTCGGGCTTCTAACGACCCGTAACGACTGTCAAGGATCCACGAATGATAGCCGGACCAACGGCTTAACATGCTTTCAGAGGCCCAAGGAGGTAAAGATGGTCACCCATCCACTTACCAACTGCAACAAGCGTAGCATCGATTGATCCGTGCGGTTTTTATGACTTAGCCACAAGAGGGCTGTCTTATGAGTCTGATCGACTCTGGTGTTCTATTAATGATTGCAATTTTTGCTTTCCTTAGAACGCTGACTCTTAAGATTCTGTAGTTTTTTATACTTGTTGAAGCAAATAAATGTCTGGCACATAAATAAAGATAAAATACCTATTATTTTGTCTTTAGAACAGGGTCAGGGTCAATAAAACAGGCACACTTGATTCAACCATTTATATCGTAAAATAGTTTCGAAATAAAAATACATTAAATTTATATTTGCTTACTGAACTATTTATTGTTCTGTATTGTTCTTTATTCTCAAAAATTCTGATTTTCATAAAAAAATTGATACGTTTAACAGTTAACTATTCATTAATATAATTTAAATTAGACCAGTAAAAGCATACAGATACAGAGTAATTAAATTAAAAACAGCATCTTAGTTACATAATAAAATAATTCAAATACAAAGATCTACGAAATATACACTAATAGAATTTGAATTAGTTATATACATACATAGAAAATAGTTCAGATTGCTTAAAATAAATGGTATCACATTCTTAAAACCTAAACTCAATAAAATTACTAAGGAACTTATGCTTAGCCAGACCATGAAAAAATGAATCTCTCAACAGAAAATGAGAAGACAATAACTAAACAAAGCCAGTTGGACCTTACGTTGTTATACATACTTGTTTAGATAAATATTCTCAGGTTAGAAGTAAGTACACAACCATTGAAAATATAACAATTCAAGAATTGTACCCCATTATACTATACACGTAGATAACGCAGGATAAACGTACCGAGCAGAAACACAGAAAACTATGCTTTTATAACAACATGAATCGGTCGTTACTCGTTCACCATAGAGGAGCTATGATATAAATTTCATGTATTACTAACAAGACTTTTACAACTATCATGAACATGGCAACACTTTTTACACGTATAAAAATATTTTTATTACTTATTGCGCAATATATTTTGATAAATATATTATACCACTAACAAAGTTAAAATAAAGGCACTGTCGACTACAAACACACTTTGGCAGCAAAGGTTCTAGACTTACACACGATCGAATATATCGATTTCAATCCTTCACACTCGAGATTTGACCTAACTACACGCACAATATAATCACAGAATTCGCCAATAGTGAAGTGTTTGCTGTTTGACACTGATTGATATACACGAAGTATTATTGTCCTTTTAACTGAGGCTGGGTTTCAAGTGGTCGGCTTGAGCGCGTCTGACGGAGTTATAATGATGTCTCCAGCATTCGACCTACTTCTGGTGACTAGTACCGGTGTTTTTGGTTTAGGCGTCTCAGTCATCTTTATGCGCACTCGTCCCATGTCGGGCGAGTACACCGGAACGTATTCACGAGACGGTAACAAGAAATCGGAATCAGTATTTTGGTCCCCATTTATTAGTGGCTGAGATATATCGGAGTCAACGGTGCCGTTTAATTTAGGAGTATCATCATCGTTAATGGGTACAAAAATGTCTTCACTGGATAACGAATTGGTGTCCTTTCTTGAATCGGGTGATGCAGGTTCCGAATCAAAAGATGTTTCATGTTGTTGTGGTTTATCGTCTACTAAATTATTATCTCTTGAACTGGTCTTATTTTGATTCGTGTCCCTTGGACTATCAGTTCTTAAGCCATTATTGTTATTGCGGCTAACACCATTGCCGAGTTCCCTATTTTCACTTTTCTTAAGAGGTGTCTCGTGTGTTGGGACTAGTTCGTATTTACCATTCACTTTTTTGTCAACTGGAGCCTCTAAGCCGGCCGGCTTTCCCAACAGAGATTTATTCATGTCAACCATTTCTTTCGACGCCTTTTCTACATCTCTCTTTTGCTGCCGTAAAAGACTTCTATCTCTTCGTTTTCTCATCTGTCCTTTGATTATTGCGAATCCAATAAGTCCCACTAATAGTATTACAATAACTGCAATGCAAATATACGTGCCTGTTTTGTGTGGTGCTTCATTTTCACTTTCAGCAAGTGTTTGTCCATGCACTTCAGATTGTTGCGTTACTCTTATTTGTTCAAATACTGTAGTGTCACGCGTTGCGGGCGTTGTTGCTAGTTTTTCCGTCGATACTTCTGGTGGAGACGCATTATTCCAGTTTGAACCACCCTGGTATATGGGTGACATACGTTCAGGTAAAGGAAATTCAGTAATCGTTTGGTTATCGTCCTCAAAAAATTTCTCAATTTTATCTGGAATGAATGGTACGTAAGCTGTAGTGGTTGTTTCTTCAACCACCTCAAGACCAGCAAAACCAGAACCCGGATCCCCAGATCCTTCAATCGGATCTTCGGTGTTCTGATCATTCTCAGCAGCTATAACTTCATCGGTTGTCAACATATCTTCGTTATGATTTCGCTGCATTTTAGGTTCCATAAATATAATCATTGTCGTATGTTCGGCATCGTCACCATCGCCTGAACCCTCTACCTGGCTATATGGCGACGGCGCTGAGTTGTGTCCCACTTTCAAGAACTGTAGTTGATCATCATCTTCTACAGGAGCACTTCCTTGTATTACATTGCCGTCGTCCAAATCACTTTTAGCTACGAGAGGCATGGATTTCAAAGCCGTAGTTTCTTTTCCAATTTGAACTGCATCTATGGGCTGGTCACCCATCATCATATCCATAAAGTTTATTTCATTTTTAGGAACTTTGCAAATATCTTTCGATTTCAGTTCTAACCAAGTTTTCCCTTTGAACTTAGTAGGTGAAGCACATTTGACATGATCTATGTAAACATTTGCAAAGAGCAAACGATCGCGTGCCAATAAGTTTTCACACGAACAATCCAGAGGGTTTCCCTCCATTTCTAAATGCTCCAGGCCGCCTAAGTGTCCGATATCTGAAGGCACATCCTTCAATAAGTTGTTAGTTAAATCTAATGAACTAACGCTTGAAGGTAAATGAACGAAGGAAAGCTTTTGTATCCTGTTATTGGCTAGATTTAGATGCACTAATTTCTTTGCATTATGGAAGAATTTGTTCAGCGTCTGGATGCCGTTTGTGGAGAGATCCAGCGTGACAACTTCTGTAAGCCGGTCGAGCTCGTGGTTGAGCTTCGTGATGTTATTGTGCGACAGATCGAGTATGTTAATGTTGTGATGTTTCTGGCGAAGAGTGAACTTATACAATTCGGGGAGACTACTGCAGGTGGCACGATGGAGGCCATCTCGTGTTGTGTTGCATACGCATCCGTCGGGGCACACAGTTGCAAGGGTTGGTGCAACCAGCACAGACAGCGCCAGAAAGCACACCGATACTCGAAGCCACGTCATCTTGACTTGAACACAGCACCTGGAATAAAGAGAATAAAACAAATTACTAAAGTGTTCAAGAAAAAAGATTCATTGATCAAGTAATGGGCGTAATTGATTTCAGTAACAACCATGACGCCTAAATGACGTGCGGTAAATAACGTCCATATGTTTTAGTGCTAATCTGTTAGCCGTCATATAGTTTTAAATTTCAGCCTCAATGCACTGGAACCTACACTTGTTTTATAAATATTTATCAATGCAATGCAAACAGAGATGAACAAGGTGATGTATGTGACAGAGCAGTAATTCGTAGGTAGGACGACCGGTCGGTCATCTTGCTATTACTCGTATATAAATCGCAATATCCCTGCTCGCAAACTATCATCTAAATATAGGACTGGATAACATACAGCGAAACGGTCCCCTGAGGTCTATTACAGTCTCCACCTCTCCAATTATTGCAACTGCAGTTAGCCGGCAATTTGAATCTGCGCGCTTCCTTTCATTGATAACGGCATCTGGACTACGTTTTAAACATCTTTCAGGTTATAACTCCTATACGATTTTAGTACCGGCTTTACTGCCCGGTTAGCTTCGACTGCACTTTACTGTGCTCCGCATTCCTAAGTTTTATGTAATTCTAGCGTTTTAAATCCAAATCAAACGTTGTATTTAGTTAGTAAATTAAATATACTATATCTATCATTCATAGTTCACATTGTTATCAATATGATCTTATCTTATAGAAAATATGCTACAAAAATGCGGAGAGAGTTGAGAAATAAACAAAATTGACAATGAAAGCAACTTAGTGAATTCTATAGCGCATAAACGAACAGCTATAAATTATTTCACATTTCTAAAACTCCTAATTCCTAGCATCTAAGACCGTTAATGATTCTGAACCTAATTTTAAATTCGTTCTATTTTAGTCCACGTAATAACATCCTCGGTGCACTTGGCCGCTCGAAGAAGTGGTTCAATGTTACCCTGCCAGGAAGTAGACAGTTACCCAGTTGTGCGAATGTGATGCCAAACGACGTCGCGGGGGCGTATTGTTTGGACCCCAGGGGCGAAAATTGCGCAATAGAACACGAATATTTTTAGCATTCGTGGGGACTGACTTTGATTATATTTCAAGGTAACCTGCAGATTTGAATATTATTCAAATGGGTGGAATGCTCTCATTTATAGTTTGAGGCGGATTTACCAAATGACGGGGGCATTCCCACGCGTGGCAATAAAATATTAGCTTCTAAATTTTTTTTTTTTTTTTGGTATACAACAGTGACGAAACTTAAGTGACTTCGATTAGTCGTCATCTCGGTATGAGATGACGACTAATAGATAAGTATAGAAGAAAACGACCATGTTTGCGCCAACTCTTAATAAATTGGGATAAGGGCAGGAGAATAATGATGATGAACTGCCTTGATGACTAGAAATATAACTTAATAGTATGACAGTAAAATTTAAATTTCAACGGCAACGATGCCGCGGCTTCCATAGGCATGCCGCGACGTCATCATTGAAGTTTGAATTTTAATGTCTTGCATTTAGGTTATATTCCTATTCGTCGCATAAAAATCCCTTGCCGTGCCGTGCCGTTAGTGGGCGCAGGCCTTTAAGGAAGTCTTAGAAGTATTTTTATAATAAAGGTTTACGGTATATATAGAATATACATATATTATTTAGAAAATGAACATTGCCATTCGAAAAAAAAACCATCGTGTGTTGCAACACCTACTTCAACTAACTACGTCTACAATCTGAGATAACCCGTTTAACGAACTTAATGGTAATTAGTAAAATGCCTAAAAGCCTATTGTCGCAACCATCATTAGGAGCTCGCAATTTAAAAGCCTCAAAAGTACATAGAAATGTTTCACTGCGGGTAATGACCTCCAGTAAATGAGACATGAAATTAACGCTTTAAATGAGTTTAAAGTGCTGGCAAAAAAACCGTCAATATTTATTCATTTCTGCAGTATCTATTACTTTTTATTACAGGAAATATTATTTTCAATAAAAATATGTGTAAGTGGCTATACAAGGTTAAATAGGTATTTCTTACGAAAAACATTTTTATATTTTATTTCTTTTGCGGAAAATATTAATGTCAATACTTTATTTTTATGTCAAGTGTGTTATATGAACTTATATGTTAAGTTGTGTGAAAATACCCATTTAAAAATTGTATCACTTAGTTAACAAAATTAAATCAATGCCGATAATCAGATAAGATAAACTTGAATAAATACCTAATTTAGGCAACTCTTACGAGATATAGAAAATGATATTGCAGGTAGCTAAGATATAAATTTAGATAACAGACTAATTAATAATATAACGTATTCTGACACCAAATAATATTAGTAATAAATTCTATCAACCTGAAGACAAGAATCGAACATAATTTTAAATTAAATTACGCAACAACCATATAAGGGCAATCCAGACTTATACGCGATATCAGGGAAACAGAATACATAAACAAATGAGTCACTGATTAAACAGGTTTGCATGTGATATTAAAATTATGTAAATAACCTATAAAGGGTTAAATACAATGATGAAAGGTCTGACTCACAAATTCAGGGTCAGACTCACACTGGGCGACCGTGGGTCTGAAATGTCACACGTCTGTCATGCAGCTGATTCAGGGTGCGATATTGAAATGAGATTTACAGTAATAAACGTGGAGTAAAGTGAGAATAAAATTATGTGCATTTATTTCCACTCTACAGAAAATTATATTTGTAAAGCATCAGGGTGACGCTCTAAGAGTGAATTATTTATATTTTTTATTTACGTTTTTATTTATTAAAATTAATATAATGTGGGGCTTGTGACTAAGTAATATTAGCCGCATGGGTCGATCGATAAGGTTAAGCTACGCTTACCGCGTTTCATCCGTGGATGGGTGACCATCTATACATACCAAGACACCTCCGTGACTCGGAAAGCACGTTATGCCTTTGGTCCCGGCTGTCATTTGTCGATCTTTGACCGTCGTTACAGGTCGTCAGAAACCCGAAAGACTGACAACCAGTCTCAGTCCAGTCCGAGGAGAGAGGTATCATATTACCCAGTTACTGGGCTATGGAGGTTAGATATATAGGCAGTCGCTCCATGTAAACTAGAAGCCGGAGCCGGTTAGACTGGAAGTCGACCGCAACATATTTGGTAAAAGGCTAGCCTTTTGCCTACCTAGGCAGATGATCTATTCAAATTAATGGACTATGCTCAGAAGAGTGATATTACAGATAACAGTAAATAAATATCATGATATACCTATATTCGATCAAGAAAAGTGTCAATCCATATAAGCCTTCATTGAAATCCATTCTTGTGTGATTCAGACGCAGACATCTCGACAGAAATAATGTATACATCTTATCATCTGCATATTCAAGCCCCAACAAGTCTTTAAAAGTACATTCAATGGAAAGACATGGTCTCATAACAGACGCTTAAACATGTCCGACCTTTAATGTTTTATGCAACAAGCATGCAACTGTCAGAAAGACACGACACGGTAAAGTGTGAGTTCGCCCTAAAAGCTTCCGACGCTTCTTTTAAAGAGTTGCCAATTTATAAAACGCCTGTAAATTATTTTTTATTGTTTTTGCCTTGGCAAGTGCATTCGGAGATTTATCACAGCCATTTTACTTAAAAGTGAGAAGTGTGTGTTTAAATAAACCTTGGCGAGTAAATATATCATTTTGTGGGAGACTTGCGTTTAAAATTTCAATTAAATTAAACTTGTTTCTCCGGATATTTTTTTACTTCAAAACCGAGGTGTTATAAATATTTTAATATTTACAAAAGTAACTTTTCACCAGTAAACGACGCTTTAAAATACTTTCTTCCAGGAGGCATCGGCAAAATTCAATACAACGATTTTCTTACCGCCCGTCAGTCCGTGTGATCAAACATGACGCAACAGGCTCATCAAGACATCTGGATATCCAAAACCGAAACGCTAATAAAGTCACTGATATCAGAATTCTACCAAATTCAGATACGATTGACTGACAGCCGAAATTTTCATGAAGAGACCATCAATCATTGTCAAATGGGAAGACTTATGGTAACCGCCTCCCTATATGGCAATTGCTTTATCATGCGACTCTGTTCTTACAAATGGAATATTAAACATTGAAGTCCTGAAAACAGTTATGGTTTTATAAATGATTTTATTTCTGTAAGTAGGTTTTTACACAGACTTTTACACGTCAATCTTATTTTTTTAGCTAGATGAGGTCGGCGTTTCCTATCTGACTACTCTGAGAAGAAAGACAAGAAACAAACTGTCAGAAAGACTAACTCAGAGGTCACAGTCTCTTTTAAAGTCCAGACATAATCTTGATCAGATCATGTGAAGAGTGCGACATCTGAGTGTTTACCTTCTGTTAAGTAAACAAGGCAGATTGAGTTGATTTATGAAACGACCTCTTTGCATGTGTTTGTGCACTCATACATAATAATCTGTAGTCAGTCAGCCTTGCGACTTTAATATAAGCAATATGCACTGTATTGTCGTTGTGTCCTACTTGAGAGCGATCTGTTGCGTCGTGTCGCTTGATCTTGGTTGACATTATTATGATTTTATGCTCAGTATCCACAGACGAACAAACTGATTTACATAAAGATCAAACTCAATTTTGCTTGTAAATTGTTTCTCTATTAAGAATTTAAGGGTTATTCTAACATTCTAAGGTTCGTACACAATTTGTTATATAACCTAACATCTCGCCTGTAGTCCCCTAAGAGATAAGCAGATGTTTACACCTGTAGCACACCTACATTTCGTCAGTCCCATGTAATAGGGGGCAGGCCATTGGCCATCAACCGGGCACAGATCACGACCCTGAGCTGCTATTGAGAAATCCCAGACGGAAAAACCTAATAGCACTTTGCCCGACCCGGGAATCGTAACCCAGGACCTCATATTCAGCTCCGCTTCCGACCACTAAACCAACGATTCAGTCAACAATTCTTTATCGACGCATAAATATAATAAGCTAATCTTAACGGTACCTATAACTAATTTAAATTTGACATTAAAGAATGAAAGATTCATTTTTTTTCTGTCGGTCATCTCGCAGTTGACCTTGAGAGGCCGTGACTGCTTAACCGGGCTTTCCTGGGGCTGCCATTAAGAATAAACTTAACGCCTCCAGCCAGGGCTTAAAAACTACACTTAAATACTAGGCGACTGCACGCTGAAGCCACCCCCTGTGGGGTACGGACCTCGGCTCAGGGCGTCACTGTTAGGGGGACAGCTAGTGGGGACAGGCTGGATCAAAATATTGGGATTATTATTATTAGACGGGGAATTTAAAGCTACTGGCTCAGCTGCGGCGCGGGCTGGCGCTTCAACGAGCAAGGGTCGGTCGGGGTTTCATAAATATAGTCGTTCTGACTTAAATACAAAAGACTACTGAAATAATTCTGAAAAGCTTTCTATAGCTTGAACTATCCGCTAAATACAAAGCTATTTATTTGACTTGAAGTTGGAGTTAATGACTTGGGAACTTAGTTAACCGTAAAATTTTGACGCTTCAGTCAGAGGACTTGATTGATTGCAATGTGAGAAGACCGGTATATTCACTCGTAAGATGATACCGTGAATGATGATAGCTTTTTCTAGCGGGTTCGCCCGCGTGCAGGTCGAAAATTATCCCACGGAAACGTACTACCGGGATAAAAAGTATTCTATATGTTAATCCAGGTTATAAACTATCTTTGTGCCAAATTTCATCCAAATCCGTTGGGCTGTTTTTACTTGATTGACTAACAAACATCCAAACATCTTAACATCCAATGCTCATGGTGAGAGAGCGCCTTTAAAGATTTTTTTCGAATATCGTGGATCAAATACTCGAATAAACCAAGCATAAGACATGTTAACAGTTACTTACAAGGGAAATCTCATAAATACCAGATGGATCCTCTGTATGTTTGAAAAAAGATGGTCCGATTTTTTTTTTCCTCTAATTTCCAAAGGTTGACTGATAGAAGAAGCCTATGGCATTAAGTGCGCCTCTGTACATTCGTGTGCTTAAAGTGCTAAATAAAGAAACAAAATGTCTTGTAAACATCAAAAAAAATATGAATACTAGATCCTCACAATAACAAACAATGATGAGACAGATATACGGAAGATGGAAAAGCCTTCCCCAAAGAAAGTCAGCCTCCGATTCCGCTACAGATAAGTATAGGGAGACGGTAACCGGTGATAACTGATTGTTAAACGTCAAAACACCAATAAATCATGCAGATTTCAACCATTTGTTATGTGTGCTAACATCCTCATTCCTTTCCCACGTCACGTCATATGGTAAGAGAGAGCCTCCAGAGTCGGAGAAGAGGAAATATAGAAAGAGATTTTAAGCAAGATGAAAGTTATCGATCTTCAACGATCGATCGTCAAGAATTGCTAAAACTTCGCAAGTTAGGATAAAGCTTAAACAAACAAAAAACAAAATTTTGCAAAAAAGTTTTTGTTTTTTTCTTTTTGGTTTTGGTACCTATTGCACAAATTCGTATACTATTACTTGTTATGTAAATAGCAGTGATGGGAAGTTAGTAAAACATCATAATTAAGTATGCACTAAGTTGAAAAATTACGTATTATTGAAGCTAACTCAAAAACTACACAGGCAAAGTTAATACAATTTATATGAGCCTCTATCTATTAAATAGAGAATTTATTTATTTAAATTGAAAACCGATCCACAATTGCAAGAGATATCACGTAAACTACATACAAAAAAACAAAAACAGTCGAATCCAGAACGTCCTCCTTTTTGAAATCGGTTAAAATGGACCACATTTTGCAGAAAGTTTTTTTTACATAGACACGAAACATTGCATTGTAAGTAATGCAGCCTTAGAAGACGAACAAAAACAAAATAATGTAGGTAAGTAGGTAGGTAGTGTAGTTTTTCACAAGGTTTTTTTTTACACTAATGTGCTTTAAATTGAATAAAATAATATCGATTGCTATATTTTGACTGCCTCATTTTGAAAAAAAAAAATAAGTTGAACGCTATATTTCACTACAAACCCGAATCAGGTTTCAAATGGAATCGGGTTTTTAGTATACTAACATTATAAAACAAAACACGATCGATAATTCCAAGTCTAAAACAAAATCAAACGAGCATGTGTATAAATTCCTTGAGATGATAGATAGCTTATAAAAAAATCGCCAAGCTTGAAATGAATTGTACTAAGCTGTGTAATAATGACATTTGTACACCACATGTTGTGGTAGAATGTACAGAACTTATAAAAAATATTAACACCATACTATGTAAAACTACATTCTTACAAATACATAAATCAATCAAATCAATCAATCAAATCAATTATATGGTAGTGCAAACTGGACACATACACGCTCCAGTCATTAAAAGGCGCCTGTATTTTAATTAGGTATCGTGGATAAGATAGCTTCCAAACTAGTTGGTGAATGATTGTTATTGGCCACAAAAGGGAGTGCTATTAACCTATCTTGGGGCATACGTTCTTATTCGCTAATTACACTTACTATAGGAAAGATAAATAGATAGATAACTCATTTTTTGTTAGACCAATGTCACATTCAAACTTTTCTTCTCGTTTTTTCAATTTGCTTACCAAAACTTTTTTTTTCTTTTTGCAGATCCATTGATAAGCAGAAATACCCAAACAATTAATTCTACAAGAAAATAAAAGGATTGTTTTATGCATTTGATAAGACAATATCGTTAAAATGTTCAGCATAGCATAGCAAGGAGTACGGCAAGCAAGTCGAATGCGTACAGTGCGAATAGTGAGCATTAACCGGGGACTGAACCCGACACCGACTGCCCACTCGACTGCGAACATGGGAAAACTGGATCTGAACTATAAGTGCCTACATGCACAATCCTGTGCATTGTGCATATAGGCATAATATACGGCAAACGCATGTTGAATGACATGTGGCAAGTAGTAAATATGGAATACGAAGCTCGGTCAAATATTTACAGAAATTTTATAATCAACGATTGAGGATTTGGAACTGTCGTGAGCTCGTATCGTAGCGATATAACTACGAAGATTATTTGAAGAAGTGTAGTAACGGCGTACAGTATTACTTATTTTTTTTTTTATATTGCTCTCACTTAAAGAAGCAACAAGAAAAATTAACCCAGAATTTTGTAATATCTTGATTTAAGGCGGTGATTTCTTGAAAACGCTCAAAAAGGTGGTTTTTTTAAACCAGTGTATCTCTTTAATTTTGAAAGCAAAAAAATATATGATATTTTCAAGTCTTTTCTGCATGGAGTGATGGTACTAAAAACAAAATTAAACATACTTTAATGCATCAAAAAATCATCAAAGCTACCTCTTAACATTCTTTAAAACCAGTTTATCCCTTCAATAACAATTATAATTATTTAAAAAATATACCATAAAATTTCAAATGCTAAACTGCATCCAGTGATGGATTATTTATTATATCTAACTTTATACGATTTATTTGCATTTTTACGACAATGCTTGCATGATTTATTATTCGAATTTATTACAACAGATTTTAACCCGTATCGGATTGCAATAAGAACTATTATCGCTCATAACGACAATATTTAAAGTTACCAGGGCCTTAAAAGAGTGCCCTTACCCGTTCTTCTTCATAGAGAACTACTACTACTTTTGGAATAGGCAACTAGCTTCAACTTTTTGACTAACTGACCGACTTTTTGACCGTTCAAAAATCAAAATCAAAAGTCATTTATTCAAACCAGGCTGAGAGTCAGCTCTTTTGAACGTCAAAATTACATAAGACGGTCCTCCCAAAACGCTCGCCCTTCACCACCTCCTAGTGTTTTCGCTGGGAAGAAGTAGCGCAACAAACTCCCCAGCAGTGCCTGTAAATGGTTTAATTGAATAAATGCTTTCAGTTTGAGTTAGAAATACATTTTCACTGCATTGCTTTGTCATTAAAGATGGTGTATCAGAAGGACAATGGAGTGATAAGTCCATGTCATGGTCATCTGCTGCGCTATCAATCTTCGGACGGATGTACGAATATAACTACCAGGACACAAGCTTTGTTCATAAAGCACGCAAGCTGTAAAGATAAGTGCGTAGCATTTTATGATAGGTAGGTTGCATATTACTTTATTGCTGTTTATGCCAGTCCCAATGTGAAATACTGGTTTAAATACAGGCCAGAATGAATGTGCGAAATGCATAATTGCATAAAACTACATCCTTCAACGTACAACAGCTTAAGGGGCATCTAGTCGCAGGCTCGAACTCACTGGTGGGCCTGCCTAAAAAGCACACTGTCTCACCAGACATCATGTCTAACAGAGGTAGTATCAGTCTAGTCTACACGCTTAACGTTATTGAGTGAGATGCAGGATCATTTAAAGTAAAACAGGCGCGTAAAAAATTAAGAAAAGTCCTTCGGATGATCGGGTTTTACGAAAAAAACACTGCATAAATCAATGACCAATAAAGTTTATTGAACTTTTCCGTATTTGAACTTTGTCGGTACTGACTCGGTTTTGGAAAATTAGGTTAAATTAGCAAGAAAAACTAATCTTTGTTGGCTCCTAACTTGTTAATGGCTTTTTATTTTAGTATACTGTTTCCGTATAGACAATATTAATAATGAGACAAAACTAAAACATGTTTAAATTTTGATGTGCATTGTCGAACAGTGGAGTAATACACTCCCGAAGTTTGTATGGAGAAAATGTCTACTAGATTCACCTAAATACCTATAAGCTGTAAAATTTCAACCGAAACATAGCTTTTTAAAATTAGAGGAAGTATTTAAATTACTATGCAGTCGGATGCGAGCTTCACAAGTTAGTACCGTAAATACTGAATATCTCACCTTCACCTATAAATATTTAGTTTTTATGCACTTGAACCTGAAGATATATTTACGTTAGTTACAAGTATATCTATTACAGAGGCGCGTGGGCCGACAGCCAATAAATTGTGAGATAAATGTACTGACGCCGACGCCACAGAGACCTGCGATTTCCCTACCATTAGTATAAGCGTTCCAGGAAATAGATTGTAGATCACCATGATTTGCGCGAATCTGCTGACGTATTACCAATTCATTTAAACTCCTTGCTTCCACGTTCCACGTTCAGAAAAAACAAACGAAACTATACGAATAATACCTAATATAGAAAATATTCGGCGGTCTAATTGGAAACCAAACTTCATTAATGAATCGAACGAAGATGTCCAATAAAGATAAAATTACCGTTCAATTCATCCAACTTTTATGTCTCTCATAAATGAAGGTAGGTACTAAAATTTTGCAGTGAATACAAAAAAAACAGAATAATTGCAAAACTCCACGAGCTCAATGCTAAAGAGCCGTCGAGTACTAACTAGGGCATTGCATGTTTTCGCAATACGCGAATGTATCACAATAGGCGTCGCGGGTACATTTTTCAGGCGCGTATTGACTGTTTCATTAATCAGACAGTTTGTAAATAGTCAGCGTTCGAAACAATGCTGTTTGATGAGTTCTGTGAATCGCAAAGAAATGCAGTATTCAAGTCTGTGAAAACATTATCGATTTTAACTTGATGTACCATGTAAGATTATGTCATTGTTACATATTAGTAAACTAAGTTGCGGTCGGGGCTTCGCCCGCTTGGTAAGCCGATAGAAAGTAGTCCTATGTCCCCAGGATTCAAAGTATCCTCTGTACCCTCATACCAAATGTCATCAAAATCGGCCCTGTCGTTTAGGAGATTAGCCGAAACAAACAGACAGACTAAAATATTATAAAATGTATTTTTGTTAAAAGTACCGTAAATACTTTCAAATGCTTTTAGTATAAAGCTGTTAATTTGGCATGACGAACACTTCTTCAATCTTAAGACAGATACGAAGCATAAGGAAACAACACCGACTCATGTGACTTAAGAATGTAGGTACAACGAGACAAAACTGCATCATTTCAGGACCATTTCATTCCAGCATAACAAATTTCCACCGAATCTTTCACTTAGATAACACGTCTACAACTGCACTATCAAAATAGCATTTGATAGTTCTCAATAAGATACTATAAGTAGATGTAATCCGCAAGACCTAAGTACAAAGGAGAGTGCAATAATCCCTAGAATTTCTTTGAAGCAATAAAACACCCAATCGGTCCTCCACTTTCCCGCATTAATGCCAACGGTTTTATGCGTCCGCGCATGCCGTCGTAAAAGCCCGAACGTTAGTGTTACCGAGCTGGCTAGCACCAGCCTATCGGAGCGAAGTGTCATTACGAGAAATAGCCAATCATTTGCAATTCATAACTGAGCATCAAGTTCATGGTTGCGATTCTTACGTTGCTTCGCTTAGTTGAAATCGTAATTAATTCTTGTAATTTAAATTCGAAAAAAGAATATTCAAGATGTCTTGCCATACACACATTAACTTTTTCCACGAGGCATATTAACAGCTGATTTCTACGTAGTGATATCAGATTCTGTACTAAAATAATTTAAAATCTGTAGAATATAACGTGTATTGATGTACAAAACAATAGTGGCCCTGAATACACATTTCGTGTCACAAGAAGTAGACCAATCTTCGCTATATCAATGCAGAGGAATGGCCCACGCGTCTCGAAATAATAATTCATCTGGTTATATGTAGAAATATTAACTTTGAAATTAAAATCATAGATGACATATATTTGTAGGAGAAGGCGTCATACACGTTCTAGATAACTACAAACTGTTATTGGAAGACCTAATTTTTAAAGATATTGATTTTAAACGATGGTGTACTCTTGTTACTTTTCTTGGATTAGTTTTAAGTACTTATCCTAAACTCCTCTCATCGTCAACTCTTGTTACGGTGCGGTGGGTCATTGCTGGACATAATTACTTATATCTTGGATTATCAAGATGCAATGTCAATAATAACTCAGTTTTCAGCCTTTCACAGGTTCTTATCCATTTATTTATTTATTTAAAAGGTACACCAACAACTTATTTACTAGACATAAGGAGAATCACATTTGGATAGAGTTATGGTGAATTTGTCACTTACAGGCGTACACAGCACTTACTTAAAAAATAGCTTCATAAATATACGTTTTAATAAGATTTTTTACTCGTAATGAGGATAGAGAAATTAATTAGAAACAAAGGAAAAACACTTAGTAAAAACCAAAATCATAATCGAAATAAGAATAAAAAAATAAATTTAAGTTATTACTAGAATCGAAATTAAAAAACAAAATCATAATCGCAATGAGAATAAAAATTAAACAATCAAAAAACAAAGTCATAAACGAAATAAGAATAAAAAATTAAAATTATTAAGTACTAGAATCAAAATTAAACGTTAAAATAAAAAAAAATAACAGTCAAATAGAAATTCAAAACGGTAGAACACGATAACGAGTGCAAAGAGAACATTCCAAATTTTTTAAGTGGCATTAAGTGGCAAAAAACCAAAAAATGAAATACATTATGAAATAGTAAAAAGCCATTATCCATTCATGAAGTCTTTATTGGTCATTCCGAGAAGGAACTTATTAAAGTTATCTGATCACAAAATACTTCACCATAGAACCTATGGATCTTTAATATGAAAGTGCCATAGAAACCAAGAAACCAGATGTCACCCGAGAAAGCCAATCCATTTACTGAACATAAGCTTATAGTTTACTGAGCGATCGATCAACTTTCATAAGACCCTTTCAGTATAATCTGATGGATTTCATATACAAGTACCAGGTTATCTGTTACATAATAAATATCAATTTGCATGAAACCTGCATGTTGGAAGTAAAATTTAAAATTATGTAAGTTAAGTAGTTAGTACTGTGTAAAATGTTATAATAAAATACCAGCCGATATTCTTGAACTAAATGAAAAGAAATTTAAATTATGCATTAAACGCACACTATGTAGACAAGCATATTATAAGTTAGATGATTATATTGTTGATAAAAATGCTTGGCTTAATGCTGGTCCAACTCCACAGGCACCTGGGCTTGCTATTTAAAATTTTCATATTTGGAAGAGATGCTTCCCTTTTTTATGTTTTCTGACATTATGAACATTTCTGTTACTATTATTTTTATTTTCTGACATTACGAATAAGTTTTTATTTTTACTGAATCAAGTATTATTTATTAAAATTTCAAAAGATATTAAATATTTTTCTTTCTTTAGGAAATCTAATTTTATTAATTTTTCAAATACATTGCAAACTATAATTTTGTATAATTTAGAAGCATTTTGTTTAAAATTTGTAAATGTGAGTACAATGCATCCGTATAATAATTATGTTGTTATGATGTACGTTGACTTGAAAAAGCGTGGCAGTTGAGAGTATGTCATGCTCACTTAAATGTCTTGCTGATGGTGGCGTGTGTGTTGGATCATTCGGTTCCCTACAAAATGGTTGAGCTGGATGGTGCTGATCCACGCGTCAAGTTCGTGAACGGGCGCCGTCGGTTGAGACTGGTCCATGAAAAAGAGTGTCCATGGAGTTTCTTGCACGTTCTTCTCCATAGAGATCTACGTTTTGGAATGGGCAACTAGCTTCAACTTTCTGACAATTCAAAAGTGCCTGAAAATGGTTTAATTGAAATAAATGCTTTGAGTTTGAGTTTGAGTTTAAGTTAAGGTAATGTAACTTCTTGTTCGTGGCCCAGTCATTACCGCTTGGGCGAGTCTCATAACACTGATTGTATTAAACGATTACTTTAGTACTTAATTATAATACGAACATGCTAATTGAAGTGTGAGTACTATTTAGAATAAGAACACGAAACTAAAATGTATTAAGCTTTTTCGTTCACGATAAATTAACATTTCTAGCAGAAAGTTCTATTTTAGAAGCTAGTATTATTTAACTACACTAATTAATTTACATTATTATTCGCTGCCGGTGAATTGCTCACCAATTTATTTATAGTAAACTAGCTTTTGCCCGCGGGTCCGCCCGCGTAGATGTCGATTATCGCGTAAAAAAGTAGCCTATGTGCTTCTCCATACCCCAGGCTATATCTCTGCCAAATCTCATGACGAGCGGTTCAGCGGTTTAGGCGTGGAAGCGTAACAGACAGACAGAGACCAGAGTTACTTTCGCATTTATAATATCAGTAGGGAAGTAGGGATTTCTCACCTCTACAAAGGTGCTACATACGTCCGTATAAATCTCAGTTCTTTAACCGACTACCACGGAGTCCGAATTTTCTCTCAAAATCAACGAATAATTGATGACATACCAGTAGATAGACCAGCTTCAATGATCCAGTTCCATGAAATGCAACACGAACTCACAATAATACAGTAAACCGCCACATTTATGAAAAGGAGAAGAAGAAACAAATGACTATCACGAAATCACGAAACTCAAAGATAATGGAAGTCAACAGGCTGACGCAACTCGCTCACTTCACCACATGTAACAATATGCACGTTTCTGCTAACAACACCACTTATTACGAACAATCTGTTGGTTTACACTGAGAAGATTTCACTGCATTTGAAGTGAAAAGTCATATTTTATTTGTGGTACAAGGTGAGGGAGACAATATTCTAACTGGACTGACGCCAAGTGCGGTAAAGAAAATTACAATTTTCTAAGAGCTAATTGTCTTGAACAACGTGTACTGTCGTTGAATGATCAGACTTGATTCTTAATCCAGTTACCTAGTTATTGTTAAAACAATTAAGCCAAGGATTGGCATGATTATCGGTAATGGGATTTGAATTAGTGTATCAGTTTCATTGAGAATCTATTAGCGAATAAATTGGGTCATCAACTTATTTTTGTCCTTCCACGTGTTAACTACAATCTTTGATTGCATCTAACTCATTATCATAAACTGATTATTCAATGTTTTTGCAATTCTCTTTCCTTTACTATCCATTATTATCGATGTCATTACTAAATTAAACGAAGGTTCGATGTTCTATTGTTTCATTGCAGTTTCTATGATCAACTACTCGAAACTGGGTCAAAGAGGTTCTAGTGAGGTTTTCCTATTTACGCGTTATCAATAAATCAAATTAAGGTCGATCCAGTAATTTGTAAAGTCACGACTATTAATAGCGTTATCAATATGGAGCTAAAGACATTGACCCCGATTGAATTATCTCGTTGCATCCTGTATTCAATACAGATCCCGTAGGTGGTTGTGTCTAATTGAATGATATATCTAAGATGGTATATTTTTCAGAAATTAAACCTTACGGTTAATCCGTTTTGATAATTGAAGGTAATATCCTTTTCATTTAAAGAAAACTCTGTTATACATGCTTACACACACTTATGTGCGATCGTGACCAACTCGTAACCATGAATTCACGCAGAAATATCATTAAATCGAATGTCTCCGGAAATTGCCGAGCGCACCCGAGTCTCATCAAGTCATCAATGACGAGAATAAACGCGGACATCATAATTTCCACATTCGTATCCACAGTAATGAAAATGGACTGCGAAGCAAGGTATGAGATGGTCATTACAGCTAATTTATAGCTCAACACTTTCTTCTATTTACGGATACGTCTGTAAAATATTTAAAAAGCCGTTAGAGGAATTATCTTTTTCATTGTTGATGGAATAAGACATTTATGTGAGCCGAGGGATGCCAAAACAGCGATTTTATTAGCACTTAAGAAAATCTATCGTTGTTTTGTTTACAAAGAAAAGGATACAATTTCTTGCTGTAAAAAGATCATGTTTTTTTTAAACAAATTTAGCGATCATTCTAGGCAATATGTACACTTTCTAATCCACAGTAAACTACAATTCATAACCACTTATTGTTGAAAAGAACTATTATTACACAACCTTCAATTAAGTTCAGTAATTTTCACCTTTACTGACAGAAAGGTACTGCTCAACATCAAGTTAACAGACTGCAAACTCACATCACTACCAGAAACAAAAAAATTAAGTCGTAACCGGCCTTAACATTGACCCACATTTGCGTCATATAAAACTTCGCCATGGTTGTGTACACCTGTCAATTTGCTAACACCCTCCTCGCCATGACGTCACGAGCTGATCGAGTACCACTTCATCGAACTAACGAATACTGACTCAAAGTCGTGCGTTCGAACGTGCGAATACACTTTCATCAATCTTCACGTTTACTCGCGAATTAAGAGAGTAATGCTCACACGCCCGATTTGATCTTCGTATGTTCTTATGTTTGTTAGCAAATAAACAGAGCGTTACATCTTTAGAAATAGGGGAAAATAAAGATATCTTGTTCGACTTTTCTTGCATCACTTTTATATTATTTTGTAGCAGATTTCATATTTTAATGTCGTTTCTTTAGTCATATCGGTAACGGGCCATCCCTAGTCCTGTCATTTAAATGTCAGTTTCGGGGACAGATGTATTTATTTTTAAGCCTACCATACCATTGTCAAAACACAGTTAAGTAAAGTAAAATACCTAGAAGAATTGTTTTTGTAACTCCTTCAACGTCACACGTACGTCAACTAACGTGTTTAAAATGAAAAACTATTGACTGCCATTTTAAAATATGTATCTATCTACCAATAGTTTTTTCTACCCAGCTTGGACCTGAAGCTGTATATAAATATATATCTCTGAGCATCAGACGTGTCTTTAGACGTCTAGGTCAATATTCTGCCAGCGTTGACGTATTTCGGTACAAAACGATGACTAGAGAACCGTTTTTAATACAGTACGTGCTCGAAAAACTAGACATGTCATGCAAAAATAATCGTGCGTAATACATGCATTTTCAAAAGAAACGTCACTAATGTGCTCCATATATTGGATCAACGAATTTTATCTATACACTAAAAATAAAGCTGCAAAGTTTGTTTGAATGCACTTATCTCTGGAACCACCCGAAAAAATATTTTTGCATGTGATAGCCTAATTCTTGAAGTAGATTAGGATATTTAACTTTACACTAAAGACCCTTAGGAGCCGAACAAAACAAAATGTCAGAAACATCACTTATCGACAAGGAATAGCGCGAGCGGGCAATGCGATGCGAGTGCGACGCGGTGGGTCGGCGGAACAAGAAATTTTATGAGGTCGAAGTCGCGGGCAGAAGCTTGTATAGGTATTATCCTACTATCCTACTCATCATCATCATCATTTCAGCCGAAAGACGTCCACTGCTGGATATGTCCGTCTTTCGGCTCCCCGAAGCTCCCCTAAGCTCCTCCACTTCAACCGGTTCTGCGCTTTTCGCGCGTAAGTAGCGTTGGAACGCCTCCCACAAGTTAGACCGATGACCTTGTGAAGGCCACAGGAATCCGCTGGATACTATTCTACTAATATCATAAATGTGAAATTTTGGATGTTTGTTCCTCAATCACGCCAAAACGCGGGCGAAGCCGCTGGCAAAAGCTAGTCTATTATATTTGTAGAGATAAACGGTACTGGGGCACGGCGGCGCCCGTTTGGATGTGCGTAAACAGGGCTGTTTGCAAACCAAAACTCATATCAGAATTGCTAAACTTTTTCACTGTTATATGATATGGCGCAAACAGGATTGATAGGGGTCCAGTATAAAGTGATGTAATTGATTACTTTGGAATATATTGTGGAAGAAAATCAGATTATTCAGTACGTCAATTGGTTACAATGGTACCTACTATTTAATTTGCAGTAGGTAGGTAATACTTCCTACCTATGTTTCTGTTATTCCTATGTGACGTTTGTGGCCAAGACATCAATTATATAGTATAATTCGTATAAAGTTGGAAAGTCTAGCTTTATAACGTCACTCAAAGTTCAAGGCAATAACAAAGTTTTTTTTCTTGGTACCGTAATGAACTTTGAAACTACAATAAACGTGTAAACAACGTAGTTAATTAATAACTTTAGCCAAAAAAATCTACCGTGCGTGACCTATGACATGACAAAAATATATATAGTTATCAATAACATCGATAGTCGATAAATTAAAAACGTAAACGTCGCGTCACTACGATACCATAGGATACGTTCACAATTTGAAATCAGAAACCTTGATTTTTTTGCTGTCAAATTACAGGTTATACACGCTTATACACAATTACATAGTAACATACATCTCAAACATATAAATAGGTAAAAAAACAGCGATATCATACGTTTACGCACACGAAAACAATTATTAAAAAAGATAATAGGGTTGTATAATTGAAAAACTGAACTTTAAGATCAACATAAAATAAATACATGATAAGCAGGTGTCTTTTCGGTAAGATTTCGATTAAAAGCTGTCTTAATAAAAATGGCCGCTTGAAATGTCAGCTGCTTGTCACTCCGCCCTTTAAGATAAAGGAACCAGTAACATGTGTAAGATAATGCTTGATGATAACTGATTTTTGAGCATACCTCTAAAATAATCAGTACTGACTTTATCTTATAATTCCTATGTTACATCTCATAACAACCTTGGTTTTGTAACATAATTTTATGAATAAATGACAAAACAATTGGTAAAATCTCAATTGTTTTTCAAAAGTTGTATTGTTCCTGAAAGTTTTTCTAAATTCGAGTAGAAGAAGAAAAACATACTTAAAGATACCTACTGGTTGAAAAATTATTTATTTTTCCAATAAAACAATGTTCACTTACGAATAAATCAAAGGCTACATAAATTACCTACAATATATTTGAGGAATTAATCTGAAACCCGATATTAGAGAGCGTATTATGAAACTCAAATGCAGATGGGCAGGACACCTGGCATGGCGTAGTGATGACAGGCGAAGTAAGGCTGTGACAGACTGGTATCCAAGGACTGGAACAAGAGATGTCAGTTATCCGGCGGCGAAATGGGCGGACGACAATGTTACCATCGCGGGCAAAACCTGGATGAGGCTGGCACAGGAGCGTGGGGATTGGCAGAAGAAAAAAAGGCCCAGCACTGGGCGAAGTCGGACTGTGGATGATGCTGAAGATGAATCTGAAAACCCAGTCCACAAACTAGCTTTTTTTTAAGACTCAAGAATATTATTTTAAATATTTTTTTACTAGCCATTAACCTTACTCTCTTTCCACCTGTCTCTGTCCAGTAAGCTTAGCACGAGAACCGTAGAGAAGCGTTTTGTCGACGGAAGAGTAGAGAAAAATGACGTTTTCGTGTAGACTGTTGACAGTTTTGTACCAAGGAATGTAGACAAACAATTTCTATTCTACGGTAGAGTAGAAATAGAAAGCGTCATGCTAAGCCTGCTGAGCTAACAAGGACCAATCTTCACTAAAGGTGTCCAGCTCGTCCCGCTATCTCCGTCTGGGCCTGCCGCGATGTCGTTTGTCATTAAGCGGGACCCACTGGGTCGTAAGTTTAGCCCATTGATCGTATGACATACGGCAGTTGTGTCCGGCCCAATTCCATTGAAGCGTGACAGCTTTCCGAGTTTTCTTTTAAATAACTAAAGAATAAATAGTTCACTATGATACTAGGTCACTGTCACCAGGCTAGTCTTGATAACAATTACGTGAATACATTACGGTGGGCTGACGACTCGTTACAACTGTTACTAGTAATATAGGAGAACTGGCACCGAGCCAAAACACAGTTATATGAGACTAGGAGACGCCCCGTAGACTAGTAATCTGTAGGAATGCTAGGAATATCAACTGGTTTTTAAGACGAAACAATTAACTAACTACTGCTGGTTTTTAGAGGAAGTCAGATTTAGATTTTGCGTAGTAGACAGTAATTTGTTTTTTTTTTAGTTGAGTTGAGTCAAATAAGTTTTATTCATTCTTATTATTGGTTTAATTACAAGCTGAATTCCGGATGTTTTGTTTTACACCAAAATTTTAGGGCTCTCACATATTATTATCGTGCGGAAAACCGTGAAAGTACTTAGGGTCACTTCGGACTTCTACGGACTTCAATCATATGAGGCAACGATGTATGTACGTAACGTCACATAGAGCTACATTTCGGCTACGGCGTAGCAGTTTCCTAAACAATTCATTTCAGACTAAATAAAACTAACAAATCTCATCTCTTATCATTTGCACGTGTGCTTACATTCCCACATTGGTATGTGTATACTTCACTATATAAACATTAGCCATCTTTGTAGTCTTACACTATTATCAGTATTATACCAAATTACACCAAAACTACGCTACAACTTGCAATTAAACTTGTAGGTTATAAAAATAATATGGAAAATTTTGATTCATAGATTTTTTGTTGAAATGCGTCACACTTTGTAGCAGTTGTATAATAATTATACAAGCGAATATACGGCTTTTATAATTCTATAATGCTATAGGTAGATACAATGACGTATGGTGTTTGGACATAGTCGGATATAGTTGAAGTTTGGTTAGAAACCGATGGACGTTTTCGAACAAAATTAAATTAAATTAATAGAAAAAAAGAGTTACTTAATTTATCCATTTCATTCGAAAACATCCATCAGAATCTTATACTTAATAAACTCTATTTATATCCGACGACTCTGGTTACTAATCCCTTTTGGTGCACACCTGCACCCTAAGGGCCTGCGCCCACTGGCGGCACGGCACGGCAAGGGATTTTTTAGCCACGAATAGAAATACAATTTAATAGCATGACAATAAAATTTTAAATTGCAACGGCAACGATGCTGCGGTATCCTTACGCATGCCGCGGCGTCCTTAGGCATCATCATTGAAATTTGATGTTTATCGTTTTACATATAAGATTATTATTCCTTTTCGTAGCATAAAAATCCCTTGCCGTGCCGTGCCGTTAGTGGGCGCAGGCCCTAATTGCGTAACTCACGATTAATCATAATTTGTTTCGTTTTAAAACAAATGGCTAAACCATTGTTTCATATGATCGAAAAATGTGTCTGCTCAACAACGTAAATAACGCAATGAATATTGTTGAACTGTCAAAATTAAACCGATTATGATTAATCGCGTGTTACGCAATTAGGGTGCCGATCAATATTAAAATTATGAGGAAAAATAAACACAACTCATTAAATACTGAATACTTACGTAAACAGAAATACTATAGAAGCAATGACGTGGCGATGTTGAATGAAATACGATAGCAGTCATTCACAAGAGTTGCAGTGGTCTCGATACATATTTTGTGTATCTAAAATCGACTACTAGGCCACAGGTTAAACCTTAGGTTTTTCCATCATGACGTTATGGACAAACCAAATTATAAAAGGTTTTTACGGCAATAATCGTACTTTTCCAGATGCATACCAACGTATAAAGAATATTTTGATTATCTGAACAAAACCATGACCTCTTCTTAGTACTTATTTATCTTTAGAGATAGAGTTAAGCAGTTTATTTTCCTCTTGAGCAATCGTTTCACTGAATATGTTTGTTTTAGCGTTCTTTCCATACCGAGAATAGTATGGACATTGTTCCGAGAAGAATAGGCTATAAAGGAAATCTTGTGAGCGATGTATTTGTAACAATCGTTAATGGACACACAACAAAGATAGATTCGCGGTAGAATACGTATGGTAAGGTAAGCATGGTTGAGCTGAATGGTGCTGATCCATACGTTATGTTCGTGAACGGGCGCCGCCAGTAGGGACTGGTCATCTCTTTGCTCCCACGGCTTATTTTAATTTCTGAATTGTTATATTATTTTTGTTTTAATGTACACGTCTTTTTACATCGTTCTCACATTGATAATTTCAATATAATAATGTCACCAACTTTTGTAACAATATCATGATTTAAAAGAGTGTCCATAGAGTTCTTGCCCGTTCTTCTCCATTGGTAACTACGCTTTGGAATGGGCAACTAGCTTCATCTTTCTATCTCACCGACCTTGACAATTCAGAAGTGCCTGTAATTGGTTTCTTTGAAATAAATGCTTTGAGTTTGAGTTTGAGCAAAGGTGTATTTGGCAAAACACATCATCATCATCATCATCATCATTTGCTTAGCCAACTCTACCATATTTGGGAAAAGATTCTTGGCACCACCATCTGCTTAGCCTTTAAATTGAGGTCTGCTTTCGGCCAAACAAAATCATTAGGCACCATTATTGCAGATACACCTGAATATAAAATTGAAACTTTATCGCTTTTTAATAATGTTCAATTTAACATTTTTATCCAGTAAATGATTGTGATAAACATGGTGCGCTAATGATACAGCTGCTTGGATGGGTCCCAAATGGATGCACCTGAGGATAACTCGACACGGCAGGTGGATTAGCCGACTGTTTTCAGCGCCTACTGAGTGGATTATTTATGCACTGTTTAAAATGATAATGTGGTAAGTAAGACAGCGTTGACTTAATTAGTATAATTATATAAAAAACCTGGTAACTTTCTTTTTTATATCAAAGAATCGGCTAACACACATCAGAATATTTCTAAAATACCGCAATTTCATTACTTCTGGTTTTTGCAATTTACAACACTTCATGGTCAATTAATTATCAATATTTATATCCTGGCATAACACTTAGCCTAACAAGAAATCTATAAAAAAATACATAACCAGTTTTTGCAATCAGACGCAAACCGCGGAAGTCCGAAACGCTAACCACAAGATATGATGTAAATAACTTGTAAAAATAATAGAACCAAAACATTAAATGAGGTTCATGCGTGTTTTACGACAATTAAACTGATTATTTTACGTGTCAGTAGTTTAGTGTCAAGAGGAAGCTTCCTAAATAGTGACAGAACACGCTCAATGACTTGCATTTGTTATTTTCAGTTTTTTTGTGATCTCTTGCACATTGACCGACACAGAATAACAACAAAACTAATATACGGAAAGTGTCTATAATTATAAGACTGACACTTATGTATTTTTATTCATAGGTACTACTACCTATTTGATGGTGTGTGTGGCTGAATAACATTCCGAAAACAACCATCAAGATCTCGCAAAATCGGGAAGTTCTCAAGACTTCGGCACCCTGATTGCTTAAACACACTTTCAATCAGAATCTAAATCAATCTGAAGGATCATCATCGTCATCATTTCAATCGAAAGACGTCCACTGCTGGACATAGGCCTCCCCCAAAAGGGGGGTTTGCCATAATCGCCACGCTTGGCAGGCGGGTTGGCGATCGCAGTATGGTGGTAAAATGCATAGCGAACGCTGCTGCCAATCTCTAGTAAGTCCCTTAGTCGCCTTCTACAACACCCACGGGATGAAATGGGATGGTGCTATTCTTTACGTCCGGCACTATACGGAAATCTGAAGGATATTACTATACATACATCATATGTTCGAAAAATTTGTCTGCTCAGTAACGTAAATAACGCAATGAATGTTCTTGAACTGTCAAAATGAATTCTTACTGTTAGTGTGTTACGCAATGGGGCTCGCTGATAATTTAAATGTAAATACACAGCGTTAATAGTTTTTGTAAACACTGAACTTTCCAGACAGTGTGAAAATATTTATCTACCTACAAAAAGTTATCCAAAGAATTGAATAGACTTCAGATGCCTAAGTAACTTAATTATACGTCAGATATTAAGTATTTAATTACATAACGTTTTATCTAATCATTTAAGGTCGAATTTATTATATCTTAATGATTCAGGGTTATCAGATACTACCTACATTTGCCACCAAATTGACAGTGCTTGTGTGACATATCACATGTTTTACAAAAAGATAATTATTTACAATTTTATTACAAATATATTATGAATGACGCAAAGTAGGTACTTGCCAACTAGGTCAACATTATAATTCAACGAATGATTAGAATTACTAGGTCTTATTTCCATTTTAAATTTATAAATTGACAATTGCCGATGGCCGGTGAAGCAGACGAGTTCTGGAGTGGAGACAGCGTATCGGCAAGTGCAGTGTGAGACCCCCCCAGCTAGATAGACCGACGGCCGCAAAAAGGTGGTTGGGACAGTTTGGATGCTGAAGGCAGAGGATAAGGTGTTGTGGCGCAGCATGGGAGAGGCCAATCTCCAGCACTGGACTGCGATAGGCTGAGTTGATCGGTTGAAATTGACAAGCAAGTTTAGTTTATTTATTGACTCATAAAAAAAGTATTACAATATTGAGGTGTGACACTGGATCCCGCACTAGGGTATTCTGTGTCGTAGGATCCAGCCTCTTTCGACAGATTATATGAAATTATGAAAGATAAGTTTACAAGAGCAACGGCTTCAATAATTAAGTAATTCTCTAAAACCAAGACTAAGTAAATAATTCACTAAAACTAATAAGAGGTAACCAAAAGTATGTGTGCATATGATGGTGAGTTAGTATGTATGTGGAGAGTGTGTGTGTATATAGTAGTGTAGATAGTGCAGAAATAGATGTGATCAACAGCACCAACGTCATATAGTAAATAACAGTAATAGTAGTATTTACCAGTAGTAACACTTTGATCAACTAAAACCGAAACTACGAATCTTAAGCTAGGGTTTTCTAAGACAGCGGTAGCCATCGAATGACGTCACTGAAACGATATTTTTTAAAGTTGGGGTGTGTCCCTAAAGAGCGTTTTTTGACACCATCAAGTCAAACCCTGCCATCCTTTGCTTGACGGCTGTCACCGCGGCCGTTATGTTGCAGCCACCGCTGTCATAGGAAACCGTAGCTTTACTGCTACGAAATAGGTAAAGGCATTGTAAAATTTAAATGGTTACCATGTACAGGTACTTACAGCTTATAGAACCTTTGGAACCTACCGCCACAGAGCCGCGATTAAAGGATCATAATATCAGGATTAAAGGTATTAGCGTCTACATTCCACGTACAACGATAACAACATAACACTTTAGAGGTTTTATAAATAATATTCACAGGGCGGCATCGACACACAAACTGCTACAAAGATACATATTTCATACATCGTTCAGTACATGATCCTGAACGCACGTGCATTATAAATTTTCATCGAAAAAATAGTATTTCCATACATTTTGACCGCGTAAGTATTGCACTTTTCTCTCTCATCTCTCAGCAAACATGTGCGGCATTCATGCGCGTCGATACCCTGTATTTTTTTTACACACATAATCAAAGTCAATAATTAATTCCCTACTGTTTATAAACCTACTCATTATAGCTGCCTGATTAAACAAAGTATCAATTACAGCCCAAAACTCCATAAAACTGTGTTTAAAAATGATAAATTGCGCTTCGTAGCAAATAAATTTACATAAGAATATTATTATTTTTGTACATGATTTTTTGTCTATATATTAGTTTAAGTTGTCAAAGCAGGTTAATGTCACTTGAAGAATTTAAGCACGGATGTGAAAAACAAGTTTTTGTACAAAGATATAGACACGGGCAATTGAACGTGCAAGATGTGGATGAGTAGGTACTAATGTACTTATGTACATCTGTGACGTCAATCAGTTACATTTTAATGTCACTGTTCTTTTGATCTTTTTTATTTTTCTACTGTACAGTTAGCGTATAGTGGCATTGGTCGATTTACATAATAATTGTAAGGAAGTCTTAAATAACTGCCACATTATTTAATATTTTACAAGCAATTCCTAAATAACAGTTTTTGTGTTGAAGATAACGTAACTATCACCAATAATTACAATCTTTCTACGAAATCATTTCATTTTATTTTATTTATAATAAATCCTATCTACCGGTTACAGTAATAAATTACAAAGAAACTTCGCGATTTAACATTACCTTGTGAATGATATCAGAGCAATTGAACCTAACTAACCCTGTTCAGCTGATAAGTTATGAATAAACGGCTTGTTATAAAAAATCACAGCTATTTTAATTAATGTCATATAATCAAACCAAAGATAACTGTTTCAAGCGCATATTGATACACGAACTAAAACGACCGACTCGCGACTGATTTTTTATGATAGCGAAATTTTTGCTTAGACACTAAAAAAAATCAAATGCTGTCTAAGAAAATAATTGTTTGATAAAAGTATCTTGAACTTTAGTCTGATTGTAGCGTCAAATTTTTATCTCCAAGTAAAAATAAGTTATTTAGTATAGCAACAGTGATATCATGTTAGTTTAAGATTCATGTGATTCTGTGTTTTATAATAAAATATTTTTATGATTTAATTGTGTTAATAACCTAAGCAAGTAAGATTTTTTGTAACCTAATGGCATAATATATAAAGTTTTAATCGTAGCGTTAATAGCACTTGTTTTTCCAAGGAAAACCAAACTTTTGCAACCTACTTACAGAAAAACCAAATAAGGAAAAGCAGACTAGACTAAATAGCTTTTTCAAATGCTCAAAAAGCAGTGGAAACAGTAACTGAACTACATACATAACATACATCTATCACGAAAGTTATTGGACGATTACTAGTGCGCGTACGCATATAACTCTACTGCATACGGCTACAAGCGAGGTTCACTATATGTATAATTTTTGCGTCAAGCAAAGTGTAAGTGAATAATTAATTATTATGGAAAACACTTTTACTTAGCATTGTATGCAAATAAATGACCCATCACTGAATCTTGATGGTACCTATATGCACTATCTATATGTATGAACTGATTGTAATTGTAAAACTAACTTTGAGTCTTTATACCAACAAGCAAGATATTTTGAATTTTACATGCAGAAAACAGAGGAAGAACTAAGCTATTTTAATAACATGCGAGAGTGTGAAAGAAAAGACGGATGAATTGTTTGAAAAGCTGATATGGCTAGGAAAGAACAAACTCTGGAAAGTCAGCTAATCCAAGATGTAGGGAAGAAAAACACTCACGACCCCAACTAAATTAGGATAAGGACTAGAAGATAATGATACTATACAGGGTGATTGGAAGATGGGTGCAAAGCTTTAAGGTGAAGATAGTATAGACAATTTAGAACCATTTAAGCCATGGTTGTCTTAGACGAAGTGTTACCAATTTTTTTTTTTTTTTTTAATAAGGTTTAAAAGTCGTATTGTACAATTTTTTTATTTTTTCTGAGCTTTAAATGTCTGTAAAAAAAATGTCTAATGACACAGAAGCCTAAAACATGTTTTGCTTGATTGCTTACACATTACTTTAATTAAATAAATAAAAAATGAATTCATTTATCATTCAATTTGGCCATAATTATGCAGTTTACATAAAATTTTGAGAATTTCCGAAAAAAAACTTAAAAATTTGGTTAAAAATATTTGGTAAGACTTCGTCTAAGACAACCATGGCTTAAATGGTTCTGAATTGTCTGTACTATCTTCGCCTTAAAGCTTTGCACCCATCTTCCAATCACCCTGTATATCAGCTTAAAAAAACACGTATAGCCCATATGGATGACTGGTTGTAATTATAACTAAACTGTTGCCCGACACTTCTCAATTTATTATGCAGATAGTTTGCTGATGCTGAATCTTTAATTAATATTAATCACACAACACCGGTAGTCAGGCAGCACTTCCAGGAAAACATCCTCATCAAACCGGCACCGTATTTTCTCTAATAAACCAAGTATCTACGCAAGATACGATAGGAATAATAATAAACTACAAATTAGCAAAAAATTCTAGAATAATTTCACAATTTTAGCAAAAGTTTGACACAGTTCTGAAGAGTCCAATCGACAACAGCCGATAGCAAAAGCAAGCGCCACAAAAAATACTAAGTAGAGCATGATTTTTTGCATGCTCCAAACATATTATAACGAAATTTGAGAATACCAGTATACCTACCGTTCCACTTAGTTTAAATGCTTAATGCTTTTTTTTGCGCAAACATTCCTGGAAGGGAATGTTAGAATGGTGGCCTCTGAAAGTACTGTTATCAACGTTAGATAAGATTCGTTAATCTGTATGACGCCATCGAATATTTAGAATATCCTTTCAAGGCACTTTGTCGCACTCACACAGTTACGCATATTGGTAAATAATTACAAGCCAAAAAAAAATGTATCATGATAAAACAATAATAAAACGAAGCTAAATATATATTTTTCGTCGCATAGTTCTCAAAAATTTGTGCGTAAACTCTTATTTTATGTAAAGACAATAAAGGATAATTGAATGAACTAAATAAATACCTAAAAATTATTACGTGCACTGAACCGTGCTTTTATTTTTTAATTGACTTAAAACTGCAAAATTACTTCTACTGTTAACTAACATCAAACGCATCGGTTTTGAACCTTATCTGTTGTTGCGATGCGCTATTGTCAATTACCTAAAAAAAACCTTTCTACCGCGCCACGAACGTGTACAAAAACTACTAGTAGTACTAAATCTACGTCACACTTTTTATGGTGATTATCATAAAATTAATTTGACCTGACTCACTGTTGTTTACTACAATTACTTCCATTGACACTGAGATGAAGGCAATGTGCAACGTTCAGAAAAACCCGTATTCCATGTTGCAAACATGTTATGCGAATAACTTGTCAAGTAATCACGTTTGTGCATAATCTTAGATGAACCCATTGACTTTCTTAATATTTCTTGTAACTACAATGTACATTTTATATTCGTGGTAGTAGGTACTTGAAATATGATTCTTTTATTTTGCAACCCATTATATTTATTCGCTAACCCATAATTCACATTGAAAAATCGACAGTTGTTCAAGCACTTATAGTAGAGTTTGCCTGTTGCATAAAGAATACTGTAGCCACTTCTTCCAGACGAACTAAGAACTTTCGTTATAAAATAAACACGATAATAATCTTGAAATAGGGATGTGCAAGCGAAGTTATCTTGCCAACAGTAGTACATTTATTATCCTATCGATAGTGAATCTTGCATGATGTCATATTTGGACTCAAGTTACAGACTTTTGCAACGTTTCGTAAGGAAACACCAGTGTGCAAATGTTTGAATATGCGATGTGCGTCCATAAATGTACTGTGAGGCAACCAGAATTAAAAAGTCATAATAGTGATATGAATAATTGTATTGTACTTAATAACTGTTTTAATAAAGCAGGAGCTCAAATAGATGGAGAATTATGCAGCAAGATTTAGAAGATACAAAAGTTAAAATAAAGCCTTCAAAGCAAAAGATTGTTCTAGGTACTGTTTCAAAAAAAGATTGGTCCCACAGTAAAGAAGAAAATGATTACACCATAATCTATATAGTTTAGTAGAACAGAAAGGGTGCAACTGGTGGAACAATAAAAGCTAAGACCCAACCGCATTCAATTCACTTTAATGATCATCAATTGAAGACCGATTACGCAGTATACACACTTTAATTAAACCCAATTGCCCCATGTTCATAATTGAATCCTGATGTGACAATAACAATAGAAAACACAACTTATATAATACATTAAAGACACGTGTAAATTCCAAGTGTTTGAAAACTTATAAGTTAGCTTAAGTTGAAGAAAACCATGAAACTCGAATTACTTTTCTTTACGGAGATACAAAATAATGGAATACGATACGGATTGGAAAATAGATAGTAAAAAACGTGACAGTAACGCAAATAGATAAATTATGACTATTTATTTATCTAAGAGTAATAATTACAAATTACAAATGAACCTTAGACTCAGTTGACCCCGGATTGTGAACTATAAACTATTGAAGTTGTATCAAACACTCCGTCAGTGACAAGTCATAGTTATTTTTAAACAAAACTGCCTATTAATATGGAAATATGTAAGAACATAATTATTTAGCAAACACGCTTGTCTGTACGTGTTGTTTGCATATCAAGCTTTGCATATCCGGCCTATAATGTTCCCACTGCTGGGACACAGAACTCCTCTCTGTGAGACGGAGTGGGCCACCACGCAGGCCCAGTGCGAATTAGTACATGTCATATGTCTTCGAATTTTTAGTTTGAGCTTATCCATATTTAAATAACACTCATATAAAACGATATTATGCTAAAATTTATCCATGCCGTATAAATGAAAGGAGAGAGTAAATTAAAACAAGCAAGCAATTTAAATTTTAAGGAGATTGCCATCGAAGTGGACCAGTTTATTATTTAACATCTGTTAACATTTTAAAAACTGTTATAAATTAAACGCTAAGAGTAAATGCAACACCGTTTCACGGAACAGATAGTAATCTCGAAGTTTTTATAAGACAAGCAATCCATCACGAGTATTGAGGCATATTTATTTTGTTTAAACATTTGAGCCAAGTTCGCTGCTTTCGAAACATTGACTGATATTACAACTAAATAACTATTTATATTAGCTTACCTTTATAATAAAGACGTCATCAGTGTTGGAACATCCCACGTCTTGCACTTCTGCAACAAGAAAACAAAATATAATATTGCGAGCTAACATGAAGGATATTTTTTTCTTGTACTGGAAATAGCAGTTTTATTTGCAGACATATTGAAGTAATAATAAACACAGCTGTCTATGGTGGAATAATAAAAATATTTGCAGGAGATATGTCAAAGAAGCCGAATCAAAGAGTCCATTGAATGGACCCTGATACAAAGGTGAGCCTCCGAACAGATGTTACGGCGCCTGAGGCAACTATTATTATTAAGTTTTGCAGGTAAAATATCATACGATCTTTACGAGTATTCTGAATCAGAGAGCAACCGGTCGCGTGAATGAACATGCAACACGAGATTGGTGATTCTTTATGCAAATAAATCCAAAACAACTTTATTTCTGTTCAAAAACTAAATTAAGTGGCTGTAAGTGCAACAAATAATACTTATAAATATGCAAAAGAATAGGTAATTTCTGAAAAAGGAAGTAATCTAATTCAAATAATTTACCTAATGCATTTGACTAAGTATTTCATAAAACAAATCAGCTGTTGAATAAAATTTATAAAGCTTATTAATATAACATGCATGCTTTCATAGCTTCCCATTTAGGTTTCAATAACAGGTCATAGGTTATCAAAGATCGGACCAACTTCATAGCTTACACACGATACGGTCACAGAGTACGACAGGGAGCAAACTTGGGCCCATAATTCTCAACGTTTTTCTTCCGTGGGAACTATACACCAATTTCTATTGTCTCCTTCTCTAATAGAAGACCCACTTCCTATTTGATAAATAGAACAATGTTCCTAACAAAATTAGATAAACCAACTTTATCATAGAGTAACTACGTCAGATTCCTTTAAATTTGGTTTAATAAGATATTTGTACATTTATCGGGTCTTAGCATTGCTTCTTGCCTAGTGTAAGTCTGTTTCCGGTTTTGTACCGGACTTATTCTTATCTGTCTTTCGAAAACATCATTTGCATATTTCCAAAGAAAATAAACACATTGTGATTTATGTGTAGTCATTCTATGACGTACACTTGTATGAGTCACCAAGCTATACTAAGACCCAAAATACCTAGTCTTGGATATTGCTAAATGATCATAAACCAACTATTCTTAAAAAGCCACTAACGTCTCCATTACAAGAACCAGTTTGCATAACACGATGACGTAAATCAATAAGGTAAAGTACACGTCATAATATCGTCGTATTAATGTGACAAGGTTGCTGATAAAGATTGACTTTGATTTGACTCGACGTGATACATGTACCTAGATAATCATTGTTAGCATCTACCATTCTAGTGTTTATACATGAATTGTGGTTGCTACAGTTTAACATTTTAAAATAGAATTGTTGCCAGTTGAAAATGGATGCAAAAACTGTCAATGACTGAAATTGGATACATGATTATAATTGCAAATGGCAATTTAGACGGTACAAGCCACACACATTTTAAGTTCTATTACAGGCAACCATTTTTACGATTTTTTTTGTTTTTTCTCATCCTTACAGTGTCAACTTAGCTGATTATTTTAACCTCGAGTAACTATCTAGGTATTAGGAGTGCTGACTTCACCTGTGTCAAAGCAAACCACGATGACACATTCATAGCTTTAAAGTTGCTCCTAGTTAGGAATATATATTATCAAAAATATAAGCCAGTTATCTATGTTATAAAAGCCCTAAATTAAAAACTTAATTAGATCAGATAAATTACTTTCCCTGTGGGTGCATTTGTAGCATTTTGTAATGAAGATTATAGTAATACAATTAACTCAGCGTGTACGAAAGCAAATTACCCATCTACCTATGAATTATAATACCATCTGGCTTTGTCGGTAGTTAAAATAACGGTGAATACAAACCGCTGCAAATACCGTACGGAACATAAACCAAAAGAGGCTTTGAGCTGCACTAGCCTCTTATTGCCAAATTCGGCCATCGTTAAGACGAACTGTACGATACAAAGCGTATATTAATTATGTTTACTTATGTTAACATGTGTCCTCATTGCCTAGATATCTATTAGCGTTAACGTTTATCTATTCAAAGGCAACATTTCCGATTTTTGTGTACGTATCATGTACAGCCTTGAAACATCATGATAAGACTAAATGACAATGACAAAAACGACATCATCCGTTTCGTGACCACAGTTATTTCCCGTTTTACATTACCGTTATAATGCAAGTCTGTACCAAATTGGCAACCTAGACGGGCTGTAACAAGCTGAACGAAATACGAAGAAGTGGTTTCAACAATATATTTATTCAAATTAACAAGAAGAAACTATTACCAGCTTCAAGAGTAACTAGTTTATTTGTTATGCAAGCAAAAGGGGGATATGAATGAATCTTCCTTACAGAAAATAACTTGCTTGTGACGCAACGTAATTCGGAATAAAAAATTAATTAACGAATTAATAATAACGTTCGACGAGTACTAATACCGGTTAATCCGAAAAGTTTTATACAAGTGAGATAAAAATACATAAATTAGTAACGCTCATAATTCTCAGAAGCAGTTACAAGTCACTATGGAGTGGTAAGTAAGAACAATATACGACTGTGTTGGTCAATGACAAAAACGTCCCCGCGGTGAAAGTAGACAACTTTGCAAATAATAAGTGTGTGGGTGGTATTTGCGAAACGATCATACAAACGTCAGTCAGAAGCTAATTAATGTTACACTAAAGATTAATGCCTACATGATTTCACTTAGCATTTGGTGATGATTCACTGATGAATGGTGACTATAAATATGGTCAATGCAATGGTACTGTTTCTAACAATGATGAATACAAAGATCAATTTGGAAGTGTCGATATTTGCATAAGTAACGAGTTTAACAACGTATCACGTATAAATGCAAATTTTAATGCATTGTACTATTACAAAAATATGTAAATTGTAACCAAATATAAGACAGATCTAATATCAAACACAGACACTAATAAAAATAATAGTATTAAAATGTAACTAATAGGCCATGATGCTGTTTGAATCTATTTTAGAATTGTAATTGCACATTATTACTGACAAACAAAAACTGCAGCACTTCAACAGGAAGTCGAAGATAACGCTTTTTGCTTGTTTTCTTCTTCATTACAAATTAATTTCGAACAATACAGCTCATTGCAACCGATGTGCTTGCTAGAAAAAAATAATATTACTATTAATTAGCCTTATAATCAAGAATTTATAAATAAACAAGACTTATCTTTATTGGCATTAATGCTGAAAAAAACAAGCTGAAAAATACTTCTATGAAAGATAAATAAAAACTTGAGGCTAGTCTAGAGCTCATTATTAGTTCTTTAGAGTTCTCAGAGGGACGTGGTTCTTTCATATAAGGATTTTATTTTATTTTTAATTTTATTTTATTTATATAATGGTTTTCTTACCTAAATTAAGTTTTAGTTTATTTTATATCTTTAATTTTTATATTTTTGTAATTTTGGCTCTGCAGTCTCGAGAGGCTAACTACTAGTTTAAACTGTCGCCCACTTCAACTTTTATTTAATAAACAATCAAAATGTTTTATATGTATAATGGTGCCCAAGATACAGGCTGCGCCTAGTTTGGGACCAATGATATCTCAATACTGTAATTTTTAATGCTTAAATAAACGATTTTTACTTTTACTTTTACGTGAGTTGTGCAAAATTAGACATATTTGCGGTCGTCTGTAGCCATGCATTAGTGCGTAAATTGCACTAGACTACGTGTAATCCCATCGGCTGCTCATTAGCTCGCAACTTGCTGCAAGCCGCCGTGGGAATCTCTGCTAAGTAACATCATCTGTCGATGACTCGAACCATCTTCTGAAACGGTTCATTTATAAGATTGAAGCAAGACGAAACTATAGTCATTTATTTTCCAAAGGATCACTAAACTGTCACGGTTGCTGATGCTCTCAGTTTGGTTCGAGATATATGTATTTTAAGGACCGAAACTAAATAGTTTACGTATTTGCTTTTAACCTTTACGACTTGTTCTCCCCTAATGGCTATTAATAGATACAGCATTCCACCTTAATCTCGTATTGTCAACTTCTCTAATAAAATATGGGATTAATTTAAAATAAATAATGATGTAAATGATAAAGTTTATATGCGATCTAGATATCAATTTCGACCATTAAATTTTTTATATGGACAAGATATAATATTTGCATAGAGAATTCAAACAGATTCTTGAAAAAAAGATGACTATGAGACCGGAGAAAATGCAGTGGGTTTTAGATGGATACCAATGTAAACGTGAGCTAGTAACTATAGCGGAAAGCTGATAAAGATGTTTGCCCACACAAGGTCAGTGGGGTGACACGACCACTCTGTTCACATAACATGCACAAATAAAATATTGTGCTAAATATAAGAATTCCTAAAGTAAAGATCAAATTATGCTGCAGATGTTTGTGATATAGAAGCAGAGCTGGGTAAAGAAACTCGCTTATCAATGCTAGTCATGTTGCGCCAGATACAAAAGTTTACCAACTGAACTAACATAATGGCGCTAACAAAATGATAGGATAGGAAGACGGTTCCAATTTTTACAAATGATAACTGATATCAAGCACGTTACCTCTCACGTTGTTAGATTGTGATATCATCACTGTTGTGGTAGGTATTGCATTGATTTAACTCATCGCATAAAAGAAATCAAGTGCAGTGAAGAGCAAATAAAAATAAAAAAAGTTACCTGGATTAATTAACTTGAAGTAACGTCAGTAACCTTGCTACTTATTCCAAAAGAATCTATGTTAATACTTCATAGATATAGTCTTATCTACTCTGATAAATTTCGTTCTTTACTCCAGGATGTTGTATGCAAACGGCATAAATGTTTTTGCCCAACGTATTTGTTTCCAAGCGGTTGGTCAAATCCGCAAACATAAGGTGCAAAGCGATGATCATTTCCTGTTTACATAAAAAAGTGAATCTAAAAAAACCAATGACAAGATCAGCGCAAACAAATATAAAAGTCTTGGCAGCTTAGGTCATTTTCACAGAATTCGTTGTGTTTAAAATCAGGGGCGTTACTGTAGGTGTGTTTGCTGATTCACTAGTTTTGTTTCCAGTGACATCGCTTACGAGGTGTATACTAAATGATTTTGCCAATGATCCACGTTTCTATATTTGGTCATAATCTGAATGAATGTGTTATACTTTTTGCAAAATTTTACCCTCCTGCGATACAGACACAGCGGTTATGACATCATTTATGTAAATAAGGCTGTCATGGATCACTTTCGATTATATAACATGGAGCACGTCATTGACACTTGTTCACATTTCTGAGACAACATCCTGTTATAATTCGGACATATTTGTAATTGTTTTGTACGGTGCCGCATTACGCAAAGTCACTATTTCTGTAATAATAGATTAATAAAGTGTTTGTTATTTATATAATCTTGACAATCTTACACACTTGATTGATGGATATTTGAGCATAATATTTGCAGTAGAAACAGAATTATAATAAATTTTGTTTCTAATGTTCCTCCAAAACCGCTCTAATGAGTCGTAATCTCGCAAACTTGAATTATTGTGGAGAAGCCACGCCGACAAAAAAGGGTCGTAGGTAAGGCAATGGATGGGGATGGCGGCCACAAAAGGGACCTCAGTGTCGGAGGTCTTGTAAACAGAATGTAAAGGAAACAGTTTTTTGTCGGGGAGAATCGGGCGGCGCGGCGTCGGCGAGTCCGGCGCGGGCGCAGGTAGGAACTTAAGAATTTCTCTAGCTGTGCTCGCTCGTACTGATATTATCTTGGTTACTTACGAGTACAAACGTTGCTATCTCCGAGCCAACTGTTTGCACAAATATGGACGACCTTCCAGCTTGCATACGTGACTGTGTTACGTGGCACATAAAACTGTATTGCCTTCTCTTGTTTTTATCTAGAAACCATCGTTTCTTGAGTAGTTTCTGAGATTTTTGTACTCGCAGGAATCCAGAACACTATCTTGCCATTTTTAGAATTACGATGAACTGCACGATGTAATCTTGATGCGTTAAACTTTTTGTCAGGGCTAAACGACAAGGATAATATTTTTCACATTTAAATTACTTGCCAGTTTAACCCTATGCTGAATTTAGCACAACTAAATGCAGTCAATTCTATTAAATTTGTCACGGCAAATCATATCAGATAGCATATAGCCGAAACGACAGTCTAAAATATTCAGTAGTTTCAGACAAACCAAACAGGTTTACTAGGTAGATAACATCTGTCCATCTGAATGTGTGAGTAGTTGTCCTTGGTTAGAGGTCAGCGGACATACAAAATTCAAAGTGAGCTAGTCCCCTACTGGTCCCACACTGTATTTAAAGTGATGTTACATTGCCAGACCTTGAATATGTTAAGGACCAGACAGGTCAACTGAATTCATGTGTACGGTGTACCCCTCTTTAATATTAATCGTGTTGAAAACACACACTTTTTCATTTGAGTCGTGTTAAAATTGTGACGTTGTTTTGTTTGGCGTCACTTTTTTATGTTCGCTTTTATCGTTTTTGTTTTGTTTTAATTCATTAATATTGATGTACTTTTTCTATTGACGCTTAGAATTTCAAACAGATTATCAATTACGTTTAAACTTCAATTTTTACATTATTTTTCACATCATCTTTAGTTCATTGGCACGATCGTTATTATTGTATAATTTAAAATCAATTTGTCTATCATCCTTTTATTTGTAATTCAAAGATACTGCTTCTACGTAGTCTCTAGCAATATTAGAACAAGATAGCATCTACATTATGTTACGTATCTTTGGAGTAAATATCTTTTAATTGCAGTTCAACTATGTATCCTTGCTAAGTAATTTGAAACTTGCCAAGGGAATAATACATTATTATCTATCTTCAAAGATCAAAGTGCTAAAGTGCATTGTGTGGGTGTTATTGTTTGCACGGACACTTTAATTTTTGTCATATGTTTCATTGTTGTCATTGATATTATCCTCTGCATGTGAAGTAGTCAACACTAATTAGGTGACAGATACCGCGGTACGCAGGAAGCCGGACATTGTATACTTTAAACAAATCGACACATAAATCACGGGTACGTATTCCACGGCCTCTGCTTGCACATAACAATTAGATGAAGCCATATTTATATTGGAACAATTGAGTGCGTACAACTGGACAATTATGCCAATCACGCGTCGATTCGTCGATGCATTGCAATGCAAAACAATATCGGGTACATCGCCACAATCTAATCAGATGCAATATAAATTATTCTGAAGTAGTCATAATAGACGGAAGGACACACATGTCGTCCAAAACGTTGTATGTTATCATTGAATACGTCTACTGGCCATTTAAACATGACTTGACACACCTATGTAATGCAAATTATTGTGGCAGGATTCGTCCTACTGACATAATTTTCCGTCAATGCCAATGCGTGCGTAAAGATAATATTGCAATTTATCGCCCGCAATAAAATTATTGTAGGTACCAGTCACTTTTTTATTGCAAATTAAAATTAAACCTACAATATTTTTCCTGTAATAAAGCTATCCGATGCACGACAAATCGAATTCCCGCATAAAATCAATACCGCATCGAGTAAAACATAGCGTAGTCCGTCTAGGACATGTTTCCGTATCGAATGGAACACGTTTAGCTCAAGTTTGGTTCAGGTCTTTGAACTACGAAGTCTGGTAACAAAATTCACGATGTCAAACTCGAGTTTTAGATTATGTAACAAATGATTCTAAATATTTCCCTTTAATTCTAATAATACATTTATTATCTTCCGTATTCCGGCATTTCTCGCCAGTCCGTCGAGCCCGAAAGATACGATGATGTTTACAATACGCCGACAAATTTGGACGCGGTTTGTCCCACTTTTCGCCTCAACCATAGCTATATGACATCGCAAACCTGGGCATGAAAATATTCCTCACCATTTGCGGAGATAAGTGATCTAGTGAAGTAGTGAGTGGTGAAGGTAATGGTTGGGTTAAGGGCTCGGTAGCCACAGCAGCATGAGATGGAAGTAACGATGCGAATCACTCTCTGTCGCGCGGCCCTTTTCATCTCCCTAATTAGTTGAAAGAAGAACGCCTTTTATTTTTCCGTTGACACACTGATCACGCGAGAATGTGCACGAATTTTTGCGGTCGTACATTGCTGAAATTCGACCAGAAGAGGCTTATAAATCAAAGCCAAGTGGAGTGTTATCAAAATACTATGCTGTAGATTTTACAGATAATTTTACGACGTGCGTAAGTGCATGAACGTATCATATCGATTTGGATCACTGCAGATCGATTAAACAGTTTAAACCCAAACAGAATTTGAAACTTTAACTTGATATGTCTTACTTAACAGAAATAACAGTTATATGAGACTTAATAAGTGCACATTAAAACGAACGAATTCGCGTAATTATTACACTTAGTAATAAACTCGGGAGTAATTTGAGTAATTATGGCGTACGAAACTGTTATTGTGAAATCAACATATCTGTAACGTGTTAGAATATTTTTTTACCACACAAGTTATTATTTATTAGGCGTTTGAAAAATTGAAAATACTAAGCTTGAATGCTTCTTCATCTCCAGGTTTTATTATATGAGAAGATTGTACAGTCAAAGAGATAGCTGGAAAACTTGGATTTTTTTATAGGATAAGGTACCTAATAATAATAATAAAATAATAATAAATAAACGGTAATAAAAAAATAAAGAATAATAATAATAAAAAAGTAATAATAAATAATATAGATTAATAATAATAAAGTCGAATAAATAAATAAATATTTAAAAAGTTTATATCGTGCATTTTCACGAGAACCAAACTTGTGTGCCAAATTTCAGCGCGATAGCTTCAGTGGAAGTGGGTGAAATATTGATTACAAAATTCCAGGACATTCAACTGATGTTAATATAAGCTTTTAAATAACACAACTGCAGCGTCTATGTCAGTTTCGATTATATCCTCCATGATGTTTTGATGGTTGACCGAATACCACCTCCTTAGCCACGTATACATAAACAGAAAAAACTACAGCCCCACATTCTCCTATGTCCCCATCACGGTAAACTATTCAAAGTTCGGTGTGAATTAGGTTATAAAACCTAAGGAAATGCCACAAACTTTATACGATGTTGGTTGAAAACAAAATGCTCATAAAATTTTATGAGCAGTACTAAAGAAAGTAAATATAGTAGTCCGTAGACAGTTTTGTAATAGTACGATTGTGACGTCATTATAAAAAAGTACAATAGGCACAATTTTAAAAGTGTACATTGTTGGAGGACTGTGTTTTCGTATATTCAGGTGGTTGTTAAAATGACAAAATTTATGTAATCAGGTTATGTAAGTGTCGGCCATGCGTATCGTTGCATTGAAATGACTCGAATGTTTGTAATGACTGCTGAAGCGACACCGTTTCAGTTACAGCTTACAGCTACACAGCTGTAAGTAATTTCTTAATTCTCTGAAGAAAGGTTTTTTTGTCTTAGAGGTAGTGCTTATATTTCGAAAACATCAGTTTATTTGAAGTCAGTTTGTTTATTTGATTTTTTTAGTCAACTAAAATTTAAATTAACATGGTAGGTCATTGGATTAGTTTACGAATTTCATAAAAATCTCTACAGAATTTTTTAGTTATTATTTACAGAAGTTAATTTACTTATGCATATCTGAATATATTGAAAGATTTATGTAAAATATAGGTACTTATTAATAAATCTAAATTGAATTCTAGCTAGAAAGCGTTTTCATAACTGCAAGAAATTGCATTTTCATAATAAAATAAGCCTACATTTAAAGGCTACGTTCTATGTATATCTTTCATTGCGCCTATAAAACTCACACATTTAAGACCGATCTCGTGTTCTGTAAGTAAATGTCGATGCAAACACTAAACGTCTCGATATCTAATCGAATGACCACACTTTAATCGATTCTATGTTTATTGCAGTTTCCAATTCGATTCTCGATATTGGAAAGCGAGAATCGGTATGATTGGAGAGCTTTTGGCGTGGGTAGTGGGACCTGTATTGTCGTATTGTCGCGCCCAAGTTCTAGGGCTTAGATATATACCGCATAGAGTCAATGACCAACCAACCAAGTTTACGTAGAACTAATCGAAGGCTCTCAATGTGTTCATCAGAACATTCCTTTTAATGCGAAAAGAGGCAAAACATTGGTCGACTTAAAAAAGATCAAAAGCATTTGAAAACTAGGACTGTTTTTTTTTTAAATTTAACACAACTTTTAACCTGCACCCTAATTTCGTAACACTCCTCTGTCAATCAATCAAAAACCGAATGATTTTGAAGAATTTTGCTATTCCATTGCTTCTTATCTTCGAATGTATGCTTAACAACGTGAATAATGCAATGAATGTTTTGAACTCTCAAAATAAAAGCCATTCCTAGTGTTTTATGGAAACTAGCCAATATACCGTAAATATTCGAAGATTACCATCAATGTATTCATCCTACGAATTCCATAACGAACCACGTTGTTCTCTGTTACAATACAAACAAATACAGAAATAGTAATTTTAGCAAATCATCTTGAAAGACTGGATTTAAGATGCCAACTAGTTACAGCTCTATAGTTTGTCGTGTACTTTTGCTGGCAATCAGTACTGCTCACCCACGTACGGCGTAGGCGTTATGTCCCCTACAAGATAGGCCCAACGAACATATTTAACTGTCCTGAGGCCAAGCACTGGATATTATTTACGGGACACGCATGATTTTAAATGGTGGGCAGCCCGGTTAAATTGTTTGTGCGTTTTTTCTGCATTATTTTATTTGCGTTAAGTTATACTTTATCCTCGATAAACGAGCACAAATTAATCACCTAAAGTGTATAAGATCAGAAGCAATACTGCGTTTGTCTGTGGTTATCTCCAAAAGTGCTGTACGGTTTTCTCACCACCTGCTAGACGCAAATCATTACGTCCTAGGCTCTAGCCGGGTGTTCTTAATGTACTGAATTTCATTACGAACCGCTGGTCATTAATGTGATTTGAATTTGGAAACTAACTGTGAAAATCGTATGGAAACTTCTACAAAAAAAAACTTTTTTTACAGCTCGACCAAAAAGTTCTCACTTCATAGGTTTTAGGTGTTTGCCGACAACGAACAAATTGATCGTTCGCTGTGGCGTGTACCCCTACGTTAGAATGTTGGATTTTGGCAGACCCCTATTGAGGATATTATTCATTGTGTTTTTGATGAAATTGCAATAGTTTAAATGTAAAAAAAAATCTTAAGCCCGATAGGCAGTACCTACGTCAGAGAAGCCATGTTAAGCTGGCCCAGGTGACTTTTTAATAAAGTGCAATGACAGAGTCGTCACCAATACAATGCACGCAACGTCACAATGCTGTCAATCAGTTACTATGACACACAAGAACGCCCACATACTTATCAACAACGTATAGTTGACCACTCAGATGTCATGACTACTACAGAGTACAGACAGGCATAGAGGAGATGAAGTCGACACGTGCTAATTTAGGCACTCATTTATCACGGTAGTAATTAGTAGTAGAGACAGGACTATCACCGCAATATCAGGGAATCGTAAACATGGTGACGGAATATAAAACGATGTTCCTCGTGTAGTGACGTGGCTTAGTATGAGCGATAATGACAAAGTTTCTGTCGAAAATGTAAAAAAAAATAATTAAACAACTAGTGACTAGGGTCGGCATCCCGCTGGCAGGCGCGACGGTGTAACGCAATTCTGGTAGAATAATTTAATTGCCTTTAGGGAATACATTTTAGAATTACTGAATTCGGATCCCCATTCTTGGGGTATTCTTAATTCACATATTATGTCTCAATCAATCATCAATCATTACAGCCGTTAGACGTCCAGTGCTGGACACAGGCGTCCCTCAAAACATGTGGGGTTTGCCATAATCACCACGCTTGGAAGGCAGGTTGGCGATCGCAGTATGGTGGTAAAATGCATAGAGAACGCTGCTGCCCATTCTCTAGTAAGTCCCTTAGTCGCGTTCTACGACACCCACGGGAAGAAATGGGATGGTGCTATTCTTTACGTCCAGCACCACACGGAATACGGTATACGTTTTTACAAAGTGTGCATTTTTTTTTTAATAAGTCTAGATTCTGACATGACAACAATTCTACTAGCAATGCACATGCGTTTTAACACCCAATTTTTCATACCCAATTATTGAAACTTAAACTGTCATTACACGCAAGAACTACATCGTTAATTAGAACACTGATTCGCTACATAATTACACTAATTTACTAATTTTACGAATGATTTTAATTGTCTAATAAATAATAACTACATGCATTTTCTGACCAATCGCAATGTACGAGCAGGATTGCTTACAACTGGTACCAATATCAAGAAGTTTAGAAGTACCTGTAACATAAAGAGAATAAACAAACTGAAATAGCTTGCGGTTCTCTGTACGTTAAACACGCCATAAATGGCTACAGGAGCAATATAGCTTCTTTCAACACTAAGCTCGTGCGTATTGTTTATATGTGTGCCGAAATGTTATTTAACAAAACGTAAACAAGGTTAAGATGATTAACTTATAGGTACTTGTATTACCGGGAAGGGAAACAAAAATGTTTCTATTAACTACGAAATATGTGGCTTATACGTCGTTTCGCACGAATACGAGTATACTCGCCCGAACCGGGCGAATCATCACTTTTAAATAATAGTACTTGTTACCTACTTATAATATTTTAATCGGCGATTCCCACGAAGCTAATTTATTTGTGGGTGAACCGACGATTCCAGACATACGAGTACGTATTAGGCAATTGGCACGTTTTGCACAAACGTTATGGAGACAATGAAAAGACAAGGATCAAGTACCTACACTTGGCTACAAGGCTTGCGGACGGCAAGTAATGGGTAGCTCACTGTCCGGTAAGGACCAAGCCCGGGTCGACGGCGCGTTATGTTCCACGCGCGCCTCAAAGAGATGTCAGCACCAAATGAGGGGGTCCGCAAGGGCCAATGCCTGCCAGGGGTGCGGGTTGCTCGAAAGAGATACCGCGGCCCCTGGCACACAGGCAATTGAGGGAACACGGGTGGGTTTTAGTCAGTAAAAGTCTGACACGCCCTCCCGCTCCACCCAGAGCGGGAGAAGTTATTTGATGATTTCCCACCCAACAAAAAAAAAAAAAGTACCTACACTAACTTTATCATAAAATACACATTGACCAAAATACTTTTTTTTGGAACGGTCGATTAGCCCAAAAATAAGTTAACTTTGTGCAAGTCGCCTATAGAAAATATTATACTATTTAAATATGACGATTCGCCCGATTCGGGCGAGTAAATTTCGTGTGAATCGGCTTATAAGCCGAATATGTTTAGGTAGGAACCACACGGCTACACATCAAGCTATACATTTCCAGTATAAGCTGATCTTGCATTGTATAGGATTTCGGTACAGTGCGAGATCAGTGTAAACTGGAAAATAGCTTGATGTGTGCCGTGTGTAAATGAAGGTTTATCGTACGCGTAAATATTGCGCGTGTTGAAATATCCTTGACAGTAACCCAAATTTATAGGTAGTGCATGAAGTCTAATTGGCTAATCGCTAATTTGGGAACAGTTCAATAGTTCAGAACAAGTGTTCAGAACGAATTACAAACTGCATATTGTCGAAATGAGACTCTGTCGCGTATTTGTAAATAAGGCCGGTACTGAACAATAGAAAATAATACGACATACATAATACTATTTTGGACAAAAATGAAAACATTTGATCTCTAATAATTGTCCATGCCCCATCTCAATATTTGTTACTGACATGTGTGAACAAGCACAATGTCTACATAAATAAATAAATTACACCCTACATATCACACAAAGTAAAATGTCTATCAGAGTTCGAACCTACGACCATAACTCATAAGCAGAGATCGGATATTCGGATGCATATTCACCTAAAGTTGAAATGTTGGCTAACATGGAATGCGCTTATGTATCGAAAAAGTCTTAATTTAGGTAAGTAATTTGTTTATTTTTTGTTTTAACTAATACAAACCACCCCTCCTCCAGTACATACACATATTTGTATCGGGTTAAACATTAATTTTAAATTAATACACATCTGAATAGTTAATCAATCCAAGAATCCCGGGGTTTTAAATAAATATAACAAATAAGTTATAAAGCCGCTTCCATACTTTCATAGCTAAAAATTATCTTTACGTAAATATGCATCCGAATATCCGATCTCTGCTCATAAGTCGCGGCCTTTTCCGTTTGTGCAAATTTTATTTCATCACCACTGCTCTTAAAACGGTAAAGGAAAGCATCGTAAACATCGAAACCGCCATGTCCTAGTACCAATAATTTGAAGACATGTGACATCTACCAACCCACACTGGGCCCGCGTGGTGGATTATGGCCCACTCCCTCTCACAGAGAGAAGGCCTGTTTCCCAGCAGTGGGAATATTATGAGCTGATGATAATATCTACATAAATAAATAAATTACACACTACCTAGGGGCCATCCGTCATTACGTCACACGTTAAGGGTTTCAACGAAATGTGACATTGTGTGACAAGGGCCAGGTGGTGTCAAAAGCTTTGTGACGTCACATGTTAAAACATAAAATACTAAAACTCTACTTACCTATTCTTACTTTTAAATATAAAATTGAAAAATATGTAACGTCACACAAGGGGGAGAGGTCAAAAAACGATAAAATTTGTGTGACGTAATTTATGGATGCCCCCCTTACCACACAAGACACTCAATATTAAGCACTCGACATTTAAATATAAAAAATGCAACATATTTTACCCCTCGTTCTTTCATCTTCTTCGCCACAAAAAAATGTAAATAGACCTCCCCAAACTGATCCTATAAACATCCAATTTTATTTTACGACCAAACATTAAGCGACAGAAAGAAAAAAATAAATAAAACATGGCAATAAAAATAATGTCTGACACCCCTCACAACCCTTCCTAGTATAATGTCGTAATATGGATGTATCTATGTCACCGAATAACTCGTTAACTAATAACAATGTCGAAACGACAATTGATTATGCCCGCATTTTGGTCAATCGAAATAAACCGCCAATTGAGCTTTTGATAAATAAGTTTCGCTTAGTAAACGAAAAACACACTGTTGTGAACAGCTAATAAACGATTAGGTAGATTTTTACGTAGAATCTGCGTCCAAATAACAAAAAAGTAAGTTCAAAAACTAAAACTCGACTACTTACAAAAAAAATACGCTATAAAAAGTGAAACAAGAACATTTTATGCCGTATTTAATGTGACATCACATAGCCTGACCAGCAGACGATCAAGACGCTTCCAACGTTCAGAAGTTGTGAGGAAACAGATGAACATACATACATACATACCCACATACATACATACACAGTCGTCAGATAGGAAATGATCATCATCTAGTTTTAAAAATTGACGTGTAAAAGTGTTTGTACAATCCTGGTTATAGAAATAAAATCATATAACAGTATCACACATACCGGTCAAAATCATAACCCTCCTTTATAGATCGCCGTAGCCGCGTAAATATAAGCAATCAATCGTAATATTTCTTCCACAATCTTGATCAAAGTAAAATTGCAGTCCACAATTACACATCCAATATTTTACGAGTTCATTCATCCTAATTACATCCTTGATATTGCAGCTTAACAAGAAAATATTGCACTGTATTTTACCTCAAGATTTGTACCCGGACCGCTTACCCGTCTTACCACTGCCTTATTGAGAAAATCAACGTTCTAAGCGTGTTTGTCTTCTTAAAGCGCATATTTCTGCTATCTACGCGAATATATTACTGTTTCCGGTAACTAACGGTAAAAAAATATCGTACAGTTTACGTATCCACACGCATTTTATGCATATTTATGGAGGTGTAGGTAAGTCTTTATAAGTCTCAATATGTCTGTTTCGTCTCTTACCAATTTTAATCAAATTGGATTGAATTCGAGGTATATTTCACCCCGGAAAATCATAAAGTTTTCCGGGAATCTAGTGATATCTACATTCTAAGCAAAGACTTTGTTGCCCTTTTTACGAAAAATACGCGGACGGAGGAGTGTGAAGTTTGGCACAGTTAAAGTTTATAATTTAGAGAAGGTGTCTAGAAAGCTAATATTTTTTTATTTAAATTAAGTATTGTCGAATTTCGACAAGTTGGCGACGGTTAGTAAATATAAAAAGTGTTCAGTGATGTGTTCCCTTTTGTTTTTTTAAATTCAAATCAGAAAAAAAGAAAAGTCAACCACTTTCCTCCAATGTTTATTGACACAAACAAGAGTCAATACATCGGTATGTCTGTCTGATTAATTCGATCGCAGGCGACAGATTAATCGTCTTCAGATGACAATATTCGTCTAACGAGGCGATCAATTAAGGCGCTTCTTGCATTCTTCACATACATTGAACGCAAACGGTATTATTACAAAACACATGTTTTTCTTTAGGTATGGTCTTAACCATCGAACCTGTTTTTGAATTAAGAACCAATATGTATAGAAATGCAGTTCTTTTTACATAACTGACATCTTAGTTCGTTGCTAAGTTGTCATTTTTTGTATTAAGAACTTTACCCAAATCGAAATCAAGTTTGCAAAAACTAACTCAGAGCTTTACTAGCTAAAGTTAGATCGCGTTGTAATAAGACGGACATAGTTTATAAAAGCCTATGACTAATGGTCTGTTTGAGAAGAAATAGGGGCTACCTGGATGCAACAGCAGCAAGGGATGGATGTGGAGCTGTATCCCAAAACTATGCTCCACCTCTTATCCGGGCAGGATAGTGTCTGTGTCCAACTACCTAATGAAAGTTTCGAAGTTATGAGCCAACGAGATCTGAAGTATAGGTAAGTATAGGTACCAGCGACACGAAGGAAAAGTAAATAAACACTTAGAAATTTTAAGCTATCTGAATAAGTACGAACGTTTAGTATTTGATTAGACAGTTGCTGTCATTGCGTCAATAACCTTCAAAGTGTCTTATCAACTTCACGTTCTTGAATTTTTATTACAATTATGCGTACGCGATACGATATCCCACGAGTTGCTCGAAAGGAAATAGGTAACTACATATATTTGTGAACACAGCTGTTTTATTGCTTCAGCTGTCAAAATTTGCATGTGGAAAGAACTCGTTTACGTTATTTATTTAGCAAATTGAATGTCACACGTATCAATATTTGCAATTTCCTTGAAAATAAGAGCAAGGTGGCAGACTTCTTGTATTAACAATATGATGTCATAATATGCCATAATATTATGTCACAATTCGCATCAAGAGCTATTTCAGAGTTTAAACTACATAGATAGACATCGCACCTTATAACGAACTAGACTGGTTTTGGTCGGCAACTAAAACTCGTCACTTCTGCGCGCCGCCTTAAACGACACGGAAGGAGTTTCTTCCCTACATGGTCACGGCTGGGATATATAGTGGCTAGAAACAGGTCCCCTGGAACGATAATAGTGCTCGTAATAAGCTGGAATAGCTGTGTGCGTGCTAGCAGCCGACATTAGGGGGTCCGACAATCACTTACAATACCGCCTGGCAGCTGTATGACTGGAATGTTCGCGTATATTTATTTTATAAATTGAAACTAAACTAGGGATTATTTTTGCAAAATCTTTTTTAATGGGCTGGTTACTCCACTGTATAAACAAAGCGCCGAAACGTGGCTCGAAAACCGGTTAACTAAATCTAAGATTGAATAATCAGTCATGCGACCTTCCTATTAAAATCACGGGCAAATCATTTTAATTACATGCCACACACGGCTAACTAATAATCGTCAAGTTCTCGGTTCGACCCGTAACCCCTTTCGCTAATTACATCTAGAATGATTTCCTGCAACAATTTCAAAGGGAACTATAAAACTTCACATTTATACGGAATCTTGAGACAAATTAAACTCATTCTACATCGACACTTCAAAGGCTTTATTCTAATACAGTTCAATTACTTTCAACGATTCGAACGATGGACGTTAAACTGAGTTTAAAACTAGCACAGGGAATTTTACTGGAAAATGTTATTTTGACGTTTAAGTTAATAAGTACTTTATTTTCTTTCTACAACCATACAAACAAATAAAATGAAAGTGTCCATTTGTAATGTCACAAAAAATCACTTTTGACTAAATGCAAATGAAAGTACATAACGAAAGACCAATTTTTAAATTTTTTAATGTCTTCCTGTCTGTCGATTTGTTCAGTCTAATCTCCGAAACGGCTGGACCGATATTGACGGGACTTTCACTGACAGATTGCTGATGTTATAAGGAGTAACTTAAGTAGAACGTTCCCATGGGATAATTTTCAATATCCACGAGGGTGAAGCCGAGGGCACAGCTAGTTCTACAATATAGCATAGAGAAAAATGTCAGACGGGTTATCAAGAGCTACGCTATGCAAAAACAAGACGCATTCACGTGTCACATCGACTTTGATCTAACGCTATCAACAGTCATAGTTGACGGATAATTCATATTACCTCTTAATTAGGACTATTTTCCTATTACAGACAAGCTTGCCGTAAAGAAAATGCTAAGTCAATATAGACCTTACTGTATCAATTATAAAGGCTTAATTCAATGCATGTTTTCAGCCTATAAATCAATCTATGACTGTCGCAGATTTTAACAGACACTCGAACAGTTAAATACCACTTTAAAGCGCTGAACCCATAGAAAACGGGGCCAAATATAGTCGTCATTAGCACTTATTGACTATAAAATTGATAAATGATAAAGCTGCGCCTGCGACGTTTCGTCATAGTTAGCAGTTGAGTTATTAGTTTCGAAAGTGGGGGCCAGAAGCGTCTGGTTGTTGAAGTGGTCTTTGTTCGAACTTTTTTGTGGGCACTCGACTGTCTTCATTAAACTATCAATGAATTCTTTGTGAGATACCCTGGGAAAGTTTTTGAGATTTTTGAGATTTGAGTATGTTTTGAATCACCCGAGGGGCTTATGACTAAGTAACAACAGCCGCACTAGATGATCGAGCAGGTTAAGCTACGCTGGCCACGGTTGGTCCGTGGATGGGTGACATACCAAGAGACCTCCGTGCCTCAGAAAACACGTTCAGGTTCGGCCCAGGTTCCGGCTAGTATTCGTGGACCTTTGACTATCAAAAGCCCGAAACTCTGACAACCAGTCTTACCAAGGGGTGTCGTGTTACCAAGTAACTGGGTTGTGGAGGTCAGATAGGCAGTCGCTCCATGTAAAATACTGGTATTCAGCTGCATCCGGTTAGACTGTAAGCCGACTGAAACATAGCGGGGAAAAGGGTGATTATGATGTTAATGTTTTGTATCAGCCATGTGTAGGTACGGTACCTACTCAAATGTGTGATTTGTTGATACAAAATCAATATTTGTCGCCGAAGAGATATCGTTATCGTAGTTAGGGACGTCACGACCGCATAACGTTTGTTAAACTTGCAGATAATTTTGGCGCATTTAAATCATTTGGAGTTGCATAATATTGGCGGAGAGATATCTTGTATCTATTTCAGTATTTGCAGATATTTAACGTACACTTCTGTTGGAGAGATTGTATTGTTTGATATTTGGTTAAATAAGAATACAGGCTCAATTTTATATCACTATTTTCATCATGCACTGTTTCCATGCCCAAAAACGGCAACATATAGCATTTTGTCAAGTTCCCACGTCTAGCAAATTACGTTCGCAAATCAACTAATGCGCACAGGATCCATGGTGAACCTAATTTCTTGCCACAATATGCGCCAAACGTAAAGGTGTGGACCGACACGCGGCAATTTACACTTCAGACGTTTACACAGTGAAGATAAGGCTATAACAGCGAACTGTCAACAGCGATATCTGTTCGTTTACATTAATCGTATTATTAATTAGTTTGTCGTTCTCATGAATATAATGAGACATTAGCTGTATCAATTACAAGTAGTCAAAGGTGCACAGTGGCTCTGCTTATCGCTAAACGTGATTTGTGATATGGTAGAAGATAAACCAAGGAATATGATAATTTTTTATGTCATTTTGTTACTTTTCTGGAAAATAGTTTCAAAGCTGGCATTTCTGGGAGGGATTCAAATTTCGATGAACCGACCTTCTGGTCGGTTCATCGAAATTTGAATCCCTCCCTCGCTCCATGTGCAGAAGACAGCCACCAGCAGAAGTCTAATTTTAACCATGTGTAGGATATCCATAATCTATTTACAAGGAAATATAGCAAGATGCACTATCAAATCAGCAAAATCAGTCATTTGCTTCTTTACCATGAACTGTTCTGATTTATTGACCAAACTTGAACGCCATGTCTGTCTACTCGAATTATCTATACGTCCATACATAATCACCCTATAATTTTCCCACTGGACAGGCCTCATCTCTGTGAAAGAGAGTGGGCCGTAATACGCCATGCGGACCCGGTGCTGGTTGGTAGATGTCACATGTCTTCGAATTTTTGGTTCTAGAACATGGCGTTTTGAGAGCAGTGGTGATGAAAGGATTTACACAATTTAACCGCTTGTCAGGGTTCGAACCGACGATCTACAACTCTAACTAGCGGCCGTTTCCACTAGGCTACTACTGCTCATACATCAGTATGAAGGTAGATTGAGCTATTATCATCACTGCAGTCACCAGGGGCTTGCGCCAACGCATGCGATATGCCTAATAGGGGCGTGACGTAAGTACACAATTTCATGTTTTGTTTCGCATTCCTCGCTGTTTTAGTAACCGACGTGCGCCGATGACGTAGCTGACATAATAACGCAAGGAACATTAAAATGGAACTGTAATCTTAAAATAGGAAAATTTTGAAACTGTCTACTGTACCATATATGGTAGGTAGGTGGCCCATTATGTCGAAAAAAAAAAGAATTATAGATTTCAGTGAAAGATAAGAATAAAATGTTCGGTGGTGATTTATTGGTTTTCCGTATCATTCCTAGAATACCGGAGTTTTTATATCAAAGCGATAGCACTGCAGAAAAATAGTTATCGCAACTATTATTCTTTTGAAGTCGTCTATACCGAATATGGGTGAATGGTTTTTCGATTGTGAAATATTTTCTTCGAGAACTTTTGTTTTATATCCAGAGTGGCAGGGACTTCAAACGCACAAACAGTTACAATGTATTCACTACATGCTATTAAAACCGGGATTGAATTTTTTTTGACCGCGTGGTTATTGCTATTTTCTATGAAACAGCAGATTATTTTTTGATAACCGACGAAACGTTTGTACGCTAGGGGGCTCATCATGTGTTGAATTCATGGTTGCAGTTTGCGCATTTTATATAGTAGGTATCTCCAAATTTTATAAATCTTACATATCAATAATGCATAGATTTTTTGTAGGCACAAAGGTATTACTACCAGCATTTAAAACACCTTCATTATGACCTTAATCATCAGCATCACAAATATTACATAAAAAATTCAGAAACATGAAACAGCCAATAATGTCTATTTATAATATAAACGCAGCACTGTGACTCTGTGTACTTACCTACTCACACAGAACTTTATAAACAATAGAGATATTCCTTTGTTTTCTGTTGGCGAGAAGCCCCGGCACAACGCAACGCATCGCCCAGTTTATTTAAAACTACCAATTGCCAGCGGTTTCACCCGCGTGGAGGTCGAAAAAGATCTTACGGAAAGTAATAACGGGATTAAAAGTATCCTATGTATTATTCCAGGTTACAAACTATCTGTGTGCCAAATTTCATCCAAATCTGTTCAGCCGTTTTTACGTGATTGAGTAACAAACATCCAAACATCTAAATATCAAAACATACAAACTTTCACATTTACAATATTAGTAGGATGATGGTAATACTACTGATCATATTCCACAATAGTCTGGCAACAATTACAATGGCTTCTACGACGCCCAATCGTCGCATAATGGTCTATGGTTTATAACTCTATGACCCATTAAAACGCCGCACCTTTACTAGAGATGTCCTATTTACGCACCTTAGTCAATAAGCCCATACAAAGTCAGTCACGCGTTGCGTACACAGCACAGCACTAATTTATCTGATAGATCGCGTTTGTCGTACATTGCTGGTGACATTTCAATTTGGACCTTCAGAGCTTGACATGGCGGGTAATGTATGGGTGGAATTCAATTAAATTCGTCGTTTGTTCAGTTTGAAATTGGATAATTATTTGAAACTAGCTTTTGACTGCTGAGTCTATGATTGTATACGTATATGGCTATTATTTCAAATTACATTGAGGATGTCATTTAAGTTCTTTTGGGAAGTTTTTCTGCAGTATCAATTCCAAGGTCTGTTAATGAAGGCTCATGACCTTAAGAAGAATGACCGTCATTGACATAATTGCAAACATATTACGATGCAGCAAATCTTAACAATGAGCTAAGCTGACAATGAATTAAAGATCCACCGTAACACGTTGCAGGAACAAAAATAAAGTCTTCGTATATGTTCGTTTAAATTCTTAAACATAATTTATTTAATTTGATAAGCATGTTGGTATCCAAGGTTACAATCAATGCAATATCAATAAACTATTCCATTTCGTAATGTTATATCTTCCTATAGAGTACCCAGGAAATCTACGCGATGATTCTACTACACAAACTCACCTACATGAATGCAAATATAAGATTCTTAGAACATGTCTACTTCAATTCCAACGTTATTGATGGATTTTCACAGCCATTTAATCACATGCTTAGCTGTTTATGTTTCAAACTTGATGACATCACAAGCGAATACCAGCGAACTAGCGGGGACTAAAGACAATGGCCTATGATAGAACCCACTTATGTTACATTAATCAGATTAGATATGCATGTTGCTACGATTTCGAAATTAAACAATGCACAGAATATAGTCTATACTTCTATACTAATTATTATAGTTTCATACGAGTAGGTGAGAGTGAAAAATAAACAGCATGTTTTTACTTTTCTATTTTGATACTGGAACGAATAAGTTTAATACGATTAACCTTGACTCTTGTTTTACTATCTGCATTCTGCTTTTGTATATTTTTATATCTTACTCAATATTTATTTTCACTTTGAATTTCAGTTTTTACAATGTGTACGTAGACGTAATATGTACTTGGAGGAGTTACAGCTCTCATTCTTGCTTTACAGACTACTAATGGGTCATGGCTGGGGATTAATGGATAAGACTGAATCTGATGATAACATTACGAGCCCACTGAAAAGGAATTTAAAAAAATATCATTTAAGATTCTCAGTTTCACATCTACTCATGTAGATGTGAAACTGAGAATCTTTTTTTTTTTTTTAGAGACGACCAGCTGCATGAGCTACATCCTCATGGATGTAGCTCATGCAGCTGGTCGTCTCTTCATCTATGTTTTAGTTACTGACGATGTTATTAACTAACGACACTAAAGTCCGTGTGGTGCCAGACGTACAGAATAGCACCATCCCATTTCTTCCCGTGGGTGTCGTAAAAAGCGATTAAGGGATTTACTAGAGAATGGGCAGCAGCGTTCGCTATGCATTTAACCACCATACTGCGATCGCCAAACCGCCTGCCAAGCGTGGCGATTATGGCAAACTCCCTCCCTTTTGGAGAGGCCTATGTCTAGCAATGGACGTTTTTCGGCTGAAATTATGATGATGATGACTAAAGTCCCAGTTAATGTCATTTTGACTTTCGATGTAGTTCCACCATTAAATACAAAACAATCTTGTATCTTACCTAGTAAACTAGTAACAAGTAACTTAGGTAGCAAAAGAAAGTGCGTGCCAAAACTTTCACTACTAATTCTTGTCTCCTAACAGAAGCACTAAATTCTTATTTGTTATCTGAAAGACGAGAAACGATCTAATGCGATATTTATTGTTCCTCATTAAATGATCTAAACGTTATAGTTAAGAGCATAGTAACTTCCATATCACAACTATTGATAAACGCAATCACGCTTACATCTCATGTTACAATGATGATGACATAAACTTGAGATTTGATGACGAAATTTAAAAGAACATCACATATTATTTGATACAATAGAAGCTAAGTATCTTCATAATATAGTCTGAATATAAACTTGTAGCTAATGGTACAATACGATATAGGTATATAGTCCAAGTCGCTGTTGTGTGACCGACCACTGGGGACACGAGATAACAATACCGGTCCATATTAATATCTGTAAATACTCCTTTATACACTAGTGTATTTATTACTGACCAGTGGGACAAGCGATATTATAACTGGGCCACATTTAAAACGAATTTTGATCTACTTTGAACAAAGACTGTAGCTAACAGATTGCAATCTGCATTACCTGACATTATTCATCGCATGAAGACCTAATGACACCATTTTTTTGCGCAGCGCAAGCGCAACCGTTGATACAAATTCGCGAACCAAATTATATCGAGCTGGGGGTGAAAGTAGACGTGCTTTCACTGCATTCAGCGTTCAGATAAAATAATTTTTAGCTCGTGACATTCTACAAGATCAGATGATATGCCACGCAAAAGCCCTAACCGGTGTTTAAAATTGATACATAAAGCTTAGTTGTCACAAATGTACCGCCCACTAGCAATAAATTATCATTTGTAATTTAAAAACGGTGTTTTAACTAAGAAATTTGTTTGCTCCACATTGATTAATATATATTGGCAGTGACAAAATAAAACGCTTCGCATTAGTATTCGTCAGGTTGCAGAGATAAAAGTGATGGATGGGAGATGAGGACCCTGTTGCATGATTTGAAGCATACTTATTAAGTATTTAATTTATCAATATCATTGGAATATACAACATAGTTCGTGCTAACTGTTAACCAAACTAAGGATGGCAACCGTCTACAGCACACAATCGTGGAATCAGCCTTAAATAAATCGTCGGTCACGATCGTCTACAAACGTCATATTCACACGAATTCAACAAGTGTAAAATGTGTAAATACACAATTACATTATAAATGTCCTTCGTTTGCTACTATTTGAACTCTAAATTAGACCTTATGCAATAAGTCGTAAGTACAGTTTTCAGTAAAAGTTTATGTTTAGAATGTTTAATTATCATTTCCGCTAAAAAAGTAATGTCGGTGGTGCGATGCGAATCAACTCATAGGAAAGCTTGACTAAATATTTTGACACAATCATAGATTAGATATAAATACCAATCTCCTAGCGTAATATTATTTCATATAGACCAAAACTGAGGAGATCAATTTTCATCTTCAAAGAAAGTCGAAAGCTATTTTAGGATACAGATAATCCGAACACGAAAACCCATTAATGTCAAGATTACCCCAATTAAATACTAGAAATCTATCACTAAGAACATTTAGAAATTGATAAAGATGAAACAGCGTGTTATCTTGCAGCAGCGACTCTCACAAATGACCCTAGATCTGAGCACATTAGCGGCATTGCTATCCAATATTCAGCGTACACGAGAGGCATGTCTGGACTTATAGGAGTTATAGGTACAGTTTGCCATCCGGCTATTATCATGGCTGCATCGGCGAGTGGAAAGCAATGGCACTCACCTACGACAACCAGATACGTTAACTTCGTGCGTTGCCATATACGGCTAATTCGAAATTGCTTACTTTGATACGGTTAAGTGGAAACTCATTTTTGTTGAGCTGTGCTTCTTCGTAATGCGTTAGGCTAAGTGATTTCAATAGAGGCTTTTATGTTTAAGGTTCTTTGGCCATTCAATCGGTCCTATGTTAAGCCAGGAATACAATCCTATCCAAGATTGTTTCTGTCACTAAAAGGTATTTCATTCGATCGGCGAACGTTCCTCAAACGGTGGAACATTTTTGACAGAATGAGCACCATGTTTTAATTAATTGCAAAGCATTTGATCTGGTATTTACTAATTCTTTCGCAACAGCATACAATTTTAATGTTGTAGTCCCAATTAAGGTTACGTAATCAATGTTTAGCTGTAATTCAAATACTGACGAAGTTAAACGGACAATAGCCAGATTTTTAATCATACGGATAAAAAACGGCGTATCGGCAAATATAATCATAGCAAGAATCATCGCCAAGTCTGCAATCATGGCAATTCAAAATTTTATTACCGGTAATTTGACTTTCCGTTCCGAATTGACGCTTGTAAATATTTTTTATCATTTGTACATAGATTAGAATGAAGATTCTGCGTGACTGAGATCTTAAGAGGCCGATTGAATTTACACGTTTTATAAAAAGACGACTTGTTCTAAATGGGAATAACAATTGCTAATCAAACCGCAGAATATACCGAAGCCACATTTGCACTGTGATCTATGTGCGGCGCGTATGCGTCATAATTACTCTCTTAAAGGCCTTGTCTGATAACATTGGTGTGATGGACTGCGTCCTCTGTTGAATGTAGGCGCGAGATAAATGCGTTCACTCGACATGCGCAACAATTATTGTGTTCTACAATACAACAGCTGAACAGTTGAACACCGATACATCGTAGCGTCGGGGAGGCGTTTCTTGTGAAACCGCACAGATGTTGAGTGCACAGCATTGTCTTATTTCCAAGTCAAAGAGACGTAAAGTCAACGTCCATATTCTGGTTTCCGGTGACGATAGTAAATTTCGCGAGTACACAATTGTTGAAATATTATGACTTATGAATATTTCGTATTATGCAAATATTAAGTTCGGGTACGATTGTTGACTCATTTCTTCACTCGGAAATGTCAACTCCAAAATTATCGTCGAGACTGAAAATGTTGATCGCGTTAAATTCGGCAAAGTGCATGTGTCAAGAAGGTACGGAGATAACAAAATGTAGGTACGGTACTGTGATTCATTCTATGACCATCGCATCACTGATTTAGTACCTACCTTCATCTCGAGGATAACGTTAACATGACTATTAGATCACTATTGGTAAGGTAGGTATAAGAAAAATGTCCATAATAATTGTAGCTGCAAATACTACTATGCAACTGCAACAACTTCTAAAGGAGTACCTACTCCCGTAAATTTGACAATCCCAATGGGCATTGTATACGTCATTCTTATTCGTACGATCGCACCTGGCCATCAGCTGTTACGAGTAGTCACCCTATTAAATGCAACAGAGAGTAGGGTAGTCCAAATACCGTTGCAAATTTCTTAATGCATGTAGTTTGAGGAAATGAAGCGGAAGGATTCGCCAGTGGTCGAGATCGGGAGGTTAACCGAAACCGTTCGCTAATCACGCCACACTATTACGAGGGTCGAGGTGCGCGTGCGCCCGCGCCGGCGTAGATTGCACTGTGGGATCAACAGGTAATAGAGCTAGAAAAAAAGTTTATTTTTTGTTCTTGAATAAAATGTTGTGTTTAATGTAAGATCATCAACTGACGATATTTTTTATTACTTATGTAATTCGGAATATAATATCAAAATAATATATGTTTAACCTAACAGACTTAGGCAGTATATGCGCCCTCACGGCCGTAGTCGCCGCGGGAGAAGCCCTGGGCGTCGGGAATCCCAGGCTGATTCCCGGCCACCGTAGGCGCGGGCTTGCGGACGGCGAGTAATGGGTAGCTCGCTGTCCGGTAAGGACCAAGCCCGGGTCGACGGCGCGTTGTGTTCCACGCGCGCCTCAAAGAGTTGTCAGCACCAATAGGTGGGGTTTGCAAGGACCGATGCCTGCCAGGGGTGCGGGTTGTTCGAAAGAGATACCGCGGCCCCTGGCACACAGGCAACTGAGGGAACACGGGTGGGTTTTAGTCAGTAAAAGTCTGACACGCCCTCCCGCTCCACCCAGAGCGGGAGAAGTTATTTGATGATTTCCCAACCAAAAAAAAAAAAAAAAACCTAACAGACTTATAATGCTAATGTGTAAGTACAGGAAAATTTAAATAAGGGGGAAAAGAATCAAGGGCCTCAAAAAAATGATCCACATCGCTGTCAGCAGGAAAACTGCCCAAAAAGCAGGCAACATTGCCACGTTGTATGGCGATGCTAATTCTTTGGCCAAAAAATAGACCGCCCCTGTGGTCACATGAAAAGTCGAGTAACCACTAGGCGATGTCTCGAAAAACAAACTGTAATTATGTACTTAAATATTAAAACAATGACTGAATGATGAATGTTTTATGATGAGAAGAACAATGATTTTGGTCAATTAGATATTAACTTTGTAAACAAAAACACGACAATTTATACAAAAAATAACCCTCATCAAATTACAGCGTAAATAAAAAACAAAGAACTGAAAGATTTGAAAAAAAAAGCAGCTACCCAAGTAGGTACTAGCTACTTCAGTAAGAGACAAAATGAACTGCTTAGATAAAATTGAAGTCTTATAAATTCAATTACTTTTTATGTGGCAGTAATTGGACACTATTTATTTAAAAGGCAATCTTAATCATTTCACGATAAATAATTCAGGAAATCGAACGAATATCGGTCGTGCTGTTTTTCTAAGTTTGACTTTGACCTCCAGCCTTAAATTAAAAACGAACAAACAAGAAAAAAGAAAGACAAAAACCAAAAAATAAAATAGTTACAGTCAGTTACAATTAAGTTTACCTACATATAATTTAAGATACAGTTAGTAAGGCATTGACTAAGAGAAGGTACTTGAACCGAACGCAAGGAAATCGTAAAATACAATCATAAAACGTGGAAAGTACTAGCTAGGTACGTACCTATCATATTGGTATTTACTGCCAACTATGATTCTCGATAAGATATTCAGGTATTAGCGGTGTTACATTGTTATGGGCATGACTATTAATCGGTGGTTATTTCAACGTTTTAATTATCTCTCCAAGTAATTTCTGATGTATACACGCTAAATTGATTTAAGTATCTCTAACATACCAACAACCGAACCTGTTTTTGAGATTCACGAAAAGCAATAAAATTTAGAAAAAATAAGTAGGAAACACACGATAGGCTGAACATTGGACACGTGTGAAGTTTGTGCTCATCCAATGACACACAAAATTGGACAAACTAATCAAACTGACGTAACAACGATTAATTAATTACCAACTCAAGTGAGTTAAGTAATCGCACTCAAAATGTCACCCGACTAACACCTTTTCAATAGAATTTAAATATACGTAGGTAGTTGCTAAACAATTGACGCCATGCAAGTTATTTAACTTGGAATTCCAATTTCACATGAGTTTAATCAACAAGTTATTCTTACCACAATTGTAAAGAAAAGTTTAAAAATACTTACCAAGGATATGGTGCAAATTACAAACTATTCGTATCGTAAATTCGATTCGTTGTCGAATGCACGTTGCAATTCAAGTCCTCGCCAGATTTTTTCCGGATCACTCAATCTCGCTCACTGTTGCACTGTCACTTTTCAAGCACGGCCGGCTATTTTTTTAAAGTTATCACGCCGAAGTGTGTGCCTCCGTGGGAACGGTGCGTGGTGTCGATTCGATGGATCGTTGCAGACTGAGTCGCGGCCTGCTGTCGGTCGCACGCCGGCCGCCGACTCCGAAACTCGACTTGTGTTCACTAGACACAGAATAGGGGCTTGGCTGTGCATAATCACCACTGTGCATCGATATGATCTAACTTTATTGGGATTTTTTAACGGTCTTGTAGTAATCGTTAGTCAAACAGCCCTATGATGACCAGTAATCTGTTTTTACTTTGCAACTAATAATATGTACACTTAGATTACAATTTGCGGTTTTCCTAGAAGTTATCTCAGTCAGACAGTTTATGATACGCGTAATTTTGGCAAATAACTCCGTAGCAAAAACCGCTGAAAGCATTGACCGCAACATCGCGTGAATATAATTGAGTCAGACTCCGTAACATAAAATATAGTGTCCATCATCCAATGATTATGTACACACTAGCACACACGACGGTGCTGGATTAACACGGTGTCTAATTGTGGGAAAACGCGGCGTGCTCGGTTCAAGATCGTACGACAATCGCGCCACCTCGGCTATTCACGCCTTTTACTAAACACATTTTTTTTTCTCGTGCAGATTGCAATAACTTTTTGGAATAACACCGTTGTTTTAGAAGCGTGTTTTAAATGGGTATTTATCATTTTTGTTGTTTGACTGGTTATAACAAACAACGTCAACAGTTATCAGTATTGTCAAACAACGTAAACACGGAGTCGAGTAATTGATGTCATATTCGATAAATTAAGTTACTGATATATGTGTATGTAAAGAAAGTGTTTTTATCTTTTCCAAATAAATTCTGTATTCCGTATACTTACTACTGCAGTTTCTAAAAATATTTTCTTACTAGCTTTTGCTTGCTTCGCCCGCGTGAAGGTCGGAAATCATTCTACGGGAACGTATTACCGGGATAAAACGTATCTTAAGTGTTAATCCAGGGTATGATGATGATGATGATGGGGACACTCTTTTCCGCACTTAGACTCCCATTCGTTCCGTTGTGTTTGGGGGTTCTGGCTAACAGAGCCAGCCTAGCTCCGCCCAAAAGCACAGAAGCTTCCTGGGAGCTTGCATTTTAGGATGACGTGGCGGCTGATTCCTCGGCGTCAAGGCAGCCCCTGCAAAGCGGGCTGTCTGTGGCGCCTATGTTAAAAAGATGTTTGTTAAGGCCCGTAGTTGTTCCTATTATTATTCTAAGGTTATTTCTACTCAGCATAAGAAGTTTTTTGGTTAATCACGGGTGTACAGTCTGTTGGTAAAGCCAATTTTGTACTGTCTACAGTCTGTTGCCCGTGACCATCTGTTGTTATGGAGTTCAGTCGACCTTTGGCGAATCCACGCACGAAATTGTAAGAAAGGCAGGGGGAAAAGTGGGTATGGGCCTAGCACTCTCATATCAGAGCCTCACTTCACAAGTTCATCTGCGGCATCATTGCCTAAAGATCCACTGTGCCTTTTGATCCACTGGAGCGTAATACGATTGGATATCGATAAACTCTCTAGGGCTAGATGGCACTCAAAAATTAGTTTGTTGTAAATTTGTTTGTTTTCTAAAGCTTTAAGCAGAGATAGGTTGTCGGATAGGAATTTAATGCTGTAGTTCCGGATCCATATGTATGCCAAATTTCATCCAAATCCGTTCGGCCGTTTTTGTGTGATTGAGTAAAAAACATCGAAACATGTGAATGTGGATTCAGATTTTAGCTAAATAAATTGCTCTGTTATCTCTTATGAGGTAATTAAGAGTATAAACGACGACAGATACGTATAAATAGCTCTGGAGACAGTTTATCGATAGTCTGGACTTAATTGTTTGTAACAAGCTATTATTTATTATATTGAATTTCCCAACTCTTAGTTTAAAATAATGAGTTTTAAGAAACACTTAGTTTTACAAGATCGTTATTTCCAACTATTAAATGGGTATTTTTACTGGGTAAAATATTAGTAGTTAAGTACTGTTCTAGTTATCATTTGTCAAATTGACATAAATAAGTGAAGATTGGTTAAGGGGACACCAGTCGCGGGCTTGAACTCATTTGTGGGGCTAGCTAAAAAGCACGCTGTCTCACCAGGCATCGTGTCCGAAACAGATAGTAATAGTGATGAGCCCATTCTTCTCCATACGAAACTACATTTTGGAAGGGGCGACTAGAATCAATTCTATTTTAATGTAAATGTTGACGTTCAAAAGTGCCTTTTAAGTGCCTATTTGAAATAAATGCTTTGACTTTGACTTTGACTTTGAGCAGTAAGATGATAGTCTACACGCACAACGTTATTGAGTGAGATGAAGGATCGTTTATAGTAAAACAGGCGCGTAAAAAATAAGGAAAATCCTTCTATCGAGTTTTCCAAAAACCCCACTGCATAAATCAATTACCAATAAAGTTTAGTGAACTTTTCGATTTTTGAGCTTTGTCGGTACCGACTTAGTTTTGGAGATTTGACACATCTTTTATTACTCAAGCACGCCCAAAGTTAGGTTAAATTTGCAAGAAAAACGAATCTTTGTTGGCTCTGGCTTTTTATTTTAGTATTCTGTTCCCACGCAGACAATATTAATAGTGAGACAAAACCATATCATGTTTAATTTTTGATGTACATTGTCGAACAGTACATGAGTAGAGTAATATACTCCCGAAGTTTGTGTGGAAAAAAATATGAACTAGATTCACCTTAAGGGAAAAATATACAAAGTGGTTGAACTGTTATAATTCTTGAACAGCGCTGAAACATAATATACCTAGTCGTGGTTGTTCATCTAAATGTTTTCTACATACCATTGCCAAACCCTATAGAAAAAGAATATAAATACGTGGTATAAAATAATCACTAGCATAATATATTATATAAGTGTTAGTTATTTAGTTTTTGTGTTGTACGCGATGTAATAACACTTTTTTTATTTATTTTTTAGATATGAAACTAATAATGTTACTATTAATTGTAATTTTATTAACTGGTATAAATTATGTACAACACAGAGTTTCATTCATGCCTCTAGCTACATCATTTTTAAAGTAATTTTAGTTTTTCGTACTGACTCGTGATATGCGACTACGAATTTTGCCAATCAGCCGACTAGTTATAGTGACTAAATGAACTATTGGATAACATACATATTTGAATGGATGTTTTTAAGCAGACTGGGGACTTTATTAGACACGCAGTTCAATTTGCTGTCGTACTGTCGTCGCCACATTGTAGAGTCTTATTAATTATTACTTCTACTTTTAAATGTATCACATTTTACAACAAAAGGAATAGCAACTAGCTTAGCGACAGTCCTGATCCTTTGATAGGTACATCAGGCATCCAGGCCAGTCATGGTCAATAGGGCCAAACCTATCCAACCGTAACCATTCATAGTAACGAACTATACCGCTATACTAGACTACTATTCAGCAACGAACATCGGGCTGTTATGACGATGTAATAAAACATGCAATTCAACAACAAAATACTTAAACAAACAAATATTCTGCTTTTAATCCTAAATACTTACATGTCATTGGCTAGACTGGAATCAAAATAAGTGGCGAGACATTTATTCGATGATTTCGCAAAATGATTTCTCCTCAAAGTAAATTTTTCATAGCAGCATTATTTATAATACAACATGTCATCAGGTTCACGAAGTGTTCCGAGTTCTGATTAAGCAATAACAGACGACACACTTAATTGGTAATTTAATAATGAAGGCTTGTTTAAAATTGTCGTTAGAAAATTACTTATTATTTATTGGTCATTAGCCACTTTTGGTTGACAATATTTAGTCTGTGAGATAGCAGTGTTGAGATTGCAATGGACTACTGCAAGTCACTTTAATTAATACATAGTTTGAAAAAAAACATTGGTTATATAACAATGTTTATGTAATTTTAATGGAAAAATAGGTTTCTGTGAAAGCAGAGGCAACCTTACAAACTATTGGAAATGTTTTCCATTTACTTACGTAGACTTGTCAACTTATGTACCAAATTTTTTAAAACATCTATTAAATATTTTCAAATTAAATGTAGCTTCAGAGCCACCCTTACAGTGTCAGTTTGCTTTGTTTTCGTCTTTCTGATCGTCCAGAATAATTATGACGTTATGTAGGTCAACATTATTTACGTTTTCCACACCAACTGCGACAGTATTTTCGAAAATTACCTAAATTCAGCACACCGAATTGGCTGTCTGAAGAGCCAACATAAAAGGGTAACATCGAGTCTGCTAAATTGCTTGCGACCCAGTCTCCCAGAAAGTATGTACATGAGGAAAACGCAATCATCATAAACGATGTCTCTTAGGTAAGAAGGTATACATAAAAATATAGATAAGTTGCTTGCTCAGGAAAATTCAGTAGGTACCTAAAGGTGACCTGGAAACCGAATCAAATTACGTAATGTTTACTTTCCGTAAAGAGGATGGAACTGGTGATATTTTCCTTTGGACAGTGCTATCCGCATTGTTTCTTTCAATAATGATTTGACATTCATTAGCATAACAGGTGGAAAAAATGCACAATTCACTAGCGCTAGACCACTTCGAATAACAGTGAGTTTGATTGTGAAGAAACCACATACTGAAATATCTGAAATGGTAATATTTAGTGTCATCAAAGATACCTAAAACAAGATACAAATAAGTGCGTTAAATTCCATTATTTAAGATTACAATCAGCCTATAATATTCCTACAAATACCGGCCTCCTCTCTGTTAGAGGGAGTGGGCCGTAATCCGCCACGCGCGCCCCGTGCGGGTTGGTGGACGTCTCATGTCTTCGAATTTTTAACCGACTTCAAAAAGGATGAGGTTATCAATTCGATATGTTTTTTTTTTTAATGTATGTTCTGGCATAACTCCGTCATACATAGACGGATTTGCAAAAATGTTTTTCTGTCGAAAAGTATTTATTCCAAAATGGTCCCATTTAAATTTCATTATACATCTGATGATGAGTTTCGGAGATAGGCAACGGAACTCTTCAAAAAATTACGGCAAATCAACCGCGGTTGCTGCTATCGCATAAATATGCATTGTTTTGATTTTATTGACTTTGAGAAGACCCCAAGGATGATGAAATTTCGAATTAGTGTGTGGTATATACTATAACTAAAAAGTGAAAAACAACTTTAATTTCGGAAGGCGGTGACAACCGTTTAAAATACTTATCCAAAGACACCAACTTCCGAATGTAAAGTTATGTTATGTTATTTTTTTGGTTCTTCTTGACATTTTCAGCCAGTTTCCTCACCATTTTTAGAGCAGTGCCTACACCATTTTTACAACCAACAATTCGGGGCTGATACCAATGGGCCACTACTTGAATGTAACCATATTATTTAATATAAGTTTTTGGACACTAGTTTCTTAAAATATATTTTTTAAATCGTCTCCAAAATAAAATGTAAACAAAGCCATTAACGAATCACCCATCACAAATGAAGGCATTTTGAATTGTAATTAGAGAAATTTAAAATGTTAATTACTTGCAACGAATACAGATAGATATTTAACCGTTAGAAAACCAGTAAAGGACGTATCATAACAACTTCGAAATAATCAGTGAGCTTTTAGAGTCGCTTCGGTGGCATTTATTGGTCAGACACGAGTCCTCCTGTGGCGCCATGGCATAATGTACGACTACTTAAAACCGTGTTAAAAGAACCGTATTTATTTATTTCTTCAAATGTTTCAAGAATTCTATGAACAGGATTATTTTAAGGTAACAACTACATATGATACTGTAGAACCGATGACTGTTGGGGTAGTCGTGTTCTGACTGGAAACCGCGAATCTGCAAACGTAAGGTAGGACGACCTCAGGCTAGGTGGAGCGATGATCTTCGCAGGGTGACTGGTAACAGCTGGATGACAGTTGCCGAGAATCGAGCAGAATAGCGTACAATCAGAGAGGCCTATGTCCAGCAGTTATTATTATAAGCTGATGTTGATGATCACTTAAGATACTAAGCATTTTAGAGTTTAAATCCTTACTTATTTATATTTTTATATATTTAATATTATATGTTCTTATTATTTGTTCTTATATGTTCCGTGTGGTGCTGGACGCAAAAGAATAGCACCATCCCATTTCTTCCCATGGGTGTCGTAGAAGGCGACTAAGGGACTTACTAGAGAATGGGCTGCAGCGTTCTCTATGCATTTGACCACCATACTACGATTGCCAACCCGCCTGCCAAGCGTGGCGATTATGGCAAATCCCCCTTTTGGGGGAGGCTTATGTCCAGCAGTGGACGTCTTTCGACTGATATGATGATAATATTATAAACTGAAAGTTTGTATATATGGATGTTTGTCACTCTTTCACGCAAAAACTACTAATTGGATTTGGATGAAATTTGGCACACATATAGATTATAACCTAGATTAACACATAGAATACTTGCTATCCCGGTAGTACGTTCCCGCGGGATAATTTCCGACTTCCACGCAGGCGGAGCCGCGGGCGGAAGCTAGTAATATGATCTATCTACCAACAAAACTTAAATCTTATGTACAGTATCGTATATTTTCTATTTATTTAAGATTATTTCACGTAGGTAGTCCCAGCACAGGAAAATATTTTTTTTCATCTAAATTACAGTAAATTATTTTTAAAAGACACCAAATACCGTTCTATACTATCCTAGTCTCCGAAGCGTAGTCTTAAAAACTACGCAGTAAGCGCAAAAAAAGTTAAATTTGCTTTTAACGTTCGTTTTTTCGTAACATTGTGTTTATTCCTTGAATTGTGCTTAATAATATTAAAGTTTACATAACTTAAAAGTTATCTTTTCCTTATATCTTACCAAGGACTGTCGGTACCGCAAATATTATCTGTTACCACGTCACTCAACTTATTTTGTACAAATGTTGCTCAATTTGCGTCATCACGATACCTGCAAAAACTGTTTATTTATTAATCATTTTAAAATTGGTATCATAGATTACACACTTCCGATAGATATCGATAGCAATAAGAATTAATGTAGAAGTTTCGGGTATACCTAAGTAGAAACTCTTATCTCATCTTTGTCGCATAAAGGCATCCGTACACAGGCCCGACGCGACAGCGCGATGCGACGAGACTCAAGGCTGCCCAACCAATTTTGAAAGACACCCAATTTAAATTCCGTGTCAGCCATAGGCCATCTAGTAAAAGTTATGGTGGATACCTACCCAAGTAGCACATTAGTGAATTTTGCAACTTATCTTATAGCTTTAAGTTGTTAATGAGTGGTATAACAGTATTTGATAAAACTTATAGCTTCAAACACTACTCATATTTGTATATGAGTACCTCCTATCACTCTTAGTTGCATAAGAGTATATTTTGTTTATACTTTATATCTTATTGTTGCATAGAGTCGATTTTGTTACTTAAAGTTGAAAACGGGTTTTAATTGTTACCAATTTAGAAGCAACAGTGGTATATGAGGCCTTTAAATCACTTGAAAGCAACTGTTCCATTTAAGCTGTAACATACTCTTATTTGGCACTTCTATTTTCAAACCAGTAGTATAACAGAGTAGTATATCACCTGTAGTGGCTAAAGGGATCATTTTGCAACCTTTTTGGAACCTAACGTGATTGCATCTTTCAGGCCTATTGTACTCTAATATGCCACTCCAACGCGTAGATAAATTTCGATAGTGGGTTCTTGAAAACCAACAGCAGCTATTTCCACTTATTTAAAACCACTAACGATGTAACAGTTCCCAAAATACATAATTGTGATTACTTAAGTCAGATCGTCCTGCGCGTCACTCTGTTGATAGCATTTTTTATTTCTGTTGTTGTAAAGTTCATGGTTTAAACTACTTCATCAAAAATGAATTCCGTGAAATGGAAAAAAATTAAGCAATGTGGTAGTTATCATCGGCAGGTTGTACGTACTTTAAGAAATATAATGGACGTGCACATAAAAGGTTCAAACCATGAAGTTGTTAATCAGCAATCCCAAGATACTCGTAATGTTGAAAGGTAATTATATCAATTTAAAATTATAATGAGTAATCTTCTAAAAAAATAGCTAGGTGATATAAGAAAAATATTAATTAGGTTACTTATAAATATAATTGTGTCAAGAAAAAAATTACTGTGGAATCACGGGTTCCGTACATATAAAAATTAATTAACATTATTTTGTGTGTTTTAAATACAATTTGAACATTATTTGTAGTGTTTTTAAGGAAATCCAGTAGTTATTTATTAAACGGTAATCAGATTTGAACAGAATTTATATCGAAGACCTGAACAAGAATTCCACCTGTACCTATACAAATATAGGTACAGGTGGCATTCTTGTTTCTTTGCAATTCCCGAAATCTGCAAAGAAACTGAGCTTGGAACTCCACTTTTTTTATTTGTGCACGTTGGACGCATGAAAAGTATCGCATAATTATATATTATCTTGCTTAATAACATAAATGAGTTACTAAACAAGCGTTAGCTCATAATCGAATTGCAAGAACAAATAATACGAGTCATTATGTCATAGGGAAAAATCAAGATACTTATATTATTATGTACTTACATATTTAAATTCATTCGACAATTCTATAAAGTTTTTTGGTATGACATTGTCTTGTGATATTCTGTGCTATTCGAAGAAGTCTGTAGCTATATGAATAATCTTTCTACGCCAGTATATTATAAGATCTGTGCCTATTTTTTTCAGCCTTGATTCTGGTAATATAATTTCTAATCCATCCTCTGACGATGAAAAGTCAACTGAAATTTCTGGTGAAAGTGACGGTGATGACAACAGCTCAAATGAAAACAAATGTGAATACAAACACATTCTTCAATTTCGGGATGACATCAGGGCATGGGCTACAGAAAGTAACATAAGCCATTCGGCCTTGAAAACATTAGCGCCACTTATAAACTCTAGGATGCCAAATTTGCTGCCGGTAGACCCAAGAACGCTCATGAAGACTCCGAGGAAGATTGATACAATATTTGTTAATCCTGGTGAATATTGGCATAATGGTATTGCTATACCTCTTGCAACTATTTTAAAGAAATATTACAAAAATCTACTAAATGGTATTTACAATATTTCTCTTTATTTCAACATAGATGGTCTCCCAGTATGTAACAGTTCTAAACAGCAGTTCTGGCCCATATTGTGCAAGATTTTTGAATTACCTATTATCAAACCATTTATTGTTGGGATATATGCGGGTCATGGGAAACCTAACGATTTAAATGGATATCTACAACCTTTTATTCAAGAAATGCAAAAAATCATTCTAAATTGTAATGCGATTATTAATAAAGAAAATGTTTTTGAGCGTCCTATGTCGTCTTCTTATCTCAAATTTTTAAAATATAAATTGACCACAAATGCTGGTACCGAATGTGTTCGTTTTCCTGAGGATATAAAATATAAATTAGTAGCAATTGAACATAGAACTGAAATGTATTTGTTACCCTTGCTTCACACAGTTTGATTATTTTACTGTTAACAATAATTTTAAGATTACAAATAAAACAATAATAAATGTATAAAAATTAGTTTTATTTTTAAACATCTGACTTACAACTACATTGGTAATCACAAAAACTTGCAGTCACATAATTTTCGTTATTGTCTTACATCTAAATCAATGAAGTACTAAAATGTCCTCATGGTACATATTTATATGTATTACTTAAAGTATTACTAATAAAACAATATATAATCAACATGATTATGTTTTACGATTAACATTTGACCTAATGAATAGGGTGTCAGTCTTATAATTTCTTTTGCGGTTTGTCTTACTGATAAAGTATTTAATTAAATGTTCTGCTAATGATTAAAGCTTTCTTAATTAATAACATAAAAACAAGTCGAGTTTTTTAACAGAGACACTAAATACTAAAAACTAATAAAAATAAACAAAAACAGATATCAGTCTCGTAATCACATGGCTTACATTTTCAATTTTCTTAATGTACGTTGCTAATTTAAAAATTATGTAGTCACTTTCGAAACAATGGGATGATCACTTGATCAACCCATTGTTTGGAAAGTGACTACTTTGAAAATTACCGCTTTAGTATCACGGGAAACCGATTTTATTTTATTATTTATTTATTTATTTATTTATTGGATCTCCATTTACCTTCTTCGATTATGATTTTTGGACTTCTTGAGGACCCCTAATTCACGGGTACTGGGAGATCCACAATAGAGCTAATTATTACTGCTGGTAGAAGCATCCACTGGTCAGCCACTAGCAACATACAAATAAGTGATTTTTAGACCTTACAGTTCCAAATAGGGAACAAATGAATGAAAATAAAAACTATGAGATGCCATAAACATCGCCATGTTTAGAAAATGGTTGTCCTTGAGAATATTTTGTTTTGAAAGTGTTTTATCACACTAACGCATAATCACTGAGTTTTGTTAATTGTAACTGATGTACTTTGACATTATACTTACGTCTAAAACCATTACGTTAGGTTTTTAACAGTTTTATTTTTTTATACTTTTATTTCGCCAATTGATTTAGCACACTTTATTTAATTGTTCTTGATCAAATCGAAAGCGCTTCGAAATTTACAAAGAAACCATACTATACTTTCACAGTAACAAAACATTCGCAAGGATTTTGTGCTGTAAATTAATGCCTGCATTATATCAGTACACGTGAAGTTTTAATACTCACCAAATAGATGTAATCCAAATGAAATGGCCGTTCACAGTACAAATTCAAAAACACTTCTCGACTTATCGCCCCTAAAAAGAACTTTGCGTTTCATTTTTCACTCAATGAATGAATTGAAACGTCATATCATTCAATCAACCATTCACTGCGCACAACTTACACCCATAGTTCTAATTGCCACTTAAGGTGATCGTGAGAACTCTTATGGATTTCATTTGGAACCAAAATTAAGCTGCAATTTTTCTCCCCGTGGTTCTATAATGTTTGCATAAGGGTTCTCTCCACCTTTATAGAACTTATTCATGCCTATATATTTCACCCAAGTTTACAAACAGATATGATATGGAGCCATTTTACCACCCAGTTGTGTTACTTGGGTAACCATTAAAACTACTCGTAGTTTAAATAATTTAAAAAAAAAACTTCATTGATACCTTTGAAGAGGTTTTGTTCTAACAACCTATAAATATAAATATTTGGCGACAAATCTGAGGTCGATAATACAATCAAGTGTGAAAATATTTTTCACTAGCTGCTGTCCGCGGCTTCGCCCGCGTGGAGGGCGAAAATTATCCCACGGGAACGTATTACTGGGATTAAAATTATCATATATGTTAATCCAGGTTACAAACTATCTGTTTGACAAATTTCATTCAAATCCGTTCAGCCGTTTTTACGTGATTGAGTAACAAACATCCAAACATCTTCAGAAACTTTCGCATTTATAATATTAGTAGGTATAGTAGGATTGTTGGCCTAATTGAGAATAAGAAAAAATTAACAGAGATTTTATAAAAAACCAAATATTTTTTAAACCTGGTATGAACTTTGAAGTCACTTGTTTGCGGCTCTGCGGATGCCTTTGTGACTATTGTAAGAAATGACGAACACGTGTGATAAATCACCCGTTCCCCGTTCTTCTCCATAGGTACCTACGCTTTGGAATGGGCAACTAGCTTCATCTTTCTATTTCACCGACCTTGACAATTCAAAAGTGCCTGTAATTGGTTTATTTGAAATAAATGCTTTGAGTTTGAACAAATCCAGTATCGGCTATGACAAATCTACCTAGCTTTTTCCCAACTATGTTGGGCTCAGCTTCCAGTCTAACCGGATGCAGCTGAATACCTATTTTACTCTATTACTACAACCCAGTTATTGGGTAACACGATAGCCCTTGGTAAGACTGGTTGTCAGACTTCTGACGACCCGTAACGACTGTCAAAGATCCATGAATGACAACCGGGACGAACGGCTTAACGTGCTTTCCGAGGCACGGAGGTGTCATGGTATGTAAAGATGGTCACCCATCCACGGACCAACCGCGGCAAGCGTAGCTTAACCTGATCGATCGACCCATGTGGCTAATATTACTTAGCCCCCATAGTTTCAATGTCAACTTGTTAACATTATAAACATCAAACCTATTGCTACGATATAGCTACGCGATTGCTACGAGATACAGAGGAATAATCTGAATTGCATTTAAAAGACACTGACCCCTGGGTTTACCCAGGGGTCAGTTCGCCATTTCTTCTCAGGGGTAGTCAGATAGGAAATGTTAATTCCATCTATCTTATTATATGTTTCCGCTATCCGATTTACAGAATAAACTATTTAATTTCATTACAAATAAATCTCATACGAAAAAATGATTACAATTTTGCACGCAGGCAATTGCAAACAAACATGCTTAAGTTCTGTCGCAAAAGTTCAGTCGTATTGCCTTAGTACCTATTCAAGAAATTTCTCTAGAGTTTAACTCAAATTAATATAACATTGGCGTAACCTTACTAAGCAATTAATTTACTGATTAATAATTATTACGATAAATTCGTAGCGATTAATCGATTATGACTAAGGCGTTACCGATAATGACGTGTGCACTACGTGAACGCATTTTCTAATAGAACTTCCATAGTTAATCTTAGGTTGTATCGGTTACCGTGTCTCGATAAATTACACAAATTAAAATACGTAGAGTTAAAATTTCGTAACTTTAACTTATAAAGCACAATTAAGCACTTACATATACGTTCAGAGGGGCTGATTTGTTTATTTATTTATGCACCAGTAACAGTAATTGGTTGTAAGTAGGCTCAATTCCCAGTTCGAGGAAATACAATTTCTGAGGCCAATACCCTTTCTTCAAGGACTTCAAGGCAAATTTAAGTATCTGGGGTCTCCTCCATAATCTTTTGAATTTATATAAAAACCAGCTGCCGCCCGCGTCGATGTTGAAAATTATCTGGAACAGGCGTCTCTGACCCAAGGAATAAAAAAAATCACGCCATCTTCCACCTCCTATTTCCCTCTTTACAGGAAGAGTTTCCTAAAATCCTATCTTAGCTGACGTCTCCTACTCATAATCTACCTGTGTGTCAAATTTCATCTTCGTCCAGCAGTTTATGAAATTTCGTGTGTAATCAGTGAGTGAATGAATAAGTGACATTTCGCTTTTATATACTTATGTATATAGATTAAATGGGCGATAACTTCAGTCTAACACTGATCCCAAACGAAGTTTTCTTAAAGGACAAAGATAAAATGCTTCAAAATAGTTTGTAGTCTGTTTACCAAGACAATTTCTAGAATTTCCCGATTGATACCTATAAAAGGTTTGCAATCTCGGCTACTAGCTATCACTTTAAAATCGTTCGAAATATACACCGTCACCACAGGCTTGGTGAAGGGTGAAAACTGATGACGCAAATTGAGCAAAAATAATTGCCCAAAATAAGCAGATTGACGTGATAATATTGGCGGTACGCACAATCCCTGGTAAGATAGAAAGATAAGATAACTTTAAGTTTAACTTTAATCTTTTTGGTCATCATGACTTGCTAGCTCAAGGAACATTACGGCGTGTGATTTTCTACGAATAATTCGATTCTATATCTTCGAAACTCTTTATCAGGATAAGATAAAAATCTGTCGGTACGCAAATAAACTTTAGTCTGTTAAAAAGCTTGCTTACTATCTTGAAGTTTTTTTTTTGCGTGGGAAATCATCAAATTACTTCTACCGCACTGGGTGGAGCAGGAGGGCGTGCCAGAGTTTTACTAACTAAAACCCACCCGTGTTCCCACAGTTGCCGGTGTGCCAGGAGCCGCGGTATCTATTTCGAACAACCAGCACCCCTGGCAGTCATCGGCCCTTGCTGGCCCCATCAGTTGATGCTGACATCTCTTTGAAGCGCACGTGGAATACAACGCGCCGTCGACCCGGCTTTGTTCCTTACCAGACAGCGAGCTACCCATTACTCGCAGTCCGCAAGCCCGCGCCTACGGTGGCCGGGAATCAGCCTGGATTCCCGACACCCAGGGCGTCTCCTGCGGAGGCTAGGGCCATGAGGGCGCATATACTGCCTCTCCCTCTCGTGCAGCGCCTCCCTCTTCGCGAGCGTTACTGCTTCGCAGAAGAGGTGACGGCTACCCATGCACTCTCGCTCCGTACCATGGCCTGGACCAGGGCCGGACGCGAGAGATCGCCGCCGCCGATCGCCTCCACGAGGACATGGCGGTGCTCCGCCCAAGCCGGGCAGACCTTCACCGTATGCTCCACCGAGTCCTCAGGGCGATTACTATCTTGCAGTCACAAGGCTTAAGAATAAAAGCTTAGGTATTCGTTGAATTCGCACGAATTTACACGCCCAAATCGGGTGATCGACATTTTCAAACATGTAAGATATTTAATTTCTATAGCCGACTCGCACGAAAGTGGGCTAATCGACAACTCCAGAAATACGTATTAATTAAGCAATCGGCATGTTTTGAATTTTATGCAATAAAGGCCACAATTCGCATAAAATTCATAATTGCCAGTTGCCTAATAGAAAAAAAAAATTGCAGTGTCAATTTGTCCGATTCGTCTAGTAAATTCGTACGAATCAACTAATAAGCCAAAATAAACATCTAGTAGTTCTTTACAATGTACCTAAGCAAAGGGAAGACCCTGAATAGAAATTAAAGAAATGCAATCAGAAAAGCATTCCAACATCTAAACGTGTTTACACACACAACATAAAATAGAATGAGTGTCCATCACATGACCCCTCGTTATTGAAAGTGCAACAACAACAAGTCAGTTGTTTTAACGGCAAGTCATTGCACGATAACAGCGACAATTGTCACATTTGCAAGATAATGGAAGTGGCTGGAACAGGATAATCTGCCTCATAGCGACAAAATTACGTGCAAACAAGTGGCCTAGTTCAAATAAGTGGACCGTCCTCCGACAAAGACTGTTACGGTTGAGTTATGTGGGATTTTGTGGTGATATACGTCATTTGCTCTACATACAAAACAACATGTCTGTAATCCCTGGAAGGTTGTGCAGACGTGTACCTACCTATACCTAGTACACCACGTGTTGACTGCGAGTCGCGGGTTCGATTCCCGCACGGAACAAATATTTGTATGACCTACAAATAGTTGTTCCGGGTCTGGCTGTTTGTGTATGTGAGTTTATATGTTTGTAAACGCCCCACAATACAGGAGAAATTCCTAGTGTGGGGCAACGTTTTTTTTTAAAAAAGAAAATAAAAACACCCACATTTCGCAGCTCAGTTATGTTTAGGTCCAATGTAACAGGGGGCGAGCCTGTTGCCTTCTACCCTGCGCCGCATGCCCTGTTACTTGTGCATTTGATGATCTTATGATGCCTGAGTCGTCGGTGAGGGGAGTTCGCGCAGTTGAATTTTGGGCCAAAGATGTTTGGATTTTTTTCCATCGATAGGTCCGCTAAAAATAAGAAGCCTATTGCCATCAAGCGGGCTCAAATCCAGCCTCCGGGCTGATACTGAGAAATTCCTGATACAAAAATCCAATAACACTTTGCCCCGGATCTCGGGAATCGTACCCGGGATCACATGCTCAGCAATAGCACTTGCGACCACTAGACCAATTGTTGTTTTATAGTTTCTCAGCATTCCTGACATAAACACTCAACAATTAAACATTAATATTGCCTATACAAGGTGTAACAGAAACCCTATTGCTATCCATAAGTACTAAAGATAACAGCTGGTATAGAATCACTATACCAACATAATTTCAGCTCAAAATAAAATACTCTAAATTGATACCAAATTTTCGGTTTTAATCATAACAAACGTGTCACCGCACTACGTAGGTCAATAACTTTCCACGTTACTTACCAATATCAAGATAAATCTCTTCCGAGTGATGTGTTTATTTCGATTTGGAAAGTTCGGTTTCTGGTATGTATTAAAAATTCTCATAACTTCCGAACATGTAGAGATAGGATTAAAAATCCCTTCCAATATCGTTTGATATCATCCAAAGAAGCCGTGCCCTTGGTATGTAAATACCCTTTCCGTTACACGTTGTATACGGCCACTGGTTAGCGAGCAACATGGTTCAGTTACGCTAGGTCTAATCTACAGAGATTCATAATAATTTAGCCTTCACGTCTTTTTTGAGGCCTCTTTTCGCCAAACTCTGTGTCAGTCAAGTCTATACTAAAAATTATTATTTTCTTGAGTTCGTCAATTGTGTTTTAATTAACCCCTAGAAGGAACCTGTGACCTCTTCTGGGACACACCTTCCTAAATAGATCTCCATTAGTAATGGTTCTTTAATCCGCGTTGGGATGCTTCACTTCCTTGTGACCTTGGCCAAGACGTCTTGACCTACGGGATCATGTCTGGATAATAGGGCCCAGTGGATAATAGGGCACAGTGTAGGCCGATACAATTGAGTAAAGTGTTCCTCCTCACTAAGTGTTCTATTCAATAACTCTTTTTTTTATTCAATTTAGGGGTATACTAGCCATCTGTTCCTGCTTCGCACGGCTTTTGCGACTTGAAAAAGTATTTTTTTTATTGGAACGATGTTCTTGCGGTAGGAGTAAAATTGTAGAAATAGCCACGTTAACGAAAAAAGCGTTACGTAAAGAGAACGCGTTACATGCGACGTATTATCCGTTACCTATATTGTTCACCACTTCTGTGGCGGAGACTCACGCCAGCCGGCAGTACTGAGGACTGGATGGGTTTCATGCACCTACCGTCACTACTTAAAACCCTCCTGGCGCCCTTCTTTGTTAGTATTAAGTTTGTATAATAGAAACAGACAGACAGAGAGAGAGTAAGATAGTTTCCATGGTTTCCGAGGTAGTAAAGTCAAAATGAAAATCCAAGATGGCGCCTGCGAAAATTTTAAAAGTGTTTGTTATGGGTGTCGTTTTATGGTTTTTGAGGGTGCTGAATACGATATGAGATAAAAATAACGATTAAGTATTTTAAAGAATCTATATTTAAAATACTTAAACGACGTTTATTTCAGAGTTGCAGAAAAAGCGTAAGGAACTTCGTTCCTGACCGCGGTCCCCTGACTCCACACGATTTTTATTCAGTTTGGAGGTATACTAGCCACCCATTTTTGTTTCGCACGGCTTTTACGACTTAACAAAACATCAATTTCTTTATTATGATGTAGTTTTATAGCTATTTATTATACCTACATATAAACTTGGAATAAATTACCTACTTAAATTCTGGTAAAAACCGCATCAAAATCCGTAGCATAGATTAAAAGAGCAATGCGGTCACACAGACACGAAAAGCGACCTTAATGTATAAATATGAGTAGATAACTAGGGCAATTCCATTTAATTCTAGAAATATTTGACTAAAAAATGTAAAGTTCCCGTCAAAAGACGTACGTATTTCCATTACTTAAACAATAGCCGTAGGTAGCTACATAAAATAAGCAAATGTGGCATTTCACTTTGTGATTGAAAAGCGATGAGTAACAATAATTTATTCAAGACAGTGTCGTAATACTTTGAATATGTAATGTAATTGTGTTCACGAAACACAAATATAAATCATTGGTAATGAGTTCTTGACGCATTTACTATGAACTATAAAATGAAGTTTTACTTAGAGATATGTGGTTCATATGTGAGTAACATGCATCGTTGAACATTGAGCTGAATAAATTTATTATTCATTGCACCTTCATTAACATGTTGGACTTGTGGACTCAAACGAATAGGCTATGGGGAAAATGATAATGACAATTTTAGGTGCCTAAATTATTTGCAAATTTTTTAATGAGAATAATGCTGCTTCTTTTGAAATATTTAAAATTGCATTATAATACCGAAAGAACGTATTATTTGAAATAGATAATAACACCTACTTGGACCACAATTAGCTACAAAGATAGAAGAGACAGAGGCAGAATTATATTTAAATATATTTAGTGATTTAGGGTGCAGCAAGTAAACCGTAGATCATCTTATTGTTTAGGCATAGAACCAATCACAGAAACCTTGAGTGGGTGTGGGGACCGCGAATCGGCAAGCTGTGCGTGGGACGCCCCCCAGTTATTTAAATGAACCGACAACTTCAAAAAGGTGGCTAGAAGATATTGGATACGGAAGACGATGAAAATCCAGGTTTTATGACGTAACTTGGTAGCACCATTTATGTCCAGCAGCAGGCTCTAGACTGCGATACCGAGTAGATTGATTGAAACACTTGCTAGAAAATGTTACCATGAAAACTTCGAAAATCGAAGTTTAGTCTATATATTTATTGTGTTGTTATGCAAATAAACATTGTGTTTTGCAGGTGCCCCGACCCTTGTCATTCATGTTCAAAAATTTTCACTAATCTACTGTGAAATGCGTGAGGTGCAGCAAATAAAAAACAAAATATTTTAACACATTTCGAAAACTCTTTAAATAGCCATAAACTTATAAAGCACCATTGGACATAGTTCCAGTGCCAATATTTCGTACACTCACATTTCACGTGACTCCATATTTACTACTGCCGATAACCTCATGACATTTGGCACCCGATGCGACAAAGTACACATACGATTGCCTGGCTATAATCTAGTCATGACCAGATGACCACGCCTAGTAAAAGTAGCTGATAGTAAACGTCTAGATATAAATTAATAGGAGCGGGACTATCTACATCCGGCACATTAGACAGTTCTATGATGATAGGAAGAAAAATCTACATCTTTTTAATAAAATAAGTGATATACATCATTTTAATACTAGAAATAAAGACAAAATCGATCAACCATTTTTCAGATCAGCTAAAGTACATACATCTTTTATGGGGTACGGTGTTAAATGTTATAACAAAATACCTTGTGATATATTGCAATTAAAGTGAAAGGAAATTTAAAACTCATATTAAAAGTAAACTTTGTAAACACGCGTATTACAAACTAGAGGATTATATCCAACATAAGAATGTTTGGAAACATGCTGGTCCTGCTCCATAGAACAATCTAGAGTCTAGTGAAAATCAAACTGGTTGTTAATTGAATTGTATAATTAATTATATTTATGACATTGATTTACACTCAGTGATTACTTTAACTCACACACTGACTTATTACTTGGAAAATCGTATGCTTACTTTTGCAATGTTTGTAAATGTGTGAGCACCATGTATCTGATCTATCGCCCATCAGAAACAGCGACGGAAAATGGGCCATAAGCAATGAGCAAAAAGCGTTTAGGTTTGCCCAATACTTAGAAGACACTTTCCAACCCAATGAGAGCTCTATAAAAATACTGGAAACTGAAAACTTATCGCAAAGTCAAAGAATTCGGCTTGTGACTACTAAAGAAGTTTTGAGAGGAATTCAAAACAATATTAGCTCGAAAACATCTCCAGGTTACGACCTTATTACAGGAGAAACTCTAAAACATCTACCGCGCAAAGCCATAGTAAAACTGACCAGACTTATCAATGCTGTATTTATCCTAAAACATGTACCTGAACCAAGGAAAGTTATTATGATTGTGAAGCCTGGGAAACCACCCTATGAAGCATCATCATATGGACCCATTTCCCTGTTGCCCGTATTATTTAAACTATTTGAAAAACTGATAATGAAACGGTTAAAACCAATAATAGAAGAAACAGACCTCATACCAAATCATCAATTTGGCTTCAGGGAAAAACCCTCTACAATAAAATCAAAATCAAAATATTTTATTTCACATAAGCCTGCATGGGCACTTATGAAACGTCAGAAGCTAGGTGCACGGTTCCAATTTGTCGTTTCCTATGGAGAAGAGCCGGCAAGAAACTCCACGGTTACTCTTTTAAAAATAATTGGCTTTTACAATGTTTTCAAATTACAGTGATAATAGGTATGGGAGGACAGTGCAGGCCAGTCCATAAGTACCAGGTACTTAGAGGAATGAAAATACAGAATAGAAAAACGTCTACAAATCTATAGTCTCTAAGGCCTACAACGTTCTCTCATTCACAATATGTAAAAGAATCTACCTATATAAAATGAATCTATTTGAACCAAGTGACATGATTTCGATGACAATCACTAATAATAAATAGAAGGAAAATGTATGTATAATGTCAAATAATGACGAGAATATGTCAGACATTGTAAAAAATAAAAAGAATAAAAATTAACATTGCAATTTGGGAGCAGTTAATAGACTTTCACACAGTTTTGCTGTTAATGAGGTACCAGGGAAGCCACATGTGCAGAAGGAATTAATGCCAAACTTCCCTGTCTTCAACGTAGTCTTTTATCTTATAATATGCTTTTTTAATAAGGACACGTTTGATGTGAGTTTTAACTTTCCATCGCTAAGTTCTGTAACCGACTTTGGCAACTTGTTATAGAAGCGGTTACTGTTTATTAGAAATGACTTGCTAGTTTTAGTTAATCTAAAGTTTGGAATCTCAATTTCATCTTTACTACGTGTATTTAGATTATGGAAATCGCATCTTTTTTTGAAAAGACCTAAGTTTTTGCGAACATACAAGATATTTTCTAGAATATAAAGAGAAGGCAGAGTAAGTATATCAATTTCGTTGGATTGGTTTCTAAGAGACTCGCGAGGCCCCATTTTATAGATTGATAGATATAATAGATCAGGTACACAGAATAACGAACTATTGAAAAGTCACTCGAAAACATGCAAGTCTGCGCCACTGTATTAAAGTTTGGCATGACGGTCTGGTATTTAAACTCAGAAGCATGCTACCTCCAGAATTTGCAGACATTCTAGAATTATATTTAAGTGACAGAATGTTTAGAATAAGACAAGAAGATGCATATTCCGAGCTGAAGACTATAAAAGCTGGGGTACCACAAGAAAGTGTGCTAGGCCCTATCCTATACTTGCTATACACATGTGATATCCCAAGACTGGAAAACAACACCATTGCGACCTTTGCAGATGACACTGCTATTATGGCTACCGGATCAAGCCATAAAGAAGCAGTAGAGAAAGTTCAACAAGCTGTGAACAAAGTGTATGACTGGACACAAAAGTGGAAGATCAAACTCAATGAGTTAAAATCAATTCATATTGACTATACTAATAAACATTGCGATTACCACCCAATCTACATAAACGGCATGCAAGTGCCTTACCTATGGTAATACAGCCAAATACCTTGGCATAAATCTTGACGCCAAGCTGCGTTGGAAATCTCACGTTAAAAAGAAAAGACAGGAACATGACATACGTTATAAAAGTATATATTGGTTATTCGGAAGGAAATCCTGCCTATCAGCACATAATAAAATTATTTTATACAAGCATATTCTTTTGCCAATTTGAACATATGGCATCCAAATTTGGGGCTGTACCAAACAAAGCAAGGTTAAAATAATTCAATAATTCCAAAATAAAGTACTCAGGGATGCTGTAAATGCACCATGATACATTAGAAATGACGACCTCCATCGTGACCTTAAAATAGAATGTGTCACCACCATCATCCAAAAATTTGCTGAAGCCCACGAACACAGACTTCACTGACATGTGAACATCGAGGCAATTCAGATGCTAAACAACACGGATATAGTGCGTAGGCTAAAGAGAACTAAACCATTTGAATTAGTGTAGTATATAATAGTTACAGTATGTGCTATATATGTAACACATGAACAAAGGGTTTTTATTTTTAATTATCAGACTCTAAGAAAGTACTACGGAATTGTGTAAAATTCCAAAATGGACACTATTCTTAGTTATAACGTAATCTACCACGTAAAATATTAAGTTACAGTTAAATTTCTTATTAGTCTATTAGGCTAGATTTTAATAAATTACTAAGAACTTTAGTTATTATTAATAAAGAAAAAAAAACATGTATCTATCATAGAATTAATTTATCTGTATTGCTTCAATTTGATTCTTTTTACCTATTTTGGAATGGTAATTTTATTCTGGGTGCATCGTTTTCACACATAATCATATAATTAATGTACTATGTTAAATATTGTACTTAAAACATTTTAAAAGAGTAACGATGGAGTTTTTTGCCCAGTCTTCTCCATACGAAACTACATTTTAAAAGGGGCGACTAGAATCAATTCTATTTTAATGTAAATGTTGACGTTCAAAGGTGCCTTTTAAGTGCCTATTTGAAATAAATGCTTTCACGTTGACTTTAAATAGGTACTGAAAACTGCCACATTTCGAAGATAAATATCGTGAAGATACTTCTCCTGAGAACTACACTTTTGATCAGATTACCACTACTAATTGCAACCGTGCCCATTGCACAATATGGGTGATTGGGATTAAGACACTTCATGCCACCCAAAATTGGCATCCTGAAGTTTTGTTTTCTCAAATGCGTAACAGTCCTCCAACGGCTTCAATTGGTTATAGACGGAATAAGACGAAGACCAGTAAGGAACTTTTAAAATAACCGCGTCTGAATGGTGCCTTCTCGATATCGTAACGAGAAAAGATACAATTATCCTAGCCTCCATGCCTGCGCTTTCGTTAAAACAAGACCTAAAAACAATTTACCTCCATCAAAAACGCAGACCACACAGTAAAAAGTCGGACATGCAGATATACGAGTATTTCAAGCTACGTAATGATAAAATGCCGACACAAACGAGGCCAGTGCATTCGAACGAAAACCGCAGACAGTGCGACGCGTAGAATGCACTTCTATTAGAACCTCGACACACAATAGGTTTCCGGCCGCGCGATTTACTATGAGAGAAGTCACAGATAACTATCATAACTATCCAGCCACACCTAACATTGGCAGTAGCCCTATGGTAGGGCAATTTAACAAGCTCGCTGTTATATGCACTAATGAAGCTCAAACTGTAGAATGGAAAATATTTTCTATTGAATATGGACGCATTTTTCAAGTCGAACATCGCATAAAGGTTTGATATCGAAAATTTATCCAAACTACCAGTGTAATATATCGAAATACTAGCTTTTGCTCGCAGCTCCGCCCGCGTGGATGTCAGTGATTAAAAAGTAGCCTATGTCCTGTTCCATAGCCCAGGCTATATCTCTGCCAAATTTCATGACGATCGGTTCAGCGGTTTAGGCGTGAAAGCGTAACGTACAGATAGACAGACAGACAAAGTTACTTTCGTATTTATAATATTAGTAGGGATTAATACGTGAAGCAAAGACTTTGTACCCCTTTATATAAACATTACGCGGACGGAAGAGTGCGAGGCACAGTTAAAATGTATATGGAGAAGGAGTGCAAAACTTATTTTTTAAATAAATACCTTATTTTTTTTAAATTATGGTCGAATTCAGACCACTAGTAACTAATAATTCAATCCTAGCACGATCTTTTAAGTCATAGATTAGTCAAAATCGACGAACTCTTAAAATGATAGTCTTCTGACAAGCTGAGTTTGTGACGAAAAATCGCATGAAACATCTGAAGAGCCCTATTAAGTTGCGACTGTTGTGCGCTATACGTCGCCGCCGCGTCGTGCCGTAATGATAATTGCAAAATGTGACTCGTGACAAAATATCAGACAGCTAATTGGGCATAAAACTTAAACGTTAATTGTACTACTGGCTGACATTTCTATTTACTCAGAGATTTTTCTTGGGAATGAGGCGAATGCGGCAGGATATTACTTACTGCGTTTTCCTGACGCGAGTTGGTTTTACTTGATGTCGCCATGTGTTAAGCAATTGCTTAATTGCAAGGTAACTTAACTTGATGCATAGCAGTTACCTACATGTTTCTACTGAATAATCAATTATTGTCAATCCGCCGCAGTTACGATTACTCTTTTTGAATTGGGCTGACCGTTTATGATCGTTTATGATTACTTCGCCCCCGACTTCGTCCGCGTGAAATTAGTTCAAAAGTTTTCGCAGCGCACGTCATATAATAACATTTAAAAGCAAATTTTTGACACCTTGTTATTACATTATTGCTATTTTCGCAGGGATTGAATTGTTTATTTTATACATAACAAAAAAAAAACTCATGTTACTCCGCAGTAACGTAGCTTTTCATAGGTGAAAGAATTTTAAAATCGTTTAAGGAGTTTTTGAGTTTATCTATTATAAACAATTTTGCAAGCAATCAAATCTTTCCTCTTTATAATATTAGTGTAGATAACGAGGGTGATCACTAATGGAAGGATTGCAGAAAATCCCATAAAAGAGATAAATATATAGTGCGTCATTTTTGCCGGTGGGAAATACCTTCGGACGCTCAGCTTGTCATGTTTTAAGAACAAAAATAAAATGTTTTCGGTCCGGGTACCCCCGTCACGAACGAAGTTCCTTACGCAATACGCGCACGCGCACCTACACCTTATAAAATAGAAGGAGACACAGAGAGCGAGAAAGTGTGAATCTAAACGCGTTTTTAATACAGATAGCTCTGTATTCGTTTTTAGAAGCTATCTTATAGTTGTTCTCATAGTCTCGGATTTGCATTTTGTCCTCTTGGCTTTAGCACCCTCGAAAACTATGAAAACGACACTATGATTCATCGTTTTCATAGTTTTCGTTTTCATGTTTCAACATTAGAAAATTTTAGCCGCCAACATCTTAGATTTGTATTTTGACCCCACTATTGGCTTTAGCACCCTCGAAATCCATAAAAACTCTGTCTTTTTCTTTTATATATTTAAATAATTAAAGAGACTGAGAGAGACAGTCGCATGGAGTGGGTATAACGTTATTTCGTTACGTGATGATTTCTACCAGTTTACTCCTACCGTAAGCCACGTTAAAAAACTTAATTCCAATTTCTAATTTGAATTATTCTTCCATGAAACGTATTAGAGCACAGGCTCCTAGTTTTCAATTGATGAAACCAAACTGAATGAACAATTATGAATGGATTCATAGAAGTGCTATAACCGTGACGGTAGCCGGATGTTATGGCACCGCAATAAACAATCAGCGAACAAAATACTAATAATAGGTACTCATACAAAATATATTGCAATATAAAACAGAAAGCGAACAGTTTATTCAGATCGTAAAGATTTCAGTGACTGTGTGTGTATTACTATTGATAGAGTGAAAACATTTATTAGGTAATTTCAGAATTAATGTTATTATATTAGTTACAATAGGGTATGGCCATCGTAGTGTAATTTACTTCGTAACTTGATGGATACTTAAAATATTTATTAGCATCGAAAGTGCAAAATATAACAGTCTTAAATAATAGTTTTGGATACCTGAGGCACACACACACACACTGAAGTGTACTATAGATTAAAATTGTTTAAATAGGTACATACCTACATGAAGTTCGTACTTACAAATATGACGCTGCGCCAAAACTCGAGCTATTCAAATATTGATCAAGAAGTAGACGTAATCTATATCTATACAATTAAATAATATTAAAGTGTCTTTTTCTTTCGGCTAATCTGTGAAAAGCCTACACCGCTTTTGACGGGACTTTCACTGACAGATAGCTGATGTTACAAGAAGTATAACACAGGCTTTAAGGATAGGGATATTTACCGCCACCCATGAGGATGAAGCCGCGGGCACAGCTATTACCTACATCATAAAAACCAGTAAATAATCAAATTATGTTTTTCGAAAGACTTTTGCCTCACTAATGTTGACACGAATGTTTAATGCATAACAAGGTAACGAAAGGAAACAACGCTAGTAAACACGTCGAAATACTGATAAAATCAAATATTCTAACAGTATTGCTTATTATCATGCTACACCATAACACGACCGACACATTAACACTAACAGAGGACTTACAATGGGCTCCATACATCCCATGACATTAGTTCCCCTTCTATCAAATAGGGGTCCGTAAAACAATTACCAAATTAGAGACATCGTGGTTGACATGCGCAATAAATCTTTGGCCCCCCTAGCGAAACCAGTGAAACGTGAAAATGTCAAATGAATTAAAGTTTGAAGTGGTAGAAAATGTTTTATGGTTCTACAGTTCAACGCTCATTGCTTCATTTGTAGCATGTGTGATGTGAGCTGTGAACTTATACATAGGTATTGAACCAGAATCAACAGTTTTATTCGTGGGCCTCAGCTGCCTTATCTTTTTTTTGAGGGTGGGTAATCATCACTAAACTTCTCCCACTCTCTTTGGCGTGCTGTCTGTCTACATTTCTCGGTATAAAACTGTCAACTATTTCTACGGAAACGTCATTTTTGTCTACTCTTCCGACGACAAAACGCTTGTCTACGGTCCTCATACTAAGCCTGCTGGTCACATGAAGAGTCGACCAACCGTTTGACGATGTGTCGAAAAATCAAGTGGGATCTCAGACCCCATGGCCCTAGCGCTTCTAAATTGGATGTTTAATTTTCTTGAAAAATCCTCTAACGCATTATGAAACCAGCTAACATAAATAGGTTGTAATTAATACCCTAGAAAATGTCTATGGGTCAGCGTAGCTATTCAATGGAGATTCCCTTTTCTTTCTCACAATACAAGATAAATTGCTGAATCTTAACATCAACACAACATGTATCCCATATTCCCATCCAATGAAGTGAAAGTATGACCGTATTAATTTCAGGCTAGTACTTAACGATTAACGGATTAACTAATAGAATTTAGCGAGTAATCGAACTTGAGGCCGACCGGTGAAAGCCTCAAAACATAATTGCTACATCTAACAATCTTGGTAATTGTTATTACTGTACTGTTTATTAGATAACTATATGTTTGTAAAATAAATTAAGTTGGCCGATAAAAAAACTGGTATCTCAGTGTGTGGTTAAGTGTTTAAAAGCTTATAAATCGCCGAAGGCAATTGGTAATGTGACTAGAATAATCAAGTCCTTGAAGATAAAGTTACGGTTACACTTAAATAAATTTTCACTTTGCAAATTATTTAACGCTAAAATAAATCTGCGTTTAAATTATTGTACGTTGGCAGATGTTTCGTTCTTGACTATAGAAACCAAAAAAGTACTGATGCAGATTTTATTTTCTATTCAAAACAAAAACCAAAATCGTTTTGCAGGTTTTGTGAATCTACGACTGCGAATGACTTACCGTGCTCGAAATTGACTGATTTTGATCAATTTTGATCACTGTTTGTAAGAAAGGGAAATAATTGTGGTTGAGAAGTCAAGTTCTTTGATTTGCATGTTGCTACAAGGGATTTCCAATTATATTAAGTATTCGTGGAGAATCACTAATATTCGCAACAAGTTTCCGAAAACGACGCGCGACTGACGTTTAATATTTTTTTTACATGATGTCCCTTTGATTTTGAATATTAGTAAATATTTTCTAAATTATCATTATGGTCTGCTTGCACGGCTGGACCAGATTTTAAACTTCTATACAAAAAGCCTATGAAAATCCGAAATAATAAATTGAAAAAAAAAACAATAATTTTAATTAAAAACCCCTGTAGGAAAGTAATGTATTTTTACTTATTATTTAGCAAACCATTTCAAGTTTAAAAATCTACCAATAGTCATCATCATCAGCTATTTTCGAAAAAAAGCCAAAATTGTATCTTATGAGTTATGACAGTGCAATATCTTCATTAAGTAAACCAAAGGCGAAATAATCTGTATTTTCGAGAGCGCAAAAGTAATGAAACTATTAACTGGTGCTGTGACTGATACGAACAGTTCAGCGTCACAAAAACTTTAGTTTTATGTTTTAAACTTTACTCTTATAAAGCAATTAAGAAATCGATAAAAGTGGATTTTTTCGAGCACGGTGCTTACTTATTGAAGCCCATTTGTAACCTATCCCTGCAGCTACTAATACTTTTAATCCTAATTACAATTTCCTGTATTCAGCTCACATCTGCAGAAGATGGTCTCCGTAATTAATAAATAAATATTCAACCAACTTTCTATGGTGCAGGGAAACGTTAACAAGGTACGAACCGAGTTTACCAAACTGGGATATATAAATGACCTGAGTGGAAGCCGTTGGGAAACCAATCCACGTCGGAATGGTCCAGTTGATTCAGTGCTACGATAGTCGGGGCTAATTAACTACATAACATATTTTCTTGTAGACGTAGGCAGGGCTGGCCAGTTTTTGAGCGTGATTTAAGTGCAAAATTTAATTATTTTAAGGATTTCCTGCTTGTATTTGTGAAGTGAAGTGAAGTGCTTGTATTTCTCCATAATACGTAGATACATTCAGTCTCCATAACCTCTTTTAGAACCTTTAGAAAAGGACCTTCGATGGTTTACAATCGTCATAACGAAAGATAAAGCAAACTTTACCCCGATTGAAGTATTTTCGTCATTTAGATACTCAATCTTGAAAAATATTCCCACAATCTTTAAAAAAATATTTCTACAAAGGAGAAGTAGAAACGACTGTCAAAATTAATTGTCAGCAATTCCCACTGTCCATTTGAATGTATTTTTAGGTATCTTACTAACATACAAAAAACCGAAGCACAATCTTATCATAAAAGACAAACGAAACAGCTGCACAAGAATTACTTGAAGCTTCTTATCTATGACATGCAACGGAAAAGAGCTACTACGTAACTGGAATAAACCATTTTGAGAACTTGTTTGTATACTAAACAAACTAGTATTTGATAAATCTACGTCTAGTAGACGTATCCTTAATTAATGTAGGGAAACATGTCTGTAAAACCAATGCTTATTTGCTGAGAGCGTGACCTTTGTCTTTTCACCTTTACGCGTATACAGAACGTAATGATGCTTGGGCCAGATATAGTGCGTTATTTGTTAACCTCTGCCTTTTGTAAAATGTTAAATATTTTGGCTTCTGAACTTATATTCTACCTCACACTCTGTGACAAAGGAATGAGGTACATGAAATCAAAACACAAAGCATTTATTTCAATTAAACCATTTACAGGCACTTTTGAACTGCGAAAAAGTCGGTCAGTTAGTCAGAAGAATGTTGAAGCTAGTTGCCCATTGCAAAACGTAGATCTCTATGGAGAAGAACGGGCAAGAAACTCTAAGGACACTCTTTTAAATTATGATATTACAAAATCCTGGGTACATTATCCTTGTTGCTTCTAATGATGTGAGAACAGTGAGAAAAAAAAAAACAATTCCAATTATAAGATGAAACAACGGATACAATGATACAATGATCGGTGTAACCTTCTACGTAGCGTCTACGAGCTGTCTAGCAGTACCTACACATGGTACAGACTATGATGATGATGATGATACATTATAATTATGACGATAATACGTCAGACAATATGTCGGACAATCGAGTACATCGAGTGTCAATTAACTATAGTAGTTGAAATGATCTATGGGCTCCAGATCCAGCTTTTGAAATAGGTTAAATGAGTGACAACTTTGATCCATTACCCATAAAACACTGTCCTTTACAGAACAATGATGTAAACCACAAGTCCATCACCCATCTCAAAGAAATTTCCGCCAAGTGAATAATAGCCGTGACATCACAATTAAAGATTCAGCAGTAAACGCCTTCAGAGTTCAGTCCGAGAGGAAACGGGATAGGATGCTATTATGATGACGTCGTAAATCAGCGGATGTCGGCGACAACAAATGCGACACACGACTCATAACTGAATTGTGGAGTCGTGGGCGAGGGCCTTGCTTGGCACGACGAACTTGAGGCCTACTAAAGTGCGAATGTTCGGGTTTGAATGAGTATATTATTAGAACGGGAAATTCTTGGGATACAATTGAGCTTCTGGTTTCGATGACAACGACTAATGAGTTGTGGACGATGGCCTTGGCGCCAGAAAATTGAGGACTAACAAAGAGAGAAGCAGTCGCGAATTTTACTTTCATTGTAACAATGCTTTGGGGAACTTGAATAGTGAACATAAGTACGGTCTCGTGTTTCATTAAAGGACCCTTACTACAGTGAATTGTAAGAGTTGCTACAATGGAGTTTTATACTGAATACCACCTAAATGTAAGCATTGATAGTGCTCCTAAACAAATAGATTTATTCGAGAAAGGCCCATTTGAAACCAAGGGTATTTGACACTGATATAATCAAAAACACTGAGCTATAAATGGACAAAGCCACAATTCACTGACTTCAAAATCCCCGTTATTATAGCTCAGTCATTAGAAGTCAGTAATATTTCATTGCACAGAATGCTGGATCTGATAGTAGGCCTCAAAACAGCAATCCTTTCGGATTCTATAATGCTGTCTACTTGTAAATCGCAATCGAACCGGGTGCCGTGGGAGTCGGACATGGAGTAGATAGTGCCATCCATATGTACTTCTACTTAGAGACATACCTACTAACTGTAAAGTTTTACGCATCTCCAGTACAATCATTAAGGAATGATTATACGAGTATATATACTTACAACAAAGGTTATTTAGGCGCGAAACCAAAATCGGAACTAACGTCGGCCATCTTGTTTTGTCACGTATACAATTTCTGTGACACAATTTCAGAAATTATAAGTAACATGCCCCCTGTAGGGAGGCGGCGCACCTGAGGAAGAGGCAGTATATACGCCCGCCGTCACGGCCTCACGGCCGTAGTCGCCGCAGGAGATGCCCTGGGCGGCGGGAATCCCAGGCTGATTCCCAGCCACCGTAGGCGTGGGCTCGCGGATGACGAGTAACGGGTAGCTCGCTGTCTGGTTAAGACCAGGGGGCCTACTCCCTAAGCACGAAGTCCATCGTTTCTATCAAAGTAACGGGCGTTTCCAACTCCATATCACTTACGGACAGAAGATGAGTTTGGAGTCCGACCTAAGAATGGATGACAACACGATTTGACAGCTGTCCCTACTCCCGATGTGTTTTTGCCCGTCCAAAACATTTGTTAATCGGCTGTAGGATTCACTAAGAAGTTTCGAACTACTTTCGGTCGGGCCGTATCTTCGTTCACGGAGTTAGAGAGTAGGCCCCTGGCCCGGGTCGACGGCGCGTTGTGTACCACCCGCGCTTCAACGAGACTTCAGCTTTATCTGCAAGGGCCGATGCCTGCCAGGGGTGCGGGTTGTTCGAAAGAGATATGTGGCCCCTGGCACACAGGCTGAGGGAGGGAACACGGGTGGGTTTTAGTCAGTAAATATCTGACACGCCCTCCTGCTCCACCCAGAGCGGGAGAAGTTTTTGATGATTTCCCACCCTCAAAAAAAAAAGAACATACCCCCTGACATGTCATACTACATACATACTCAGCCTATAATGTTCCCACTGCTGGGACACAGGCCTCCTCTCTGTGAGAGGGAGTGGACAGTAATCCACCACGCGGGCCCAGTGCGGGTACTAACCCGCACTGGGCTGGTTGGTACATGTCTTCGAATTTTTGGTTCTAGGATATGCTGGTTTCCTCACGATGTTTTCCTTCACAGTTTGAGAGCAGCGGTGATGAAATGATTTACACAAAGTAATGCGCCTGGCTGGGTTTGAACGCACGACCTACTCGTAAGTCGTGGCTGTTACCATTTCATGTACACGCCAAAATATCCTAGCTAGAAGCGTATAACGTTTCAGAAGAATCTCTTTTCAAAATATTATTGTGAGCTGTACGGGTTAAAAATCATTCTGTCATTATTTCAAATATGTTCATTTCGGTTGGGTTTAGGTAATGTCTTATTGCGATAGAGTGGTTATCAATCTATTGTGTTGCAGTTTTGTATTGGTCATGTTAAAAACCCAATACGTGAATGCAAGCTTGTGTTTAAAACTACATCCGCCCATTATTACTCCATTTCTCACCACTCCGTGGTTTAATCACACGTAGGATTCTGAATCAATTTGTCCTACACAATGAACTCGCAGTTATTCAATTCTGTTGAATGCCCTTCACTGTTACTTATCTGTTTGTCCTTGGATAGGCAAGGATCCGTTAACCGTATGAGAGGTATGTGGGCTTGCAACGATCGTTTAGTAGGGTATATCACCCATTTTTGAAAAGTGTCGTAATTAGATTCTAAAATTTTAACAAACCACAAAAAATACAACATTTTTACTGAATCGATTAGAGCCAAAAAAATGCATTAAAATTTTACATTTTCATATTTCGCGCGTAATTTGACGAAAACGCTGGATGCAGTGAACGCCATATTGCTCTGTGGGTATGACGTCAGTTTTCTGTGTAAACTCATGCGTTGATATTTTGTGTGATAATTGTTTATCATTTAAAAAATGACTTATTATTCTACTTATCGTTGGTTTGCTGTTCCTGAATGTAAGATATATTATACCTATAAAAAAAAAACTTTGGTTACGAAAATAATAAAAGTACAAAATTGCTCAGTTGATTAATTAAAACAGCGGTATGACGTAATCACATGGCGGCTACTATTTCATGGTGTTCAAAAACAGATTAAAAAAAAACTGAAATCTTTGAATTGAATAAAAAAAATTAAAAAATATTCATGAACCAACATTTTCCGACTGGTTTTTGCCTGAGCTATCTCAATAATTTATTATTAGATTTTTCTAATATATTGTGGCTAGTAAATACCTACATACATGCGCATAATTTATTTTCATGTGTTTTAACCGACGAAGAAGCCACACCCTTGCGAGATGGCGATAAGAGATGGGTCGTCGGTGCTTTTAATAGATATTATTAGATCGTCTAATAATCGATCATCTCATCCGTACTGCATAAAGGAAAAATTATGTACTTGAAAAATTTTGGAGGTCAAGTTATCCTCCATAATATTACCGTTTCAAAATAAAAATAAAAATATTTATTTCACGTAAACCTGTATGGGCACTTATGAAACGTCAGAAGCTAGGTGCAGGGTTGCAATTTGTCGCTTCCTATGGAGAAGAGCCGGCAAGAAACTCCACTTTAGCACGTTTAGGACTTTAGGTACTGTAGAGTGTTGAGTGTGGGAATTGTAGAACTTGTTGAGTGTATGGGATAGTACACTACCAAAATTATATTCCTTTTAAATTGAATACTTATATTTTGAACTTTAAATCAATATTACATGTTTTTCTTTTTATCTCATATCTTTCTCTAGTCCGTTCTAATGACAATCTATCATTCTGCCTTATTTTTTTTTAATTCAAAAACTATTTTATTTTAAGCTGCCAGTCTTAACTAGCGGTCAGAATGATCCATCATCATAGAACCTCTAAAGTACTTTGCATAATGGAAATAATATGACCATGGTTGCCTTTTCACTAAACCTTGATAGCCTAAGTTGCGACCGTTAAAATCTGTCACAGATTCATCCTGTCGAAGGTAGGTACCTATCAGTCTGGTTTCAATAAACACCTCTTGATATTTATGTAGGTAGGTGGACACAGAGGAAACTTTTCAGCAAAATTTTCAGTGAGATAATATGGAGTCACAAAACCGCAAACAACCGTTGCGATATCTCGAAACGTTACATTACGTGGAACTTGGCATCCAGATAAATAATAAAATAGGATGTTGAATTCAGGCTCCATGTTATTTCCAATTAAAAAAATTAAAAATTATATAATACCTCTTTTCCTATCTATTAGATTTTATTACTAGATACTACTAGAATTTGTTTATCCTGTATTTTTATTTTCATAGGTAACTCTTGAGCTCGGTGGCCCAGTGGAATCGACCAATACTTACGAGTAGGTCGTAAGTTCGAAATCTGTCAGACGTTTCACTTTGTATAAATTATTTCATCACCACTGCTCTCAAAACGGTGAAGCAAAACATCGTGAGGAAACCAGCATGTACGAGGACCAAACAATTCGAAGACATGTGACATCTACCAACTCGTACTGGGCCTCTCGGTGGATTATACCCACTCCCTCTCACAAAAAGGAAGTCTGACTCCCAGCAGTGGTAACATTATAGGCTGCTTGTGAGATAATTCTTTGATCATAATGCGACTTTAAAGGCCATACAAAACTCTTCAAGCCAAATTTTAAAATAACACGATTTGATCTTCACCTCCTCAACTGCACCACATTATTACGTGCTTGTTAACATTTTAAGACGCTACACATTGTCCAGTAGGTATGCGACGTAGAACTCTTGCACAGGAACCAAGTCATCACTCTAGATAGGGGACATCCTTAATGTTTATTAAAACGAGTCAGCCAACTAATCAAGATACATTGAATTAATTTATAAAATCGAAAAGCAAAATAATTATTTTAATTTCATCTTTTTTGATAGCATTAACATTAAAACTACTTTTGAGGTAAGTACAATACACCTCTCACTATTTAATTTTCCAACAATATTATTCTCATTCAAATTCAATACTACACAAACAAACTAAATTCACGACTAACATCGCGTTGGTCGTAGAGATACATCTTAAGATATATCTCGTCTTGTTCAACACAAACTTGAACAATTTACATGACTTTGTGCCTACACTGAAAGCAAGAACAAGACGGAAAGTTCTATATCTGTTACTACGTGATACTCCAGTTCATTAAAACCACTTTTACTAAAAGGAACATCGATATTTATACAACTCTCGTGATTATGGGCTCATTGCTTGATTAATATTCAACAAAATATCGTAAAATATTAAGCAAAGAGTATACCCCATTTATATAGCTTTAGAAAAAAGAGGCTCGTAGAAGCAGGAGTGCAAAACATTTTATTTCAAAGTAAAGTTCTAACTTTTTTAGGTAGATTGAAGACACTACTAAATACTGAGATAAACGAAGTAAAAGTAATTTTTATTTTAAATAATGTTCTATTTATAATAACATCTTCATCACACATTACAAACCTACAACAAAACAAATGAATGAAACAAACGATCACATGATTATTTAATTAAGATTAAAAGGCTTTTTTTTTACAATACTTTATTTTATACATATAAGAACTTACGACCCACAATACGTTGGTAAAACTTCGTCGTCATCAGCTAATTTAGTTACTCGGTGTTGTTCACTCCTGCTTCTTTTAGGTTTTTAGCATTGACACTTAATTTTTTTTGGCATAAATCGTAACTGCAACACCTTTAATATAATTTTGTTACGAAGTGTACATTAAAAAGAACCTTTTTTAACTTCTGTCTAATGCTATTGTAAATGGAGTATAGTGACCTAAAATATTGATTATGAAATGCAATAATTAATATCTTAACACCGAATATTTAGTTTTAGATGTAAAAAAAGAACTTGGAAACTTTCCAAATTTTGGTTGTTTAGGTTGTTGTAAGGTAACAACATCAAAGGACCATGGGGGATTTTGTATGAACCCCGTCCCCACCCTACAACAGTCATGGGATACGTGTCAATTTGTCCATTGGGACACAAAAAAGCTTAAAGTACCTGTACTAGTTGCAAAAACTCTTGGCTTTATTTTTTTTGCCATTAATCGTAACTGCAACACGTTTAATATAATTTTATTACGAAGTGTGCATTAAAAACCACCTTTTTTAACTTCTGTCTAATGCTATTGTAAATGGAGTATAGATCTAATTTAATTCATAAATTCTAAAGGCCAATAAATCAATTGGTCGTGATTTAGGTTAAAATAATATTAAGTGTCATTGCTACCGAAAGGAAAGTCACATAATCAAGCATAATAAAAGTGTCTGGTACAAAATGTTATTTCCTTGCGAATCGTCGTCAAAATAAGGACGTCCTGAGCCGTCCATTGCACCGTCACGGCATCGTCTCGGTAAGGATACAGACGGCTTGTTGTGTAGACAAAATAATTCCAGGGTGGGCGCAATCAATCTTCATACGTGGGGCCAAATTAAACTGGGACTCCGTCTCAGTTGGGACTGGTGGCAAGAAAACCGCAAACTGTGATTTATTATTAGATATTGTTTCATTTTTATCAGCAAAGAATAATAACTTTAAACCAGGAAAAAAACAATGCTTACTGTACAACATAATAACTGCGGACAAATAACTCAAATGTGGTATAGATAACAACAATTCGTATTTATGTAAGTAATACAATTTGCATCAAAGAATAATCATTTAAAACCAGGAAAAAATAATTCTACCTGTGCAAAATAACGATTTCCGGCAAATAACTTCAATAATTAACCTTTGGCTTAATTATTGAAGTTATTTATGTGGTATTGATAGCAATACTTGGTAGTTAGGTAAAAACATATTTTATTTTTTATCAAAGAATAATAATTTTAAACCAGGAAAAAATAAATTCTTCATGTACAACATAATTATTGTGGGCAGGTAACTTCGTCAACTAAGCCAAATGTGGAATGGATAGCTCTAAACCTAGAAGTTAGGCCTTAGTTAAACCTACCTGAAATTTATAAGAAAACTATAATAATCAATCTAATGAATGTATAATAATAATAATTTAATTTAATATCTATAAATTTAATATCTTCCAATACGTGTATTATAAAACTAAATTAAAATTATAACTACGGGTGTATGTGTAAAAACTTGCCTAAAATAAATGGATTTAATTTTATTTATTTATTACTAGTCACTGACAGAAACGGTAGTGTGAAAATACTACCATTAGGGTTTTTTTCTTTTTTGGGTGGGAAATCATCAAATAACTTCTCCCGCTCTGGGTGGAGCAGGAGGGCGTGTCAGACTTTTACTGACTAAAACCCACCCGTGTTCCCTCAGTTGCCTGTGTGCCAGGGGCTGCGGTATCTCTTTCGAACAACCCTCACCCCTGGCAGGCATCGGCCCTTGTGGACCCCACCAGTTGGTGCTGACATCTCTTTGAGGCGCGCGTGGAACATACATGGGAACTTATGAAACGTCAGAAGCTAGGTGCACGGTTCTAATTTGTCACTTTCAAGGAGAAGAGCCGGTAAAAAGCTCCACGCGTATGTACTTTAAAAAAAAAATTGGCTTTTACAATGTGTTCAAATTACAATGATATGGCTATAAGTAGGTACCAGGTACTTATTAAGAGAAATGAGAATACTAACTGACGAACCGCTCATCCTCTTTCTCATAATAGGTACTTAAATCACCTCATCAATACATTAGAAGTGTATTTGTACTTAAACCTTTACCTAACCCTGCTGAGATCGGGTGTGTAACGGTTGATATAATAACAAAAAATCTAACGTTCACTTGACCTAATTTCAGTTAATATACTTTTGTTTAATATAACGATCAGTTGAGATAATGAATTGTTGATATAATTTCATTTTATCTAATTTCTTATGATATAATAAACATTTCCTATAATGCACATTTGACATAATATTCATGTAGTATATTATTCATTTACTATAATATTCATAATCTCTAATAACTTTTAATATAATTTAGAAAATCTGATACGATTTTAAACGCCTGCTAGTATGGTGCTTTATACCCTATACACCTACCACCCTCAACTATTGTAACCAGTAGAAATTGGATGCAATCTGGACTTTAGGGCACCCCGACTCGGACAGGTTAGGTTAGAAGGGGATGGCGGGGTCGTGTGAGCGAGCGAAGCGAGCGAATAGACCCCGCCATCCCCTTCGTGGTTATTTTTTTATAAACCATCCAGAAGTAGGAGCCCCGCGAAGCGGGGCTCCGTCGACCAAGCCCACCCTCGACCATGCATTGAATATTTTAAGATTTGGTTAGGTGCCATTTGAGTTAGGTTAGAACTGTGACCATTAAACATGAAAATTAGGTCAAAAGAACATTAGGTCAAATGAATGTTATATAAAAAGAATATTATACATATTGAAAATTATATAAAATGAACGTTATACTAAATGTTTTATATTAAATGAAAATTATATCATATGAAACATTAGGTCATATGAAATTAGGTTATATGATTTTATAGCATATGAAAATTATATTATATGAACGTTATTTCAAGTGAAATTAGAGCATTTGTTATTATATCATACATTACACACCCGCTGAGATCACAGGTATTGCGATGATATTTATGTTAAGTATCACTCGTGGTCTGTGCCCCCTGTTCTCATAATAGTACCTAGCACTCGGTGTGAGGTCGCTTTCGTTCACGACCTGAGATCACTGAAACAACACATTTCTCTGCCATTACCTATGGGTAATATAAGTAAAAGCTGTAGTTTAGGTGCCAAACGTGTCTGTTAACCTATTACTGGTTGAACACTGTTAGTTGTAGTTGTATTTTGTTTGCATAGCATTTGTGTGAGCACTATGTTTCCTTCTATACAGGTTGAAATTGAAAACATGCGACAAACCGAAATGGGAGATTGTACTCATCATTATGAACAACTTTTACTAAGGGACCAATGATGCAATCGCGAAAAAAAAAACATCTGTTCCCTACATTTATGTTCGCATAACTCGTCAAAATGTAGGGAACAGCTGTTTTTTTTTTGCGATTGCATCATTGGTCCCTTAGTAAAAGTTGTTCATAATGATGAGTACAATCTCCCATTTCGGTTTGTCGCATGTTTTCAATTTCACCCTGTATAGCTATCATTTACAGGGTACATCTTTCATTGACTTGAATGTGCCTTGGCAGCTGAGAGTATGTCATGCTCACTCAAATGTCTCGTTGGTGGTGGCGTGTGTGTTAGATCATTAAGTTCCCTTCAAAATGGTTGCGCTGAATGGTGCTGATCCATACGTCATATTCGTGAACGGGCGCCGCCAGTAGGGACTGTTCATCTCTTTGCTCCCGCGGCTTATTTTAATTTCTGAATTGTTATTTTATTTTTGTTTTCATTACGGACGCTTTTAATGTGCACGTCTTTTTATTTTTAGATTAATAATTCCAACATACCTAATGATATAACCAACTTTTTGTAACAATATCATGATTTTAAAAGAGTGTCCATGGAGTTTCTTGCCCGTTCTTCTCCATAGGTACCTACGCTTTGTAATAGGCAACTAGCTTCATCTTTCTAACTCACCGAACTTGACAATTCAAAAGTGCCTGTAATTAGTTTATTTGAAATAAATGCTTTGAGTTTGAGTTTGAGTTTGGAGGTAGGTACGGTCTGTTATAGCTCGGTTAATCTATGTCTGCTTTTGAAGATGGAACGACCGTTAGTCGACGTCGAACGAACGTATATTAATATCACGGTGGGATTTTTGCGCGCACTTGATCTTCAGCGCGCCGCTTAAAATCGAACAATGTGTTTTTTCGACGTACTGAGATGCATTCTGTTGGATTCTCAATGCTCTGTTCAACACCGAGTGTTGAAAATGCAGTGCTCTATAAATCCCGCAGCGTTATTTTTACGTCCGTGCGAAGGTCAACTTATGTGAATCCTACTATCGTACATATGTGAAAGTTTGTATGTTTAGATGTTTGGATGTTGTTACTCAATCACGCAAAAACAGCTGCAGAGATTTTGATGAAATTAGGCACACAGATAGTTTATAACCTGGGTTAACATATGGGAGACTATTTTTATCCCAGTAGTAGGTACATTACCGAGGTATAATTTTCGACACGACGCGGGCGAAGCCGCTCGCATAAGCTAGTCATTCAATAAAGTTGTGTTTGGCACCAAGTTTATTAGTAAATAGGAAAACGTGCTTTGAAAACAGTTTGCTTTCTAAACAAATAACCTGGGATGGTCTTTCTCCCAAAGGTATTTATTAAATCTCAAGGGACTACGCAGACGTGACGGTAACTATATATAACGTTAATTCAATGTTAGCTTTGTACCCATACTTTGTAGAGGAACAAATGAACAACAAATAGATAAACGAGCCGTTTGGGGTTGAAACCCTCGGGCCGTGGGGTCCGAGTGCTCATGCTCTCTATAAGGAAATCTCGAAACGGCTGGTTGACATTTCCCGTGACCCAAGGGCTGGTTTTTACCTTGGCCAGAGGCTGAACCGCCAGTCTCTTGGGTACATTACCAGTCGATAGCGATGCGGATTTTTCGACACTTTGTTTTAGTGTATTCGTTTTAGTTAAGGCGGTGATTTCTTGAAAACGCTCAAAATGGTGTTTTTTTTTTTAAATCAGTGTATCTTTTTAACCCTAAATAATTTAGAAAGCAAAAAATATATGATATTTTCAAGTCTTTTTTGCTTGGAGCGATGGATGGAACTCAAAACATAATTAAACATACTTTAATGCATCAAAAAAATCATCAAAGTCACCTCTTAATTATCTTTAAAACCAGTAATCCCTTCAATAACAATTTTAATTAATTATAAATAAAATATATCATAAAATTTTAAATGTCAAACTGCATCCAGTGATGGATTATTTATTATTAAATAGTTAATATCTAATTTTATACGATTTTATTTGCATAAATACGACAATGCTTGCTCATTTATTATTCGAATTTATTACAACAGATTTTAACCCGTATCGGATTGCAATAAGAGCTATTATTGCTCATAACGACAATATCTAAAGTTACCAGGGCCTTAAGTTAGGTTATAGGAAATTTGTTATTTTTTTTTATTAATTTTAACTATATTAATAAAATAAATACATAACATTACATCACACCTTGTTCCCCGAAGGGTTGGGCAGAGAGTACCAATAGTTATCAACCGGGCATAACTCCAAATTACGGGTTGCTACTAAGAAATTCCAGAAATAAAAACCCAACAACACGTTGCCCGACCTGGGAAACAAATCCAGGACCACATGTTCGACAGTAGTGCTGGAGACCAACGAGGCAGTCAGTAAAGAACATAATGGTATAGAAAAAAAAATGGTGTAAGTAAGTATTAACTTTTTTGCCACCATTACAGAGTGCGAACCCGCATTTCAACAGCAATCTTCATTGATATAGTTAGCGGTCGTCTGCGCGACCTTGCGGCCAGGACCGGGACACAATTAGAAGTGTTCCGCCACTGTGCTAGACACAGGAACACAGGGCAGCACGTGCCGTCTGCCACATCCTTGGCTGCATCCTTATCAACGAGACACGCGAACGAGGAACTTTCGCGACATTTCCATATCTACTATTAGATTTTTGTATCGAGTACATGATCAAAACTAATATATAAACGCGAAAGTTTGTATGTATGGATGTTTGTTACTCTTTCACGCAAAAACGGCTGAACGTATTTGGATAAAATTTGGCACACAGATAGATTATAACCTAGATTAACACATAGAATACTTTTTATCCTGGTTGTACGTTTTCGCGGGATAATTTTTGACATCCACGCGGGCAAAGCCGCGGGCGGAAGCTAGTATTATTATGTGTGTATTAAGGGGCTCGTGGCTAAGTAATAATAGTCATACGGATCGGTCCATCAGGACCCACTCTTTCGGAAGCTCTACTGAGGTCATCGAGCATTGCACTGAGGTCCTCCATGGTCTCAGCCATGACAACTATATCATCGGCAAACCGAAGGTGAGTGATGTACTCGCCATTGATGTTGATGCCAGCCCCTTTCCAGTCCAGACCCTTGTAGATGTCCTCCAGTGCAGCGGTGATCAGTGTCCCTGCCTCACACCTCGCTGCAGAAGGATAGGTTTCGAAGTCTGGTCCTGGAGTCGGACTGACATAGTGGCGTTTTCATACAGACACTTCAGCACCTCGATGTAACGATAGTCGATCTGTCAAGTCAAACATAATCAGCGTATAATGTACCCGGACACAGGACTCCTCTTTGTGAGAGGGAGAACCGTAATCAACCACGCGGGTCCAGTGCGGGTTGGTAGATGTCACATTATGTCTTCAAATTGTTGGTTCTAGGACATGTCGGTTTCGTCACGTTGTTAACCTTCACCATTTTGCGAGCAGAGGCGATGAAACAATGCATACAAAGTAGTAAGTCGTGCATCCTTATGGCTTATGAGGAAGTCATAATAAAAGCTTAAACGTTAAATTAAAAATTAAATATTTTCTTCTCATCAACAATTTCTAATAGCTACATCAATATCTCTCTATTTTACGAGCTGTTAAGTGTTAATCGTAAGAAACAATTTCTCGTACACAACTAAAATAATAGATAAGAAGTGCTTAAAATCATGTTCTTCAAGTTTTGTTCGATCATAAAACGCCCCTAAGAGCCTCAAGCGTAAAAAGGAAATTGCGTTTCTATCGTAAATGATAATTACTGTTATGAAGTAAATGCCAAGTAACCCGATTTCTAAAGCGTATCCTGCGCACATTAACATTTAACTGTAGTAAATCAGAAGCTGACCTGATGGCCGCACAATCGTTTGTGTAAGTCATTGCACTCGGAAGTACAATAGCAGTGGTATCGCATGACTCGATATCAATTAACGTGCTCGATAAGTGTTTTTAACCATTTTAGAGCTCTACATCGAAAGTGGAGCGCGAAGATATTTGAATGAGGTGGCATGGCGATGCGAAACAATGACGTATTTTAAATAGACGCTTCAAATACGAACATTAAAGCACTCAAAAATAATTAACCATTAATGTAGCTATACCTACTAGTACATATAATCATACAGTTCGCGAAGAACAGGAAAGACCCATACTGATTCCTGTTGTTAGAAAGAGATAAACATATACTATGTGGCATGGCGATGCGAAACAATGACGTATTTTAAATAGACGCTTCAAATACGAACATTAAAGCACTCAAAAATAGCATTAACCATTAATGTAGCTATACCTACTAGTACACACAATCATACAGTTCGCGAAGAACAGGAAAGACCCATACTGATTCCTGTTGTTAGAAAGAGATAAACATATACTATGTGGTTACGTCACTAGCGTGTCGCCGCGTCACTGGATGGTACGTGACTAATAACACGACAGGCAATTACCGGACATTTATCTTGCCAATATTGAGCGCCTGTAAAGTATTTTAAGGTAATGTATCATTGATGCGAAAAGTGCTTACTGAACACAAAACGCAGTAACAAGCTACACTAACAACCTGTTAAAGTAGAGTGCAATTAAGCAAGTTAACTGCCTAATAAGCTAGTTAATTAAATAGGTAATAAGATTGATCGTCAGTGGTAAATATACTTGAGATGTTCTTGATTGTACTTGAGTAGCGTTCCAGTAATATTTAATCGCCAATTAGATCATAGTTCATTCAGGCCATGAAAACGGGCATTAAAATATTGGCGAAGTTACTTTTGCTTGCGACTTTGGCTGAATAGACTACGATCTCTCGGTAAACTTTAACTTGGATCAAATCTGTACTAATATTATAAATGCGAAAGTTACTGTGTTTGTCTGTTTGTTACGCTTTCACGCTTAAACCGCTGAACCGAACGTTATAAAATTTGGCAGAGATATAGCCTGGAATATGGAGAACGACATAGGCTACTTTTTTACGCGATAACCAACATCCACGCGGGCGGAGCCGCGAACAAAGGCTAGTAAATCATAATTATACTTATTTCTTACGCATATTGAACTTCTATACCGAATATCATGAATATCCGTGCACCTATTTCAACGTGATTTATTTATAAACTTCTAAACTTACGCATTTAAGTATACCTAATAATAGTTTGGATAAATAATTAGATAATGAAAGTGATAATTGGACTTTTGGCTAATCAAAAACAACTGCACGTGTCGATCGATCAGGTTAAGCTACGATTGCCGCTGTTGGTCCGTGGATAGGTGACCATATTTACATGCCAAGACACAGGTCCTTGACTCGGAATAAGCCGATGGTCCCGGCTGTTATTCGTGGATCTTTGATAGTCGTTACGGGTCATCAGAAGCCCGAAAGTTTGACAACTAGTCTTACCAAGGGGTATCGTATTACCCATTAAATGGGTTGTGGAGGTCAGATAGGCAGTCGCTCCATGTAAAACACTTGTATTCAGCTGCATCTGGTAAGACGGTAAGCCGACCCCAACATAATTGAGAAAAGATTAGGCAGACGATGAAGGTGATCATTTCTGTTATAATATAATCATTTTGTAACGAAATATGATAGGTATATACAATAATGAGAGACCTATGTATGAATCACTTGTTTTTTTTTTTCGGGCATCTCGTAGTTGACCTTGAGAGGCCGTGACTACTTAACTCTACTGGCTCAGCTGTGGCGCTGGCTGGCGCTTCAACGAGCAAGGGTCGGTCGGGGGTCTCGACGTTATGCGCCTTTACTCGGGGTCTTCGCGGGGCGCGAGGACCTCGGCGGCGAGGTCGGAATGACGGTTGTGTGCGGTGTGTGCGAACTGTACTGGTGGCCCTATTGCTTTCCTGAAGGAGAGTAATTGAGTCGTCTGAGTTGGAGAGGACGTGTCTCGGCCGTCGGACAGAATGAGTCACTTGAATGATCTTAAACTTTTTATTGTAGTCGCTGACCATGACCCGTTGAATAAATAATATATTTTATTTTACAAGTAAACAACAGTATTTATTAAGTACATTAACTTTATATATCGTAATTTTATTAGGCCTAGTCGATAGTTATCAGCACTTGATGGTAAGGAGGTCAACCACCTGTGCTGTTATCAAAACGAGGTCACTTATTACAAACGAGCGGAAAATAGTTCAATAAATAAGAATTATATGAACGATTACTTTCTCTAATATGACGTGTGGTGCTGACATCTCTTTGAGGCGCGCGTGGAACACAACGCGCCGTCGACCCGGGCTTGGTCCTTACCGGACAGCGAGCTACCCATTACTCGCCGTCCGCAAGCCCGCGCCTACGGTGGCCGGGAATCAGCCTGGAATTCCAGACGCCCAGGGCGTCTCCCGCGGCGACTACGGCCGTGAGGGCGCATATACTGCCTCTCCCTCACGTGCGCCGCCTCCCTCTTTGCGAGCATTACTGCTTCGCAGAAGGAGGTGACGGCTAACCATTCACTGTCGCTCCGTACCATGGCCTGAACCAGGGCCGGACGCGAGAGATCGCCGCCGCCGATCGCCTCCACGAGGACACGGCGGCGGTGCTCCGCTCAAGCCGGGCAGACCGCCACCGTATGCTCCACCGTGTCCTCAGGGCGATCTTCGCAATGGAAACACCCGGGCGTTTCCTCCCACCTTATACGAAACGAGAATTGACCGTGACGTACTCGTATGTGATAATATGTTTTTCAACTACATATATTTCAATACAATAACTTATAAGACACTGCCAGTGCCAGGCTGAAAATATTTTTTCTTCCATCCTTTCAAGATACGATATATGATAATAATACTGAATCTATTCTACATAAAATGTGTTAAGCTGAAGTTTACATTAAACTAGCTGCTGCCCGCGGCTTCACCCGCGTGGATGTCAGATATTATCTCACGGACACTTGCTACAGGCACAAAGTCGGCAATAAGGGAATAACCAAGATTTTTTTACTCCTTATAACATCAGCTATCTGCCAGTTATAATCAAAAATCATCATCGAAAATCATAAAATAAGAGATTAGCCGGAAGAAACAGCCAGACAGAATAAGTTTAAAAAAATGTTTTTTGGTTACAAGTACCTACCATATACTTTCACATCCATTTAGTAAAAAGCGGTTATTTTGACATTACAAACAGACATTTCAATTTCATTTACTTGTCTATGTATAGGTGTTAAGATAATAAGATTTAAACAAAAAAAGTAAATGACGCACGCATTCATCATAAAATTGCAAGGTTTTTTGCTAATAAATGGTCCTGCATACCTGACTGAAACAAACAAGAACCTACGTCATATATCGTAGTAAATATAAATTTATAATAAATCCACATAAATGATCAGAACGCATAAGTTTTACGTCCTCAATTTTCCAACGGAAAATAGCACTTATTTTCTATACAACACAGTATTTTCTAGAGAAAAGATTTGATTTTTATATATTTCTTACGTTTTCACGCTCAAACGGCTGAACGGATTTGGATGAAAATTTGGCACAACGGTAGACATTGACGTTAACAACCATGACCTGGATTAGGACATAGGATTATCAATGTTCTGTTTGCGGAGCTAATCATAGTTTTATGCATATGGTAATAGAAATATTTTTTTATTTAAAAAACATTGATTGAAAAAAATATTCTATCCCAATATTCCCATAGGATCGAGACTTATGCGGGTAAAACCGCAGGGTACACAACTAGTGATTTAATAAAGATATGAACGTATGTGGGTCAGGCAATAATGAACAGTAGGTAACCCACTTGTTACGTATCATTTCTTTCTCAATTTCACTATCTAAATGATTTGATTTAACTGACTTTGATAAAGGTATCCTGGTTACAACTAGAGAGCCTTAAAAGGGACATTCTATCACCGATAAAGTTGATGAAAAAGTCTAAATGTCCTATTGAAAGTCGTTGTAGAAATACGAATCGTTTTGAAAGCGGTTGCCACTTTTCTAGATCGATTTTTGAAGTGAAAGTTCTTTACGCACGCTTGACTTGGGGAGTAAGCTGGCGAACACGTGACGTAAGCGTTACGATAAGTGTGATCGGGCAAGGCGAACGGAAGTTGAGTGGGGGATATTAAGCAAGAGACAGCAGTGCGCGCGCACATTTTCTTTCTCTCTTCCTCTCATAGCCAAATACGTTCCGTATATCTAAGCACACTGCAGGCCTATTTTTTAATAGTCCATGCTTATCTTTCATCGACCTCTTACATCTCTCCCCTTTTATTACAACTCAAAAAATGTTTTTGTTTAAATTACAAATTCTAAGGTTTTCGTTTAAAACAATAATTATGTTATTACATATTATCAAGACTTATTTCCCCGAAAGGCTGTGCTGAGGTGAACCTATTTAGTACACTATACCAGCGATTCCTAAAAGGTGGTCTGTGGAACTCTGGGGTCCCGTTAAATGGTCACAGGGGTTCCGCGGTCTTCGCCAAATCTTCGCGTTCAATTGTCAGACATAAAGCCTAATTTTAGTGCTATTATAAGAAAATATGTGAAAAAATTTCATTCTTCACATTGAATAATCAATGAATTGTATTTCTTAGTTACAATAAATATTTTGCAATACTTATCTTTAATATTATAATATGTAAATTGTTCTATCTTCGAGTCTAACATGAAAATATTTAAACTACAAGGTAAATACTTTAGTTATCAAAATAGCCAGCTAGGGTTCCGCCAAAAAAATATGACCAATTAGGGTTCCATGGCCAAATAAAAATGGGAACCTCTGCACTATATTATAGGGGGCGAGCATATTGCCATCAACTGACTCCGGGCCGCTACTGAGAAATTCCAGATAGAAAACCCAATAAACACTATGCACCACCTAGGAATCGAACCCAGGGTACCGTGCTCGGCAGAAGCGCTTGCGATCACTAGACGAACGAGGCAGTCAAATCATGTTATAATTGTTTCTACTGAATGACGATGCCGACGTCAGTGTGACAGTGCGTATGCTACTATGAAAATAAACAAGCCATGAAATAACAAATAGAGAGACGAAAATCGATCTGTTGTTCAGTCTTTTCACTATGTAATTTGTTCGGTTGGTTTTCGTAGAGTTTTCGTCAACAAAAGCATTTCACGTCAGAAATCGGAAGGATATATTGAAACATAAATAACGTGAGTGACCGTCTGTGTAGGACAGATCGACTAATGGCGGATTCCTATAATTTACAGACCGTTATTGGTTAAAATTAGGACTCTTGTATCTTTGCCAATAATGAAGCAAATACCTCATACTATTGGACGGTAGACCCTCTCATATGTAGCTATCAAGGGTAAAACAAGCTTAGGAATCTATTTGCCTATATGCCAAGTTTGGCAATAAAAAATACTACCATTAGTAAGTGAAACGATCCCAACAACAAACTAATTTATGAGTGCCATCTAGCTCTGGAGAGTATATCGACGTCCAATCGTATTACCCTCCAGTGGATCAAAGGGCACAGTGGATCCTTAGGTAATGACGCCGCAGATGAACTTGCGAAGAGAAGTTCAGATACGAACGTGCTAGGCCCGTACCCACTTCTCCCCCTGCCTTTCTCACAATTTCGTGCGTGGATTCGCCAAAGATCAACCGAACTTCATAACAACCGATGGTCACGGGCTACAGACTGTAGACAGTCAAAATTGGTTTTACCGACTGTACACCCGCGATTAACCAAAAAGCTTCTCAGCCTGAGTAGAAATAACCTTAGAATAATAATAGGAACAATTACGGGCCATAACCCCCTTAACAAACATCTTCATAATATAGGCGCCACAGACAGCCCGCTTTGCAGAGGCTGCCTTGACGCCGAGGAATCAGCCGCCCACGTCATCCTGGAATGCGAGGCCGTGGCTTCTCAACGTGAAGAAATCCTCGGAACAGTGAGGTCGCTCCGCGAAGCCGGTGAAGCTCCCAGGAAGCTTCTGTGCTTTTGGGCGGAGCTAGGCTGGCTTTGTTAGCCAGAATCCCCACGCACAACGGACCGAATGGGAGTCTACGTGCGGAAAAGGGAGTCCCATCATCATCATCATCATCATCAAGTGAAACGATCTGTTTTTGTTTATTGAAACCGAGCATATATAAAGCCAGACACGTCATTAAGGCACCAACAAATAACACGCGTCTATTTTGGGACATGAAACAATACCTCAATATTTCACAGACACACCGAACAGTGAAAGCTTTATCGGAACCAGGTTGATTTATTACGCACATGTGTAACGAGCTTTATATAACCCCAGTGTGAAATCCCAATAATGAATGTACAACTTCAGCATTGTAGATATATTCTGTCTGTTACTCGCAATAAAAAGTAGGAACCTCTTGCTTATAGGGATTATTTACGTCAATACCATTTTCAGTTTCACAGTTGAAGGTCGTGGGTTCGAATCTAGGCACCACCACCACTGCTCTCAAAGCAGTGAAGGAAAACATCGTGCGGAAACCGGCATGTCATAGAACTAAAAATTCGAAGACCTGTGACATCTACCAACCTGCACTGGGCCCGCGTGGTGGATTACTGCCTGCTCCCTCTTACAGAGAGGAGGTCTGTGTCCGAGCAGTGGGAACACCATATACCTTCAACATGGTATATACAGATTCTGTCCATTACAGGCAATACTATTCTCATGTAAATGTATTAGTGTATTCATTTTAAAATAAAGTTATCTCAAACCTTAATAAAGAGTATGTCACCTCTGTCCTAGCTAAAGGGATTAATAACGTCAATAACAGTTTCAGCAGTATCTGAAAATAGGCACTACATAATTCCTAATAACAATAAAACGGAATCACCGATCTAGGTAACTGCCAAGCTTAGTGATTAATCTTTGGTAGTATTTTGTAGACCCACTTTCGGTCTTTTGTAGGCTTATATTAACCAATTGCCATTTTTGAGGCTATTTTTGTGGCCCGCCACACGTGCGAAACTGGGGCATTTCTTCCCAATACAATTAACCTACAAAGGCACAATTGAGGTGGCAAATAATTGTAGTATCCGTTCCAAGTAATAACAATCCCATTGTCCAGTTACTGTAACGGCCAAAAGATTATATGACGCGTATCGTCTGAGAAAGTAGGCCTGTCATTGACTTTGAGCGACTAGACCGCTGGTAGACGGTGAAGGGGGAGCAAAAACGCACAGTTGTGGCCGGCCTTATTTATTTACTCGCTGTTAACACCTCCATTACCGCATTTACTGCAGAACGTACACAACAATCATTAGGTGACACAGCAATGAATGCTGTGCCAATATATTCGATGGTATGATTGTGAAGTCGGAGACGGTCGAGGTAGAGGCCGTTTTTGTGTTGTTACAAAAAAGCCCTATCACAAGCGATCTTGTAAGGTAAGCGTTACAATAGATGATAATAATTATAATTTTGTCTATGTTGAAAGATAATAAGTCATGGTTTACAAGATTAATTAAATAACGTTACAGGAAAATGTTTTAATTATTATTTGGTAGTCAGTTGCAGTTGTTCTACTTAATTTTAATTAAAATGAGTCATTGTTGCGCAGTTAGATGCCTCTAAAAGAGACCAACTTATTACGGTTAATGTTAACGGCTATACCTTGAACTGTAGAACAATAACAGCTTGTATAAATAAGGAAGCTTAGGTCCATACGGATCACTCTGGGCAATCAGCGTAGCTGCAGACCATAGTGACAGCAGCAGGTACAGATATAAACACTATTGAATCTTCTTACCACGTCCTAAGTATACATATTCGCTGTCATTCGTGGAACTTTGACAGTCGTTACGGGTTGTCAGAAGCCCAATAGTCTGACAAACAGTCTTACCAAGGGGTACACTGTTACCCAGGAACTGTCTTGTGGATATCAGATAAGTTGTCGCTCTACGTAAAATACTGATATTCAGCTGCATCCGAAAGAAATCATCAGACTGGAAGACGACCCCAAAAAATAGTTGGGAAAAGGGTAGGCAGATGATGATAAGTAAGCATACTTAAAAGTAGTATGTGATATGACCAGACATACAGCTCACCGTCATGACGTGGGCTTGCAGACGGCGAGTAATGGGCAGCTCGCTGTCCGGTAAGGACCAAGCCCGGGTCGACGCGCGCCTCAAAGAGATGTCAGCACCAACTGGTGGGGTCCGCAAGGGCTGATGTCTGCCAGGGGTGCGGGTTGTTCGAAAGAGATACTGTGGCCACTGGCGCACAGTTAATTAAGGGAACACGGGTGGGTTTTAGTCAGTATAAGTCTGACACGCCCTCCTGCTCCACCCAGAGCGGGAGAAGTTATTTGATGATTTCCCACGATCATAAACCGTCATGACGTCATGAGATACAATGTATTACCTATAGTTCGACTTTTAATTGTATTGAGTGACGTGACAGTTGAAGGGGTACAGATTTTGACAAAATAGTGGGGTGGTGTAAGAATGAACGAAATTCAATGAACTTGAAATAATGTACTTACATGCAATTTTTTTTATTTTAAATTTAATAACTTTTCTTAAAAACATGATCGGTACTATTAAAATTTTTAGAAATTGTTAGGTAGGTATACATTTTGTTTTTCAGTAGTTAGGTAATTTATTCAGTTTCTTTCTATTAGAAGAAATTAAAAAAAGGAAATTACTTTTATTGATAAATTATTAATTATTCTTATATTCCACATCTTACAAATGATTTTTAAAGTTTTATAAAAAATTATAATAATGGTTTAATTTAAAATGAAACTATTTTTATCATTCGCTCTTTACGCAAAATCGTTCAATACCTCAACACTAGGTATTCGTTTTAGTATGGTAACATTAATTTTCTTTGAACTGTCAAGTTACTGAATACAATTAAAAGTCGAACTTTAAAGAGATTCATAGTCCTTACTACATACCTCTTTAACTGTGTAGGTACCTTTACCTACATACTTTTATTACAGACAGGAGGAATATTTCACAAAAATATCCTAAGTTTTTAAACAGAAGATACAGAAGTAAGCCAACTAATTGAACTGCATGTCCATGTAAATACTAAAACTGATATGAATATTGAAAGCGATAAGCTTTGACGGTCGTGCGCACAGCATTTATCACGTTAGCGGCGCTCATGTGAAATGGGGCAGGCGCTGCTTACTCAACCAAGTACTGTGCCACATTGAAGGAAGCAATGCTAGAGATATTGAAGCTAGCAAAAGCTCCCATGCCAGGAGCGATCAATTCAAGCAAGCCAACCTGGCCTACCTACTTAGGTAAAACGAAGCGATCTCATCAGTTTAAAGAACTGACTTGTCAGTCAGTTTTTTTTGTGTCCAAATACAATACAAGTTCAAGTGTTAGCTGTAATCACTGACTTGTTTTTGACCGTACTAACAATAAGATATAGATTACATATTATAGCTTCACGTAGCAATTATTTCGCTTTCAGAGCAATACAGCCTTATAGAGCAAATATCAGTGGTGTTGCATCACATAGGAAAAGTGAACGCTCTCGAGTAACCACCCGTTGTGCCGATAACTGATTTTATAAATAGAGCCGAATCATTTCACACGTAATGTTCTTTTAACAGTTATAATTAAAATTAATTACACGCAAATCAGAATAAGAATGGCGAAGGAAATGAAGTAAGTACCGATACCACAACCAAAAATAGGTATAATATGTGGAAAATGACAACATTAGAGCCACGTTAAAATATTTTTTACTTTTATTTTATTTATTTGGGAATTTAAACATATTCCCAAATAAATAAAATTATTTATTATTATTAATAATAAATAAATAAATTATTTGGGAATATAAACATATTCCCAAATAAATAAAATAAAAGTAAATAATATTTTATTCTTTTGCATTCCCCCATTGTGCTGCTACACACATATAAATTAAAAGTATCTATGGTAAGTGATTGTCGTAAAAGAAAGAGAAATTGAAGAAAATTGCCAAGTAGAGAAAATTATAAAAGTACCTATTTTAATTAAATCTCTAACATATCATTGTTCTTTTCTATTTACTCATTATCTGGAGACATGGCACGTGCTTATGACTTTTCCAAGTCCCCGGTTAACGGCGACAGCAGATATCTCTTTAATAAATGAATCATAATAAGCGATAGGACAATAAAAGAGGCTCACTCGACATTTGACTTGGGAACCGATCGTAGCGAACCATTTTCACAATTTTATCTAGTCAAAATCTTAGGATCTTTTTGAAAAATTTCAGGTTATGTTTGCAGTTTGGGGCAGAAGGTTATAATAGTAAATCAAACAATCCCAAACTGTAAAAGTTTCCCAACTGAACATGAACCTTATTCTATTGTTTTAAAGTTGAAAATTATCAAAGAAATTTGACAAATTGGGGTAGCTTTATGTGCTGGCGTCTGTACCTAAATGTTTTATACAAGTTTCGCTTTGATGCTTTCAAATAAACAAGGTGGTATCAATTAATTATAGTAGCAAATATCTTTCTAATAGCTTCATTACTCTAACTACAAACTTTCTCTCAATATGTTTCATAAAAATCCTATATTAATAAATGCCTTATTTATCACTCACATTCAAATACCCATTGATAAATGTAAGTAATTAAATTAATATCGTATAAACATTGTTCGCCGAATGTAATTGATGGAGATTTGATTAAAAATGCGACGGCCATTTTAAATCGATTTAAATTATTTTCACGGTTAAATTGACCGAGTGAATGAATGGATATAGTTCGCTTCGTTAGTTCGTTTCCCGGTCATATTTTAGAGTTGAACATTGCAAGGACAGTTTGGGTTGATTTAGTAGATATTCTAGAGAAGCCTGGTGACAATTTAGAGTTGAGTTTGCGCAAAATTTATATAGGTATAAAATGTGGTAAGAGAAAATGTTGCTACAAAAGATTTTCAGGAAAATTTTGTGAGGCTCGTATAGAACTAGGACGAAACAAAACTGATCTAGGCTCAAACAGTTAAATCTGAAAGGTTAATAAAATGAAATCTGGCAGATTTTTAGTAAAGATCAACTTAAATTTCAACAATGCATTATGGTGCATACGTCTCTTTTACAGATCCGATGTTTCTAAAACAAAATTGAATCATTCATAAAATCATAACAAAGTTTAATTTGGTACAGACAAATGTAGTGTCAATGGAATCAAATTTCTTAAGTTCAATTCGGTCTTCTCAATTGCATTTAATAGACAATGTTTGTTATGATCTCTGGACCAAGTGGTGAAGCTGTTCAAAAACTGTTTTACTGAAGAATATCACCTTAATTACCTTCGTAATATGGCTGTGGGTTTCAAATATTGTATGATTTATAGTTTGTATTGGTTTTCAAGTGACAAATGACTGTTCGTCCACCACGCAGGTGGTCGCCATCATCCCATGATGATACCATTTATCATATAAATTTCACTTTATATACTTAGAAACTTCATACAAACTGCATCTTTTCTAAATCGTGACTAGGTACATCTGTACGTACGTACATTACACTGAAATAATGTAGACATACGATATTAACCTTTCTCTCGGGATTTCCACAAGTTTGAAATGTCACGTGCTCAAACATGTTTTAATCGTTTTCGCAGTCACGAACTGATGCAGATAGGAGATGGAAGAAATAACTTCTCAAAATTAGATTTTTTTGCTTAAATTCCGCTTAACTTGAGTCAGTCAGGCATACATATAAACCGTACTTTTCTGAACCGTACTGCAAATACGTGACTCAATCCTTTTAATACGAGCGTTTCCCTGTTACGTAAATTAACATTAAGGTAATTTTCTTTTTAAATTGAACAGGGTGGTAAAATGGTGTGTAGGTAGGTACTGTAAAGGTTTGTTACTTATCGAATGCAACCTTTATGTTAATACAGGCAGGTTATGAAATGGCTTTGTCACATTTGAACTGTCAAGATGATGGTTATAGATTATATCCTTCAAATAGAATAGGATAGGTTCTGTTTCAGAAGAGAATAGATTCTTGTATTAGGCGCGGCCATGTAAAAGTCTTGATTAATTAAAATACACGTGGAGTCCCACGGGTTTCAACGCTATCTAGTATTTTATTTATAGCTAGATTCCCGTAGGTACCTGGGAATTCGATAGAATTCCCACTGTACATATATAGCTGGGTGCTCAAAGTGGGGACTCAGTCCACCCACTGAGTGACCTCAGAGAAGATGGCATACAGTGGTCACGTGCTGCCTCGAACACTTACAGAGTCCGTATTCTGGGACACCCCCTCACAGTCTTCCTAGAGATGCACCCCAACGGGCCCTGCATAGAGGCGGTTTTGGATCGGTCTTTTGAGAGGTAACGATTCTATGTGTAGATGATGACCACCAGGGTGGTTTTAGTGAGGTAAAAATCCCACACTCCCTGGTCTTTTTCCCAAAGCCCCCCCCGCCTTTTGAAGGTTTCCCCCCGAAACCAAAAAAAAAGTACATAATTATATGTATAGGCTTTTGCCAGCGGCTTCGCCCGGGAGGTCGAAAATTATCTTTTTTTTATCTAAACCATCCAGGGCGTCACCCAAAGGCCTACAAAAAATTCATACAAATCGGTCCAGCCGTTTAGGAGGAGTTCAGTGACATACACATGTACAGTAGAATTATATATATAAAGATGTACGAGTCAGAAAGACTTCAGTTTTTCGCAATGTTCCAATAATTTTGTTTTTAGTGACATTTATTCCTCTAAAATTCTAATTGTCAGTAATTTAACAAATTCTAGGCCTGATTTAGATTAAATTCAAAAGCCGTATCCGTTCTATTCATAAGTATGCGTCCTGCAATAACATTCAAAGTTAAAGGCACCATTAAAAGTTGCAGTTACTCTGAAACAAACCGAGTATCAACTAAACCAATAAAGTGTGGGAATCTAGTTCATTGGTGGAAGTAATAATAAAGTAGGATCAAGTTATCTGTAACATTTCAATCTAGTTGCGGTAATGCAGTGAAGTAACTAATTTAGTGGTTGCGAGGGATATATATAGTACTCATTTGGTATCTGGAAACATACTGTGCTCTGTTGAAACTTCTAGAATTAGTTAATTGTTTTGATATCTAATCTAATACCTTATTTTTGTGTTTTTTTTTTTGGTTGGGAAGTCATCAAATAACTTATCCCGCTCTGGGAGGGCGTGTCAGACTTTTACTGACTAAAACCCACCCGTGTTCCCTCAGTTGCCTGTGTGCCAGGGGCTGCGGTATCTCTTTCAAACAACCCGCACCCCTGGCACCTTTAAATGAGCAATTCTTGGAAATGTATATACTCGTATATTTATAAATAATCTGAATCTCGGAAACGGCTCCAACGATTTACATGAAATTTAGTATGCAGGGTATTTCGGGGGCGACAAAACGATCTAGTTAGGTTTCATTTTTAGAAAACGTCAAACCAAAAAAAAAACGAGCAAGGCTCGGTCATCCAGATATGAAGGGATTATTAGATTAAGAGAGCCACCATGGCTCAGTGATAACGGCTGGGACTTACGAGTTGATAGTCATAGGTTCGAACTAATTCAGGCACTTTACTTTGAGTGAATTATATCATCACCACTGCTCTCAAAACGGTGAAGGAAATATCGCAAGGAAACCGGCATGTTCTAGAACCAAAAATTCGAAGACAAGTGACTTCCACCAATCACTTCTTCTCACCCAGATGAGGCCTGTGTCCCAGCAGTGGGAACATTTTTTAGGCTGATTGTTTTTTTTTTTTTAAATTAAAAATTGTTTATTGCGTAACTATAAAGGCTGATTTTTTAGTCACCGTCCAAATTTTTCAGGGTGATAGTACCCGTGAAATTGAACAACTTTCTCCAAGGAATATGGGTCGAAATATAAAAAAAAAAATCGACCTCCCATGCAAAATCAATAGTTAGCTGGTCGATTTTGTATGGGAGGTCCGATATTTTTTTTCATATTTCGACCCATGTTCCTTGGAGAAAGTTGTTCAATTTCACGGGTACTATCACCCTGAAAAATTTGGACGGTGACTAAAAAATAATTCTGTATATAAGTAACTCGTTAGTGATTGGAGCCTCCTTTTAAGCAAACAATGCCTGTATTAGGAGACTCCGCTCTTCCATAGCAAGGTAAAATAAAAAATAAAGGTAAAAAAAGGTAAAAATAGACAAAAAATACAAATTAAAAATAAGATAAAACAAGTAAACAATATTAAGGTGCAGGTATATGTGTGTGTTTGAGAGTGGGTTTGCGTGTGTGTCATGCGTGTGTGGGTAGGTGAGTGTGTGTGTAGAGAGAAATGAGTGAGTTAATTTGTGGTTCGCAATAGCGCTTCAGTATCTTCATAAGTAATTGATTTGATTTTTGATTTTGATTTTGATTTTATTGTATTTAGATATTGACTGCTGCTTTGTTCTGTGGGTAATGTAATCATATGTTGATTGGCAGGTGGAGATCAAAGTTCTGCTCGTTCATCGGAAAGCATACAGGTCACTACGTTTATTTGCTTTATCATGCGGTAAGACTTGATGACCTGCAGATTTACTAGATTTGTAGACCATTTTTTATTTTCATTATCATCATTATTTCAGCCGAAAGACGTCCACTGGTGGACATAGGCCGTCTAAGGGAGATTTTGCCACAATCGCCATGATTGGCAGGCGGGTTGGCGATCGCAATATGGTTGTAAAATGCGTAGAGAACGCTGCTGCCCATTTATTTATTTATCAGATTTACACGGCTTAAAAAAACAATTACATAAATCATAGTATATATAAGTACAAACATAGCAACTAAACTAATAACAAAAATTAAATCCTATTATTCTCGCAAAAATATAGGCCCATAAATAACCATTAAATTGGCGAATTTATTCGCGAACAGATCGCAGTCTGGGTTGGCATCCACGAGCTTGTTTAGTGCGGTCAATACGCGTGTACCCATGTGTCGCCTTCTACGACACCCACGGGAAGAAATGGGATGGTGCTATTCTTGTACGTCCGGCACCACACGGAACTATTTTATTCTACTTTATTAAGTAGGTACCTGGTACTTGTCAACAGGCCTGCATTGTCCTCCCATACCTATTATTGGCAAACATTGTAAAAGCCAATTATTTTTAATAGAGTAACCGTGGCGTTTCTTGCCAGTTCTTCTCCATTGGAAGCGACCTTTTGGATCTATGCACCTAGGTTTTTACGTTTCATAAGTGCTCATGTAGGTTTTATGTGAAATATAATATTTAGATTTTTGGTTTTGACGAAAAAATACTAGAAATTGAGATCAAGCTGCGCGCAATCCACTGCAGTCCGCCTTCACTTGCTTTGGCAATGACCGTCAGCTAGTTGGTCCTGAAAGTCTAGATAAAGTGACATTGCATGGGCCTTAACGATGGAAAAAAATATTGGATAGACGTAAGCTACCGAAAAGCTTATGTCAAATCGTCGTTGATATACGAACCGCTTTGAAAGTGATTGCCACTAAAAAGTTTAGTGTTAGAACTGCTGCTAATGTTTACGTCAGTCACAAAATCTGTATATTTGCTGATAATCTTTAAGAAGAGGTGAAGTATGACCTTCGAACTGTTCCAGGTACTACTTCTGAAAAAAATCATTGCAATTGCATATCATGACCATTGGTCTATCATACTTATTGCTTACATTTAAATATACATATAGGTATCCTCTTATATATTTTGCAATACATGCACCAGTTCAACGACCAAATATTAATTTACCAGTACATTAAATTCTAGTACTCAAATATGTAACCGAGGCATTCATTGTCAACTATTGACCACACTTCAGATTATCTAGGCAAAATACTTCTGGCGAGACGCCAACACGATCTACCAAATTACAGCATTAAATACGACATCTACCTATAGAACTATAGGCCCTAGTTTTAGGCCCATAGGGGTGGGAATCCTCTGATAGCTTGGGGACGGGGTGTTAAAATATCGTGGTCGGTTGTAACCCGATGACGGCGCGATCGGCAACCGTATCGAGTGTCGTTCCGGTCCGGTGCTCGCCTTCGTCTCGACCTGGCTACTCGGTGTGAACGGAACCTATGTCCTGGTCACGCACTAGGTATGAAAGATGCTGAGGGTATACATGAATTTGGAAAAAAAGTTTGACATAATTGCGATAATCGCGAAGAAGCTCGTCTGAGAAACTACCATCATTCCTACCTATTTCTGCCACCGATCAGTTATGCTGTGTTTCGTTTTCGTTACATTTGGTCCATATTTTAAGATATAATCAGTCTTGGGTCTGCGTAGGCACTCAGCATAAGAATGTCTATCACACAAAAATCTTTAATCCGGGTAATTAACAATTATTTTACTAGAGAGGCGTTTAGTGAGCCATTAAAATAATAATATAAAAGTACCTGAACTAGCTAAGCGGTTATTTGACCATCGTTGAATGCAAACCTATGAAGATTTTACGACCAAACATCTATTTCCCAAAATGAAACGCTTCAAAACCGCAGCGGTTTTAACGACTCGTGAGCGACCTTGTCTGACGTTCTTCAAGGTTTTATATTAGACAGTATTGTCGCGTGTGCTCTGTCGTTTATAATTACCTACTAATCGTGCAGAAGAGATGAAATCATTGCCAAGGACCGTCTCTATTTCAAACTATTCCGATATTTTATAGTGTTGGTGTCTGTCCAAAAATATTTTTTTTTAAGTTAAATAAAAGCTTGTAAAAAACCTGTGCCGTCGGGCGACCCCCGTCAGGAGCTAAGTTCCTTACGCAATACTTACACGCACGCACACATATGTAAACATAGAAACAGCGAGAGAGACCGTGTGAATTTATAATACGCGTTTTTAGTACAGAGCCATCTAGTATAAGTTTATAGAAGCTCTCATAAAGTTGTCGCTTTCATGGATTCTCATTTTGACCTAACTATTGGCTTCAGCATCCTCAAAATTCATAAAAATTATATCCCTGATGAGAAATTTGAAAATATTCAAAGCCGCCATTCTGAATTTTCTTTTTGACCTCGCATTTGGCTTCAGCTCCTTCGAAAATCATATAAACTACATCTCTCGCTCTCTACTTATTTATCTTATATATAATAGAAAGAGACAGTCGCATGAAGGGGGCAAAGAGCTTTTTTGTTACGAGACGATTTCTACCAGTTTACTCGTACCGCAAGCCACATTAAAGCACAGCGTCCTAAAAAAAGTACACCAATCTACTACTAAAACTGTTAAACTACTCATTCAACAGTTTTACCCAGGTATTCTACGTGAACGATTCAAGATTTTTGTCAACCACTTTCCTCAAATTGCGTAACTTATGAGGCTATAACATTCATGATAAAAACTTTTACACAAGACTGAAGCTGATATTAAAATATAGAAGTGCGCGAATACTTAAATGTCGATTACAGGTAGCTATTTAATAAGAGAGGTTCACTTTCACAATTTCTATAGGTAGGTACTTAGTAATATGGATGGCAGACAAAATTTATCAAAATGTTAAATAGATTTGCTGCCTATCAACTAATAAGTAAAAGTGTTAGATCACAGCTGGTCCCCGAGCTAGATACCTGAAGGCTGAGCGAGAGTGCATGGGTAGCCGTCACCTCCTTCTGCGAAGCAGTAATGCTCGCGAAGGAGGCGGCGTACGTGAGGGAGAGGCAGTAATGCGCCCTCACGGCCGTAGCCACCGCGGGAGACGCCCTGGGCGTCGGGAATCCCAGGCTGATTCCCGGCCACCGCAGGCGCGGGCTTGTGGACGGCGAGTAATGGGTAGCTCGCTGTCCGGTAAGGACCAAGCCCGGGTCGACGGTACTTTGTGATCCACGCGCGCCTCAAAGAGATGTCAGCACCAACTGGTGGGTCCGCAAGGGCCGATGCCTGCCAGGGGTGCGGCTTGTTCGAAAGAGGCAACTGAGGGAACACGGGTGGGTTTTAGTTAGTAAAAGTCTGACACGTCCTCCTGCTCCACCCAGAGCGAAAGAAGTTATTTGATGATTTCCCAACCAAAAAAAAAGGCTACTTCTAAGTTCAGTCGCAGTCTCATCTCGACGACAATCAAATGACAAAAGTTTGTAAAAAATGTAGGGAAACTTGAAGCATTTTGGACAGATGAAGACACATCAGACAGAACGTTCTTAAAATTACGTGAATTTACCTCCTGGTGTAAAAGGCACAATATAGTTCAAGTTAAAAATGACAGTTTCAAGCAACCCTGCAAAATTCAATTAAGGTTTAATACGGAAACATAGCTCCTAGCTAAATCAATTACCATTACACATTGTACAATGTCCGTAAGCCCCAATACCTATTGACTACGAATAACTATAGATAATATCCCTATAAATATCAACAGTCGGATAATTACGTTATTGTTTCAAGAAATTGTTTTTTTTCAATGGCCAGATATTTATTGTGGGTTGAACCGCGGGTCAATTGTAATGAAGTGAGATAGCCGAGGAGCGTAAACTGAATGATGCAGGTCAATTGGTGCTATTACTCATAGTGAATAAATATACTTTTTTTATAGAGAACTTTTTGTGAGGATAAAAAAAGCGGATCGACTGTTGGAGGTCCGAATAAAGTGTTACATCAACAGCTTCAGTTATGACCTGAACCAGAAAATAGAACACTGACTTAATGGAGTCGGGACACGAGGTCAGTTTGCGAGTAAGTTCGGGGACTAATCTATGAACGAAGTCACTCAATACTAAACTGTCTTCAAATGTAGATTCGTACATAAGGCCATTGGCAGGTCCTTGACTGAGCTGTTACCTAAATTGACCGGCAGACTGAATCGCCTCGTGTGGAGCCCCTTACCGCAAGTGCGCTAGCTTATTGAACCACTATCTAAATTTTCATGGTAATTGAATAAAACCATATAACATTACGCCTCGTTTCGCCAAAGGGTTCGGCAGAGGTGTACCTACTACCGATAGTACACCCATATTTCGCCAGATATGTTTAACTCCCATGTAATAGGGAGAAAGGCTATTGCCTGCACAAATCCAAACTCTGGGCTGCTACTGAAAAATTCTAGATGGAAAAACCCAATCCCCAAGCTATGTAGGTACTTAGAAATCTAAGAAAGAACAATCCAACTGCCCGACCTGGGAATCGAACGCAGGACCTCATGCTCAGCAGTAGCGCTTGCGACCACTAAATCAACGAGGCAGTATACGGCAATGAGGCAGTGTAAAATCTTTGATTATTACCTACTATTTCAAATAAGATCATTTAGTCACCCATTCCTAACATTTTTCCTATCGTTTCATGTGAACCGCCGTACAATGATTAACTTAACGAAACAATAGACAAACGATACCTAACAATATGCATCAAGTGAAACAAAAGACAAGCAAACAATTGAATGCGATGTGATACCAGTTGTCAACGCACATGTGTATCATTGACACACGTGCAGCGCACATTGAAGTCGCTCCAAGTGGTACCATGCAAAAACATTGGGTGACATTAGGACACGAACAGAGTGCAGCCATGTTTTGTACTTGAAAATATTTATGCAGCCTTTTTGGTTTTATTTTAGGTGGATGTGCTAAGCCCGCTAAGTTCATTTAATCCCAGTAAAAGGCAATCTCATGAAAAAGTTATTCATTGGAATTAAATGAACTCAGAGGGTTATATTAATCATTTTAATGATTATATATCCGTATCTATATAAATACCGAAAAAGAAGTTGCTTGCCGCACCGAAAACGCCTGGAAGAGCTATTGATCGATGAAGGCCCTTATGAAAGGAGATCTTCCGATTAGCCATAATAAACGCAAATTAATGGACATATGCATTCTCCCTATCCTTACACACGGCGCTTAAACATGGTCTTTGTCAGCTCAGCAGAGGACAAAGCTCGAGGTTTGCCAGCGAGTGATGGAGCGCAGTATCCTCGGAGTTCGACTAACTTACCGGGTACGGAACACGATACTGCGCTCTAAAACACAAATCGCAGACGTTACCCAAAAAGCAGCAAAGGGACTGGGCTGGACACGTTTGACGCATGTCGGATGCATTGTGGGCTAAGACCACCACAGCATGGGTACCTGAAAACGTCCAACGGCATCGCGGAAGACCCAGGCGTAGATGGCGGGACGAACTTGACGTTTACATGAGGGATTGGTCCATATTGGCCCAGGATCGAGTTGAGTGGAAAAAGGAAAGCGAGACAATGCCCTGCAGTGGGACAATACAGTCTGATTATTATTATTTCCTTTATTTCACTAAATATATATCAATTGCATTTTAAAATATTAGAATATAAAAACATTTAAAAATAGTAGCCCACCGGTATCGGGAACAGGGTCCAAGCTACCGGCGCTGGCTGGCAGGGCTCCAGAGAGACTGAGGAATTTTTATTATTATTATATATGTTACGGCTAATAGCCGAAGTGCGGCTACACCTAGTTTTAGCCGGCTATTAACTAGGTGCAGCTGGACTAGCGCTCGCCGGCCGCTGCCGCGGCATCGCTCGCTGCGCTCGCTCGGCTCGCACGCGTTTGGTCGCAATTCTAACCTAACCTAACCTAATCGGTCGGTAAGCAGTATGGTGCAGTTCACAATTTATCGACAGTATACAATCTCGCGAGATAGATTATAATCTAACGGTATTTACAATTTTTCGGTGACATAAGTAGGATACATCTAAGTTTAACCGGCTGCACCTAGTTATAGCCGGCTAAAACTAGGTGTAGCCGCACTTCGGCTATTAGCCGTAACATATATATACATTACATTACGGTCGCGAATCATATTTAGATCAACATACAACGTGATCCTGACCTACAGGTCAAAAAAAACTAAAAAAGAAAGTATTTCGCGGGTACGTAAATCCTTAACTTGAGGAAATGCATGAAATATAAAGGCTTGCCAGCTTTTGAAAAGGAGATTTCACTATTTCAATAAATAAGAAACATATGAGAGTTTCCAATATTCAAAGGGCTGTTGTGTACAAAAGCTACCTTACAAGAAAGATTCATAAATGATATATCCACATTTTCCAACCGCAGCATCGTAAAACAAACGCATAACCTTTGTCAACTCTCGCGCATTATAATTTAATAACAAAATCACTTTCATCGCCTTTCTCTGGTGACAGAGCTGATGGCACAAACTAACGGGTAGATACGTACCTCGCATCAATCAATAGCTATGAAAAAGCAGTCTGCCAGTTAAATGGACAACTTTCGCGTTCAGTACATACTACAATCGTTTGTAGAGAACTAATCACCGAGGGTTTAGAGCCCCTGGGCCGCTTTCTGTACGATGCGGCCTATAAAGCCGAGTTCATACCAAAAACTTAACGAACTGAACGCAATAACATTTTTTCTTCGATGCCTCGCTCCATCAACGAGGATGTGCGTTCTCAGTTGTTTATTTTTCAATGTGGAATCAGCTTTATGTCTCGCTAATCTTGCTATATTTTTTATTGAAACGAAAGTTATAGTCTATCAATCTCGACATAATTGTATTACTATGGCTATCTATTTATTGGTGGTATGTTATCTGTAGAGATACATAATAGTTCGATTATTGTTTTGAATGATGGCAAATGCTTTTTGTATCCATTTAAAGCTAGACAGTTCGAAGAAATCGTTTTTTTTTTTAAGTTTGTAGTGACTTCTCTTAAAATACTTGAATATTTTCACAAGTAAATTGTTACATGCGTGAATCTCATAGATAATATTACTTCCAATTTCATTCAAGTTTTTGTGTGAATCCACCTTTAATTCTTAAACTGAAACCAGTAAGGCAGCTCCATCGTTCATTCACATAACTTGATCTTGCCCTCTTTATTCCTCTCATGTAACTAGAAAGGGACAACATAATTCAGTAAGTGCCAATTATGATTTTGTTTTCACAAAATAAACCACAGCACACCCTGAGCATAAAGTAAGTATTGTGGAGGCGGCAATTCAAACGACATTAAATGCGAAAGTGTCTTTTTCCTCCTTTCCTTTGACCTACACGTATAGGCATCAAACAAATGTCCTTCAGCCCCGAAAAGACATTTATTTATTTATTTATTAACACATCATTACTATCATTACAGGAATTTCCTAATTCAATAGTGTGGCTATAATTACAGATTTATTATTTACCATAACATATTATGTACATCGTGGTTTTTGTGAACTCACTCAGATAACAAGTAAAAAGATCTATGATGTCTGCTACGTCATTGAGTACACGCAAGGTACGCGTTAAGGGGATTTACCCAGTAGATTGGTCCTACTACTGGGCACCGCCAATAGACGCGGCATAATTTGATAAATACAATAATGTTGTCGCACTTGCTTTTGCCATACCTGGAGGACGTTAGGAGGAGCACGCCACGGCAGCTCATTTTAGAGATGGCTGCGGAGCGTCATTTTACCACGCACCATCGCGCATCGTCGAGGCAACACCTCTCCGTGACCGCGGCACTTCGTGTATAAGGGTAAATAGGTATCAGCCAGAAAGAATGGTAATAAAAACATAATTTTTCCTGTTCTATTGTTTGCTGTATATTTAAAGTGTTTCTGCTATTATCATTTAGGTAAATGTAAGCTGTGATTATTTACTCGTATTATTAAATATCATCTTGGAATTAAAGGGACATAACTGACTGATTGTAACAAAATCATGATTTTAAAAGAGTGTCCATGGAGTTTCTTGCCCGTTCTTCTCCATAGGTACCTACGCTTTGGAATGGGCAACTAGCTTCATCTTTCTATCTCACCGACCTTGACAATTCAAAAGTGCCAGTAATTGGTTTATTTGAAATAAATGCTTTGAGTTTGAGTTTTATTTAACTTGATTATAATGTTTATGTGTGTTGTATCTACCGTATTGGGAATATACGCTTCTTATGATTTACTGACTGTACTTCTTTTAATAATAACTCATCTTTTCATTATGAATAAATAATAGTTTAAAAACTAAAAAACACGCCTTAAAAACCAAACTAAAAAAGTAGAAAATAATTTAATTCAATTAAAAAGCGTGGGTTCTTTTTGAGGTATTTTTATGATCAATTAATGTCAAGCACCCCACGCTTTTTAATTGAATTAAATTATTTTCTACTTTTTTAGTTTGGTTTTTAAAGCGTGTTTTTTAGTTTTTAAACTATTATTTATTTTCAATTTTTTAGTTCTGCTAACTACAAAAGCGTGATTTTTTCTTTTTTTTTCCTTTATTTTTTTCATTTTTCTCATTTTTTTTTTAAATTATTGAATTGTCATCGGTCCTCGATAAGTTTACAAAGTTTAAGTGAAATCTGACCGTTTAAAGTGGCTCAAAATTATTAGCTTCATTTGTATGTTTGTTTGTATGTTTGGGAGTTGGTTACAAACATACAAACAAACATACAAATGAAGCTAATATAAAGCGTGTAAAAATTAATGCCGCCGATACTATTGGGCTTTTGGAGTCTGGAATTATGCCTGGTTGATGGCAATAGGCTCGCCTCCACTACATGGGAATTTTACATAACTTAAAAAATGTGGATGTACAGTCGAGTCCATTAATATATTGGCACTGTCAAGGATTCAAAATATTGTGAGCGTTGGATAACTCAATAAATTCTATAAAACCTATAGATCAAAAATCTGTGAACGGTTCAATAATATATGCTGTGTATTAGGCAATAATATGAAAAATTATGAGAAAAAGCAGTCACATATTAATGAATCTAAATCTTGACCACAATTTAATGGTGGTTATAGTTGTCACAATATTATGAACTTTTTGACGTTCATATATTTTAGAAGCCTGAAAGGGCCAATATACTAATGAACTCGACTGTACCTACCTATTTTAGGGGAACTCTGCCAAACCAATGAAAAGCAGGCGTGATAATAATTATGTTATGTCAAACGATTGCTGAAACATTGTAAAAAGCTGAAGAAAAGTGAATGCGGAAGGCAGAAAAAAGGTGTTGTTGACTAGTCGAACAACTTGGGAGAGGCTTATATATATCCTGATACATGGTATATGTTAGAAAATAAATTTATAAATTAGTACATTGCTATCCTAACGCAACATATTTTACCGCAGTCATGAAATCACAAAATGGACTAGCAGGTAGAAAAAGCATATTTTATACTATACTACAGCAATATACTTAATAATATAGTAATTCAACCTCCCTACAAAATGGTCGGCTCACATCCAGGATTCAAACTTGTTCAGCTTGTTGTACTCACTCGTAAAACACCCCGGTTTGATGGGAACTGGATCATGGAGTAGTAAGGTAATGGAGCGCAAATACGTTAGATTGTGAAAGATTCACATGTGATTTTTTATGAGGTAAACAAAGTTTTGTCAATGAAAACTCCACAATCGAATATCGTTATGCATTTGCGATTGAAAACTGCACCGCCAGTGAAACATTATCCAAAACTCCGATTTTTATTTATTGATAAACCACTTCAACGACTTATTCACTAAGACACGCACAAACAAAAGTCACAAACATTTATAGGAACTGTGGATAAGTCACTTACAGAAGTACACAGCACTAGCAGAGTAATTAAGAGTACGAGACGGACGTAACTTCCAAGATATCGTTAGTTGATTACATATAAGACATCCGACTTCTTAGGCAATGGGTTACACATAAACATTTCAATGCCATAGATAGCATGTGGAGTAAAGCTCCGACTGAATGGAAGCCAAAAGGGACAAAACGATATGTTGGCTGGTAGCCAGAGCGATCGCAGGAATTATCTGAATGCAACCTCACAGATCAAAGGATTAATTCAAAATCAACCGGTAAATTTTGTGGACAAGTTGTTCCTCCGTTTACTATGTACTCTTTGCCCTGGGTCGATTGGCATGGTTACAACTGATCGGGGCACGATCCTGTTTGTAACAATCATCGACGTCCTGTCGGCACACCTGCGTTGTACCGACCTACTTGGTAGCTAGGTACCTAGGTAGTGAGGTACCTATGAGGGATCTTTGACCTCGCTGTACTGAAGGTGTTGGGTAGTATCGAGGTATGCTAATGACTTTTTTACTTCTCTCACAGATGGATTGCAACTTGCAATTGTTTTTTTGCGCGTTTCATTTCGCAATGTGTAAGTGCGCTTGAAGGCGTGGGTAGCTGGGTAGGTATTAATTGACTTTCTTATAATTGCATCATTCATCGGGTGACTACGGAGATGACGACTAATAGAGGAATATGGTAGAAAAAGAAAGGTTGCGTCAACCTCGAATAATGACAGGAGAGAGGATGATGATTTCATCTTGCCTTTCAGATTTACAACATAGAAAGATTCGCAGAAAAAGCATTAAAAAATGTCATAGGTAAACGTATAACTGTTGTTTAAGCAGCCCAAAAAATGAACCGAAGAGGACATAAAAAAGGAGATAAACAATCAATAAAAACAAAATAAACACTTCAAAAAAACAAACATTATTCCGTGTATTCCGTTGTCCGCACTCAATGATATAACCAACCAATTTGCAATCAAGAATAAACGCATCTACATAAAACGCGTTCACTCTAATAGCATCATCTATGTCAATTTTAACAACCGCTAAATAATCAATTAAAATTCTAGACCATGTCTAATGGATGTCATGTCACATAACTATTGTAATTGCTCTATAACATCTCATTTTAATCTAATCAAACATGCTATAAATTATCATTGCCATAGAGCTATCAAAATAGTTAAATCTCCATTAAGTAATACAAAACCCATTCTTAATTTTGTCAACTTGTATGAAAGGTGATTACTTGATTACTTTTTAATTTTATAGTAGCAGTATTTTAATGCGTTATTTATGTCGCAAATCAATGAATGTAATAAAATAATAAATAAAAACCAGTTGATTTGTATTAAACATGTTATGATATTCAATAAAGAAAGTTTTCTTAATGAAGAGCGTGTATTTAAGAGTAATTATGAAATCGTGAATTCTTATGCGTCTACGCTATAGTCAAATCATTTACATCGTAAACTAGTTTAATCATCTCTTAAAATTTATTTATAGAATGTTTAACTAGCTGTTTGTTTCACACTTTACTCTTCTTTCATTTTAGAGTAGGTCGATGGAAAAGTAGAGCGAACAAGTACCATAAATTCGTAACACACTATCAATCACAATATGAATCATTTTGCTAAACCATAGCTTCCTATGTTCGAAAAAAAATTCTGCTCAAAAAAGTAGATAACGCAATGAATGTTGTTGAACTGTCAAAATTAAAATCGTTTCTACTGTTTGTGTAATAAACAATAATTTTATTGTATATGAGAAAAAAAATAAAAATATAATATTGAAGTAGCCTAGGCAAAAAGCTGTCGGAAAATATTAGTTTTAGTGCATGAAATAACAAACTAAATTTTAAAATTCAATTCAAAGATTTCAGTATTTTTAATCTATTTTTGAACACCATAAAATAGTAGCCGCCATGTTATTACGTCATACCGCTTTTTAAACTAATCAACTGAACAACTTTGTACTTTTATTATTTTCGTCACCAAAGTCATTTTTATTGAAATAATATCTTACATTCAGGAACAGAAAACCAACCAACCAATCATACAAAATATCAGCGCATTTGTTTACACAGCAAACTGACGTCATACCCACAGAGCAATATGGCGTCCACTGCATCCAGCGTTTTCGTCAAATTACGCGCGAAATATGAAAATGAAAAATTTTAATTCATTTTTATGACACTAATAGATTCAATAAAAATGTTGTTTATTAGCATTTTAGAATCTAATTAAGAAACTTTTAAAAAATGGGTGTAATACCCTATTACCTGCTGATAGTAATTCTGGCATCAACCTTACCCTTCAAAATCTGGGATATTCGGTATCCAACAGTTTATTCAATCACATTTTTCTGGGTAACGGATCGTGCTTAGATCATTAAAAGCACATTATTTTAAAACATGGCCAATTAAATTAGTATTTGTTTGCAGCTTGATATTAAACTGGACCCCTGGAGTTGTCAAAAGGAATTGCTATAACCGTACGAGAGACCTGCACCTAATTTATGACTAAATAATATATATTTTCTATTAACTTGTATCCTAATAAAAGCGTTTGCTGTATCAATTAAATATAATTAATTAGCAATTAATCTAAATTAAAAACCCTTTTTATAACGTCCTATTAATTTGAATACTTACTTAATTGATAGTTTTCAAAACGGTGAACGAAAACATCGTGAGGGAACCGGTAAATCCAGAACCAAATTTTGTTTTTAAATATTTACTATTACCATTACAACAGACTGCGAAAATTTAATAAAATAATATTCCGAGTTTGTTGTAAATATTTATTTTTATTCTTCATAGTATTACATCCATTTATTCAAAGAAAAGCAATAAAAATCTTGCCTTAAAAACTTTATTTTGCCCTTCCTTTTATTAAACGCCTCTTAGATAAAAATGTCAATTAAGTTTTTTATTCGAAAAACACCTCTCTTTAAATTCGAACGCCTAATCCTATAAGATGACAGATAGTCCCATCCTATGGAATGTTAATGGTACATTTATCAAAGCCTTAATATGTCTCGAAGGGGCAGATTTACTTGGCACGCGGCAAAGTTACGAACTAAGTCAAAAAATGTACTGATTTTGAAGTTCTTTCTTGACAGGCAGCGCCGTTTTAAAGTGTCAAGATAAATTGGTCCTTCTGTACCATTACAGATTACAGTCTAGAGGAATTAATTCCAATTTATGAGTTTATTTGGGAACATTAATATTTTGTAAATCACTCAGTGTAACAATTTTATACTTGCCTTGGAGGATTTATTGTGGCGATTGATGGCACTTACATTTTAAGGTCTCGTAACTACATGATACATGATGTCCTATTACTCTTAACAGCCTTAACTTTTGTTTTTCCATGTTTCCTTTACAATGTTAACATTCTAAGATGTTTACTTCGGCATTACCTTTCCATCAATCCGATAGATAGAATACGTATCTAGACTTTAGTATAATATTATTTACCTGAATCATGTAATCGCATAATTATTTCCTGATTTGCTACTGACATTTGAACTCTTTAACCTTTAAGATAACCACATTTCCTAATTAGATAATGCGCATACAACATATAGATTGATATTATAGACCAAATAACTAGTAAAAATAACCAAACAGGTGCAAAATAAACAAAAGTCAATCAAAAACAGATTATTATCGATACAAAAACGTGTCATATAAGTATTCAAACCAAAATGCTCGATTTACTGTTTCCCAGAGAAGGTATATTACCTTCTCTAAGAAACAGTAAAGCGAGCATTTTTGTAACATTGTTTTTTTTTTCAAATAATATTATTAGAAAAAAAAACAGCGTTACAAATCCTTTATTAACACCACTTTTGTTCCAAAGACTGTAAGCTATACAGCAAACAGTTCAAAATGTAAACACTTAGCCAGGAAATTAATTCTAGCTGTCTACAGTCAGAATCAATTTCCTTTCCCATTTTATTTCACAAAGGCGTCGCCCATCTGAAAGGAATTTATTGCTGACCCCACTAGGTACTCCATCTTTAGATGGAACCGCTTCTCAAGTTATACACTACCAGGCTAGAACATGAATCATAAAACCTCGACTACACATTTGATTTCCCAATAAATAATTTTAAAACCGTTGTTTAGAGCTTAAACCTATGTTTTATTTTATTTTATTGTACAGTACACATCATCATAAACAGCCTTTATATAATGTTTCCACTGCTGGGATATGCCTACTGTCGGTGAGAGGGAGTGAGCCGAAATCCACCACGCGGGATGACATATAGATGACATATATCTTCGAACTTTTAGTTCTAGGACATGCCGGCGAAGCCCGAAGTCCGTACCCCATAGGGGGTGCTTTAGCGTGTTAGTTTGTAACTTCTATGTCCTGGCTAGAGGGTTAATTTATTAAGGCATCCACAGGAAAGCCCGGTTAAGCAGACTACAACCCTTTAGGCACATATGCGAAAAGAAAAGCCCTAACTGCATCGGTTGGTGCTGACATCTCTTTGAGGCGCGCGTGGAACACAACGCGCCGTCGCTCCGGGCTTGGTCCTTACCGGACAGCGAGCTACCCATTACTCGCCGTCCGCAAGCCCGCGCCTACGGTGGCCGGGAATCAGCCTGGGATTCCCGACGCCCAGGGTGTCTCCTGCGGCGACTAGAGCCGTGAGGGCGTATAATTATACTGCCTCTCCCTCACGTGCGCCGCCTCTCTCTTCGCGAGCATTACTGCTTCGCAGAAGGAGGTGACGGCTTCCTATGCACTCTTGCTCCGTCCCATGACCTGGACCAGGACCGGACGCGAGAGATCGCCGCCGCCGATCGCCTCCACCGATCGCCTCCACGAGGACACGGCGATGCTCCGCCCAAGCCGGGAAGACCTCCACCGTAAGCTCCACCGTGTCCTCAGGGCGATCTACGCAGAGGAAACACCCGGGAGTTTCCTCCCGCCTTATCCGTGTTGGAATTACTTGAATCATTCCTTGTTAACTTAAAAGTTATTCTATATATATGTATCTATTTGATATTTGTCCTAGTAAAGAAATAGAATAAGTGTCAGCAATGACTGGTGTCAACTCGTCCCCTTTTGCCGTCTCTCTACGCCTTTTGCCTTCCATGACGATGTGTAACGCCGGTGTGTTTTCCGTATTACAATTTAATCTATTTAAATCGTACAGTTACTTTGATTTATTCCCCTCTTTCTAACAATCCGAAACAGAAACCTCCCGGAACAACCGTGTCCGGTGAGGACCTGCGAGGACCTGTGAGGTGAGGACGCCGTGGCGCCTCACCACAATCCACTCAATCCACTCTTCAAAGAGGGGACTTACCACCGCAATCGTGGCGAACCAATTGTTGCTGGTAAGAAACAGTGGCGCAACAAACTCCCCAGTAGCATATGTTTGTTCGAGCACAGACCTTTGCCCTGCAGTGTGTCACTAACCAGCTGGTTCCAAACGTTCTATACAGCTGTATTCACGACCTGAGTTGAAGGAACGTGTCGTGAAACATTAGAGTCTCGGTTGCGGCTATAACCTCATTACTCGGTAACGGTTGTCACCGTGTTATGGCTAAAGCCAGGTAAGTGACGATCAGAGGTCATTAATGATGTACCTCGGAACATCCAGACGACTATCAGACATCGATGTGCGAGTGGTGCAAAGCATAAGAGAAATATTGGAAGCAAAAATAATCGTATGGTTAGTCGGTTTTGGATATCCAATGTCTCTGAACACTTTTATCTTCATCTTAAACAATAAACCTGACCTACCAAGCTGATAACTTGGTACCTCCTGTCGGATACCGTTTTAAAACTATCCCTTGCATCCTTTAGAAGAGCGGACAAGTAAAATTATCAAAAATACAACTCCTAAAGATCTATCACTTATAAGTATAATATAAGCATATTGACACTGAAATGTTTTGTTACTGTTACTTATGAGTACCTATACCTACAAAGAGCGAGAATCATTTTAAAAACAAACTTAATATATCACTATTGACACTTACTAATTTCTAATCTTCTAAACCGCTGAACCATTAACAGCTCTCGACACTAAGGTTACAATTTCTTCAAAATAAATGGACATAATCTCTTAATCTCATATGACTTGCGCCAGCGCTCTACGTGGGAGTCTGGTTGGCTCGTCGTGTCATCGTACTACTTACAGCGTAAGTAACAATTAGTAACTGTCGCTATTAAAGAAATCACCCCTTGACTTAGTGTGGGCGGCGAGTGTTGGCTGTTGGCTACTGCGTCTGGTTTGAATTTTCACTTCTAAACAATCGGTGATAGAGAAACTAATTAGAATTACATAATTATGTTACAGTAGTCAAACATGTTTCTTGTGGGGGCACAAGCAAAATTAGAAATGAACTAAATATGAATTGCGTCGAGTAAGTACCTACTTAGCTAGGTCTTCTACATTCACATACAAATTCAGGGCTAAAGAAGCGAGGTAGACCCCTTCTCACTTGGATTTCTGTAGGCAACAACGACCTGACGCAAGCATAAGAGAATGACTTGGCGACCCGAAACCAAAACAGCTGGCGAATAATGATGAAAGCTGACTCCAAATGATATGCGATAAGGCTAGGCAAAGAGAGAGGTACTTAGGTAGATACAACGTATTTACAGAAGCTAAGTCAAAAGAAATTGTCGATCCACAAATTTTGATCGAAAGCATAACCGCACAATTCATGTCATACCGCGGGTGGGGTCGGTGCGAGATCTTGGGGTCACCTTTTCTGAGGATTTATCATTTCGAGCTCATGTCGTGCAAATGTGTAGAAAGGCCTTCAAAAATCTTGGGTTTGTCATGCGAGAAACCCGGGACTTCACTAACATGGCAACAGTGAAATCTCTGTATAACGCATTGGTGCGAAGCAACTTGGAAACTAGTGCCATCATCTGGAATCCTAATGAAACTAAATATTCTCAGATGGTGGAAAAGATGCAGAACAAGTCTGCACGGTACCTACCTATACATGAGGCAATTTGGCGTCTACCCGTTATACCCGCTTATGTACCCAACTCTCTTTGTGGTAGGGATGACTGGGTACTATAAATTGGAAGTAACACGCAATCTTGCTCTAGTAAAATATGTTTTATGCTGTTTCGCGGGATGCTAAACAATCCGCAAATCTTAGGATAATTGAGATTACTCGTTCCAAACAGTAGACTACGGTTGGAGCCGAGGGAGAGTCTGTTTAAAACTCCGGTAGCCCGTACAAACCTATTAAAATTTTCAGCTGTGGCGCACAAGGGTATTCACCTATTGGCGAACTAGTACCCGCCAACAGCCACATCCTAAGTACAACGTTAAAACACCACAACAAACCAAACCTTGTAACCGGTAAACACACGAGAAGAGTAAGAAAAACCCACGAAACCCCGGCCTTAAACGAACGGCCCCCAATTAGTTAACTCATTAACACCGTGTGAAGAACAAGAAGCAAGACTACTCACACCGTTATCAGACGTAATCGCAAACGACACTAGATACACACCACTCAGAAACCCGACCTCTACCGCAATTAAGCGCACTTGCCCAGACCTGTGCATCGGCATCTTGGCACCAGCCAAAGAAAGAAAATCAAATAGACGCTGAACTTTCACGTAGCGGCATTCATTAGCCAACCTACAGGAAACAGGGTTGAACTCAGGAGCATACATCTCCACACAATGATTGGCACCCCTCAAGAAAAACGGGTAACAATGCAACTATGCCGCTCTCAATAGAAATTCTACATAAACAAAATATGAAGATTGGATAATAAAAGAACTAGCAAATAAAGGAATCATCCCAACGAGTGAAAACATCGAAATACCCTGGAACACAATAGCGAAGGCATTAAAACTGACCGCAGCTCAAGAAACGGATTCTTCAGCCAATTTAATCAAGAGACCATCGATTAGATCTTGCTGGCCTACAAAAGGCCCAATTCCTACAAAGCGGGTAACCGGATAATCCAAAGAGGCATAAAAAACAATTTCAGACAACGCTCCAAAAGGTTAAATATCAGTAGGAACAAAAACATGCACACAAAAAAGGACCAACGTGACCTTCAACGCAATAAGTTTACCAACAGTGGACAAAATTAAAAAAGCTAGGCACATACGCAACATCCACCTAAGTAGAAAAAGCATAATTAGAAAACGGTGCAAACAGGCCACGAGAAACGCCAAATCATTACTACCATTCATACTAAACTCAAAGATGGACTGGAAGTTAGCTAGAGTTATGTATCGAAGGATTATCGTACCTTATATGATACATGACTTAAAAGTATCTACCCAAGGCGAACAGATTAAGACTATATGATATGAACGAGTTATCATGAGAGACTTGATTAACTACATCAGGAATAAACCAAGAATTAAGAAAATGTACAAAATCTTAGACGGAAAAACCGTAACAAAATGCATCAAGAATCACAGGATGTGCTACTTAGCACACGTCTTCAGACGAGATAAAATAAAACACACCTATTGCCGGCAGCAATGCAGTACAAGGCCAAATCTAAGAAGGTCGGACCACCTATTTACACATGGAATGACAATCTAAAACAGTACATGAAATACTTTGACATGGGAATGAAGTTTTGGAAGGACATAGCTGGAGACAGAAATAAGATCAAGAAAGCGGCTAGCGATATGTACAAAAAACCAGAAACGGATAGCAGCGAGAACTCAGAAGACGACTATGAAAACAACAACACAGAACATAGCGAAGCAACGGCGTAGAAAAGAGCTAAGATAACAGTTGAACGTACCCAAGAACGGGCTTATTGAATCCTATAAATAAATACAACCCGTCTCTCCAAGTCCAATGCTTACTCAAGGATGCATATCCGGTAGGCTCATAATCCTTTCCTATCCTATCTGACCATTACAGCGCCTCCCGGTCTACTTCTTGATATGCAATGGCCTAAGCACCATGAAGCATGAGTCTCCAGGGGCTAGTGCAAATCTTGGGGTTCATTCGATTAATCGAGTCTGGTCAAGCCACGCTGGGATCGGTGCATTTCATTCTTTCATATTCCTGTAAACTTTTCTCTCACTATGCTTAATCGATTAACTAGTGAATGTGGATTAACAACAAATAATAAGGAAACCATATTTAAACTAGTATGAAAAAAAAACAACGGCCAATACGATCCATCACGACAATGCCCACATAGGAACCGGGTCGCAACCAGAGCGGTGATAATGACCAGCATCGGGTGGACGATGCTGATACGAGAAATGTAACCAACATAATGTGCAAAGAGTAAATATGTCATTTACCGACACGTGTCAAATGGTCACACAATGGGTACCTGACACCCCCCATTGTATGACCATTTAATGGTCTCATTCTGGTTAAATTGGTACTAGGTACTGGGAAAGTGGGTAGTGTTACAGTAGTAATCTAGAATAGGAAATTCCTTGCAAACATCAAAGAGCGTTGTAACTTCAGTGTATAAAAAAAGTATTCTTCTAAGCATGTCGATATCAGTCTACAATATACTGTCTTGCCTACGAACTTGGCACCTTCAGCAGCGTCCGTCAACTCCTGAAGCGTGCGACAACGGATACACTGGACAAGATATCAATTGCCCCATTGTTTGTGGGACAGCACCGCATTGACACTCAAGGGCGGAGTCATCTATGAATGTCCACCTAAGCAGATTTTCTTTGTTTCGGCCTACCTGAGTACGTAGTCTATTTAAAGACTTCTAAGTACGAGGAGGCAACTTATGTTCAGATGCGAGATCTTTGATTGAGGGCAGTGGTTGCCAAATGGTTTCGGCCGTGACTTACGAGTTGTAGGTCGTAGATTCGAACCCAGAAATGCGCTTTTTTTTTGTGTACATTATTTCATCGCCACTGCTCTCAAAACGGAGAAGGAAAACATGGTGATGAAACCATGCTCTAGAATAAAACATTCAAAGACGACATGTGACATCTACCAACCCGCTCTGGGCCCGCGTGGTGAATTTAGGCCCAGTACCTCTCACAGAGAGGAGGCCTGTGTACCAGCACTCAGCAGTGGAAACATTGCAGATTGTGATGAAGGAATAAATGTCACATTTTGAACGATATCCAGAGGCGTACCAATAGAAAATGGCGCCTAGAGCACGCACCACATTTGCGCCCCCCTTATTAATTATCTTCTCATTGAGCAAAGCTAGGTCGCATAAAATTTATTGATCAATTATAGCCTTCAATAACGAAGGTATTCATTTCAACTTATTAAAAAATCACTCACAGCTTGCTGCAATTTTAAGCAGAATTTTAATAGAAATGGACAGATTTGGAAATACGCTTCCATCCCCATACTGCACAATAAATTCAAATAGCTCTTCAGATTTCTTAGATATCACAGTATGAAATGATTTACGGTAAAAAAAAATATATTTGCAATTGTTTCGCGCCCTATTTGCCCTTCGATAGGCGCCTAGGGCTCGTGCCCTGCCGGCCCTAACCTAGTTACGCCTCTGACGACATCACATACATCGGCAGTTAGATGACTTCAAAATGACCATGATTATTACGACACAGCCACTATCGTTATTTAATTTTTTAGGCCCAGTTCAGCAAAAATGCCAGACAATTAGTGTCTGACGCTGGTTTTCAACTGGACCTGAGGCCTGTGTCCCAGCATTGGGAACATTGTAGGCTAATTATGCTATGTATGCGAGATTTTCAGCACATTCAACGAATGGGTTTGGTAAAGAAGCGCTATCTCGACACAGTTATAGCCTTTCTTTAAACCGTACCTTAATGAAGTATTTATGCAAGTGTTGGTATCTTTAGAAGACTATAAGCACACATTTATGAATTTCCTGGAATAACTACATTTTAAGTAATGGCCTCAGTCCCTTAACTTATTAAGAACGGGCAACGATATCCACAATTTATCGCCTTTTCGCTGCGTGTTGACGATTTTGAGTTCACTTCAGTAGTTAGTTTTCAAAATGTATGTATGTAGTTTTCATCCTTCATTGCTCAGGCAGTCTTTTTTCAAAAACAGCCAACAAAGTAAACAGACCATGGCCGAGCATGCATCATTCACCCATAGTAAATAGCTCCAAAAGTTTGTCCATGAATGCTAACATGTTTTTCCACTTATTCATTTGCTGTAAGAAAGTGTCTGACAAATAATGCTCAAAGCTATGGAGAGACACATCAAGTTATTCTATGCAGTAGGTAGGTAATTATAATATTACCTACAAGAACTATACTTGTATTGGATCTTGTTAAAGAATGTTTTAGTCAATGTTTGTGCATTTATGTGTTTACGTTTACTACATCAATAAATCGTATAAAGTTAATATGCACTCGTTAGCTTATAAAGTTGACATTCCCATCATTAGTGTTTACCTATATTATTTTATTTAAAAGGCTAAGCTCCCACGAGGTTTTCCTGTAACAATCGTGTGTTGCGTTTTCAAATACGAATCCCACATGTAAAAAAAGCCGTTCACACATTAGATACAACAAAATTTTCAGTCCCACGTCGATTAAAATTCGTAATACGTTCTTACCCACATCACAAACCACAGGGATTTCCGTGTACAACTAACCCGCAATATCTGATAACACGCTAGACATTACTCGTAAACGTTTTCCCGTTCGAGAAAATGTGGTTCCGTCTTACAGTTCAACAACCTTTTGACGTAACGCCATGACAGACAGCTTGGCGTCTCAGGTCCGTAGAAGTATTTCAACTCTTTACACGACAATGAGCTTACGTAAGACTGTCGCATGTAATAGGTAATAGATTGGCATGAGATAAATTTAGTTGCTGACAGATTGACTCGAATGCTATTTTGGGAACACGATTTTAGCATGATTATTCTGATAGAATATATTTTGTTTAACTTATCGGGTCTTTTGAGGTAGGTAGGTAATTCAAGCCTTGAGGATAGAGTTCTGTGACTATTGAAACTACAAATTAATTTGACTTTAAGTGGTAAATAACGCATCGGTTTACCAGCTTCTACTTCCATATGTAAATGTCATCTGTCATCTGTCAAATGTCATCTGTCTAGCTCTTTCCCACTATTTTTGAGGTTGGTTTCCATTCTAACTGGATGCAGTTGAATACTAGTATTTTACGCGGACCAACCTATCTGGACTCCACAACCCAGTAACTGAGTAGAACGATACCCCTTGGTGAGACTGATTGTCAGATTTTCGGGTTTCTGATGACCCGTAACGACTGTCAAAGTTGCACGAATGACAGCTGAGACCGACAGCTTAACGTGCTTTCCGTGGCACGTCTTGGTATGTTAAGATGGTCACCCATCCACGGACCGACCGCGGCAAGTGTAGCTTAACTTGATCGATCGACCCGTGCGGCTGGTATTAGATACTTAGCCGCAAGTCCCTCCCTATGTAAGCGTGTGCATAAAACGAATTTAAGTTAACATTCACATGATCTACATTATATACTCGTACTATATAGTATAGGTACCTATATAACATATATTTCGTAACAACAAAAAAAGGTTGCACAAGATCGATCGCAATACAGCCAGTCATCATGTTTCGAAATAGATTTCTAGTTAGGTTTCAATTGTGAGTTGTGGCCTTATTCTCTGAAAGTGACGCCCATATGGCATTCGATTAAAAGATGTAACCTATGACTTTTCAAGTTCTTTTATTTGCTTCTGTTACAGTGGTCCATATTGAATTCTTTGACGCCTCTTGTAATGTCAAGTTGACAGGCTTTCATGTATGCGAATATTAACAAAGAGTGATCGACATAATAACAACGCAAATGCTTTTCTAATTTAGACATTGGCAGAATAGCCGGTATCGGCTTTGCCTGCCATAGTAAAAAAAGAATCGATTAAAGATCGACCTACTTTATTGTTTTAAGGTTCTTACAGGCAATTTTTCTGAACTCAGGTGTTTTAAAATTAAACTGAAGATTTAACATGTCGTCTTCGCGAAGATAGAGGCTTATCACAGGATGTTTACGATTCAGCACCCTAATTGCGTAACTCACGATTAATCATAATCTGTTTCGTTTTGAAACAGAGTGCTAAACCATTGCTTTGTATGTTCGAAAAATGTGTATGTTCAACGCAATGAATATTGTTGAATTGTCAAAATGAAACCGATTATGATTAATCGTATGTTACGCAATTAGGGTGCTGATAATTGAGATGATGGCTATATTTTGTAGAATTTATAGGATTGCACAAGCTTTTCCGCCATCAATTTGCATGGATGTTTTAGTGCTTCTATGGGTATATTTAGCTGTATATATTAATATAAGGAAGACTTACAAGTCTTCAAGGAACCTACAGCTTCCTTCTGTGTGATATCACCCTATTTACGATCACTCTAGTCAGTCTTCCAAGCATGGTACTAACTAAAGTAAAGGCTGTGATTTCTTGAAAACGCTCAATAAGGTGGTATTTTTAACCAGTGTATCTCTTTAACCGTAAATCATTTTGAAAGCAAAAAAATATATGATATTTTCAAGTCTTTTTTGCATAGAGTGATGGAACTCAAAACATAATTAAACATACTTTAATCCATTAAAAAAAACATCAAACTCACCTCTTAATTGTCTTTAAGACCAGTTTATCCTTTCAATAACAAATAAAAATATAATTGAAAATATTCCATAAAATTCCAAAAGCCAAACTGCATCCAGTGATGGATTATTTATTATTAAATAGTTAATATCTAATTTTATACGATTTTTTTTTTCATTTTTACGACAATACTTGCTCATTTATTATTAGAATTTATTAAAACAGATTTTAACCCGTATCAGATTGCAATAAGAACTATTATCGCTCATAGCGATAATATTTAAAGTTACCAGGGCCTTTAAATACCTTTTGAGTACTGTAATAATACTGTGACTTTAACTTTGACTTAGACATAAACATAATAATTACTATTTCCTTATGCAATGCAAATCCAAGCTCACTTTACCGTTTTCATATAAAAATGGTAGACATAATAAAAAGCAGGCGATCGCATAAAATACTGCTAATATAAATAAATAATATATTACAGTCATTAAGTAGATAGAGTAGCTAGTTGTGCACGTATGTGTGCATTGGGTCACTAACCTCGGACATTGTCAACGAACCGCGAACTAGACAATGATGACGCGGGCCTCTGACAAATTAATAGCACTTTATATTTACTATAATGGCATAGACTAGAATATCTCGTTTAAGAAGATTGTAATAGCTTTACTGCTCTGGTCTGTCATTCAGCCTACAGCAGACGGCAGATGGACAGACTGACATAGGCTTTTTGAAAACGAAGGTTTGTTAACTTACTTCATAAATACCGCTGCTCAAAGAACCTTGCAAAACTGCTGGTGTTTTTTTTTTTTTTTTTTTTTTGTTTTTTTTTTTTGTTTTTTTTTTTTTTAATTTAAGTATAATAAGTAATTTAAATAACTTCTCCCGCTCTGGGTGGAGCGGGAAGGCGTGTCAGACTTTTACAACCCACCCGTGTTCCCTCAGTTGCCTGTGTGCCAAACTGCTGGTGTATCGATTGTAAGGTCCTATGTGGTTACGGAATGTACCTAATAGGAACTCACATGAGGAAATAGCAATGGTGGTATCGTCCCCGGCTTGTAGGTCATAAGTTCGAACCGGGCAGGCATTTTACTTTGTGTAGGTATTTCATTTGATCGCCAATGCTCTCAAAACGGTGAAGGTAAACATCGTGAAGGAACCGGAATGTCCTAGAAACAAAATTTCGAAGACATGTGACATCTACCAGCCCGTACTAGGCCCGCGTGGTGTTTATGGCCAGAGATCGGATATTCGGATGCATATTCACCTAAAGTTGAGATGTTGGCTAACATGGAATGCGCTTTTGTATCGAAAAAGTCTTAATTTAGGTAAGTAAATTGTTTATTTTTTGTTTTAACTAATACAAACCACCCCTCCTCCAGTACATACAAATATTTGTATCGGGTTAAACATTAATTTTAAATTAATACACATCTGAATAGTGTTATGCCGAATGCCGATGTGAATCCCGAGGTTATTAATAAATATTACAATTAATTTATTCCATACTTTCATAGCTAAAAATTATCTTTAGGTAAATATGCATCCGAATATCCGATCTCTGATTATGGCCTACTCCCTCTCACAGAGAGGCCTGTGTACCAGTGGGAACAGAAGGAAGATTAGTGGCTAATTGTGATTATTTGTGATGAGGGAATAAATGTCGCGTTTTGAACGACATCACATTGGCAATTAGATTACTTCCAAATTACCATGATTTATATGAGACGAATAATCGGCAGCTTTATTATGTAGTCTATATTATAATGATAGTCAAAAAAGGAAATTGCTACATTGCCATTGTCGTTACTTAATTTTATGGGCGGGAAGATGAACTTTATCTGAAAAAATAAAACTTAAAATATTAAGCATTACTAAGGAAGAGAAAAGTAATGACCATCAAACATTATATTTCAGGCTCTTTTTTAGTTATTTCATATACTTACATATATTTTTTTTTATAATTTACTATCCGCTAGAAGAATCTCATTTATCAAAATAAAATGATTACAATGCACTATCTGAGTGACTCACATAATACACAATTTAATCTGTGTTCCGGACCGGTGCAGATACCTACTAGGTCAAATACCCGATGACCTTTGCCGCCAATTATGTCACTGTTTCGACAGAAAACTTTTATTTTATTTTCGATTAACAATATGGCTAAGTTTTTCGAATTAATACAAAATGATAATTAATTATGATAAATTATATTTATTTCGGTAAATTGGTTTAAAAAAAACACATAATATACGTCATTTTTTTTATTTTTAGTTCTGCTTTTCCTAACTGAATACTCTGAGAAGAAAGATCGAAACAAACTCAGAGGTCACAGTCCCTTTTAAAGTCCAGATATAATCCTGGTCAAGCCGTATGAGGACGGTCAATAATATAATTTGTCTCTCATAGTCTTTCGAGGACAGAACCACACACTTGTCCAGTCAGTGCACACATTAATTTGTCAGTAATCGTGCAATACAACACTTTTTCGAGAAATCTTCAAAGAATATAAGTACCGACTCTTCAGTTAACGGGACATGGCTGATCAGCCAGTCAGCCTGTTCTTCTGCAGGTACGTCACCCGTTGACAGTGTTATAAAATGTCTGTAAAAAAACCGGCCAAGTGCGAGTCGGACTCGCGCACGAAGTGTTCCTTACCATTATGTATAAAAACGGTAAAAAAATCATGTCTGTTGTATGGGAGCCCCCATTAAATATTTGTTTTATTTTAAATTAATTATTTACTTTTATAATGAATATTATAACTAAATATTCTGTGAATATTTCAAGCGTGGTTGCCGTTATCAATATCGAGCAAAAACGAGAAAAAAATCACCTTTGTTGTATGGGATCCCCATTAAATATGTATTTTATTCTGTTTTTTAGTATTTTTTGTTATAGCGGCAACAGAAATACATCATCTGTAAAAATTTCAACTGTCTAACTACCACGGTTCATGAGATATAGCCTGGTGACAGACGGACAGACAAACAGACGAACGGACAGAAGAGTCTTAGTAATAGGGCGGGACCCTATTACTAAGACTCTTACTCTTACTCTTTTACCCTTTGGGTACGGAACCCTAGTAATTACCTTAAGAAACTGAAGACATAGTTTTTATTTCCATTTCATTTATGTATTGCTAAAACAATTCACTAATACATTCAGTATTGATTTAGGTATTAACAATCCAAATCAGTCGTATTATAACCAAAAATTAAATTATAGTTCAACCTTTTTTGAAAAGGAGATGTTGTTATTTAGAATTAAATTAAACATAGTTATGGCACCTATGTATGAAATAAGAACAAAGGATGGTGATCTCATAATTTCTGTGAACCGTTCAAATATTTGATAAACGTATAAAACAAAGAACCGCTTTCCTTCAACTGACAGAGTAACTCTTTGTGTTATAAAATATTGTTTTATGCTAATAATTATTTTTGTCTGCCTCGTTGGTCTAGTGGTAGCAAGCCTTACTACTGAGCATGAGGTCCTGGGTTCGGTTCCCAAGTCTGACAAAGTGTTATTGGGTTTCCTATAAAAAAATCTCAGGATCACCCCGGAGTCTTAATTTGTGCCTGGGTGATGGCAATAGGCTCGTCGCCCCCTATTACTTAAAACGTAAAAGGCGATATGTGGATGTACTATCGAGGAAACTTACATGTGGCTAATTTAAAAACAAAATCCCGTGTACACAATGACCACATCTGTTAGCAAGCGATACTATAGCGGCTGACCCCTGCTAGCAATAATAGTCCTTACGGTGTATAGATTGGGCACGCCACGATAGCGGCGGTAAGTCCCCTCTTTGTGGAGTGGCTTGAGAAGCGGCACGGCGTCCTCACCTTTCGCCTTACGCAGGTCCTCACCGGACTTGGTTGTTTCGGGAGGTTCCTGTTTCGGTTAAGGCGGGAGGAAACCCCCGGGTGTTTCCACTGCGAAGATCGCCCTGAGGACACGGTGGAGCACACGATGGAGGTCTGCCCGGCTTGGGCGGAGCACCGCCGTGTCCTCGTGGAGGCAATCGGCGGCGGCGATCTCTCGCGTCCAGCCGGAGATTAACCAGAGATTCCCGGCCACCGCAGGCGCAGGCTTGCGGACGGCGTGTAATGGGTAGCTCGCTGTCCGGTAAGGACCAAGCTCGGGTCGACGGCGCGTTGTGTTCCACGCGCGCCTCAAAGAGATGTCAGCACCAACTGGTGGGGTCCGCAAGGGCCGATGCCTGCCAGGGGTGCGGGTTGTTCGAAAGAGATACCGTGGCCCCTGGCACACAGGCAACTGAGGGAACACGGGTGGGTTTTAGTCAGTAAAAGTCTGACACGCCCTCCTGCTCCACCCAGAGCGGGAGAAGTTATTTGATGATTTCCCACCAAAAAAAAACGGTGTATAGATGTTCCGGCGATAGTACTTTATAAATACACCTCTGCTCAACCCTTCGGGGAAGAAGTCGTGATGTTATGTTATGTGTATTATTTTTGTCAATTTAATCCGAAATTGGTCAGGAATGAGATTATCCGGAAAAGAACTGGAGTTACCGACATAGCTCTCAGAATAAGCAAGCTGCAGGCTTAGCACGAGCACCGATTAGTCGACGGAAGAATAGACATGACTACTTGATGAAAAGGAGAAGAACGAATACGAATCATGATTTTGTAGATAATCTTATATACTTTGTGGCCGTCGAGTAGAAAGTTTGTTTTCAAAGTGATTTTGACAGTTTGGGAAGAAATATTCTACTGAAATAGTCAACATTTATAAGGACCTAGACAAAGATCGTTAGAAACGAAAGACAAAGTTACAGATTGTAGAAGAATATCTTCGGTGCGATGTCAAAAATAGAGAATCGAAATATCACTTTGTATTGAATAAATAATAGTTTAAAAAACGAAAAAAAACGCTTTTCTACTTTTTTAGTTTGGTTTTTAAAGCGTGTTTTTTCGTTTTTTAAACTATTATTTATTTTCTATTTTTTAGTTGTGCTAACTACAAAAGCGTGATTTTTCAGTTTATTTTTTATTATAGAATTGTCATTGGTCCTCGATAAGTCTACAAAGTTTAAATGAAATCTGACCGTTTGAAGTGGGTCACAATCAAGTCCAAAGGAGTCGGTAACAAACAAACATACAGGTGAAGCTAATATAAAAAAAACGTGTAAAAAGCACTGTCTATTCATCGTAGAAATAGAAAGCGTCATGCTAAGCCTGCTGAAGTGGCAGTGGGCTGGTCCTGTTTGTCGAAGGGCCGGTGGCCGGTGGAACGTGGAACAGCCGAGTCCTGGAGTGGAGACCGCGTATCGGCAAGCGTAGTGTGGGACGCCCACAACTTGATGGGCCGACGAGCTTAAGGCCCATAGTATCCTCATCTCCCGTTTGTATGCTAAAGCACGACTGCCGCCGGCGCCCGCGCATGGCACCTCTGAGCCTTTATCTCAAAATGGGGATATTCCTTTGATTAATTTACAATTGTGCTTCGGCGATTCTGTGGTACCTCTAACTATCTATTTTTTAGTGTATTTTTTTTTTCAAATAACGAAACCGTTTAGTAGGAGTATGGAACAGAAGCCAAAATATTGCGTGTTGGAAAATATTTTTTACAGCAAAAGTATTAACCATACAAAAAAAGTACTTCGGGCAAAATGATCTATATGAATCTATAGCAAAATCATATATTTTTCAAATCTTCAAGACAAGCCGTTAATGAGCAGTACGGTTCATAAAGTGACCGTGTTACGCTACCAAACGGGACGTAGGCCCTTAAAAAGGGGCTGGGACTGACTGGATGCGTAAGGCAGTGTTGCGACACAGCCTGAGAAAAGCCTATGTCCAGCAGTGGACTACGATAGGCTGAGTTTATTGAATATGAAATAGTACTGTACAACTTTTAATCTCATATCATAATAAAAGCCATTTCATGGTCAATTTACATAATAATTAAAAATGGGAGCTGAAGGTCGACCAATTATAAAAAGGTATATAAAATAGAGGAAAAACGCTATCCAGTCAACTATAAAATATAAGTAAGTACCTAAATTAAAAGTTACAGAATCATCTAGCAGTTAACTAGAAAAAAGTTATCAAGGACAACCCTTTTTCACAAAAAATCAAGCTCGTGACACGGAAAGCTGCATGTAAAACTACAGTACAACGATCTATGCGCATACGCACCGGATATTACTCACGCGATAATGTTATCCTCTTCCGAACGATAATGCCATGTTCACTTTCACGGATTACTTATTTTTAATTACATTATTATTACCTACTATTACGTAATTATTGTTTACTGTAAGACTGTAACCCAATTAAAAATAATTGGGTTTTAGATTTTAATGACATAATACAATAATGCTTGGATTTTGTTGATATTTCATCAAATCAGAGCAATCACAATATGTTTTGGGAGTTTTTGCAGCTATTTAGGTCCACAGGATGGCCATGATGAGCCTCTATCATCCATGGTGGTGCTAACACCTGGTGGTGATGGTCTCATAAACCTTATCACTAGGGGCGAGTTTCACCAACAAAATTAAACGCTTTCAAAACATCAAAGAGCTGACATTGACACTGACAGCTCTTGAACTCCGTTGTGTGTGCTGATCGCGTTAAGGTAAATGAAGGATTCCCGTTTGATTTTGAACACAAATTTTTAGAGCACCTATACAGGTTGTTAAAGAAATTGCGTGCAATAGCTTAGGGGTAGGTTCAGTATCGATAAAGGAACCCAGGAAAAAAAATCAAAATAAAAGCATAAAAAATGTATTGGAAGATCAACCTAATATCGAACGCGTTGTCATTTTGTCCTTCACTCGCGTCCGAATACTAAGGGCCGGCGCATTATTTGCTACTGAAAACTAAACGATTGCTATTTTAAGTTAGTAGGTACTAAATTAGGTTGAACTTTCAATTTCTTTTTTTTTAATTTTTTTTTCCTGGTTTCCTTTATCGATACTGAACCTACCCCTAAGCTATGGCACGCAATTTCTTTAACATCCTGTAGGTATATGCATTGAGCACCAAGGTATTCTCATACCTTTGGTGCTCAATGCATAGGTTCTCTAAAAATTGGTGCTCAATCGGGAATACACCGGGTTAATGGGTGAAATTCGCCCATAATATTGGTTATATTATCAACCGATAAGTTTAATTTGTTTTATCTCAGTTACATCATCAACAGTGGTTCCGTTATCAAAGTTCTTTGAACTCGTTTATACATAATTATGATTAAATTGACCCATATCTTTATAACTTCCGCACAGTTTTAGAGCAGTACTAACAGTCAGAGTCACCCATTCATAATAATGTTTAATCTAACCGCACATTTGGGCCTTTTCATAGGCTCGATAGCAATGCCATAGAGAAACAGACCCACACTCTATTTTCGTATCAGAATCATCATTTTGAAGGATATTGCTAATCCATTGCTTCATATATTCGAAAAAAATCTGCTCAACAACCTAAATAACGCAATGAATGTTGTTGAACTTTCAAAATGATAGCCATTCCTACTGTAAGTGTGTCACGCAATTACCCCGCTGACTGTTGATTAGCAGTGTATTTTTAACGGACTTCAAAAAGAAAGAGGTTATCGATTCGACATGTTTATATTTTTTGTATCTATGTTCGGGCATAACTCCGTTATATTAACAAAAATAATGCATTCGACAAATACGTGAGACACTCAGAAATTTTTGCGAAAAAAAAAATCTTCCGGCGACGAAAATTGAGCTGATTTTTTTTTCGGGTATAAAAAGAAGTCACACGGTGCTAGGTCAGGGCTGTAAGGAGGGTGACCCAGGAGTTTGACCGGCGTGCTGAAGGCTTCCCGATCCAACCTACAGATGTGCTGAATCTCTTGATACGTAACTCGCCTACTGTCATAGATTAAATTTTCACTGCTAGCACGAGTAGCACGTTTTCTTTCGTAACAGCCGTCAAAGGGCGACCACTTCTTTTTTCATCCCCCAAAGTTAGTCGACCGCGCTTGAATTCGTTATACCAACGATACACGGTTGCCTTAAAAAGGCCTTCATCCATGAATGCCATTTGAAGTCTATGGTGCGATTCGTCCGGTTTCAGGCGACATGTCACATGACACTTGAAATCGTAAAAATTCATAGCGCGAAAATGTTCCCGGCGCAGATCCATTTTTTAATGAGACACGATAATTTAAATTAGCTCGCAAACAATGTGGATGGAGATTTTGAAATTGGAACGTACCTATTTTTGATTACAAATAATCATACTTTCAAATTACATTTGATCTGGCCAGTCTCTCATACATAAAAAAACTTTTTGTTCGCAATACTTTCTGAGTGGCCTGGTATAGACGGATTTGCAAAATTCTTTTTTTGTTCGAAAGGGGTTTATTTCGAAATGGTTGAGACCATCTGATGATGCGTTTCGGCGACAGATAACGGAACTCTTAAAAAAATGACAGCAAATCGAACACGATTGCTGCTATCGCATAAATATGCCTTGTTTTGACCCCAAGGATGATGAAATTTCGAATTGGTGTGGGGTATGTAGGTACTAAAAATAAAAAGTGAAAAACAAAAGCTTTTCTAAAAAAAAAACACACTCCTGAAATTAAAATTATTTTTCACTATGTAGTGTTTTTCCGGAAGTCGGTTGTTTTTATTTTATTAGCACAGAGTCCAGACATATGAGACTGACCTCTAAGTTTGTTTCTTCTCAGAGTAGTTAGATAGGAAACGCCGACCTCATCTAGTTTTTTAAATATGATTGACGTGTAAAAGTTTTGTACAAACCTACTTACAGAAATAAAATCAGTTATCACAGGAACCAGTCTTGACCAATTGCTTATTTTTAAACTCACAAAGGCAAAGAGAGCAGATATATTTTCACCAAAATACTATAAAAGAGGACTTGGTGTTAGGCGGAAACCAGACAGAAACTGACCCCACTAGTCTACTGACCCAAAACACATGCCAACCATTTGTTTATCAACTAGGTTTACAACAAAGACATAACATGCAACGTCCATTACAGGATAACGTGTCATATCAGAATCCTTTGCGGTTGAATCATAGCTTATCGCGAACAACTGTTTATTTAGGTCTGCAGATGACGATAATACACAAAGTGGTCCTTTGTTTCGTATATTCAATTAGATAAAATGTCTACAACATTATTGTTTTCGAAAAAACCATTAAACGTTTGGACAAAATCTGCCACTGGCTGACTGGCCAAACCATGGGTTGTGTTCGTTGGGCCGTGCAATAAGCGGTTGTAATGGAAACACAATTTTAATACTTTTTTTTTTTTTTAAACGTTGCCCCACACTAGGAATTTCTCCTGTATTGTGGGTGCGTTTACAAACATTTAAACTCACGTACACAAACAGCCAGACCCGGAACAATTACTTGTAGGTCATACAAATATTAAACCTATACTTACAGGATAAAATTTTAACCAGTGCGCAAACTGTAACCAGGTTTTCAGAATATGATTCTAGACCCCCTAGCGTTGATATTTTTAATCGGTTATTAAAATCAGCACTTTCCCCGAAAAGTTGAATAATAAACATCCAAACATAAAAACTTTCACATTTATAATATTAGTAGGAAGTAGGGAAGTAGGATAAAATGTACCTATCCTGTAAGTTAATCCAGGCTATAATCTAACTGTGTGCCAAATTTCATCCAAATCCGCTCTGCCGTCTTTGCGTGATTAAACTAACATCAAAACATCTAAACATACAAACATATTAAAATATTAGTAGGATAGTATGATTAGTAGGATTATAGTATAGGAGGATCTTTTGTTATATATGCAGACCTACACAGCCCTTAATTAAAAAAAAAAACATCTGTTGACACAAACGTTCCGCGCTTTCAATGAACATTCCGCGCTTTCAATGAACAACCGCGCCATCTCCCGCTGCCCACAAGGCCACAACCAAAAAGATAAACAATAATTTATCTGTCAAAAAGTTTGAGTGTACGACAGGATGCCACAGACAAAGAGAAGGTTGTAACTGAATAATAAAGGGACGGAAGCACGTCAACCTTTGTCATTGTTCGATACAACGCATGACCGGCCATACAGTTTTATGTCTCCATTTAGGTCTATCGCGAGCGGAGTAAAGTAGCTTCAATTATTTTATTTTCTATGCATATCGGTTAAATTATTGAAGGAAAAAGCTCGTGGTACGATTTGACCTCCTAACGTTGCGATTTTTACATTCCATGTGCCATTAATTTCTAATTTTTCCTTCATTGAGAGCGATAAGTTTCCTGTCTTTGGTATGCGGCATACCCTAAAGACAGGAAACTTATGGCTCTTAATAGCAGAATTAAACTAATTCTCAATATCTGCTGCCTAGGTATCGTTTGGCATTGGTAGTTTTTTGCGCTAAGAGAATCATAATCCAATTGTAAGTTTAGGTAATTCAATTTCAAGACCATAAATATACAACTAATACAATTGTGAATCTGTCTCATAATTTGTGAGTCCTAGTTTAGATAACTATAGGAATATTTTTAACACCAAGTTTCGTCAAATCAACGACAATGTAGTGTTGCAAGCAGAGGCAGCCCAGTGGTAACGACCACGGTTTTCGAGTCGTAGACCGTAGGTTCAAACCCAGACAGGCGGTTTACTTTGTGTCAATTATTTCATCAGCAATGTTTTCATAACGGTGCGGTGCAGGAAAACATACTGTAGAAACCGACAAGTCCTAGAACCAACAATTCGAAGACATGTGACATCTACCAACCCACACTGCCCACGTGGTGGATAATGGACCACTCCCTCTCACCGAGAGGAGGCCTGTGTCCCAGTAGTGGGATTATTAGAGGCTGATTATCAGTGATAGGAATAGGTAGTGCCTATTAGCCTAAACTTCGAAGAACAGAGACAAGAAACGGAGACTTCCTTAGGACTAAATTATTTCCGGCACATCCACACAAAGTGTTCATAGATTCATACCGACCGCTAATACATTAATTTGATATCGCATTTCCGATGTGCGTACCTAATAAGTCTAATAAATGTAATAAAGACCCTACTTTGCATCAATTGTAAGGGAACAGGGAGTATCTGTCTATAGAGTAGAAGCCGCTAGAATAAAGTTACAGACAACATTGTCAACACTTGAATCTGCCCATCCTGTTCAAAGAATCACCTTTCATGAGAAAAAATAATCACAGGGCATCATAAAATTCGTCCGCATCGCTGTCAATGAGAGAAGTGCCCAGAAGGCTGGCAGCATTACCACGTTGTATGGCAATGCTGATTCCTTGGCCAAAGAATAGGCCAGTCCTCTGGTCACGCGAAGAGTCGACTAACCGCGATGGCGATTGGCGATGTCTCGGAAAACCAAGTAAGGACTCGGACTCCATCGCCCGAGTGTTTCAACCCTAAACGGCTCGAATATATAATTCCCAATAAGATTTGAATAATTTTTGCCGTTTGAGGTTTTCCGCCCCTGCAGCAGCCGCCCCAGCACACCCCGTCGCACTAGGAAGACGAGATGGCGCAAGGGTGTCGACACATGTTGCGTCCCACACCAAAGGCCTGCCCAACATCCAGGGCATTATGGTCATTCCATCTGATCTCTACCCATCGTCGTGTGCCAATCCGTTGGGTTCTAAAACAGCTGGCAATGCCGGGGGCGTTGACAAGAGCACGACGGATGATGTCATTAATACTGGCGTGCCGAGCCATACCGACATATATGGTGTCCGAAGCAGTAGACAGCTTCACCACCAAGTTGCAAGCCGGAAAGTGGTGTCACACAACATAGTACCTACGTTGGGTGACGGCAGTACCTGAAGCCAGAGGCCCGACCTACTCACCCACAGCCAATGCAGGCGGGCACGCTCAGCAGTACTGGTGCACGGATTGATAAGACTATTCCGTAGCAACTTGCAGAGCGGCTCATCCCACTGTCTGTCTGGGAAAACGGGTTCACGGGCCGATCTGTATCTTTTTACCCGACTGCGCCAGAAGGAGGGTTATGTTTTTCGAGTGTATGTATGTTTCTTTGGCACGCTCTGTAGCCTAAACGGCTTGATCGATTTCAGCTTGAGAGGTGCCGTTAGATTAGTCTTAATTGTGAGAGTGACACTGGGTATATCAAAATTGAAAAAAATGGCCGATTTTTGGCGCCATACTGTTTTTTTTTTTCTCAAAACCTATTGAATGGGGTATCAAAATAAAGGGTTTCATAAATTTGTCTTATTATCGTCAAAAATAATTACATTAACTAAAAACTGTGAAATAAAAAAATAATTTACAAAATCAAAAACCCGATTGCCTAAAAAATTTACTTTAATTAAAAAGATGGGAACAATACCTACAATACTATAAGCAATCTCATGCAGTGGAGGCATCTTCTTAATTGTAAAAATAAAGACCTTCATTGCCTCTGACTGCATGAGAATGCTTATAGTATTCAGTTTAATAGTCATCCTTTCAAAACAAGTTTCTTGTTTCCATCTTTTTTAATTAAAGTTCACTTTTTAGGCAGTTGGGTTTTTGATTTTGTTAATTAGTTTTTCTCTGTTTTTTGTTTTCTACTTACTATTAATATTACTTTTAATTGATGAAAATAAACTATTTAAAAAGTATACTTTTCATGAGAATGTTAAGTTCACCACTTAAATAACAGAAAAATTTCGTATACGGCGTCTTAAGTGTTCGGGTACACTTAAGAGGCCGTATTCGAAATTTTGTCAATTTCGCTGATTTTCGTGATGTTACAGTTAAAATACCTACTTTATTTCTGTAAGTTTTAAACGATCTTTCATGTTATGCATTAAAACTTATGAAAATACAATATTTTAACTGTAAAAGTGCGTCTGTAAAATCAAGCAATTCAGCGAAATCGACAAAATTTCGAATACGGCCTCTGAATTTCTGTTATCGCAAATCTTTAGTTTTAAGCACGTAAGCATGGCATAAAATTAAATAAATAACAATAATTAAATATTTATGTGCAATTCTATATATTATGTATTTTTGGACGATATACTTTATTTACAAAAACATGCTGCCAAGATTTACATAGTATTATAGTGAAGAATGTCGGTACGTAATCCGATCGCCATGTTTCCTTTGAACGGGGAATCGAAACCGGGCCATTCTGTGTATTGACGCAATGCTTTCTCAAAACCAATATTAGTGTGGCATCACGTACAATACCCCATTTAAAAGATACGGTGCGATTCAATAAAAGATTACCTGGTACTTTTTAATGTTTAATAGTGCTTTGTGTTTTCGGATCATTCTGGAACCGAGCGAGCAGCTGAGAGAAGCATTATCATCCAATATGTACGTACCTACTAATGTAGCATTTAATGAAATTACAGAACTTGTATTTTTTTCTAAAATAGTCCATCTTTGCCCAGCGGTTTTTGCCACGTATTAGTGAAGAGTTCATAGCTTGGAAACGACAGTTTTGTTGCATGTTGTAGTAAGTCGTACCTAACCCTGAAAAGTGAGGATACGATGAAGAAGAATTTAGTACCTACGTAATGCCTACTATGGTGCAGGTTGTTCGAAAGAGATACCGCCGCCCTTGGCACACAGGCAACTGATGGAACACGGGTGGGTTTTACTTTTTTTGTCAGTAAAAGTCTGACACGCCCTCCTGCTCCACCCAGAGCAGAAGAAGTTATTTGAAGATTTGCCACAAAAAAAAGAAAAAATTGCCTACTATCCATCTTATGTGTAAACCAGTAACATTTCTAACAGTCATCAGACTACCCGGGATAATTTCTTTACATACCTACTCCATAATCAGTCTATAATTTTGCTGGTACACACAGGCCTCCTGTCTGTGAGAGGAAGTGGGCTGTAATACACCACGCGGGCCCAATGCGGATTGGTAGATGTCACATGTCTTCGAATTTGGAACAAGCCGGTTTCCTCACGATGTTTTCCGTCACCGTTTTTAGAGCTAGGTCATGATTTTTTTTACACAAATTAAAGCGCCGGCAGGGGTCACCACTGCTCTAAATACATCCTACACTACAATATATTTGGTTTTAATTAAAAAAACATTGCACTCTTTACCACAGCCCAGTGTTGAGTAACCCGTCTGCACCTTTGAATGCAGTCAATCAATTTCACCAAGTCATTGCTCTCGTAGAGTAGTGCCCGGTCGACCACTAGCTAGACAGACAGACAGTCGGATAGGTCAAACAACATTTCAATCCACATCAGAATCTTTGTTTTTAATATCACAGAGAAGCACTTAACGGATTAATTTGTATGTCATTGTTTTTCTGTTCTGTTTTAAAAATAAAAGGAAGACTCGAACTGGTGGAGTTTTTTGTTTATAATTTGGAGGTTAGAAGTAAAATTTATTGTCATTCGTTTGGTTTAAAGACATTTTGAAATGAGACCGTGATTGTAGATTGAAGATCTTCAATATTGTGGATCTAGTTGATACCTACTTGTTACTTACCATGTAATTAATGACACAACATTCACGTAGTTTATTCCTCGAGAGTCCGCAGAAAGCGAAGCCTGTCTTTCTTCAACCGGTTGGTGTGCTAGATAATGTTTTTTTTTTAATGCGTAACAATAAATAATTTTGTCTGCGATTCTACAACTAATATTTTTACTATTTATATACCTATTTGGACGACTTAAATTTTCTTCTAAAACATGTTTCAATATCTTCAACCATAGTCAATAAAATAAAATAAGTAAGAGTAAAAATTAAGAGAATTTCTTCAACTACTTAAAATCTCGCAGCCAGTCGTAAACAAACAAAGACAAAGCAGCCGGGTGGTCCTCCATTATAATAGCAAGAATGACAGCCACTTTTTATAACCCCATACTAATCTGATAAATAATAAAATAAAATTGTGACCACGTTCGGCCACATAAAAATATTCTATGTGCGTGGCTCTGCATTCTATGTCCTAACAAGAAACAAAATGTCTTATACCAGTTTTGTTAAACAAGTTTGAAATTAATCATGTTTGTTGACGTTGAATTGATTGAAAATTATTAAATTAAGAAGTTAACTACAGGAGTCTGATTAGAAATTATATGGAAACTAGTTTTGGGAAAATGGGATTATGCATAAAAGTGCTTAGTTATAAATGATGTACATCCATTTGACACTTCATCCAAACACACTTAAAATCTCAGTTTCGAATAAAATTCAAATAAATTTTGAAACATTTCGGAATATAATCCCTTTAGGAACCCATTCACAATTTATTCTGTTTAAAATAAATGTTAACGAATAAATAATAATGTATTGATATCGAACATGAATTAAGTGCTACATGGCTCCGGGGCTAATAGGGGCATTAATTAATTTAATAGACCTCATAACTTTACGGATCTAGGTCCAATCGCAGACTAACGGGAGTCTTAAGAAACGACGATGTTATTAGCACCACAGATGTTTAAATTAGCGAAAACACTAAAACTATAGCTACATTTTATAATAAAACTAGTAACTCCGCATTCCTAGTAGTCTGTTACTACCAAAGACATTAAGTTATCTTTCGTTACTACTAAACAACACTAGTAGATATTATATTTACTTTTACTAGATTTGAAGATGCTATAAAGTAGGTACTCTGTCTTGTCATATAATGTAAAAGGTAAAGTTAAAGCTGGAAGACCAATTCTCATGATCAAAAAAGGTTCAAAATCTATGCGCATAAATCATCTCAGCGAAACAACGTAAAATACTTGTCAAAAATATAGGGAAATTGGACGTATTTTTGACAGATTGAGACTAAGATCAGACTGTGAACGTTCTTAAAATTACGGGAATCTCAGATAAGCGAAAATGGACTTAAATAAAAATACCCACTACCCAAGAAATAAGAAAATCACATAGCACCATTATTTTGCACGTGCGATATAATTGATAGGTTTGCGGCCAATCAATGAAAAAATAAACTGCCTACAGGTGAATCATTCACACCAGTAAACAGCAATTTACAACAATTTATTATTGATGGTAATAGATCACTACGATTATTAACTATAGTTAAATGATTACTATGTGACGTACAAAGTTAACTGTAGAGTAGACCATTCAAAGGGTATTGAACTTCTTAGCAATTTATGTTAACGAAGGAATCAAACATATTAATACATACCTTCATAATCCAGTATCTAATGTATTCAAGTAATGTATTACTGCTGTTAACAGCTTAATTCTGCATCAAACATACCGACTTAAACTTTACCAGGTGCAGTTAAAAACAATTGATTAATTTCCAAGATACTTCATGGCGCCCCAAGGACAGAAGAGAAAACAATGTGCTCTTACACCTTTACTACTTCTTTAATCGGTCCCTTATTACTGAGGATCGTGGCGGTCAATCTGCCTCCATCGACTCCGGTCTGAAGTTGCCATCAACAACTGCTGAAATTTGGTCAGACCATCGTGTAGGCGGCCACGTGCGGTAACAGATCTAAATAAAGGATGAATGATGATTGGATGATTTTGGTGACAGATGGGCAATTCCTGTTTGCCTATAAGCAACGGACAAAAGTTGGCTTGTGCCATGCAATGCAATGATCTCCAGTACCATTCTCTAAGGATAGGTACAGCCTTGCGCAGAGCTCCAGCTTTGGCTAAACATCAGTGTGGTGATGATGATGATGATGATAGGACTCCCTTTTCCGCACGTAGACTCCCATTCGGTCCGTTGTGCGTGGGGATTCTGGCTAACAAAGCCAGCCTAGCTCCGCCCAAAAGCACAGAAGCTTCCTGAGAGCTTTACAGGCTTCGCGGAGCGACCTCACTATTCCGAGGATTTCTTCACGTTGAGAAGCCACGGCCTCGCATTCCAGGATGACGTGGGCGGCTGATTCCTCGGCGTCAAGGCAGCCTCTGCAAAGCGGGCTATCTGTGGCGCCTATATTATAAAGATGTTTGTTAAGGGGGTTATGGCCCGTAATTGTTCCTATGATTATTCTAAGATTATTTCTACTTAGGCTAAGAAGTTTTTTGGTTAATCGCGGGTGTACAGTCGGTAAAGCCAATTTGGCCAAGCCAAAACATCAGTGTGGTAATTACTAAGCTGCAAGTAGCTACACTGAGAGCAGTGGTGGCCCAGTGGTATCGGCCGCGACGTTCGAGTTGTAGGTCGTAGGTTCGAACCCGGACAGGCGCATTAATTTGTGTAAATTATTTCTTCACCACTGCTCTCAAAACGGTGAAAAAACATCGTGAGGAAACCGCGCGGCATGTCCTAGAACCAAAAATTCGAAGACATGTGACATTTACTAACCCGCACTGAGCTCGCGTGGTGGATTACGGCCCGCTCCCTCCCACAGAGAGGAGACCTGTGTCCCAGCAGTGGGAACGATATAGGCTGATTATGAATAAAGTAGCTACACTAGCGCTCCAGGCTGCGTTCTCCATGAAATAGACCTACTCAACTCAAATATCATAAAACTCTCAGTTGAGTTGAGTTGCTTCTCCCGCATGGAAGTCAGAAATTATCCCGCAGGAACGTACTACCAGGATAAAAAGTATTCTATGTGTTAATGTAGGTTATAATCTATCTGTGTGCCAAATTTCATCCAAATCCGTTCAGCCGTTTTTGCGTGAAAGAGTAACAAACATCCATCCATCCATCCATGCTTACAAACTTTCACATTTACTCGTACAATATTAGTAGGATAGTAGTTAGTAGCAAAACGTTATTTGTCTACAAAACAGTGACGGGAGTTTACAGCCTACAGTTTATTTATTTATTTATTTACTATAAGGTTCGTCGACCATAACTGCGTTAATGGACAACCATTGAATCTCGGCTGCGTGCTCGGTCAATCTCAAGGCTGTCTCGACGACGAGCTGACCGTAGAGTACAGCCAAGACACTGTCTCTTAGAGAATAGCATAATATAATGTTCCCACTGCTGGACACAGGCCTCCTCTCGGTGAGAGGGACTGGGCCGTCATCGCCGCCGTGTGAATAACATAGCAGTTAATAAATCCAATCGTCTCCTTACCGTGTCCTTCGTTTCTGAAGAAGAAACCTGTCAACAAAAAACAGAATCCGTCTACGTTTAAAGTAACTTTAGTGAAGTTAATTACACTTATAACAACAATTTATTTTACGATGCATTGGTAAGAAATTAATCGATGTTACTTGAATTTCGATAGCACTCCTTTCTCTATTAATGGATCATTTTATAATAACTAGTGCAGGTAGCTCCCGGCTACTACTAATGGACCACCTACAGTGGACCACAGTGGCTTTTGCTGCCGTATAATATGGCTCCTTTATTCTAACGATCATGATAAATGCTGAATACACGAATATTACATGTTTCCTTGGAGACGTCTTTCCAATCGAAATTTATCATCTACTAGCTATTGAGGTCGAAAATGATCCCTGGAGAACGTACTATCGCGATCGGGATAAAAAATATTCTATGTGATATTCCAGTATGTCGATTCTGTAAAGATCTCACCGTGAAAACTTAGGTGAAATGAGTAGTTAATAGTGTCAATACCTAGCATCAAGTGGAATGACCGGTCACTTCCACCTCACTTCACCTTAGATTTCACGGTGAGATGGTTACAGAATAGCAATGCAGGTTACAAACTATATGTGTGCCAAATTTCGATAGCACTCCTTTCATCCAAATCCGTTCAGCCGTTGTTCCGTGATTGAGTAACAAACATCCAAACATCTAAATATCCAAACATACAAACATTCACATTTATAATATCTACTATTAGTAGGACTAGTAGGATTTTTTGAAAATGACAGTCCGGGGTAAACTCTCTGAGCACGAAGTCCGTTGTTTCGGCCGAAATTTAGGGTGTTTTTTACTCCGAATCACCTACGGACATATGATTAATTTGGAGCCCGAACTAAGAATGGATGACAACATGATTTGACAGTTGTCCTTACTCCCGGTGTTTTTTTTTTCCCATCCAGAAAAGTTAACAAAACTAAAGTATTACGAATTCATTAATTACACAACATCGAACTACTTTCAGAGGGGCCCGCCGTATCTTCATTGACGGACAGAGAGTATGCACTAACCAGGAGATTAAATGGTTGGTGAAGAGATAATCCTGTCTAATTTAGACGGCTACCTCAGCATCTATTAGTGACAAAAATTACATAATAGAAAAAAAATATTTAAAAGAAAACAAACAATTTATTTATCAAATCATTTGAAAACATCCACAGGTTTTGTTACTAAATTTCAACTATATCCGACGACCCTGGTTACTTATCTCTTTTGTTGACTGTACATACCTACCAATTAGCACGGCACTCTTAAACTTTGTTGTAGGAAGTTTTAAGCTTACTTACAAATTAATAGCAAAAAGTAAAAGCACAAAACTGATAGAAAGTGCAAGATATTTCTCATTGAAGAGCCTGTGAGAACAAGATACAGATATCTTAAGACCGATCACGGTTATTAAATTATTGTAAGACTTTCATACAGTAATGAGCTTCTAATGGTTCAAGTTATGTAAGTGGCCAGGATTCAAACGTAGATTTCGCTTCTTCATTTTATTTGAATTAGGAACCTAATTCTTTTTTTGTTTTTGTTTTCAAGTTGAATGCTCTTTAGTGCAAAACATTACTATGGGCAGATTACATAATCTACAAACAACTTTATTGCAATTTCATTTCTAATAACATTGTACATTATGTAAAAGGAATAAAATATACTATTGTAAAGTAATATACTAAAGTATTGTAGATATAATTTATCAAACATCTATTGTTGACATTGACAACATTTATTGAGGTTGTTTTTTTTTTAAATCAAAACAAACTTCATCAAGAATAGAAAAACGTAGTGCGGACATTTATGGTTATGGCTTCATTCTGCCTAGCCTTTTCCCAACTATGTGGGGGTCAGCTTCCGGTCTAATCGGATGCAGCTGCATACCATTATTTTACATGGAGGGACTGGATACCACAACCCGAAACCCCCTTGGTAAGCAATCAAGAAGACTTTCGGGCTTATAACTACCCGTAACGACGACGGTCAAAGATCTACAAATGACAGCCGGGACAAACGGCTTAACGTGCTTTCCGAAGCACGTAGGGATTTTGATATGTTATGGATGGTCACTCATCCACGAACCGACCGCGGCAAGCGAAGCTTAACCTTGGATCAACCCGTGCGGCTGCTATTACTAAACCTAGAGCTCCGCCAAGCAAGGATGGTTTTAATTAGCGATGGGCCGACTAATCGGCTACAAAATGGCCGACTAGTCGGCCAAGCCGATCATTGATTTCGGTTGAGGTCGAGTGACTTCGGGTATGTTCAAAATGGCAAACTTACTTATTGCCAATTGTTTGCTATAGAGTTTCTTCATTTTTTGTTAGAAGTATTAATTCATTTTACTTTCGGTATTTAATTTCTGGATCTAAGTCCAATTAATTAATGGACCAGACTAAGGGTTCCTATTCCTTAATATCCTAATATAAATAAGCAAGCCTAAGCAAATTAATACGAGTAAAAAATGGGCCGACTAGTCGGTGGTTTTAGCCGACTAATCGACTATCCCACTACGGGGCAAAGGCTTATGTCATTTTGTATTAGAACTAGTGATGTACCGATTAGTCGCCGACTAGTCGGCCATATTTGTAGTAGGCGACTAGTCGGTATATCACTAGTTTTAATACAAATGGACATATGCCTTTTCCCCGTATTGGGATAGTTGGGTACAGGCCGGTAAAGTATAATTTGAAAGGTTTTGTACTTACACAAAAACTTAACATGAAAATACTACACATATCCAGAATAATTTTAAACAGTTATTTTCACACACCTGCTCGTTACAACAAAAATCGTTAAGTGCCAGTTATTCTGCAAATCTGAATGTAAACAGATAAGTAGTAACAGGAACTGTGCGCAAGCGCATACATACACGTGTATTCCGCTAGGCGCGAGGGTCACGGAGTTCACTTGATATTTACCAAACATGCAGGATGCGCGCGTGCTTCGCCGTAGTCTACGTACAGCGCAGGAGTGAACACATTCAGAGTATCTTATTTCTTTGTTTTAGTTAGTTAGGATGGATATTGGACTAACTATGTTATTTGTTTTGAAGTCTGTATGTTTTCATGTATGTATCTTCTCATATTATATGTGTATATATGTATTTAAATTAGAGTATAATTTACGATGTTGTGTTTTACTTTCTACTTTTACACACGTTGCCTACATCTCTTTTGATTTTCTATTATCGCAGGTGTGCTGGAAGTGATTACTGTAGAAATAAGCATTACCTTTGTACGTATTTTTTTTTTACTTTTTTCTTGTCCGTTTATAGGTAAATATGTGTGTGTACTTAAATGGTTAAATAACCCTCATCAATCGCTTTCCATCAGGCGTGATCGAGGTCAAGAGCTGGCCCATTTAGTAATTTTTTTTTTTTTACAACTTCATGTATGTAGAGTACGTTTCCAGAGGCAACTTACAGCGTATAAGATTTTTTTGTTAAAAAGCACAAAAACAAGTTACTTAAAGATTTTGAAACTTTTGACAGTGATGTTAAAAGTTTCAAAATCTTTAACTTGTTAGGGATTTGTGGCAAATGTTTCCCTACACAAGAGTTGGTACCTACCTAAAGACCAGTGTTAGCTTACTACGACTTTACAGACATGCTTTTAACGTCAAATAACTGATTTCTAGTTATTAAAATATTTTAAATCATCAGAAAATTAACTGTCTTTTTAAAATCTCTAACATTTTGTGCTCGTCTGTACCTGCGGCATTCATTGTACTCTGTACTGATTAGCATTCACGGTCTGCTGGCGCGGGCGAACTATTAGCTTTCGATAGAAAAACTAATTAAGAACTTAGACACTATGAATTATACCATGCCCCATTATCCTCATTAAAAGCAACATTTATATTTTTAATGGACTGAAAAACACACTTGCTAACTTATAGAACCCTCCTGTCTCCTAACATGCCATTACGATGCACAGAAAAGAGTATATCTTTCCCGTGTTTCCGCACAGAATCTTAAGTTTTGAACCAGAACATATTCTACATAATTATCTATTATTCAGCAAAATGGCAAGAAGTGCATTCCATTGCCAAGAAAATTCATTGTTCTAAAAGTTTGTCAGCTGACCCTACCATGAATGCCAGGGGTGCGGGTTGTTCAAAAGAGATACAGTGGCCCCTGGCACTCAGGCAACTGAAGAAACACGGGTGGGTTTTAGTCAGTAAAATTCTGACACGCCCTCCCGCTCCACCCAGACCGGGAGAAGTTATTTGAGGATTTCCCACCCTCAAAAAAAACCCTACAATTAAATAAATTATGTGACAGTCCGTAAGGTCTAAAAACATACTTACAAAAAAGTAAATTCGAAAACTAAAACCCAATTAGGTACTGAAAAACCACGTTCTAACAACTAAAGTTACTAGTAAAGTAAAGTTATTGAACTTACTTTTTAGTTATATTATTTTGGGTAAGCTAACAATAATATGAAATGTGCTAATTAAACCCTTTTATTTGAAACCCAAAACGACAACAATCAAAAATATAAAATTGTTCATGACTTAATGTCCTCTAAAGGGCGCCATGTTCAATTCAATGTGACGTCACATAGCATAACAAAACCAGCGGACAATCAAGACGCTTCCTTCATTTGTCAAATTATGATAAGTAAGTTTAGAAGTTATGAGGGAACAGATGAACATACCCACGTACATTACGTACCTACATACCGGTCAAAACCATATTCCTCCTTTTTGCTTAGTCCGGTAAAAACTATTTGAAATAGAAACTGACTTTCAGGGCTCGTCATTACAAATAACGATGTATATATAGCTACTTAAAAAAAAACATGTTTCTGTATAAGATAACATCACTACGAATAACAGGTTCAGTAAAGTATATGCAGGTATATACTTCCCATAAACATAAAACAAAACGTTTATGTGCCTCGGTTTAATGACTACTATAAAATCTAGTTATAACCAGGCCCCTTAATTGGCCAGGATGAAAGTCGGTCCGTAGTTAGTGGACAAGTGAGAACAAAAACTCCTACGCAGACAAATAATCCGAAATTATATGGAATAAAAGATTAGCTTAGGCTGTTCGAAACGTTTAGACCACCATGTTTAAAATGCAGTAGATAACTCTATAGTTAATGACCAAGCTCCTTTTAATTTATCGTGAGCAATATTATACGGGCTGTCACAAAACGCTTTTGAGTTAGTGTAGTGTAAAAAGTGTCAAAATAAATAGTGACACACATATTAACACATGAACAAAGTTTTTATAATTTCATCATATCAGACTCTAAGAAAGTGGTACGGACTTGTGTAAAGTACAAAGGAATTCTAAGTTTTAAAATATTCAACAATGTAAAAAATTAAGTTTGATTAAAATTGCTTATTAGTCTTATAGACTAGATTGTAATGAATTATTAAGAACCGGGTTCTTTTTAATAAAGGATTTAAAAAAATAACGCTTTTTTTTTCAAAGCCCGTAAATACGAATACAATCACAAAGGTTCTGGAGTGGCGACCGCGTACCCGAACACGTAGAGTTGGAAGGTCTCCCACAAGATGGACCGAGGTGACCTTGCAGAAGGCCTACTTCCAGCTGTGGACATATTTCGGCTGAAAAGTTGATGATGATGTTAAACGATCACATGTGATTGTCCATTATATTCCCGGTTACAATGTAACATAAAATCACTTTTTGACATATTAACTGAAACTTTATTGCTCAGCTTTCGTTTTAACCTACACTTTCATTACGTCATTTTAATTCTACAAAGTAGGTACATACTTTATAAAGGTCACGCGATTAAAAGTTTTAAAAGCGCTTGCATAATTTTCGCTTTCTCCTCAAAAAAAAATGAAAGACATGCACATCTAGATAGGTTGGTAAGTAGGTACTACAACACAAACTAAATTACATTTGAGAGTTGTCTCGTTAAAATTATAGCCCCGAGAGTTTGTTTCCTATTACAAATCTCAGATCAGATTTGACAGGCAATCGCGGTGATCGCTGTAGGCTACTTTAAGAACAATGTGCGAAATGGGCGCTATTTGAATTTATTAGTTAGTTCATATTTGGTCGGTAAAGCTCGTAAGCTTTAGTGGATATTCGTGAGATTTCGCTGAAGTAGCTTGTGAACGCACACGCAGAATTTATCAGCCAAAAAACTTCGCAGGTCAGAAATATTGTAGCTGACATATGTTATGAAACTGTTTGTATGACTAGAAGCTTTAAAATAAAATAAAAAATGTAGGCCGAATTCGACCCTAACTGCAACTACCTTTCAGGCTTCAAAGACACGCAATAACTGCCTTTAATGACCTTTTGTACCCAATTGCTGAAAACGTAACAACTCCGTATTATATCGTACATTATCAAACATAGTTAATTATTATTATTAGTCATTAAAGTCCCACTGCTGGGCGAAGGCGTCCCTACTCTCTTTCCACCTCTCTCTGTTCAGAGCTGCCAAGGACCAATCTTGATTAAAGGAGTCGTAAGCGGGACCCATTGGGTCGTAAGTTTGGTAAGTTTTAAACATAGTTAAACCCCCACAAAAAACATCTACCTACAACAAAAAAGTCGACTGGGCGGAAAATGGTTTCGAGGAATAAGAGAACATTAAATTTTAGAGTTGTTATCAAGACCTTATCACGAACTTGACTCACATAATTACAGGGAACTGTTATCACTGGGCTGGTCACAATTGGCAGATGTTTGTCGCCAGTAAGTGCTTGTTGTATTAGACTTAGCGACTCGTCAAATGTGAGTTGTAATATAAAACTTATATCCAAACCCCAAAATTCCCTGAATTAGTGAGTAAGTTAGTGAGAACTGCCTAGTTGTCAATATTAGTTAAAGCGAAAAGCTCGCTAACTGAAATGGATAATCACAAAAAAAAAACGCATGTTTGCTGATATAAATATTCAGTCATTCATATCAGCAAACATGCGATTACTACTACTGTTATAAACGCGAAAGTAACTCTGTCTGCCTGTAACACTTTCACGCCTAAACCGCTGAATCGATCGTCATGAAATTTGGCAGAGATTATAGCCTCGGATATGGAGAAGGACATAGTCTACTATTTTACACGATAACCGACATCCACGCGGACGAAGCCGCGGGCAAAAGCTGTTTTTTTTAAATATATTATTATTAATATAAAAAATGAAAAATATATAAATATATATTAATATGTGAAGCAGAAACTTTGTACCCCTTTTTACGAAAATTACGCCGACGGAGGAGTATCAAATTTGGCACAGTTAAAATTTATATGGAGAATGAGTGCAAAAAACAAACATTTTTTTTTTAAATAAACTTTGGTCGAATTTGGACCACTGGGCGACCAATAGTATCTAAATTATTAAACCGTAACACTTAATTCCAATTAGATAGGTATAAACAAAGTGCTTGTCCACAGATATGGAAACTCTACGAATCCTGACTATTTGCCATGAGAGTTATTGATAAAGTCAGTGAAATTCTGATTAGTCACCACACACAACCCTCTAAATACGAAACAGGCTGGTTCATTTCTATCAGAATACTAGTCAATAAGATACGATACACAAGTATTTAGAATCACCACATACTTAACAAATTCGTACTTCCGCAAAAGTAACGGTATTAAGTTTACACCATCATCTAAATGAGTAAAGCGATAACTATGTTATGTTATGTCCAAGGGGATCGAAATGGCCATTTCGATCCCCTTGGACATGTTTAAAATGTTAAAAACCGTACAAATCGAGGTTAATCACCACTGACCATGGTTATAGCGTAGCGACGTTTAAGTCAAATCGTCAAGTTAAATTAAAAACTTGCTTTAATAGTAAATAAGTTTTTTTAAACTACTTGTCCATAAAATGTACTAAAATATAGTTTCCTTTTGTAGAACATAAAGACAATCGAACTTAAAAGCCATGTTTGTAATTGCACCTAAATCTCTTTACAGGAAATCATGCAAGGCTTTAACTAGGATGGCCTAGACATAGTTTTGTGGGAGATAGCAGACTGAAATAATACAAACCACACCATAAATAATTCTTACACCACTCAAAGTAATGGTAAAAGCCAACATAAATTAAATAGAAAACATTTTGAACATCCATTATACATTCAAAAACAATTTGATTAACACTCGCATTTAGAACTAGAACATCTGAATGCTAACGTTCATTTTGAGATAGTTATTTCAATCAATCAATCATTCTACAGAGCAGTTATTCAATCTTGAGACAATACGGGGGCGTTACTGAATATTTCATATTACTTTTCTGCCTTGCAAAGGCAAAGATATAAAAAGTCAGTTCTAATTTAATTTAGTTCTCTATTTTGCCAGGTTTCAGTGGTCATCCCTAATTGAAATCATTATTCATTTAAAACTTTACGTATTTCTAATACATCAGTATATAAAAATATTAGCTTTCTGGACTCCTTCTCCCTATACTTTAATTGTGCCAAATTTCATACTTCTTCGTCCACGTAATTTTCATAAAAAGGGGTACATACATTGTTTTTGCCTCTCGTATAATATATAGAATACTAGATGCGTTCAAAGATCAATAAACTTTCATGGAATTCAACTCGCGCGCTCGTGGAAAAAAACCTATTTAGTGCATATTTCATAACCTCAACAGCAGGCTTAGCACGTAAAGAAGCGTTTTGTCGACGGAAGAGTAGACAAAAATGACGTTTCCGTGTAGATAGTTGACAGTTTTGTAACGAGAAATGTAGACAAGCGATTTCTATTCTACGGTAGAGTAGAAATAGAAAGCGTCATGCCGAGCCTGCTGGAGCATAGGTACAATTTTATAGTATGTTTCTATCTTCAGCGTCTGGCTATTTAGGCGGAGCACTGTCTGTTAGTCAGTCAATCAGTCACAGAACGAGCCCATATTCCATAAATATAAAACAGTTAGCAGAAGTTGCAGTTTTCACTTAATTAAACTGTTCGGCGTACAATATCGTGACAGCTCAGCTGTTGCTGGTAATATAATAAGCGACAGCGATCGTCGGTGAAAGCTTTCGGAGTCGCGGCGAGCTTTGAAGTTGACCACATCGAGCGATGAAACTCAGAAGCAGACAGTGAGCTGCGCAAAAAATACTAGTTGATATAATTATACTAGTAGTTGTCATTTATACATGACATGTGTAGTTTGTTAATTCACTAAAGCACTGGAGGAACGTCAGACAAGTAATTAATTCACTAACAAACAACGCGCAGACTATACCTCTGGGACCAGCTAGAATCATGCAATTTTGCAAGATAACAAGAGTCCCTTTTTTAATCCCATCGGGCATAGAGCTTATGATAGTATAATTTGTATCAAGTCATACAAGTACGAAATCTGAACTTGTGAATTCAGTAAAATAGTGAAGAATCGTTAAAGCTTATAATCGTAGGAAATTGTCAAGCTTGTCCCTAACGATTATGATAATAACCACATTTGGCACATTAACTATGGTTTGTGTTATAAGCAACTTTTTATGCTTGACTAACATAATCCCTTGATCTTGGTTAACTACAACCAAGAGTGGAGATGAAATGGCTTTGTATATGCTAGGACCATTATGACAAAAAACACATTGGCAGTAGGTAATAATAGCAAACTCTTAATGTAGCTAATAGCTGATTATGTAACTTAATGTAACCTTTAGAACCATTACGATTGTTCTCAGCCAAAATTACTTTGTATCCTTTCAAAACCTTGAAGTTGCCACTAATGCATAACATTTTCAAGAAACAAGCAATGTCATCCACCTTTCAGGTGACTAATACCTTGTTTTAAGCTGTAAATAAAATTAAATACGACAATAAGATAAAATGGCGGTCTTCAAAAACTGGCTGCATTTAGACCCACTTGTGTCCAAGTTTCAAATTTTTGACTCTACAAATAGCTTTTAAGTATTTACATATGTTTAGAAAATAGCAAAAGATAAGACGGTATGATTAAGTGGATATTTAAGCCCACTTGTATTTAACACAATTTGAATTTAACAAACATAAAAGCTTTCTACTTTATGCTCGTCCTTTGGTTTGGTAGCGTAACACGGTCACTTTATGAACCGTACTGCTCATTAACGGCTTGTCTTGAAGATTTGAAAAATATATGATTTTGCTATAGATTCATATAGATAATTTTGCCGAGGGTACTTTTTTTGTATGGTTAATACTTTTGCTGTAAAAAAATATTTTCCAACACGCAATATTTTGGCTTCTATTCCATACTCTTACTAAACGGCTTCGTTATTTGGAAAAAAAAAATACACTGAAAAATAGATAGTTAGAGGTACCACAGAATCGCTAGAGCACAATTGTAAATTAATCAACATTTGCCAAGGAATATCCCCATTTTGAGATAAAGGCTCAGAGGTGCCCTGCGCGGGCGCGGGCGGCAGTCGTGCTTTAGCATACAAACGGGAGATGAGGATACTATGGGCCTTAACATATTCTCACGCAGAAATGGGCTGAGCATTGATGAGAGACCACGAATGAAGGACAGATTTCCTAACAATGTTTTGTTTCACAAAAAATCACTGTGGATGCTGTCTTAGACGAATGACATTAAAAGCATATCATTGATTGTAGGTGATTTAGCAACCTTGAGCTCAAGAAATGGGATTTAAGATCTATGATTCGTCCATTAGCAAAAATGAACAGATAAGGATTCCAGTAAAAAAAATCGAATATAATGTCACCATCATCTGCCAAGCCTACTATGTTGGTGTTTGCTTTCATTTAAACCGGATGCTGCGGGATACCAGTATTACGGAGCATGGAGCAACTGTCTGACCTCCTCAACCCAGTTATTGGGTAATACAATACGCCTTGGTAAGACTGATTGTGAACTATGAAAAACAAAATTTCTTGAAAGTAAAAAAAAAAACAAAGTCCTATAAAAGGCCAAAAGGCTCCTATCTCAGCATGATGCTGCGATATTTAAAAAAAGAGTCGCAGCGCTGGTCTACGCTCCACATAAACACAATTCATAACTCTTTGTCGCCGAAGAAATCTAATATTTTACTCGCGACTCTCCGTTAAGCACCGCAGGCCCGTGATCTATGGATTCGCTACTTCCCTACTAATTTATTACATCCTAAATGAATAATATAAAGACTACTGACTATTCGAAAGTGGACACTGATTCTAGACTGGGATTTATCACTGGTAAACGTTCTGCCTGTCGACATGTTCTGTAGTTCCATTAGTAATGCCTGCGAAAGTGTTTCCTTGATGTCAATTATAAAGATAAGTGTGTAGTGCATGGTACGGTTAAGTTATGGCTAAATAAAGATATTTTGCCTGGAATAGTTAAACCAAATCAAAAGACTTGTAACTGAAAGAAGTTTAGACGAGTTTCGCAATGGTATGCCTTTGATTGAGAAAGGATCTACCCTGCGGGATAATTGTGTAACACTCTAACAGTAGGAATGGCATTCATTTTGACAGTTGAACAACATTCATTGCGTTATTTACGATGTAGAGCAGACTCGTTTTTGGAACGTATGCACCAATGGATTGGCAATATCCTTCCAAATTATTCCGCAATAGACGAACCAATCCATGTAGACTTTGAGAGGCTTATAGAAACATCCTAATAAACTTACATGCACATATTAAAGGGAGAAAAATTGCCCACTAAAAAAATTAAAGTGCTAATAGGCAACTTAGTAAGCCGCAATCCAAATGGTGTATTGGGACATATAAAATAAGTACCTACCCAAATTTCAACGGATTTTTACAACTTAAACACAAATCCACTCCCAATAATTATGTTCACAATGTTTGGACTTTAAAAGAGACCATGACCTCTGAGTTTGTTTCGGCTTTTCTCCTCAGGGAACAGTCAGCTAGGAAATGCCGGTGCCATACTCTAGTTTTTAAAATATTGACCAACAAAGTATTGACGTGTAAGTGTCCTATAAGATCTACTTACATGAATAAACATTTCAATGCATTTCATTTCAATATTTTTGACCTCTGATCGTATAAATCTTTGACCAAAACTAACATGTTCAAACGACAGGAAACCCACACTCCAAAGTTAATTGACAAAATCGAACGCTTCACAAACATTGCACATCAAAAATCACAACAGCGCTTTCTATTTGCTAAACATTCAATCAGAAGGCTGCTAATCGATTTTGACTTTCACGATCCGACATTGAGCACATTGATAAATCGTTATTACCTCGCTATCGATTAAATGTAGCTTCACACTAGCCGGCATCGGCGACGTAATCAAAGAGATTCCTTTCAAACAGCTTTCTGCCTTAATTTATGTCTATGTGCTTAGTACCTACTGATAGTTTTACAGTTTTGTATTAAGTATAGGAAGTTCCTCGGTTATGGGGTTGTTTACGAGAATTATAAAAGAATTGAGAAAGAAGGTCCGACAGGTACACTACTAACACAATTGCTTCCTTTTTGTGCTTTTGCCCGTTTGTCTACGTGACTTACAGCACGACTTATAAGCTCTCTGATTATAGAAATGTACTCACAGAGAGCCTACGCGCAATTCTTTATGTTATATTTTTGAGTCACAATTGAGGAAAATATATGGTAGCTTATGGGTATTAATAAAATTAAATGAGTGCAAAATTTCACTGATGTTAGCATTTCTGTATACTAATCTAGTTCATTTTAAATTCAAACCTCTCACCCATCAAGTGATCGCTCCTAATTCGAAAGCATTTGTTTTTTATTTTTTATGTTTGTTTTTCGGATTCACACTTCGACACCATTCGAATTTTGAAGTGATATTTGGAATGTTAGGGAAATATTTTCAGTACAAGAGCTTTTTAGGTGTATGGCACTATGGCAGCGCAGCAACAGGTTCATCAGTGTGTTATTTACTTCATTTATTAACTTAGGCGATACTTATACATGTACAATGCATAATTTCAGTCATAGATACATTTTTGAAAAGGATGAGTAAATACAGTACAGTCAGTGTCAAAAATATCGAGACGAACAGACTGTTCAAAATGATCTCAACAATTATGAAAATTAAACTTTATCACAATTGGATAAAGTTCTTGTCAGAATGACAGTTGCCGTGTACTGTCTTCATTCTGAAACATGCCTTGTGTCATTGACTTATTTTTAATTTTCATAGTTTTTTCATTTTGAACAGTCAGTTCATCACGATATTATTGACGCTGACTTTACATGTCAATTAGCGCCATCTACCCATCTTTGTTGTAACTCTATGTCGCGCACTAATCAGCAAACCACCAAGTCGGTACATTCTTGGCAGTAGAGTGCACATGATAAAGAATATCCAGCTTTCCGCAAGATGGCAGCACTCAATAAACTTTTCCATAGAAATTCGTTTTATGGGTTCTTTGGTTCCAACTTTCTATGTAGGTATTATACCTGCAGTTTTCTGTTTCTGGTATAATTTTATTGTCTAAAGGGTTTCATAACTGTATTATGTCTAAACATTGTTTCGTGAAAATTGTCCAAATTATTTTACTTTATTACAAATCACACTCATTTTCAGCGTCGCGTCGCCTCGTTTTATTTGAAACATTAGAGTCACGCGAAAAAAGTTTCATTTGTTTACAGTTTTGGTACGGGTGACATGACATGTGAAGGTATACCGTAAACTGAGAATGAACATATTGCATTTTTTGCATAATTTTTCGAGACATACGAGCAATTATCAGTCTTGACATTGTTCAATTTATTCGACGCACCGGTGTGATGTAGGTTGCTGCACCACAGGTAAAAGACGACGGTGATAAGAATAGTGCTGTCTCTTTCTGGGCAGAGGTGAATCGCGCGGAGCAGAGGAGGTAAGAGGCCATCTGGGCTCACGTCACTGTTCAAACAAGGCTTGCCTTCCTAGTCTGCGCTCTACTCGACAAACGACGAACGAACCGGCGGCGCGGCGCCATTGCTCTCGACGTATCCGCACGAACGTGACTGTGCCTGGTTTTCGCTTGTTTTTTCATCATCGATCGTGATAGAACATCACTACTGCGCAGTGTAAAAGGTAAGGAACTTTTATGTTGTTTTGGAAGCAGTGCATCTTGTTTCGCGAAGTGAGTGCAATCGAAGCGATAGTTTAGTGGGCTAGCTGGAGCTTTCTCGTTTATTTATGCAAAGAATTTACCGAGGGCGGTGTGTACATACAGGCGAGTCGGAGGCTCACAGGCGAGGCGCGGCGCGCGGCGCTGCCTCCGCCGCCTGCGCACCCTACGCAACGCTCATCATACATTAATGTGTCAATTCTGGTAAATCACGTGCCAGTTTTCTATCGTGTTCAGTGTTTCTGTGACTCGTGTATACTGTTTGTGCCCCTTGGTGATCCGTTTCGTGCTACAACAACGGTTGTTGCCTCTGAAGACAATAAGGTTACAGTTTCTTTGTGTTGTGAAACTTGTGCGCATTCGTCTTCATTTCTTACGCTGACGCATGACATTTCTTACAACTTTAGTAATTCTCCTTGAGTTTTAAGCGCCTTATCATGCTTGGTATATTATGTTGTGAAAAGGTACTTCTCTGTATAAAGTTGTGAAAATCAAATCATAAATCTTCATCAACATCCATAATTTATTGCCAACGGTGAAGTTTTTTACTATTTCAAATAAAAGTATACAAAAAAGATAATGCTTGATTCATCGTTTCCTTGAAACAAAACAATTTTAATCGGCGAAGATAAGCCAATCTTTAGCAACGAGCCCTAATATCTTCATTCACAACAGACAAAATAAATATATGTACCTATAATAAAGCCTTGTATGGCGCCAAGGTGTTCCATGATAAAAGTTGGTTGTTATATATGACATAACGATGAGTAACAACCTCAACAACGAATGCCATATGTATTGAATATAATAAATATTTAAAACTAACAATTACTAAGAGACCAGTTGACATTAAACTGGAAATTGCATAATGAGTACTAAGAAATTGCAGCAACAGGGCTTTCACTCACAATGCATTATCCTATTCATTGCACGTCGGGCGTCTGACCATCAAACAGAAAAAAAACTTTTGAACGAAGTTACTGTATTCAGCTTCAAGTTGACGTAACGCTACTGAATCACACAGAAGGACCTTTCACAAACAAAGTTATTATTTAGGGGAACACAAGTTTGTGAACAAAGACCTATTGCAACAGAGTGTCTTTCGAACCATAATATTAGTAATGTGTGAAGTGTAGACCTATCTGACGACATAAAGATAACTATTACAAGTGTTAACGTAATAAAAAGCTGACCTTCGAGAATACGTGCCAGAACGAGTGTCTACACTCACCATTATCATACCCTCATGATTGATGGAGTTAAACCTTATTTCAAAGGAACTCCTAATTAAATTTGTATGTTGCCTTTTCTTTTTACGGTCTCAACGTTCTGACCTAGATGATTCATCGGTGGAAGTCTTAAACCAGTCTGGACGCCTAGTATGTTATGCATTGTAAAAAATTCTACGTCAATGAGTTCCATTTCCAATAAGCAATAAAATGTTCCATTGTTCTCCAGCGGATAAATCAATGGTTTCATTTAATCGATGCCAATATTTTCTTAGTCTTAATTCTTTCTCGTGACAAAATGTGCAAACAACTTGGCCATTGTTTTTCCTCGTTTTTGCCGTAACAGAAGAAACTATAATTACATCTATGTAGGTAATATAACTTTGGTATATCATGTGCACTTGAATTTATTTTGAGTACAGTCGCAATAGAAGGCGAAGCTTTATTTAAACCTCTTCAATTGATGCTATTCATGTTTTGAATGGGTCTGTCCGTCTGTATTCACCCCGCGTTGCAATAAAATCCCAATTGTCCAAGCGTTTCCTGTCATTACTGTTGTTGTCAAGGCACACATAATTAAAATACCGACTGTCAATATGGTTAAATATAAATTTGCTAACGCTATTTCTGACAATAAACAGCTATCGGGAGTTCATGGTTCGTAAAATTTTGATCTAGTGGAATATCAGATGAGAACTAACGAAGCATGTAAGTTGCTAAATGATTGACCTAATTGCGCCCATTTAGCATGCAATTCGCAAGAGGGACGTGACATCAGATGGACTAGTATAATTTGTGGATGGTAACAATCAATCGGCTCAATTGATCTAGCGACCGGTTGCGGATAAAGACAAGGCTATGCGCCCGCGCCGTCGACGCGACGACGCGAACTAAAACGGTCATGTGATCCTTTACGTTTACAGTGAACGAACAACTTCCAACAGTCAACCAAATTATTTTATAAACGATTTGTATTACACCGTTACCCGAAATTGGACTTGATGTTGAGCATTCTACATTTGTAAGTTTTATAATAATTCCGTTAACTTTGCGCTTGTTAAGCCACAATTTATGATCTCGTAAAGACGCTGATTTCCATTTAAAGAGAGGTGATCAAGTCATAACTCAAGCAGAAGTAAATAATCTATAACTCGAAAGTGGAATAACTTAAGGGGGCCTCTTTTGTTTCTTTCACCATTTGAAGAAACTAAAGGATTTGTGTTCAGTGTCTTCAGCTTCTGAGCAGAATACAACGACTTTGGTTTCAAGAAAGATTGCTTCCAATTTCATGTAATCTGCCACATCAAGTCTGAATAATTCATACGCTCTATATTTTTCATAACAATAACACGTTCGGTAAGTGCGTAATATTGGTACTTAACAATCTTGAATTTTGATGCTATGTTTTAGGATATTGGAGGTCAATAAACTATAGTCTTGGTATGTTTCACATGTGTTTGTTATTGCCACGCCGTGTTGAAGCTCTTAAGATGCTTCTGTATTATTTATAACAATACACAACATCATCTAACATTGGTGTCACATTCCCACGGTCATTGGAACGCTAAAATATGATACATTCAGAATATTTTTCATCCAATTTTCATAAATTTTCTCACCAACCATTTAAATAAACACCTGGTATTCGCATATATGAATATATGTACATAAAAAAGATAATAATACAGGAAAAGTTTTTATCCAGTGCGCAAACTTTAACCATGAATTCAGCATACCATTCTAGACACCCCAGCTATTTTCTTTTTGTAAAACCGACGAAAAATGTCTTCGCTGGGGGGTCTAGAATGGTATGCTGAATGCATGGTTAAAGTTAGCGCACTGCATAAAAACTTTTCCTGTATAAAGGGTTGAAATATCAACAACTGACGCTGCATCAGTCATTATAAAAGTCTGGAAAGCGGCGCATCATATAGTTAAAGAAAAAACTAATGGTGCAAAACGCGTCTACCTAAGGGCAGGAATGGAGGGCCAGTCGTGTTCTGAGAAGTGCACGGGGCATTCCAGACATTCTGCAAGCTGCACGCATGGCCGGCAAACCTTTTATTCAGAACGCCGCCGCCGCTGCTTATTTTGAAATAGTTTTATTTGCATTTTAAGGAAATAACTTAGATGATTACCACTGCGGGTGTTTTACATTTCATATTTGTATGCGTTTACGCACAAAATATGCGCATAATTCTTCGCGCCATGGTGACGTGCAAAGATAAGTGAAAGAAACAAACCGCAAATAATTTTTTGCAACCAATTTCAATGTCAACAGGAACACACAATACGACGAAATAAAACTAAATTGTCGTTCTAGAAACATCTTAACACTTTGACGACAATTGTTAGAGTTCTGACAACACAATTAACGTCTATAAAACACTTTTGTTTGGTAAAACTATTTTTGTTTCCAGTTCTCGTCACGTGGTGATTGTTGTTGTCGTATATATTTATGCTACGCCCGCTCTATTTATATGTCGATTAAGATGCTCATACGATATCTACTTTACAAAAGATTGTACTGCCAAATCTCGTTTGAAAATTGCAGTTTCGTAAACCACTTTAGTCGCAGACATGTCAAACATGACGTAAGCCTGAACAAGGCTTTATTTGCCTTCATAAAAGTAAGCACAGGCGAAAACATGATTTGACCGTGTGTTGTTATTCTATTTTCCAAGTTCTTTTCATAGACTATTTGTACAATAGTTTATTACACCAATAGTTAAAGGTTTCTTTGGTATTTTTGCAATTTGTCATTCAGAAAAAACATTGTACTTAATGGAAAAATATGAAATAATATATTATCAAATTCAGTTAAGTTTGTAAGTAGTTCAGCTTGTTTCTATTTCATACTAAGCCCCTATTCCTGCCACACCGCACGAACAAACTTGACATTATTTACTCAACAGCTCCTTGGTTCTTAACATTGCGCTATTCCTAATTGTTGCACGTGCTCAAGAAAGCATTTCTTACTCCTAAAATAGGATACATAGTCGGCTAACACTTAACTCCTTCAATTACCCGCATGCCAACGTGTGGAGTGTACCTAGTTCATACTTATGTACCTATGTGTTCTCTACTCCTATATGGGCTTGTGTCCGTCACACATTGTGACTCCGGTGACATCACTGAACATACTGGCATTGTTTTACTACATCCTAATTGAATTTTCTTCTATTCCAACAAAATAAAACGCTCATGTCCTAACTCTATTTGCTACGATGACAGCATCACTCGTTTCAATACTTAGCTACAAAGCGTTGCAATCAAGTTTATAATTCATTACCTTCCCTCATTATTCATGCTCTTTGTTGTCTTAATTATTGTAAAAGTATGACGGATTATTAGAGAATTGCATATATGTTTTGTAATAAAATTATTTTTAAAGTTACTTTAATGAGAAATTCAAACAATTAGACATTATTTTCTGGATTTATGATGATAGGTATATCTGAAGTGATTATGACTTGGTAGGTTTTCTAAATACCTTCAAAATCGTTCTTCATAACGTAGGTACCTATTGATATCAAAAAGTTCAAACATCTTTGGCCCAAAATATTTGGTCATACGATCATCAAATCAAAAATCGAATAACCAGCAGAAATACGTTAGCACCGATACAATACAACATGGCATATAGATCCGTAGGCGTACAACTTCACAAGTGAATATAAGCCGTTACTCCAATGAATATGTGGGAACATGTTGTAGACGTTATAATAATATATAATTTTAACGACCTTCGAAATCACCTTTATAGCTGACTCAGATAATTTTAAGAAACCGTAGCAACAACGGAAGCTGAGCAGCCTGCGAACGAAGTCGATGACGAAGAGAATTTCACTTTTAAAATCCGGTCTGTTTGAGCTTAACATTTTGGCCAATTAGTGTTCCTCGTTGGAGTGGAATCGCGAAGGATTTTTGTTAGCAAAAAATATTACATTACATAACAAACATTGAAAGTATTTGTGTATTAAAGAGATCTGACTAATCATCAGACTCGTCGAATAGTAGGAATTCACAGCAATGATTGTATTTATCTTTACATTTGCATGGTTTTGTGAAGATTACTTGACTAAATTATATCACTTCTATTATACAGGTAAGTTTTTATTCAGTGCGCAAACTTTAACCATGAATTAAAAAGTAAAAAGTTACAGTATGCGCACTGGCTACAAACTTTTCCTGTATACAACAAAAAACTAAAAATAAATATTATAAAAATAATATATATAATATTCTGATCTATGCAATAGGATACATAATGCTTCAAATGCACTATAATCAATAACAACGTTTAGTACAGTCATCTTCTAGTCCACGCTGGACATAACTTTTTCCGAAGCGACAATAGCTACGATAGCAATAGCACTAGCTATTTCCAACTATGTTCGGGTCAGCTTCCAGTCAAACCGGATGCAGCTGAATACCAGTATTTTACACGGAGCAACTGTTAATCTGACTTTCATAACCCAGTATAGCATTACCCAGTTGGGTAGGTCACACCTACCCAACTGGGTAATGCTATACCCCTTGTTAAGACTTGCTGTAAGACTTTCGAGCTTCCGACGACCCGTAACGACTGTCAAAGATCCACCAATGACAGCCGGGACCAACAGGTTAACGCAAGCGACAATATTTATTGTACTTGTCTACCAATATTTATGACGACTGCTAGAAGTAACAAATACCAATGGTTATTGTGTTTACCGGTTGTAATATTGCAAAACTAATTACAAGTTGTTAAGCCAATCTTTGCACAATAATCACCTTTTGCTCTCAGTTAAATTTTATCACCATTAAATTTTACATCGGAAGACGAATAGCTTAATTTATAGCTTTTATTTATCTCAAATCATCTACATGGTTAATAAACCTTAGAAATGCCTGTTATGCACAGGAAACAATTTTAATAAAAACCTTTTTGACTCTTTAAATCCTCGTCATAAATACATGCTAACATTTCTTCACTTTTCGTAACAAAACTTCTCTCAGGAACCCTTTGCTTGGTAGGACATTCCTAGACTTTAATAAAAAGACAACATATCAATGCCCACTGCAGTTAAAAGCTGTGTTAATATAAACTCTATGTTATTAACTTGATTTCGTCATACATCTATTTCAGTCATAGTTATTTTCCCCAGGATAAGTATCACCCATTTAAAGTCATTATGCCTCTATCTACCGCGGTAATTCCGATGTACAAACGTGCTTACGTTCATTATCGTCTAATTTTCCTGATAACCTGAATAGCCGTGGTTATCTTGAAAAACATTGACGGCAGATTGTCAAAAACTAGCACCGAAAAATTTACGTAGAATGGAAACAAACTCCTTAAATATGCAAAAACATAAGACAGACAGCTGGGTTAGAGTTGCGAACTTTGACTCCATCGTACTATTAAATGCAAGAAACATACTAAAACATAATATAGATAGAACATACGACTGTGAAACAAGTTTGTGAGCTAAAGGTAAAGCTATGCATTTTCTTGATAACAGAGATGAAATTATCACACCGCTTAATAATTTAGACGCTTGACTTGTTATCGCGCTGGAATTTCTAGTTCAAACAATGAAGCATTATTAAACCAAGATGTTTTTATCCGTACAGTATTTCTAAAAGACAGAGATAAGAACTTATTAAACAATGGGGTAACAACAGCCCCTAACAGGGACTATTATTTATTAAATACTGAAATAAGAGAGTCGGATTACAGTAAAAAGTTATAGGTCTTGTGGAATTCACAACTTTAATTCAATTTGTAATTAAAGCATTGATTAATTTATTATAGAGCTACAATTTGTTTTACGTCTCTTAAAGTTTAATTTGTCATTTACAGAACAGTTACGTCAGGTTATACATCATTGATCCGCAACGAGCCGTTTCAACGAATCCCTCGACGACAATAAAGCGGTCATGCTTCTTAGATTCCTTGAAACACTGTGAAATCTCTACAGACCACTTCATTCTATGTAACATTGTTATATTCGCATCTTATAAACAATTTCCTTTAACAATAATATTAACGCTTTACAAATCGTCTCTGATATCATAATTGTTTTAAGTATCACTCTTCGGATACTTTTGTTCATGTACCAGGTCATTTTTCGTTTAAAATTTCCTTCCTCAACAAAAGAATTTATAAATATCTTGACTTTTGTTTATTGTCGAGTGTTCTCAGTGAATAATGTTTAAAAAGCTTCCCTCTTGTCTCAAATTGTTTGGTGAGTGAGAGCAGGACGGAGAGGCCGCCATTCATATACATTACGATTTGTAACCGCACAGCTTGCGTTCCCTCACTAGTTGCATTTGATTTCTCGGTCAAATTGAAAAGCCCCTCGCCAAGTGGGTTCTCATTGAAAACTGTGCGTATCTAATGCAGCCGGTTGTTCCGTGGGTGTGTTTTTATTTCTGTAGGTAAGCGTCGGCGGCAATAAGTAATAAGGTAAACATTAAGCAAGTGAGGCCGCGACTCGTCTAAGCAAGATTCTTTGCTCGTTATAATCGACGTCTAAGCCCACATCAATCTTTTGATGTTCTTGAATAATGTGTGTCACTTCGTTTCTTCTAGTGTTATTTATATATGTAAGAGTGCAAACTGCCGCGCAAGCTGCCATGACAACATAATTTGGGACTTTTGATTCTTTTGTATACTTTAGCGGCCCACAGTTTTTTTTCAACAACTGTTTTGTTTAATATTTCTCTATCTCTATTCTCATCAGCGTCTTAGGATCTCCACATTCCTAAATTACGTCGTTTCTACAATTTCCACACTATGCTTAGTTAACTACGAGTAGGTGTTAGTTGATAACCAACGCGAGGTAGAATGCTTCAGATAAGAGGTCGTACTAACGGGAGGCTACCGACATAAACTTTATCTTCTACCAACGGTAATTCGTTGTTTACCTTTTCTATTCTTGTAAGTATCTACTTAAAGTGCTTATTCATTGTGTGTGTTTCTGGGAACAGTTTTGGTATAATTGATGTTGTTATTTAGGCGCTCTAGGTGTTTCACGGTAAATATTAGTTTTAAACAAAAAACCTTGTAATTCTAAGAAAAATAAAGTGTAAGTGTTGTGCAACCACAGAAAGAAAGTAAATGGCTGTTGTAAGTTTTTTCCATTGTGTCCTGGATGTAAATCACCTTTTGTAAGTAAGTTTAATACTGTTTGAAATGGAGAACGGCCAAATTCCACAGTAATGTAATGTGTTATTCAACTAAAAGATGCATCGGAGAAAAAAATCCATGCAAATATTGAACGTCTGTGTATCTTATTCAGACTATCTACATAGTGGTATTTGGCACGCAATAATAAACCAGTGCAAACCAATGTTTGTGTTGCTTCATATATCACATAAAGAGGAAAATGGTGTTTCTCAGCCTTTACGTAAACGAATAACAAAACCTAGATTCGTTTTAGATCCGATTTTTGAATCGTTTTAGTTCATTAGGTACCGATATTGCTGTAACAAAAGTCACAGTTACTTTTTGTGCTTTGCCAGTTACCTTGCCGATAATTGAGGAGCAAGCAGAAAGGATAACTAATAAAGCAGAACTTTTTATGTCATAATATTATTTTGCATAACAGCGAATAGAATAAACTTCATTTCGCAGAAAATCGTTTGGCACACACTCCAAAAGCATACATTCAAAACTCATAATATTGTAAGTCAGAATCATCTTTAGGCATAAATTTCATATCCATAATTTTTTTAAAAATTAGAACCATCATATCGCAGAAAGTTCACAGTCAGAATCGTCTTTTGGCATACATTTCATTCATATCGATAGTCATTAAAAGGACGAACTATCATATCACAGAACGTTTACAGTTAGAATCATCTTTTGCCATATATTTCATATCCTTATTATAACCTAACCTAACCTAACCTAAAATACACGCTTCTCTAACCATGTAAAATAGGTAGGTAAAATTCGGTTCCTGCACTCGCCGGCCGCTGCCGCAGGGGGTCGCGTTCTAACCTATCCTACCCTAATCTTTTATTGCGAGTATTTAACATAATATTTAACCGAATCTAAATAGTTCGGTTCCAGGCAGCCTACTTGATTGTGAACATGATTATGTGGTTTTTATTTCCCTGTAAGAAGCATGCAAACATGCAAAAAAGCATACACCATGCATGCTGGCATGCAGCAAGCATGCAACGTGCAGCAGGCATGGTTTCTGTTACGGCTCCGGCGCTGCGGGACTCCGGCGGTCCCACGCGAGTTCATCGTAGCAGATGGCTCTAACGCTCACCACCACAGCTTCGGCTTAGTGGCCGGCTCGCCCCTCCGCGCCTACGCGGGTTTAAATTACACTCTAGGGGTAGGGCAGACAAGACTATTTGGAGTCGATTTTGCAGCGATTCGTTTCTGTCACTAACTTTTGTAGCACACCATATTGACTATTTAAAGACAATGTTTTAATTTTAATTATGGTTAAAAATGCCTGCAGCATATTTTATAGAAATGGCATTATGCCTAATAAAATTATTCCAAATGAAATTCTGCCATCATCACAGTATGCCAAGTGAAACTGTACCAAATAGTCGTCGCTCTAAATAAAAGTTATGCTAAAATAAATTATGCGGAATGTTAACTTTACCAAAGGTAATTACGCCAAATAAAATTCTGCCATTGTAAATTCGGACATATAAACATTCAGCCAAACAATAATTACATCAAATAATGTTTATGCCTTAAAAATATTCGTGTCAAGAAGATTATGCCAAGTGTGTTATGCCAAATAAATCAAGATTCTGCCAGATAGAGGAAACCTAAGCAAAAAAGCTTCACTGACAAAAAAATCTTCTGAGAACTCTTCATCGTCTCTCTTAGCCCTTAATTCAATTAGGTGAATGAAAAACTGGGCACCTGGGCCATATAGTTTTGCAAACTGATTCATCAGTAATCTTATAGTCTTAAGGTACACCATGACATGATGTATTGACTGCCTAAGCCTTGGAATACAGATGATTATCTGCCTTATTATATGCACATATGACGTAATATGATATATACTATACGGGTTGTATATCTACTGCACATATAGAATAGTAATTGAGGCCTAGAGAAGATAATGCATGAGCGCTTATTTCTCAGTCTCAAATACGATAGGACCACTGATCATATTATTTCAGAGTAGCCATAGCCAGATTATTGTTGATAGAAAGAAACTGCAAATAAAGCAGTATTTGAATAAACATAAGATGCACACCAACGTGACCACTTATCCACAATGAACAAATCACGTAGATCAGACAAAGACTTGAGTTTCTTGTTAAAATATTAGTTTTAGTACAATAGTCAGGCAGGTATATTATTTTAATATACCGTTTCTCGTAATGCGCAGTAACGCCGATCGATTTTGCATGGACATTGAGATTGGAACGTTGCCCGCTTACAGGCAGCATGATTTTGGCACGTAATTATATTTCTCTTCGACCAAACTATTGAAAGAAGTGTCTCATTAGCCTTTTAATTTGCGAACGTCCTTTGTTTAGAAGAGCATTTAGTTGCTAATCTTCTACGTCGTCATTTGTTTTGGCTTTCGTATGGAGATAGCTAGTCATCGTGATGATGATCGTACCTTTTATTGATATCGACTTACTTATGTTTCTTTTTCTAAAATTTCTTTAAAAGAATACCTTTCGAAACAAGGATCATAGTATTGTTCCTACAACTCTCTAAATACTGTCAATACTGTCTGTATACCAAGAGAGATTGTCTGTAAGATAGATTTATCTTTAACAGTTACAACTGTTATGACAAGATTTGTCTATATTATTATGAGAATCTTTAAGATACCTATGCAGTACCTACTTAAGATTTTTTCCTTCCATATTTTTATGCAAAAGTTTATTATTTACTAGCATTTGCCAGCGGTTTCGCCCGCGTGGATATCGAAAATTTTATTAACCCACGGGAACATATTACCGGGATAAAAAGTATCCTATGTGTTAATCTAGGTTATAATCTATCTGTGCGCTAAATTTCATCCAAATCCGTTCTGCCGTTTTTGCGTGAAAGAGTAACAAACATCCATCCATACTTACAAACTTTCCCGTTTATAATATTAGTAAGGATAGTAGGAAAAGATTATTGCACAATAAATGTGTTGAAGTGTGGAGACTAAGATTACTAATGCGTCGATGATTGAAACCTCCCCAACGATGTGACCTCTTTCCATTGGGCTAGTTAACCTCCTGAATCACGACCGACCTTTTAAATTACAGGACTCTTTAGAGACCGCTGTTGTTTATGATTTGTATCTATATAAAACGCCCAGCAGGTTTAGCACGAGAACCGTAGAGAAGCGTTTTTCGACGGAAGAGTAGACAAAAATGACGTTTCCGTATAGACAGTTGACAGTTTTGTACCGAGAAATGTAGACAAGCGATTTCTATTCTACAGTAAAGTAGAAATAGAAAACGTCATGCTAAGCCTGCAGATCTGTATTAGCTAGTGGTAAAATTCTAGTTTTCAGCCAGTTGTTCTAAATAGTCCCCACCCCTCAACGTAGATTGATACTAGGCTTGTAGGCATAAATCGAGTTTGAAAAAATAAAAGCGCTTACTTTTTATATAATTCAAACTAGACATGAATATAGAAATATGTATACATTTTCAGCTGAATCCTAGCAGCTAGTTGTAATATATATTTTACAAAATTCAGTAATATAATAGTATTATTTTAATAAACAACATATATCTTATAATATAATCGAATAATATCTATGAAGTGTTTATAGCTACTCGGCTTGTGTATACAGTCATAAAGCACATGTAAGTACTTATACTACATTAGCAAGCCGTGACCTCAACATGTTCAGTGGTGACTACAAAATGCCTGCCAGAGTACCGGTTACCTATATCGAGTCAAAATGTTGTTTACCTATTGGGTACACCTATGTGTACCTAGTTGTGTTAGTTAGTTTATCGGAAACTAAGAAAAAATGGCAAAAATATGCATATGATGCAGATACCTATGTTTCGTGATTTATCATCAGCAAGAACTCCATAGTTTTTGAAAAGCAATCCAATGAATGTACTTTAAAAGAGCTGAAGTAAAACGATGACATTGACAACATTAAACCAATATTAAAGTATATTCGCAATGTCGCGAAAATTTCAACAAACTCTATTGCAAATTTAGAAACGAGAACGATATTCATAACAGTAGATAGTCGTAAACATTACATCGGAGACAATAAGAAATCGATATTCTGCAGCAAACGTTTACGTGCTTAATTATTAACGAAATAAGTATCTAGTAGTGTAGGCAAAGAAATTCAGGGCAGGCCTCATGGGTATTTGTAGATATACTATGCTAAATAAGGAAAAAGTTGAGTCACGAAGATGGGAAAGAGCATGCTCCTTTGCTCAAATAAAATACTACGCCATGGGATTATCAATAGAAATTGTATGTGTGCATTTCGAACAAAATGACGGACAGTGGGAACAATTTAGCGGAACGGTCTCCTAAGATCCGTATGGTCATGCGAGGACCTTTTGGGAAGAGTAAAAAAACAACAGGACATCCTCTTTAACAAAATATTAGAAGACCATTCATCTGTAGATGCTCAGAAGCTCTCAATACCATGCATATAAACCATAATAATTGAGCATCCTCCACACGTCTATGGTAATTAAAAGGGCTAAACAACTCGCGGCTGACCATAAAGTGTGATCTCATCAGCGTACGAGTCTCAAGTGTTAATGCCTCTTAATAAATCCAATGCCAGTACGTCGTCCAATTGATTTATTTTAGTCGATGACGCGTGTCTGCCTAGGAGTTAGGCGCACACATCTTCAATGGTTCAAGGACAAATAAGGTAGCGACGCGGAATTATCACCTGTATGGAAAGGACGAAGCGGGCAGCTATTTCGATAAGGATCTATTTTTTGAGATGTTGTTGTTTAGCGCTTTAAAGCGATGAAAATGAAGCAAAAGATTTACGATTTTCAATAGACTTAAAGGAACCTTTAAAAGCAATGAGAATGTAGCAAAAAGGTTAATAATTTTCTTTTGCCTTTTGGCCTTGGAGTTTACAATAGACTTGAAAGTGCTACATTGTTCGAGAAAAAGCATGTTTCTTTCTTTGCACTAGCTGTTCTAATCTATAATGTTCATAAACAGACAACTATATAATAGGGCTTGAATACTGGCTACCTGCAAGTACCTCGAACTATTATCACGCGCAGATAACAAGCGTTATCATTTGTTTTATCAGCACGAATACAAATAATACTGATCAGTGAATGTACTTAGACACGCCTACTAGTGGAGGTTTATTGGCGTCGAATACTGAAAACGTATACTCTATTTGTAATGAAGTCTAGACAAGGCATTAATTTAAATGAGAATTAAAATGGCGACTAATTAATATTCTTACAAAACAGTGGATAAAAAGATAGTTGGAATTACTTTAAGATTGACACATTCATGTTGTAGAGACACCTATTAAGCAAGGTACAGTCTGCTAAATTTTTAAATGCGTTGCAAAGTTACAGAGGAGGCGTGGCCAACTTGCGCTGGAGCATAAATCATTGCGAATAATGTATGCAGATTTACAATTCAGCTCATGACCTCAGGAAGCTATACGATAATACAATTCGTATTCTTTGAGACCAAATTAGCGTATGAATATTTGGCTCCTTTTAATTTAAAAGCGACACACGGACGGAGGTTACAGAGTAATGTATATGTCCTTGGATATTTCATTTTGTAGTAGTTACAGTACAGGTTACAACCGGCTGAAAATAAGTTCCATTGTTCGTTTAATTTCGGTCATTGGTCAATAACGTTTTGATTTGATGTAGTTGTGGTTTACAGTTTGTTGACATCATACAGTTATTTTTCGTTTGATATGAATAATTGTAGGCGCCTATTGTTATCGATTTGTTGCGTCAGCGATAGAAACATGCGATGGTGTTTCAAAAATACTCGTTCATGTTATTGCCAGACTACGAACTAATCTTTAAGGGAGGAAATAAAACTACAATGGAATTTGTGATTCACATTTTTGTAGACGAGTTATTGTTAGTGTCGTTCATTCGCCCCGCCTAGATTTTACTTCTAAAACCTCAACACACGCACATGAACTAGCATGTAAATGATCTATAGGCTCAACTACTGGTATACAGTTAAGTAGTTCTAAAATCAGAGAGTTGAGCGTGGGAGCCGAATGCCTGTTAGGATCGAACGCCCATAGGAAATTTATTTAATATCTGTAGAATGAATAGAAATTTTATTACTGTGAATAAATCTGAACCTCTAAAAGGTTTATAAGCCTGAAGTGTAGAACCGTAGTTATGACGCGATAAATATGTGAGTGTAAGGAGCCCAAAGGTAGGACACCGGGGCTTCCTATATGCAGGTCTCATGATGCGTCATCGAACCCACGTTTTGTAATGAAATAAATTTCATCATTGACCGTTCAGTACCTTAATGTGGTCGAGAACATCACTTTATTGGTATTTGACAGTTTTCGGAATGGTCGGAAATGGTTAGAAAATTTAAAAAAAACAATCGACAATCGTTTTTGGACGATCATTGATTCATATTCTACCATAAATTTTTTCAGGTTTGAAATCGCCTGCAAGTAAAAATTTGCGTTTAACATTTTACTACAAATCCACTCTATTGAGTTGGTACTTAACTTACAAACAGGTTTGCCAAACACATTAATACAGATTAGCAATTATTGGTCTGTTCTAGTAACTGTCACGACAATAACAATAGAATCAATAAATTGACGTAAAGAACAAACAATAGGACTTGATCTACAGTCAATCGTTATAATAACTGTCAGTTTAATAATAACAAGCTTATTTTTACCCCTTGAAACCGATAGTTATGGAAAAGTGAATTATGTGGATACGACAAAAAGGACTTTGGATATTATTGGAGGATTCGAATATTCAATTTAACTACTTTTATTAACTTTTCTATAGAGGTTTATAAAACAAAAACTTCAATATCTTTCTTAGTAGGTAGGTAATAAATTGAAAAAAAAAATCTAGTTTACCTAAAACTTCACGAACATGATATTTCTTCTGATTCAGAGCGGAAAAATGTTCAAATGTAGCTTGACAAATGTAAAATTCCTTCAGTTACTCATTGCAATCCGTGTAATACATTGTACTAGTTGTAGCACCTACGTATAGCATGCGAAAACTATTTACAATTTGATGTGAAATTCCACAGTTGAAGAAAAAACTAGCGATAAAAGAAATACCTAATATACTATGTAGTTTCTAATCTAAAGCCGACAGTACTCAGTTCTAAGTATTCTATTGATATTCCGATAATTCCCACTACGTGATGCATTTTATATCAAAATGTATATTTATCTCCATGATGAAGTGTCGCTAGTCTGCCTAAACCTTTATGGAGCTTGGAACACAAAAGTAGAGTGTTCCGCCCCTTATCTCTATAGCAACTTGAGCCAATTGAAGGGAATTGACCGGAATGGAGTTTACAGTTGATGACTAAGCACTATTGTACTGAGAATAGAAGACTTTATCGTTTATTACTTTAAGTGGTATTTAGGGAATTCTGACTTATTTTTACTTATTTTTTTTTTTAACCGCCAAAAGTGGAGAGATTTGGAAGAGACCTACACTCAGCATTGGGTGGCCAAGGGTTGAAGAAGAGAGAAGAGAGAGAGAAGAGAGAGAGACTTATTTTACTTCCTGTATATAGACCTAGATTATATGTATAGAAACTAGCGACCCACTCGGGCCCCAGGCATGAAGTTTTTATTACTTATACGTAAGTTAAATATTACACCTTCAGGAATAAATACTCTGAAAATGATGGTGCAAACCACATCAAAATCCGTAGCGCAGTTTAAAAGAACAATGCGGTCATAGACACACACGAAAAGCTTTAATTTTTAGTATGTAAAGATAGTACAGTAACAGGTCAGTACACCTTCGCTTAACCATTTGGTATTACAGGCGTGATTTTATGTTCTATAGAAATCTTTATGTGTATACAGTGCGCTTCTGCAAAGTTACCATAAAGCAATGAGCTCTACTTAAGATGAGTCTAATTCGCTTATTTAGTCTTAACCGTTTCCCAGTGGTGTGTAAGTGTATACGTTTAAGAAAAGGAAAATGACATAATTAATTGTCGGTAATAAACCTTAGGCTTAGGTATGTTATGTTATGTAAGTACCATCATTTCAAACACTGTTTTATTATTTCTGTCAATCACATAAGTTTGCTTACTTTCCCACCTACGCGGTATATATCTTGCCTCTGTGGTTATTTAAAAAGTCCTTTACATATAATATCATAATCAGCCGGTATTGTCCCACTGCATGGCAAAGAAAGACCTCCCTTTTTCCACTCAACGGGATCCTGACCCAATATGGAGCAATCCCTCATAAAAAGCGTGAAGTTCGTTCCGCCATCTACGCCTGTCCCGCCATCTTCCGCGATGCCGTTGGACGTTTTCAGGGACCTTTTTACCTTTATCAAATATGTATTATTTCGTACCTGCTTGTAATTCTTTTAAATACTTACTGAATGCATATTTCACTCACGTGACGTTGTTCTTTCCGCGAATGTCATTACAATCGATTTGTTGTGGTACGAATTTTAATTCCGCTTACATTTCGTTATATTGTTTGTTTTCCGTATGCAGTCATTTGAGAAGACTGTGGAGTGAGGACAAATGTACAAGGACAGGTTAAATTCATGAATGTTTTGTCCTTGACTCCGCAGTCGGCTGTTTGTATTTAAATGGAGCCAGGGCTAATTTAACACCTGTGTAGCTATGGGTAATTTGAACGAAAATAATTATGAATTAGGTGCGTACCTACCATAATTAATAGATAAACTGACATTAGTGTTAAATACTCACAAAACTGAAGAAATATTCTTTACAATTGCATTGTCTTTGAACTTGATTCTTCAGCTTTTGCCATTCCATTCCAAAATCCGTTTACATAAAATGTTCCAACTTTACTCACAAAGTGGGCGTTAACCACACGAACAGAGTTTAGTAACTATTAAGTAAAGTTTCGTATAATCGGACAAGGCAATAAAGGCGCCAAAGCAAACACGACGCCATTTTATGATCGCGCACGATGTTAATTTCGCGCCATCATGGGATGTGACCCAGATGACACTAAATAGTATTAAAAAAACATGAATTAAGGTCAATTTGGTGATTCTTTCTGTTGAGCTAAACTTAACCATGGTTTTTTTTACATTCAAAAACTTTTTCGGATTGCGTAGGTAGATGTGATTTTAACTTTCACCTTTTTATGGAGAGTTACATTTTTTTAAGTTGTAGGTAGTTGTTCCCTAAACAAAAATTGTTCCACTGTTTAAAATAGAAAACTTTATGAACAATATAGATATTTCAGTTTTACGCTTCATAGTAGTAGGTAATCAATTTAACAAAATCCATTGTTTTCATAAAATATTAGAAACATAAATCATCATAATTTCTAGCCATTTTATCCTGTAAAACCACATTAGAAAAACAATTCACAATCTGAATCATCAGTCAACTAATAATTCTTGAAAATATGCGTAATAAAATTTGAATTAAGTATCTGAAACTTTTTACCGGGTTACAAAACCGGGTTAAAAGTTATTATGTAGGTTAGTCATAACTATTTACCCGAATTACGTAGAGTTTACATGTTTTTACACCAAACAACATAAAAACCAGACGAGACTAATAAAAGATCATGAACATTCAATGTCTTAGCACATCAAACCTATAATTTAACCTTTTCGATATGGGTCAATGTCCCGTTAGGTTAGCACTTTATACACCTACCGTGATTATACTATAGTAGGTACAATGTCGCTTCATGGGCTACGATTTATGGTGTCATGGCATTTATGGACACAATGAAACGTACAGGCTTTATACAACGCCATGACGGAAATGTATCGGTGCTGTCCCTACGTGTACCTTAGCTGTAGTGTGGCGTCCGTCTGGATTTAGGGAATTAGTTCCTTAAGCTTGCGTTAATCAGGTTTTGTATGTATTGGTTTTATGTTTGCCTAGTACCTGAGAATCGTCCAAAATCAAAATCAAAAGTCATTTATTCAAACTAGGCTCAAAGTCAGCACTTTTTGAACGTCAAAATTACATAAGACAGTCCCCAAAAAAACGCCCACCCTTCGCCACTTCCTATTGCTTTAGCTGGGAAGAAGTGACGCAATAAAATCAGAGCGTACTTTTTCGGAACATTTATTGATCAAATCTAGTTAATATAGTAAACTTTTCTCAGACTAAGTAATAAAGTAGAAAAACTGTTGAAACTTATATTAATTAAATAACTGACTAAAAATACTATGGCAACCCTGATAAATAATATTTTCATAGTTCAAGTGCTTGCCTGCCTGGGCAAAATGTCATCAAAATGTCAAATTCAGCAAATTTTTTAAAGCTCTCAGTCGACTGGAAAGCTGTAGGTAAGAACCTAGGTATTCGCCGCGTATTCTAAATTGCTATAGTAATTATAAACTGACTACACGCTAGCACGGAGCACAAAATAATTGGTACGGAGAATTTGAGCCGACTCGATGTAGACAGGAAATCATAAGGGATTGAATTGCAGCTCATTCGGAGTAGCTCTGCAGGCCGAACAAACTCGATTGTGTTCATCGTTTAGTATATTTGTTTGTTTACTTTGAAGGAAGTTTTTGTCGTTCAGAACAAGCTACCTGCTTTTCTTGAATTGGAAATGCTGGAATAGGTGAAGTGGAGAGGAAAGTTTGAGAAAGCTTTGGAGCTTTTCCTAACTTTCCTCTCCACTTCAACTTCACATTTGAAGCGGTGGAGTCACCAACACCCTTCATCATCTACCTTGCCTTATCTCAACTATGTTGGGGTCGGCTTCCAGTCTAATTGGATTCAGCTGAATATATATAATTATGTCACCGTATGATTGTGAACACCGTTAGTTTATAATCTATCTCGCAAGATTATAAACTGTCGATAAATTGTGAACTGCACCATACTGCTTACCGACCGAATAGGTTAGGTTAGGTTAGAATTGCGACCAACCGCGCTGTTTCCAAGTTAGTGGCAGTTACTTGACTATTTAGTAATAGCGCAAGGTACTATCTGTCTTGATACAATTTCACAATTTAACGGTTTCACTTCGATAGATAGGTACCGAAAAATAATGCGTTAAATTCTAAGCAGTATGTTACGGTTCACAATCTTTCGACAGTTCACAATCTCGCGATTTAGATTACAATCTAACGGTATTTACAATTTTACGGTGACATATACATAGCTATTTGAACTCCACAACCCAGTTACTGGGTAATACGATACCCTTCGGTAAGACTGGATGGCAGACTTTCGCTCTTCTGAAGACCTGTAACGATTGTCAAAAATCGACGAATGACAGCCGAGACTTAGAACTTACCCACAAGCCCCACCCCTACTTCTTATGGGGCTAAATCTAGAGACAGAAATAGAATATATGGTAGAGTGGGACCAGCGAATAACTAGTTAGGTAAGGCTATCAAAGTCATACTGTTATGTTAAAACCTAACCTTGAAGTTTAAACAAACATCCCGCTTGCTATTAACTCTACAATAAGCTGCTGTGCGGGTAAAACCGGTGTTGTTGATGTAAAATGATCCTGTACGTAGGTAGGTACCTAAATTTCTAAAGTTTACCTACGCACCTTGTGGTTTGTACACACGAAAGCACACGTGTGATTCAAATGCTTTGCATTGCATACCTACCATGTTGCAATGTTTTAGGGCAATCGAATTATTTGCATTGAAAACTGAAATATTGTTAGACTATGTTGAAGGTATTTCCTTAGTTTTTCCTGAACTGGATATTAGAAGTTCTTAGAGCCTAGGATAAACCATTAAAATATTTAAATTTTCCCCTGGAATCAAAGGCCACTTAGTTCCTTCCTCATAATTGAATTCCAAAAATAATTAAGGTAAAATAAGCGTTCTTAATGTATTCAGGTTCTCTTAAGGAAAAATTGCTTATACTTACGTGCAAATAATTGCACCCTAGTGCACTATGATGTCAATTGAGACAAATAACATGGTAGCGAAAATACCCATAAATGTTTCTAAGAAACCATTAATTTTCCTATCAGCGGCAGTTTTTTCTGATATGCGCGATCAATGTTCTTCGTTACAAAGACATATGCTTTTATTTTTAGATACTTTGACTTTTCTATGGGAGGGCTCTGGATTTGTTATTATTAAGATAAGTTTCTTAATCTTTTTACTTGAGAGATAAATTAGGACTACTTTGCGTAATATTTAAAAGTTTAGTAATAAAAAAACACACTTTTATTCTTGTATAGCCCTCTTTATCTTCCTCCTGTGTCTTCTCGAACTTATCGCAAAACGAAGAGCTAAACTGTTATCATGTACACACTTGTTATAAGAGAAAGTTGTGTTTGTAGTTACGAATCATCAAAGAGAAAACTGCCAAATCTTGCAGTAGCACTAGGTTTATTTTACTGTGTATCAGTTTTAAGCCAAAACGAATTAAATCATCTACCTATATATATATTTCTGATTACGCGAAGCCCCGTCTGGCTGCCTCAAAGTTGTCAACCAACTGGTTTGTCTGGTCGAACCTGGTACGTACAGATGTCTCTAACGTCGCGAGCGCAGCCACCTGGTACATTGTGACATTTTTTTCATACATTTAGCTACACATCTATACCTATTAAGCACAAGGACTGTTCATGTAGGTCATGTAAACTTCTGCATTGATTATTATCTGAAGCAAATATTTGTGATCAACTTTGGGCAATTCAAGACGTCACACTCGCGTAGCGTGTCGTAGTACCTAACTATGTTAGTAGAGAAGAGATAGAGACGGTTTTTTTCTTTGGCATTATCATAGACAATGTTTTTGCAACGATCATTCAAGATGCCAAGCAGTTTGTACAAAGTTAATAACAGCAAAAAGTATACTTTCTTGCAGTAAATTAATGACCATAGCCTATTAAAACATACTGTAAATAAAATAAAAACACGTATAAGAAACTCAACAAAACTCAAGGAAGAACAGACAGGACCGTGAAAACAAGGTCCCTCGTCTGTCGCACAACCAAACGTACGACAAACAAGCTGACGTGTCGTTCATTTGCATTTATTTAGGTAATAATATATTTACGGCAGCCACCTGGCCAGCGATGTAATGTGATCACGTCGAAAAACCACTCTATTATGTTACGTTTAGCAAAAAACAAGATTTGGGACACAGGTGGAATCAAAGACAGCCTTTTGCGGCAGTTGGATGACAAATTGTTCAGTAAAATTATCAACTTAACACTGATGATAACCTTGCCTTATTTACGAAGAAACTATAAACATTTCATTATTTCGTAAATACAAGAACGGATATAAATACGATTATTGTATGTAAACAATCTCAATCTGCTTTGTAAGAATGTTGTGTTGTACATTATTGAAACTGAGCCAAAACTTTGCTGAAACACTCTGAATTTCATACCGCAATGCAAATCAATGCGTCTTGATTTATGACGCTGAAATTAAACTATTCGGAACGGAACATTATAATTTAGATACTGGAAAAGAACACACAAAGCACAACAGAACTAAAGTGAAGGAAATAAGAACCAAAATGCTTATTTTAACAGTCTACATTATTCAATCTGGCCTTTGAAAACACCTTATTAATATCTATATCGATTGGTATGCGACAATGGTTCCTGTTCAAGGTGTTTCCAGGGCTTTGACTTGGTTATTGAAAACTTTGGTTCAAAGTTTGTAAAGGTTGGTAGCAATGTTTTGCAGGTGTACGTATATAGGCCGCCATCAGGTGGTCCCATCACATATTATGTCCGCTTAAGAATCTTTAAATAACTTAATTATACAAAATTATTCCAATACTTGGTATGAATTTAAACGATACCAACCTACAGAAGAAAATAACCACGGGGCATAACATTTGAGAATGTATGTATAAATAAGCCACACCGCAAACGCAAACATTGTTACTTTTATTCATATTTACTTACATGATATTTTCAAATACTGACGTATGTGTTTATGAAACATTTACCATGTGTTCAAAAGTCGCCAAAGTACCTATTATTGAAACACTCTAGAACATTCTCGAAACAATAAAGTTCTGTAAACCTGTGCATTAGTAATGCAGCCTTTTAAAAACCACTGAGTCATAGACAAAAAATTGTAACTGAAAACAATTGAAACAGTATGTAGAGTCGCGTTACATTTGTTAATTTGGTACTAAAATACGATTTGTTGGGTACGAATTTCGTTTAATTAAATGCAAGAACTACTTCTATGATAAAAACTCTTATTCACTACAACAAAGCACGTAGTTTTTCCTGCTTTGTCACTACAAGTCTTCTTAGTTTCCGTCATTTCCTTAATTTATCTTAAACATTGATAATACGCAGTGTCATGAAGAAAAAAAGTTACATTTAAAATAATTAAGTTAAAAAGAACCAAGCTGTGCCAGTCAACAGGTAGGTTGTCGAACAAAGAGACCTAACTTTCTTTATAAACTGACGTAGGGTAATAAAAACTAGACAAAGGCGATGCAAGCGGCAGTCTGGACGTAAAATAAACAAAGCCTTTTTAGGCTGTGAGACTAGGCCACATCGCCATATTGGAAACGATCAAACGAATCAAAATTGTTCGTCTATGGCTTATAGACAGGACACGGTATACAGGCCATCGCTTCGTTTAATTTAATGATATTTGCAACGCTAGCGATCTTTGCTCTGTACTGTGCCTATCAAGCGCTTAGGTGCAATTTAGACAGAGTTCTTTTTACAACAAGATTGAATTACATAGCTCAGCATTTTGGGTCTAACCAAGAGAACTACGATACCACGTGATATTATGAGAGCGTTGCAAGTCATACCGTTTTGTTTTTGTAATTTTTGGTGTAGTGCAACTCCACATTATGTTTTTATCTGACACAGTTACCTATATTTAAATAATGCTACTTATAAGGTGCTATAAGCTGTAGGTATGTGCATGTCTGAGTCAACAAAGAGAATCGGCGACTAAATAAATGCTCATGACAGCAATAAATCTATAAGTTACATAATAAACTACGATTGCTTTGACAATTTAACGAGCGCCTAAAGCAGTCGATTATATTATCTGCAGTCAGTATCGACTAAGCAGATTAGTGGCCATTTTGGTAGAATATTAACGGTAGGCAAAGGCGTGCATTAGAATTCCTGTCGCGACAACATTTAACGACCTTATTCAACATTCAAGGCGACTACAAACCGACGCAGGTTTAGCTAATTGTCTGTAGCATGTGATGTCTCGGATCGACTCGATCAATCGTTAATTGACTGCTGTGGTATTATCTAAATTACTGTTATGATGACTACAGAGCTCAACATCAGGTGAATTTCGATTTCTATCGATTAGGTTTTAAACTGAACATTTTGGCCTGAGAATATTAAGAGACTAAGGAAAATACAGATTTAACTTTTAGTACTTAAGGTTTTAGGAGTTAAGTGACTTACAGGTCATTAATAAAACAGCACCAAAAAAAAACAAGGACAAGTACACACTGTAAAGGCTTTATTAAGTAAGGCTGAAAGTTCTCAGTACAACCAACCACACTGTGGTCTCATAAGCCGTTTACCAAGAATCACTGAACCACAGGATTCACCCGCACTTCCTTTATACTAAGTAAATTCTTTCGACATCAATGGCTAAACTACGTAAAAAATAGAATGTCGCCAAGGAAAATTATAGTAAATAAAGTCTCACATTTCCGCATGAATGCATGGTAAACGATAAGCTATAGTTGTTTAATGGTAGACAACAAATACATGAGTTATTTAAAACTGTCAGACCATAACTAACAGCGAATAGTGATGCAGTTTCCCTTATTTTCCATGTAAGGATCTGCACATAACACGTTATTTCAATACCGAGACCCGCATGAAAATAAACCCAATGAATGTGCAATGAAATTTCGTTTCATATTCCTTCCTTAACTCAGAACACGACGCAGTCCGACCAGGCTAGAACAAGTCTTAGTACTTGCGAGTCGGCTAGCCACGCCTATCCTGTGCTCGCGTATCGATGCATCGATATAATTTACGCGTAGGTACGCGATTATCGATTATATGAATCAATATAGTAATCTGAGCGTAGGGTTCATCTTTTGGCCAATGACCCGTGCCATGCGTTTTATTCTTCCTCAGTTTGCATTTTATTTTTGTAGGTAGGTAGGTATCTGGCATGGCAATTGAATGCCCGCAAGCGTGGAGTGCTTTCTACATTCAAAATTTCTCTGACGTCATTTGTTACTATGAAAGCAGTCTTGATGTAGTTTTTTTTTTAAATGGACGATAACATTGACAATTAAAGTTTGCCTTCATTCACTATGGGAATACGTGGGACACTCAAAGTTTTGCGAAAAACAAAAAAAACATTGGATAGGTAAATATTTTTTTTTCTTTTTAATGTACTCTCCAATAGCCTCTAAACAAAGCTTCATGGGTCTAAACCAGTTTTCGAAACACTTTTTCCAGTCCGCCGTAGACACCCGTTTACAGACTGCTCGAACGCTGACAGCGCATCTTCCAGCGACGAAAATTGTATCCCTTTGAGCTGATTTTTTATTTTCGGGAATAAAAAGAAGTCACACGGTGCTAGGTCAGGGCTGTAAGGAGGTTTACCCAGGAGTTTGACCGGCTTGCTGTCCAGGAAGTCTCTCGTTTTAAGCGCGGTGTGCGTAGGCGCGTTGTCGTGGTGTAGCAGTAGCCCGCGGAGCCCTGTGTTTGGTCGTTTGTTGCTTACAACAGAGAAAACTTCTGCCAAGCATTTGGTAGTATACCATTCAGCGTTGATGTTTCTTTGGTTCCGTAAAGGAATTGACACCAAGTAGCCAGTCAAATTGAAAAAGGTCGCGATCAAAAGCTTCCCCCTGCTTCTAGATCGCTTCACTTTGGTAGGCGTTGATTCGTTTTGAAACACCCAAACCGTCGACTGGCGCTTCGGGATCGTATTGATAAATCCAAGACTCATCACCTGTAATGATATCGTAAACACGCCAAGACGCTTCAAATTTGTTTATCATATCACGGCACCATTCCACCCGGGCCTGCTTCTGAGAATCGGTGAGATTGTGCGGCACCCAGCGTGAAACTATCCTCCTAACGCGAGGATGCACGTGTACAATTTCGTAAAGGCTTCGCGATCCAACCTGCAGTATGTGCTGAATCTCTTGATATGTAACTCGCCTGTTGTCATGGATTAAATTTTCACTGCTAGCACGTTTTCTTTCGTAACAGCCGTCAAAGGGCGACCACTTCTTTCTTCATCCCCCAAAGTTAGTCGACCGTGCTTGAATGCGTTATACCAACGATACACGATTGCCTTAGAAGAGCCTTCATCCATCAATGCCATTTGAAGTCTATCGTACGATTCGTCCGGTTTCAGGCGACACTTGAAATCGTAAAAAATCATAGCGCGAAAATGTTCCCGGCGCAGATCCATTTTTTAATGAGACACGATCATTTAAATTAGCTCGCAAACAATGTGGAGGGAAATTTTGAAATTGGAACGTACCTATTTTTACTTACAAATAATCATAATTTTAAAATAGATTATAACTGACCAGTCTCTCATACATAAAAACTTTTTTTCGCTTTACTTTCTGAGTGGCCTGGTACATAATGGTTAGTGTCGAGAAGAAACCAATTTCTGCTCGCAACAGGGGCTTTTGCACTTAAACTACATAAAACTAATGTTACTTTGTTTTTGTTACAGATTTTAAGTGACGAGTGCTTGGATAGCTGAACGAGGCCATAGGTAGGTACGTGTTTTTTACTTAATAGTTTATGATTTCATAGCATTTAGGTCTTGGCTAAATGCGGTGCAGAACCAAGAACATGAAATAAATATAGAAAAATATTCGGTAAACTTTGGTTGAACAGCGACGATTGTTTTGAAAAGTTAATTATTAAATATCTAATGGGGGACACATAATTTATATTATGAACATAAACTACATAAGTTTAAGATTTAGCGCGTAGGTTACAATTATGTAAATTATTGTCATAAACCATTAGACTATGATTAAATTATACCACGTAGATATAAATATATAAATATTTACCGTAATAAATTAACCAGCAAATATTAATATAGCTAGTAGGTAGTTACCGAGTATATTAAATGAATACATAAAACATTTCCATAACATGTTAGGCACATAGATTCTCCTAATCTAGGTACATAAGCCTCATCTGCATATTTTCTTATTAGAATTAATATCACTATAACTCGGAAAATCACAAAAAACATTTGAATTAAAAATAACTACTAAAAATTATGTTTAGCTACTTACTTAATTTTTTATATAAAAAGATTATTTTTATGAATAATGAAATAAGATGACCTCTAACATTAGGTGATGATTTTATTTCTGTAAATAAGTTTTTTACCCAGTACCAATTTTTTTCACGTCAATCATATTTTAAAAACTAGATGAGGACGGGATGAATACTCTGAGAATAAAGGCCGAAACAAATTCAGAGGTCGCAGTCTCTTAAAGCCCAGACATAATCTTGGTCAGATTATCTGAAGTCGATGTGGATTGATGTCTGAATTGGTTTTTTGAGACCACACAGGCTGAGTGGAGCTGTGCAGTCAGTGCACGCCTTTGTCAGTACCTAATCGTACAATTTCCTATGATCCTCAAACACAGACCGAAGTAACTAGAAATATTACAATAATTGTCATTGCGAGTGATTAAACTGCGCGTGATACTGTAATAGGATAGCGTCTGCAGTGCCTATGTATGTACTGTGTACGCACTACTCAGTCCACACCACAGCTATGTGCCGAAGGGAAAATAATTAGTCATCTTATATCACACATGAATTATTTATATGTGTATTCGTTACGTACTTGTATTATCCTGGGTTTCTTTTGTATTTTCCGCTTATATATTGAGATAGGTATCTGAGGTATTTTTTATTGCACAAGCAAACCATGTTCTTGTGTTCCTTGTATTTATTTATATGCAAACATTTTCTGATGCATTCGGGAAATCCCGAAAAGGACGTCCAGCATAAATTTTAAAGTGAATAAATTTCCTATTAGGGGTTTGATTTTAATATTTTCCTAAATCTACAATTACTATGTACCAAAAACCAGAATATGAGAGATTTACATGAATTTTTGACATTGTTGTGACTTCTTATAAATTGCAAAACAAGAAGATTTAATAAACATATACCTACAAAAATACAATATCAAAATAAGCGACTCATTCATTAAAACATCATATCCGTGGATAAACGGTAACCTTAGAGGCACATTATTTGTGATGAAACCAATATCCCAATGCCGTGTTACTAAATCGTAAACACACAATAATTTAGTAATATTCTAGAGAATAATGTAGAAGACATTGTAGTGTTTATCTGTACCTACCTACGTCTGTTCGTTAGGCACTAAATCACGTCTGACCCAGCAACAGATGAATTGGAATTTCACAGAATAAGCTGCATATCGTGGAGATATTTGCGCGAAACTTTCACCACAATTCTAGGCTTGACTTCCGAATAGATTTAATAAATACAATAATAAAAAGAGCTTCGCAGTAAGGTTTTTCCCGGAACGTAAGATCATTTATAATCTATTTATCCATTTAGAAATCTAAACATCTTTATGTCATGACAATCTGGGAAATCCATGCCCACGCACGACGCAGAAAACTTGTTACAGTTTAAATCGAACTAGTGGTAGCCTAGTGGTCGAAATTCGACCATAACTCATTTAAAACTTAATTGTTAATATTTCTAATGCATTATTATTTATTAAGTATATATAAATATTAGCTTTCTGCACTAATTCTGTATAAGGTACTTTAACTGTGCCTAATTTTAGGGGACCAAAGTTTTTGCTTCACGTATTAATATAAGTATAGCTTCTTCATATATAACGTCACGATACGATTGAGAGGTCAGGATTATTTAAATATGTCAGTCCGTCAGACACGGGCTAAGCATTTTTGCACGCGCCATCATGTCACTACAGCAAGGCGGCCCCCGGCGGCGATTGTATGCAAAGTAAATCATTCATCTAACTGCGTACGTTTAATATGCAGTAGATCGTGCAAGTCGCTTTCGGTATCGTTATTCGATATTGTTCGTAAAGCCAGCTTGGCCAATGCAATGTTAGGGATGGGCTTATTATGTATCCGTCTTCGTATCCGAGACCGCGAGTCCGCCACCCGTTAAATGGACTGCACGTGACCTATAGATTACGTATGCTTCAAGAAAAAGTGAATGACGAAATAATATGACGTATGTTGCAGGTACTAGTGTCGAGATTTATATGAAGTCAGTATTTGTTAACCTATTACCTCAATACCTGCATAATAGGCCACTACTATGACGTAGATATATCTGGTTTGTTTGGAATCACCATGTTACTGATATGACCGTCACAGCGTTCGCAAATTATGAGGAACGGGAAATTCAGTGACAATGTTTTTAAGGGTAATTCGTTTTAATTCCTAGTAACAATGCCATCAAAAACCCACTCAATAACAGTGAGCTCCAATGTAATTCGATTCCATTTTAATTAAGACCCCAGTCTATTTATTATTTATGGTGTCAAACCACATTTTGATAAATGCAAATTGTATAACGCAATACAATTATTCGTTGCACAACCGCTAGTCAACTTTAATGAGATAATCATTTACCAGCTGGTGTCTTTCCAGTCAATTTTCTAAGTAGGTATAGCATATGGGTCTGTCTTTAACGCTTTCATTCTCTATAGTGCCCCACTTTTCTCCGCTTGACATCATTCTTCTCTGGTTTACGCCATCTTGATTTTTGTCATTCGCCATTTTCAGTAACTTTTACGCCATTTTCCCGTTATTTACATCACCATTCTCCATCCACCACGTCGTCACCATTTAGCTCCTATCGCCCCTTTTAGTGTAGGCTAGTTTTGCTGCCAGGTTCTTGGTATCAACTTTTAGGTACCTCTATGTAGGTTCTCCACTATGTTTTTTTGTTTGAGGGTGGGACATCATCAAATAACTTTTCTCGCTCTGGGTGGAGCGGAAGGGTGTGTCAGACTTTTACTGACTAAAGCCCACCCATGTTCCTTCAGTTGCCTGTGTGCTAGTTGCCAGGGGCCAAGGTATCTTTTTCGAACAACCCGCACCCCTGGCAGGGCGCTTCCCCCTTGGGAAACTTCTTTTAGAATCCTACTATCTTACTAATATCATAAATGTAGCAGTTTGTATGTTTGGATATTTGTTACTCAATCACCCAAAAACGGCTGAACGCATTTGAATGAAATTTGGCTCACAGATAGTTTATAACCTGGATTAATACATAGGATACTTTTTACCCGGAAAGTACATTCCCTTGGTATAATTTTCGACCTCTACGCGGGCGAAGCCACTGGCAAATGCTAGTAAAAAATAAATTAAATGTAAATTGAAAAAGACAGATATTGTTGTGCAATCCGCCTTTTCGTCAGGGCTTTTCAAACCTCGAAATGATAACATAACCTCCATGACATCCCTACAAAACCCTAGTTATTACATTCCTGGCGCGAAATGACGGTGCATTGTCATGTCAAGCTTTGACATAATGAAGCACAAGACAAGTTCGTTTTGTATTATGCTACTAAACATGGAATGTCAATGAATATGGAATGTACTTAATCTTATCCATCAAAATATATTAATGTAAATTTTATCATAGACACCTAATGAAGAATGCGACGTCCAAAAATAAAGACAGCTTATCTAAGTGGTGGATGTTTTATAACAGGTAATAGGCGGTGATATATACAGATTAAATCTACAACATTGGTAGCTCATCGACCATTGCCTTGGTGGTCTAGGACATAAAGATAAATATATTTTATTTGGACTTGAACTACTCTTCTTTATCAGCCCATCAGCGTCTTAGTCATCCTTTCGAAACCTTGCGCTTTTATTATTGTTATTGCGTGGCTGATACATCATCCTGCTGTTATACAAATAAATGTATTTTCTTTCTTTCTTATACCAATTTATTTCGGTTTGTTGAAGCTTAAACAGGCTGGCAGAGACAGCGACGTGCAACCTGTTACCATGGACACACTACATGATTCTATTAAAAAAGAATTGTTGTTCCATACATTTTGACCCCGGTTTTGCACTTTTCTATGAAACAGCATTTTTTTATATTATCGACGTAATTTTTTTACGCTAGATTCTAGAATCGTGTGCCGAATTCATGGTTACAGTTGGCGCGTCGATGCCCCCGCCACCATGTTTTTTTTTCCTTCCATACAGCTCTATTAGCCGTCATCTCTAAAGATAATATGACTAGGAAGGGTATGACCCCTTTCTAGCCATATTATCTTTCACACAATCCATTCATTGTTTTTATCGGTTGTCACCTAGGCAATCACAATCATATTCAAAACCTTCCTCAAATGTTATCACTACTAAATCTGACCTGAAACACTTAACTCGGCTGAAATAATTAACTCGAATGATAATTAATTAAGCAATAACCTTTTCACCGTTCAAGCTTATGTTGGTTATCCTTAATTAATAAATTAATTAAATTAATAACAAACAGGTCCATAAAAGTGCATTATGTAGGTAGGAACACATACAGTAGGGTTACATGAAATAGGAGCGTGACACGTAGCGTTCTGTGGTTTCAGCATATTTCAGCGAATTTAAACCACAGGAAAACAGTGTGAATTTCGTCATTAGGTAATGCTAAGAACGCTGACTGATATTTTCATTAGAACTTAAATATACAGTACTTAATATCTATCTATATATTAATACGTGAAGCAAAAATGTTGAAGTTACGTGGACGGTACGGAACTTGGCACAGTTAAAGTTTATATAGAGATGGAGCTAAGACCCCTTGCCCACGGCGACTTTTTGTAGCGATGCTGTTATGCGTTTTGTAAACGCGCGGCTGTACCAAAATATCGATACAGCCGAAAGAAATAAGCCTAACAAGATCGCGACTGAAGCGCGACAGCATCGCGATAGTAGCGATACAGAATCTAGGCGAAGGTACACAGCCAGCGACAGCATCGCGGCTGTATCGATACACATGCGCGACAGCATCGCTATAAAAAGTCGCCGTGGCGAGGCCTCTAATATTTTTATATAATTCAATTCTCTATTCTAGAGGTAAAATTTGTGAGTTTGTAGGTACGTAGGGAGTAATCTTCTAAATTACTAATTCGAACCGAAAATTCAGTCGCTGGTGAGAAGAGCTACAGTATTGCAGTGTCATAGGATGTACAAGAAATTTCACGTGAACGAAATCGGGGCAAGAGCTAGTTATTATCTCATGAATAATAAGATGGTGTCGCTTCACACCTAGTTATTCTCATTTCGGGGCAAATAAACCTGAGTCAGATGTTTCTCCTCCTTTCTACTTATGTCCATATAAGTACTAAGTACTTACAATAAAACCGTTCAATCCGAACGACTCGTAATTATCAGAACGACATTATATCACAATCAAGACACACTTGATTGACGACCGCCCATTGTTTTGTATCCCGTGTTTATCACGTTGTCTTGACAATAACAGTCGTTTTAATCATTTAAGGTGAACCTAGTCCACATTTTTTGCATACAAACTTCGGGAGTGTTTTACTCCACTGTCTCATATGGCAAATCCAAAGTAAAATAAGATATAGTTTTGTCTCATTATTAATATAGTCGGTACGGCAACAGAACTAAAATCAAAACCCATTAAAAAGTTAGGAGCCAACATTGATTCGTTTTTCTTGCTAATTTTACTTAACTTTAGGCATTTTTAAGTAATAAAAGAAGTGTAAAATCTCCAAAACCAAGTCGGTACCGACAAAGTTCAATAAACTTTATTGGTCATTGATTTATGCATTGGCTTTTTCATAAAACCCGATCTTCCAAAGGACTTTTCTTGATTTTTTCGCGATTTTTTTACTATAATTGATCCTGCATCTCACTCAATAACGTTGTGCGTGTAGACTAGCGTCTAACTGCTCATCACTGATACTATCTCTGTCGGACACGAAGCCTGATGAGATAGCGTGATTTTTAGCCAGGCCCACCAGTGAGTTTGAGCCCGCGACTAGGTTCCCCTTAAGCGGAAAAGAAAGTTTACACGTCATAACAAAACGACACCTCTGCCTTAAACCCATCGGGGAATCAAAAGGGTAAGGCAAAGGTGTATCTATAGTACACCCACATTAAGTCAGTTAGTTCAGCTTATAGACACACTAGCTTTTGCCAAAGGCTTCGCCCGCGTGTAGCTTGGAAATTATCCCACGGTAACGTACTACCGAAATATAAAGTCTCCTATGTGTTAATTCAGGTTATAAACTGTCTGTGTGCCAAAGGACGATGGGCAAGCGACTATGGACTGCATCCCCATGATTCTTTTTTGATCCAACATACTTCATTTTTGTCTCATATTTTCCGTTACGGGCTACATATGTCCAGACACCAGCACATCAAGCTACCCCAATTTGTCAAATTATTCCAATTGAACATGAACCTTATCCTTTTCCACTTAAGTTGAAAATATATCAAAGAAATTTGACAGATTGGGGTAGCTTGATGTGCTGGCGTCTGTACTAACAAACCATTAATTTCAAGTCCCAAATATATGAGGTTTCCTGAAAAAAGTATTCTTTCAGTTTCATTTGTCTAACGATGTCAATCTCTACGAACACCTACGGGGTATACAAGCGTGAATATGTTATTTCATTGAAAATAAAACACGATATGAAAATGCCATAAGTAAAAACAATTACGATTTTCGCTTATTTTTTTAAATCAAACATATTTTGTACTACAGTTGTACTAATATATTTTCTTATTTTCCCTGAAAACTCCATACTTTTCACGGTCGTCACCATAGTAAAGAATTATCAGTAAGCCAAGGCCTTTTAAATGTGATACGTCTCAAATCTGTTGACTAAGTTTCAAATTTGAGGACGCTAGAGCCCATCTTCCTTTAATCAAAATCCAATCAGTGATTAAGTAACAAACGTCCAAATAACATACAAACTTTCATATTTAAAATATTAGTTGTTTTTTTTTATTAGCCTACACCGTCCCACTGCTGAGCAAATCCCTCCAGGCATCCTTTTCTAGAGCCACCTCGATCGATAAGATAAAAAAAAACAATAATTATTTATTTATTTGGTAGGTAGTGTATATGGAGCAACAGTATGTTTTTAGTTGTTTTTCAAATATGATGTAGTTTTTCCTCCCTTAATAAAACTGTGACCGAATGGCATCATAGTAAGCTCTATTAATTTCTTTTTGGCTGACTTTTTTGCCCCCTTAGTCTTGAAAGATCAAAGTCATTAACTTTTCAGCTACCTATTCTTCTGAATTACTTATGGAAACTTAAAAGTACGATGGCATGTTTCTGTTTGAAGTATTTAATGTAGGTACTTCAGAATCAGTAAAATAGGTATAATTAGTGACCTACGTTTTTCAGACGTATTTCGAAACTATGTAGGTATGTATTCAGACTGATGTTATTTACGAAAACAATAGCTTATTATTCCAAATGGTAGGTAACTATTTAAAATAAATTGTTAACGTGATTTTTTTTTATATTTTCCTATGAACTGTAAATTAAAAGTGAATAATATGAGGCTCTACATCCATTACTTTTACTGAATTATGGAGCATCTCATACGCATATAAATAATATCATTCAAGGCAGACCAGAAAAACCAGATGAAAGCAGGTACCTACGGACAGGTCTTTGTGTACCGTAGAGCTCGTTCACTTATCTTATCTCAGTTATCACTTACTTATCAGGGATACAGAGATGCGGTCGCGTCAATTTGATAGTGCTAACATTGTGTTCCGTTCACCTCTTCCACAATAAAGGTAAAAATCAATGACCTGCCGTATCAACGAATTTACGCAATGTTTCTGACAATAACAAAATGTAGTGATAAGATTTTAAATCAGTAAATTTTTCTCTAGAATTAGGAATCTAATGGAAGACTTGACGCGACACAATACAATCGCCGTGACCTCGGCTTGTAAACAAACATCAAATTAATGTTTTAGCACTCGTGAATCATCGTCATCGCTCCGAAAAACCGAAGTGTGGTGTCGGAATTAAAATATAAATTGTAGTTAGTCTGTTGGCGATCGGGCGCCGCGTCACACGTCTGCACAAACAGCCGCCAATCGCGTTACCTCTCGTGATCTCGCGATTATCTCGCGACAAATATATTCCCTTCGCAGTGACAATCAGACAGTCAACATAGTCTTGTGCGCCGTGACTTATCGTATTGTGGTTGATGTGAAAGTGCTACGACTTTCTACGATAAACTAGTGCGAACCTTGTCTAGTTATATGAATTAAGTACCTATTGATATTAAGCGAGTCTCAATCCACTTGGAGCATTGAATATAATGTAAGTAGTATCTATCTACTCGTACAGTCAGTTACAAAGTCGTAAAGTTATAATAATCTGAAGTGGTGCTTTCATACAACTTAGATTGTGAATAAGTAGAGCAGTGTGTACTAAGACAGCAACTTATTCTTTTTCTTAGCCTGTATAAACGTCTGAGCTTGACACTTTGCAGGAGCGTCTAGCGTCTATCAACTCCTGTAGCGTACAGACAACAGCAGGTTTAGCACCAGAACCGTAGAGAAGCGTTTTGTCGACGGAAGAGTAGACAAAAATGACGTTTGCATGTAGACAGTTGACAGTTTTTAACCGAGAAAGGTAGACAAGCGATTTCTATTCTACGGTAGAGTAGAAATAGCAAGCGTCATGCTAAGCCTATAAGACTCAATGGACACAATATTAAGTGCCTTAATGTTTGTAGGACAGCACCAAATTTACACTCCAGCAACTTACTAAATACTCAACTTTTGGGAAAAACAATATAAGCACTTTTTTTTGTATGTTTTTCCTCAAAATAAAACTTATAAGTTATTAAGTAACAATAGCTTTCTTCGCGAACTGTAGAAGCAAAAAGGAAAAACTAATATACAGGGTGATTGGAAGATGGGTGCAAAGCTTTAAGGCGAAGATAGTACAGACAATTTAGAACCATTTAAGCCATAGTTGTCTTAGACGAAGTCTTACCAAATATTTTTAACTAAATTTTTAAGTTTTTTTTCGGAAATTCTCAAAATTTAATGTAAACTGCATAATTATGGCCAAATTGAATGATAAATGAATTCATTTTTTATTTATTTAATTAAAGTAATGTGTAAGCAATCAAGCAAAACATGTTTTAGGCTTCTGTGTCATTAGACATTTTTTTTACAGACATTTAAAGCTCAGAAAAAATAAAAAAATTGTACAATACGTCTTTTAAACCTTATTAAAAAAAAAAAAATTGGTAAGACTTCGTCTAAGACAACCATGGCTTAAATGGTTCTAAATTGTCTATACTATCTTCACCTTAAAGCTTTGCACCCATCTTCCAATCACCCTGTATTACAATAATAATGTTTTCAGTGTGAATCAAGTTAGCTAGTGAGTGCGGCCACTTTGCATTGTATAAATTTATTTAATGTATGTGGAACTCTACCAACCTGCTCTTCCACTTTACTGATAACGTTCTACCTTACTATCTTTACTTGTATTATAAAGACAAAATAATGATGTCCTCAACAAGTCCTGTCATACAAAGTAATCTCACAAAACAACCGTTTTATAGCAATGTGTTGAGCGAAGTCACGACACAGACCGGCAGATGGACAAAGCGCAGATAAGATTTCACGCGAACAAAGCTACACCATCTGTGCACCGTGTGTGTATTAATTGGGTACATGACAATCAAGATACATGTAGGAATATCGTATTATATTCGGTAGGGAATACCTACCAACATAAATATGTTAAGCGTTATTATTATAGTTTCGAGACCCAAATAGCTACATTTTACGGAAAACCCGATACTTTGATGACCACGCACACGTGTTTTCTGTTTGCATAAAATAACGGTCAAAAGGACTATTTTGCAAATGTTGTTTTTCATTGTTCTGGGTGAAACAACGTTATGTTACCATATTGTTAGCTCGCCAAAAACGCAAAAAAAAGAAATTGTTTTAACCATTGTTTCTTACTACTGTTATTTGTAAACGTGACCCGCATATTTTCCGTGTTTGGAGAAAATTTCATAATTGATGTAATATTTGATATGGCCTAAGAAGTAATGTGATGTTTTTGTTGTTTCCAGAGTTCGCTACGAGATGGGGGCGAGGTCCCGGGAGTTGATTCTGCTCCTGGCAGTGTGTGCGCTGGCACTCAGCGAGTCCGTGAACAAGGTCGCCGACGACAAGAAGAAGGAAGACGCCGACAACTTCCTGTTCCAGTACGACGATTTCGACTCGCCCGAAGACCAGGAAGTGCTGTACAATGAGAACAGACCGTGCCCAAGGGACTGCATATGCACTGTATCCCAAGGATACAGAACAGCCAAGTGCAATCGTCTTGAAATCGGGACACAGAAGTTCGGCGATGACATCACTGACCTGGTCATTGAAAACGCCGACCCGCGGTTCCCCATTCAGTTGACAGACTTCATCTTCAAAAAACTCGGTCTCCACCAGATTACAACAGTAAAGATTGTAAACAGCTCGATCGATTTTGTTGGACCTAATGCATTCCACGGCCTTCCTAACCTGTATGCAGTCAATTTGTCGAACGATAGACTAAAGATTTTACACCCAGAAACGTTTGCACATAACAAAAAGTTAGTACTGCTGACGCTCGCCAATAATCCACTGAAGTTCCCCGCCGCGGATTCTCAAGATTATTTCTTAAATACGTCGTCAATTCAAGAGCTTGACATTTCGTACTGTAACATGAAGTACATCGCGGCGAACACGTTCACCAACATGCCCGGTGTGATGTACCTGAACCTCGCAGGCAACAACCTGTCCAACATGGACCCCAACACGTTCAAGAAGTTACTGGACTTGGAGGAGCTTGATCTAAGCGACAATGACATTAGGTCATTACCAGATGAGATCTTCTCAGAGAACAACGAGCTCGCCACTCTTCACATTTCAAGGAACCCTGTGGATACCGTATACGGACTGCAGATCTCCGACTTGCTCACTCTTAACGCTGGACAAACTAATATTAGATTCATTGGACCCTCCATGTTCAACGGTATGACTTACATTGCCAATCTCAATCTCAGTGGTAACAGCATTGAAAAGATCCACAACCAAGCATTCCACAAACTAGTAGAACTTAACTATCTCGACCTTTCTTTCAACGATCTTGACTTCATTTCTAACATTCTCATCAAAGAAAATATTGAACTAGATATCTTCAAAATCTCAAACAATCCCAAGTTAAAACACTTACCCGCTGAAGGATTCGAGTGTTCTGTTGATCAATTTAACATTTACTTGTTCGATGCATCCCACTGCGGCCTGGAGGAAGTCTACGACAACTCTTTGAGGACTTTCTCAGCGTTATCTGTGGTTAATTTGTCTAACAACGATATCAAATCCATTGGAACTAAAGTTTTCACAATGTGCCCCAAACTGGTTGAAATCAACCTTTCGTTTAACCAGCTCACAACATTGGACGCGAAAGTTTTTGAGAAAAATAACGAACTCGGCAAATTATACCTCCAAGGCAATCCACTGAAAGTACTTAACGCAGAAGTATTTGTTCATACGCCTATGATTACATACCTGGACATGAGCCACGCTGAATTGACCTCACTATGGAAAGCAGACAAAAACCGCTCACCAACTCTCCTCAGTAATTTGACATTCCTAAACGTTTCTCACAACCGTATAACTGAGATCAAACAGACTGAACTCGATCACTTAAACAAACTTAACGCACTGGATATCAGTAACAACCCACTTGCTTGCAGCCACGATTTTGAGAACCTTATGAGTTGGTTGAGCAAACGTAAGGTGTCCCCTAACGGAAGCGGAAGCAATAGCATTGCTAATCTAGCCAAGGACACGAAAGAAGATGACGTCGGTACTTACAGCTGGGAGTTCCTCACCCGCAAGACTTGCGGGAGTGCCATCGTACATGCCGTGGAGCCCCTGCCGGCCGTATCAGATGAGGAGATTTGGGAGAGAATTGATACCGACCCACTGGGTAACTTTGATCTGAAGAACACATTAGATGACGGTATGGAAGCTGCTCCTAAAGATATTTCCTTAGACAATGACATGATTGATGATCAAGGCAAAGATGGCGAGGATGATGATGATGACGCAGCAGACGACGACGACGACGATGAGGACGAGGACGAGGACAACGCCAGCGAGGACTACGACGGAGAGGAGGACGACGTCGATCTTAAAGTTAAACTCATTGAGAAGAACGCCACCAAGCCGGTCCCACGAGTCAACGATACTACTTCATCACCGATCAACGACGTTCAGATTAATATAAAATTACTTGAGAACGAAATTAGTGATGAACAATTGATGGGAAATTTATACTCGCAAGCCTCCACTGACACGGAAGACGAGCACAGCCACTACGGATACTTGTGGCCAATATCAATCGCCATTTTTGGAGCGCTGCTTCTGCTCATTATGATCGCTAAGGTCGTGATGCTGACGTGCGCTAAGAGGACCAAGCAGGTTAGATATAACAGTGCCATAATTGCGGCAATGAACCAGCCAGGACGCACGAAGAAAGACTGCGGGCTGGTGTACCAGCAGCTGACTGAGGACCTGGCTAGCCCGGCCACGCCCAAGCTCAGCCGCTACACGCCGCTGCACAGCGTCACGGTGAACGCGTCCAACATGTCGTATGAGAGCAGTCCGTTCCACCACAGCAACATCGTGCCAGAGGCCGTCTGAGCCACGCCGAACAAAGGTACATTATGTCAGAGTTATAACTCTATACTAACAACTGCGTTAACTCTTACATAAGCAGTAAGTGATAGTTGTAAGCGCTAGTCACAGCCGAATACATATCTAACAAACATTTCTTAGTACAGTGCCTTTATGATCACTCTCGAACAATCGCGACAATGTTTTCAATCTAGCGCTTTCTGAATATTAAAGTAACAAATGAAGTCAAATTACAACAAATTAATTTAAGATTATACATATTATATATTATACAAATTAGTTGATAGGTTTATTTTATGTACTTAAAATTATTAAAAATTAAACACTAATCATTGTTGTTTGTACCTTTGAGTGATTCCAAATTCCAACCATTTCCTCTCTCTTCTACTAAAATATAAAACTATGAATAAAACCGGTTATTAAAACCATAAACATTTTATTCAAATAAACTTTGTAACAACTTGATTTCATGAGGCTTATATTTCACATATAAAAATAGAATTTCAACAATAAAGACTACGTGCGCTATCACCACAGTATATATAAATATACACTTCATTACGTATTTACATAAATATTCGAAACCATTTATTATAAGGATTTTCCACTTATTTACATACATAAAGCAAGTGGTCAGTAATAATAATTAGCAGTTCGAAGACACTGTATACTCTATTCTATATACATAATATGTACCACTTGCTTTACCTCAGTAAATAGTAAGGGAATCTTCTAACAGTTTGGACAAATCCTCTTCCGTCTGTGGCAGCGGAGTCATACTCAACAGTCGTTTCTGAAACAAAAGAGGTTTACTGTTAATTTGATTTCTAAAGATACTATCGTCCCTGCTATAGAGGATGCAGCAGTTAAATCGACAGGTAGTTATAGAAAAAACCTATAATTATTGAGGAAACTTGATAATATTCCCAGATACCATGATTTTCAAAGACGTGACCTTTGGAGAAACCAGCTAATCTCTAATAGATGATGGGTTTATTTCAAAACGTTGCAAATGGCTAACGTTTGCTTAACTAATAACTAAACATCGCCCTAAGAAAACATCTGCTGACCTTAATGATGTTATACAGAAAAGACAGGTGCGTAGTACCGTAGCATGTATGTATGATCACATGTATGAACGTAACCGACGCAAAAGGATTATGTACCGATCGTAGAAGGCCAGACATAATCTTGGTCAGCTGAAGACCATGTAGATTGGTGTCTGAAATGGTCTTTTGAGGTAAAACCCACACAGATTAAGTGGACCTGTCCAGCCAGTGCACGCATTTGTCAGTAATCATGCAGCTCAACTCAGAACTACCGGAGCTCAAGCAACTTTTATATATAAAACCTTGAATATCTCCTTGTTTCATTACTATCCCATTTGGTTCTCAGAATAATAACTGTATTACTGTACCTATAACTTGTCATTAAACAAAGAATGACGCTGTTTATCAGATGACAGATAATGTCAAGAAGATTATTGACACAATTCATTAGTCTACGTAAATGGCCCCATCATCAACCACAGCTTTTCTTACTACACATACATAAACTCACGCCGTCTCCCCATGGAGTTAGGCATAAACCACAGAATGCCACCTGCTACGATCATAACATACTCATTTTCTAACTACATAAACAAATAACTAAACAACATTACCTGAGGCAGTGCTCCCTTAACCAAATCAGGGATATCTTCACTAGTATATCCGAGGGTACTAAGTCCATTTTCAATCTTCATCCGGTCCATATACTTGAGGATGGTGTCTGCTAACACTGAGCCAGCATCAGCTTCCTTGACATTCGAGGTATCAGTACCTAGAATGTTAGCGGCTTCCAAATGTTTGGCTGGATCGCTGGGCCCGGTGAAGCGGAAAACTGCGGGCGCTGTCATGACGACTGACAGGCCGTGCGGGATTATTGGATCTGAACTGGAGCAAGTATTATTTTAATCTTTAGTAAGTACAAAGGAGAGCAGTGGTGGTCCAGTGGAAACCGCCGCGACTTACAAGTACGACGTACGACACGTAGGTTCAAACCCAAACAGGTGCTATTTCATCACCACTGCTTTTAAAAGTTAAAGGAAAACGTCGTGAGGAAACCGGCGTGTACCAAAACCAAAAATTCGAAGACATGTGACATCTCGCACTGGGCCGGCGTGGTAGTTTACGTACCTAACACTCTCTCTAACAGAGAGGAGGCCTGTGGCCCAGCAGTGGGAACATTATAAGCTGAAGTTATGCAAGTACAGACCCAAGCACATCATACTACCCCAAACTGTCAAATTTTCCCAATTGAACATCAATCTTATGTGTATGCGATAAAGATGAAAATCTATCAAAGAAATTTGACAGATTGGGATAGCTTGATGTGCTGGCGTCTGTACAAGGAATTTCTTATGATTGCTAAAAGATCAGTAGGGTAATTGCGTAACACGCTTACAATCCCAATGCCATAATTTTGACAACAATATTCATTGGTGTGCGTAGTCCCAGCGGAAAAGTGTCGAATTTCGTAATTTCAGTTTAGCAGATATTTAGTGTATGACGTCGTGTAATTGTGTATGGTAAATAAAAATTTGTGCATCCAGCCATTGAGGAGCTATTCAACAAAAACTGATTCCGCTGGGACTACGTCATCCCAGCGGCACTTTTTTGAAAAAATGGTCGTACAAGAAAATAAATTCATTCAATAATTAGTGTGTAACGAGAGGTAAATGTGTATGTTTAAATGAAATTTGTGTGTCAATACACTGCGGAGATAATCAAGTTGCCGCTGCGCTGACGTTTGGCTATTTGATGAAAACCATATAAAGCAGTTTAGTGTACAGTTGTAATTTTTTACACACGTTGCTTTGAATTTGTGTATAAAGTGTGTGAAAACAGAATTTGGAAAAAATATACCGTTCAGAAGATATACACGTAAAAGTAAAATAAGGTTATTAGGTCCAAGTACTTAAAATAGGAAGTCTAGAGCCTAACTTATAACGTTTATTTGTATCTTGTAGGGGTCTACAATGTCTTGCCAAGTTTTATTTATGTGCTCTTTGTAATTAATGAGCAATGGCATAATTTACTACGACTGGACCGCTATATTTTTGACATCCGATTGTAGGATTTTTTATTGGAAAAGAAGAATACAAAATATGCAGATATTTAGTGTATTAATGCAACTATTCACGCGTAAAATTTCAGCTCATTACACTAAATAATTAAAGAGATATAATCAAAATGCTAGAACAACCGCAAAACGTGGATAAACCGACCAAGTTTGAGAGGCTACGAAAAAGCGGGCCTGCAGTATATAAAGCTAACGTTCTACATTTTCCAGTGTTATGTGACCATGTGACCATTATTGAATCGGTACAGGTGGGCACACAATTCTTGAACAAGTAACTAATAACTTTCGTGATTAAACTAGTAAGTCACTTGTTTTTTCCTAAACTTACGGAATGGTTACAATAATAATTACATCTGTATTAACAAATGCATTTATTTGTCAGAATATTACAAAAAATTGTAACAGTAGGTAATTATTATGTCCTTAATATTCTGCTGCTTCCAGCGTACACATATTTTGATGTTACACGGTACAATAGAAATACTAATAATAATTAGTAAAAAAACATTATTTTTTATTACTAAATGGGCCTGCTCTTGACCTCGATCACACCTGTTGGAAAGCGATTGACGAGGTCTATGACGGATCAAAAAAATATTAACACCAGTAGTCTTTTCAAACGTCAAACGGTATAAATCTACCTTCTTTGAGTCAATTATTACTGATCTGCGATTGTATGATATATTTGTTGCTGTAAACGCTCGAACGAGACGACCAACTCCCGAAAATGTACTAGTAAAACCTAAGAGCTACTTACCTACAAAGGTACATATGGCTTTTACAGTAGGCAATATATTTGTTATTTATATTTCATAAAAGAACTGATTCTTTGTATCAATGTTATTATTACTTTCTCTAATGTTGTTTTATTTTATTAGTCATTGGTGCCGATTCTGGTGGCACAAAATTCTCTAAACTAAACTAAAAATCACCAAAATTTAGTTTATTCCTGTCAAACGACGATTTCCCATTCTGAAATTGACTAAAGTGACACAACTTAACTATATTTTAGTTTGACAGCACTAAGATTGCACTGAATTATTAATTTAGTGAAGATGGTAATTTTGCTATTCTGAGTTTGTCGTTTTTCACCAAAAATGTTGACTATATTAATTTTTCTAAATAAATCTGACTAAAAAAGTGTGGAATAAAACTAGTGGTCATGAACTAAAATTTACACCAACACTTCGACTGCAAAAACAGTACTGATCTTTGTTTTCTTTTCGTTTGCTTATATCTCGAAAATGGTGTGTCCTATCGCAAAAATGATGATAATTTCGACCCCCATAAACCCGTAAGCCCCATAATCCCAACATGTAGGTAATATTTTTTTTTTCCATACTAAAAGTGAAAAATTCCATATAAAAAACGTCGAGGCTGCCCCCCTGCGCACGCTTCATTCAGCTCTTAAAAAAATCATTGCGTAGGGCACACAAGTACCACTTTGCGAAGTCAAAAGAAAAAAAATATCACCTGCAGGCTTCGTACGACAACCGTAGACAAGCGTTTTGTCGACGGAAAACAAGACAAAAATGACGTTTCCGTGTAGACAGTTGTCAGTTTTTCACCGAGAAATGTAGACAAGCGATTTCTATTCTACAGTAGAGTAGAAATAGAAAGCGTCATGCGTGTGTGTAATATTTTGCGTACTAACATTAGTTTTTAAGACTGTAATACTAACAAAATGGAACCTGATTTCCGAAATAAACGATTATTTATTTATTTAAGCCTGCTGGAGTCGCGATTGTCAAATTCGATTTTAGTTGTGTCAAAATTATTTTTAAGTTTAGAGATTTTTTTTTTGCAGAATAGCTTTAAGATTCTCATAGCCAAAAGTAAGGTATTTTAGTGATAGTTTAGTTAGTTTAGTTCGGTGTACAAGAGAATCGGCACCATTAGCTAACTAATAAATATTTTTAATAGTACAAAGTTAATACAGTGTTTTATTTTCTGCTAAACTATTATGTACGCACCTGTACGAAACTATTAAATATATTAACGATACTATACTGGAAAATGTAGAACGTTAGCTCTATATACTGCAGGCCCGCTTTTTCGTAGCCTCTCAAACTTGGTCGGTTTATTCACGTTTTGCGGTTGTTCTAGCATTTTGATTATATCTCTTTAATTATTTAGTGTAATGAGCTGAAATTTTACACGTGAATAGTTGCATTAATACACTAAATATCTGCATATTTTGTATTCTTCTTTTCCAATAAAAAATCCTACAATCGGATGTCAAAAATATAGCGGTCCAGTCGTAGTAAATTATGCCATTGCTCATTAATTACAAAGAGCACATAAATGAAACTTGGCAAGACATTGTAGACCCTTACAAGAAACAAATAAACGTTATAAGTTAGGCTCTAGACTTCCTATTTTAAGTACTTGGACCTAAAAACCTTATTTTACTTTTACGTGTATATCTTCTGAACGGTATATTTTTTCCAAATTCTGTTTTCACACACTATATACACAAATTCAAAGCAACGTGTGTAAAAAATTACAACTGTACACTAAACTGCTTTATATGGTTTTCATCAAATAGCCAAACGTCAGCGCAGCGGCAACTTGATTATCTCCGCAGTCTATTGACACACAAATTTCATTTAAACATACACATTTACCTCTCGTTACACACTAATTATTGAATGATTTTTTTTTCTTCTACGTCCATTTTTTTAAAAAAAGTGCCGCTGGGATGACGTAGTCCCAGCGGAATCAGTTTTTGTTGAATAGCTCCTCAATGGCTGGATGCACAAATTTTTATTTACCATACACAATTACACGACGTCATACACTAAATATCTGCTAAACTAAAATTTCGAAATTCGACACTTTTCCGCTGGGACTACGCACACTATTCATTGCCTTATTTCGAGCAGACGAATTTACGGATTATGAATTTCCTTAAAAATCTTTCGGATTGTGATTGAAAGTGTGTTACGCAATGTGTGCAGGCGGATCGTCTTAAGGAAAGTGGTTACCACGCTCTGTAAGAAGACCCTGCAACATCAGTGGGTCAAAGTTGAATTGTCTTATGTGTCTGTAATTTCACCGGCAGTTGTACCTTTCAAAGCGGAATACACCCATGCTACTAGGCGGCAGAAATTGATAGTAATCTATTGAAACTGTGCAAATAACACTTATTCGAACATTATGGACTAGCAGTAATTATAGCTTACGAGCTTTTGTTAACAGTTTCTCATGCATCCTAAAGAAACTACTTCATAAAGGTACGATCCTCAAACTCAGCTGTCTGTGTGATGTCTACTCCAAGAACTGTTTTCATAAATACAGGTGGTATAATAATGTCAATGCCATATCGTCGGTTCATTCAATATTAGTTCAATAATTTCAATATTTCGGAAACAGGTCGCCGGGCCATTGTCTCGACGCAACAACACTGTATTTCTTTTCGCTCACAATTGAAGTAAACGGTAAACATCTGATAACTGCCATTTTTTTTTCAAGAATTGGTACGTTAGTATACTGCTCTGAATAGGTCACAGTGGCAGTTAAATTAATTGCTCGTGTAGTATTAAAATTAAAACAATACATGAGTGATCGAGGATCTAGGTCAGTGGCGTGATATTGAAGAGGTCTGTGTGCAGCTGTGAACTACATATATTCTATTCTTCATCGAATATATATTGTAACTTCATTCTAAGGCGGTTAAAGGGGTAATCTGAGATCTAATTAGTGGTTTCAACCGTTATCATTTCAGTATAAGGTAAACAATTTGTATACTACTTAAAGAAACACTGATACGCACCGTTTAAGCCGGTGGATGTAGAAACATAGAATTTTGCACGAGATTTCCTTTTTTAATGAAAGATGAGCACGGAGGAAAGATTTTTGAAAATTCATTTTCTAAAGGAGCTAAATAGGGGATGAAATTTTGTATGGAAGTTCGACGTTTTTGCTGGTGGGGAAACCCATCGGGCACATAGCTTGTTCACAATAAAAGGTAAAACATTGAATAATTATAATAAAATTCAACTAAAGTTCCAAACAATACTTGTCTAAACCACAGTGACAAAGTACCTACAGTCTAAAAAATACCTTAGTCTAATCAAAAAGTCTGTCATCCGCAGATGCAGTCATCACTTTACTATTTGCCACAATTATTTGCTTTTTCCTCTTGACCTAATTATTGTATTGGTTGTTTCATTACTCTTGGATGGCTTTTAACAGTAAGAGACCATCAAATGATCGATAAATAGATTTAAATAGGAAAAAGTCAAAAAGTAGGTAGTCGAATGCTGCAATGCCAAGCTGTACCGGACCAAAATAAACTGAGATTAGGTTAGTAGATTAGGGTAGTTTAAAGAAGTCACTTGCGTGGAATTTGATAAGTCATCAAAATCTACTCTTATGAGTAGGTCAAATGATTATTGACAAAGTTACCTACCCATAATCTTTAGGCACAAATGACTTGACGTGCCCAGCAATGGGGTACGCAAGTCCGTGGCACAGATGAACCCCAGCGTTGCCGATGCCGACGCCAGCCATTGTAGCCGCCAGATGCATGCAAGAACGCGCTTCGATGTCATCAGGGTTGTACACCGAACGGGCAAAGTACTTTTGAAGCGTCTGTGAAATTCGTAAGTATTTTTATACCAGGGTATGTAGAAGTGTCACAGCTTCAGGCCGAAACTCCTTTGAAATTCTATAGGTAAGTCTGAAATTCAGTGCAAAATCATCAAGGCCTAGATGAGGCCTAGAGTTTCATGCTACTACTCATCCCATTATTTTGGTAAAAGACCGCATTTTGCTACCACCAGGGTATGATTTTCAAGACCCATGGGATGTCTCAGTTTGATCTCGCATGCTATAATCAGGAATCCCAAAACCAATAAATATGCAGAGCTTGTGCTCATTAAATTTACTACCTACATACCAATGCCAGTTGACGCGTGCCCCAGAAAATTTAAGGTGGCAAACTATTCAAATAAGCACTGGCATTGAACAAAGCTATACATAATTTAAAATGCTGTCAGACACCGAAATTTAGTAATGAATTACATCCTCCATTTGGTGGCATTAGTAGCAGATCTATATATGATGATGTTACGTCAATTGGGTCGGTTTCACTAATTACATAGCTGACCAAAATGTTTTTGTCGTGATTCATTTTTTTCTCGATGATAAATCATTCGGCCTCATTACTGACATAGCTCATGTGCGTCATGCAATTGATTATGCATTTGACTTGAGGAAGGTAAAACTTTGAAACAGCGAGAAAACAAAATTCAACTGGAATTTAGGTTTGTCACTGTTTCGGATGGATGGATCATGTTATACATGTAGGCTAAGTTTGTGTAATCTTATGTATTTCAAAGGCTCAGCTTAAGCGGGACTGGATCGGACATGTATGCTGCATGTCAGACTACAAATGGGCTAAGAGTACCTCCGATTGAGTCCCACTAAACGCATGGCGCTGTCGCGACAGGCCAAGACGAAGACGGAACGAGCTTGACTCCTACCGAAAGGACTGGTCAGCACTAGCAAAAGGCAGAATTGTATGGAAAAGGGAAACAATTTTGCCCTTGCAGTGGAACAATACAAGCTAGTTAGATAAATTTTAACGATTTCTGTATGGTCCGGGTCTAGTCAACTAAGCACAGGCACTAACGCTAAAAATAGTACCTACTAAGCTGTTGTAGATGTGACACGCTTAGCAATTTTAACCCAAAAAGCATAGTCACAGATTCAGTATTACAAAAGGCAAATCGCAATTTTATGTAGCGCTATCATTTCATTGTTATCAGTCCATGTTTTGTAAAAAACAGGCACAGTGATGTAAACAGATGAAGTAGACCCGTATGAATAAATCGATGCTCCTACATGTAATGACGTACTACATATCGAGGTTATTGATGCAACGAAAATGCAAGTTATTTCATCATGATTAGTCTGAGTTACAGTGAATCATATTAAAATGTTATGCAATTACTGATTACTGGGTAGATTGGGCAGCAACTGCATTTAACACTCGAGGGTAGAGCAGCGTTATTGGAGAGTTTGTCGCAAAATGTCTTGTCTATAGCTAAAGCACCAGCGTCCTTACTTTCGATGTTTTATTGATGAAAATGGAAAATTCAACCAGTTATAATTTTTCTGCACCATCTCAAACCATTTAGCCCTTCAGCCAGGGAGAAGTGCCGCTAAGAGCAGCATCGGTGATAATTATTAACTAACCTGTAAGCAGAATCTGGCCCAGACGTCTGATATAGGGTTGCTGCCCTGGTACGTCGGTCTCAGCGCCGGGTTGGCTGGTGCAGGCCCTCTCTCGCTGTATGGCACGGCGGTAAAACTCTCCAGTGCATGGCAGAATATGTCGAAGCCAGAGTAGTTGGACACCTATAAGATATTGAACTATTTAGATGGCAGAGTTCACAACTAAGTGGTCATCTAATGTTCTTTCGTTATAAATGACTGTTTTAAATGTCTACTTCCAATCTATCTTTTCAATACAAGTATTAAATGATTAGGATTTTATAATGAGGTGGACGAACAGAAATGATTACATTATCATTCTTAAGAATGTCTTGCACTGATCGTATGTGCAGCGAAGGCGTATGTGCAACGTCTACAGTGTAAATCAACAAACCCCTCTAATGCACCAAAGCAAAAGCATCGTAATTTTTGGATGTGTTTTGGGTTTTAAAACATACAGTAGCGGATCAGAAAATTACCAGAAACACGACTCAAAATAAATGAAGATGCGCTTCACAACCGAGCACTTTTCTTTTGCACATTCAAGTCTGTCAGTTAGATATACAGATACAAACAAAGCAATGGTGGCCACTAGGCCACTAGGTAACGGCTGTGATTTACCGACTTGTAGGCCGTAAGTTCGAACCCAGATAGGCGCTTTAATTTGTGTAAATTATTTCATCACCACTACTCTCAAAACGGTGAAGGAAAACATCGTAAAGAAACCGGCATATCCTAAAACCAAAAATTCGAAGACATGTGTCATCTACCAACCCGCACTGGACCCTGTGGTGAATTACGGCCCGCTGCCTCTTACTCAGAGGAGGCCTGTACCCCAGCTTTGAGAACATTATAAGCTGCGTATGATGAGTTAGACAGATGATGTATATTTAGTGTACATTAGTGTTTACCTTCTCGGGCATCGTAAGAGTGTGTAGAGGGTCGATCATAGCGAGTATCGGTCGTAGAGCGCCGTGCGATATTCCAGTCTTAGCGTGTATTGACTCGAAGTCGAAGATACTGACCCCAGTCGTTTCGCTGCCCGTACCGCTTGTTGTTGGTACTGAGAAAGAAGTCATCTTGATTAAAAGCTCCTACAGACAAGCGCGACGCGACAGTGCGACGCGATTCTGTTAGAACAATCTTTCATAGAAATCGTTGTACTAGATTCGCGTCGCGTTTTCGCACCGCGCCTGTATGCAGGAGTCTTTATGGAATGTCTATTTTATAGGGTGTAGGCATTTGAATGAATACTGTAATCGTTACAGATTGTTAACTAAGGAAATTAAGTTCATAATTTATTGTTATGACCCACTTTATTATAATTTTGCGGTTTGTTGGTTAATAAACCGCAAAACAATCAACTTGCATAACTACTAACAGGGCGAACAACAATGGATTGGTTTTATTGGCTACTAAAGGATAGCGCTGTTACAAATCCAGTACCTAAAACAATGCTACAGTGAAGCTAAAATAATATAAATTTGAGTTAGTCAAAGGTCAACTTCTTTTAGACAAGTTACAAGGTAGGCCACAATTTTATCACCACACTGGGACAAAAAAAAAGTAAGCTGGGCCATGTCCAAACTCCTAATTATACCGAAGCCATCGTCGCGCCTATAATCGCTATCATTTGTTCGGAAAGCCCGATGGTGCCACGCACAATGGACCGTATGGGACCTAAGGCGGAAAAGGGAGTCCCATCAAGCCCGAAGGTGCCCTGTGTCGGCGCGACGATGCGTTCGGGATCGGGACTCAAAATGAAAGCGACGATCGCTTATATTAGGACACGTGATCACGGGATGCATCACCAATACCCAAGCTAGGAACAAACTATTTACTTACTGGCAATCATAGGTTTTAGCTGGACATTGACCGGCTTCCCTTTGCCAACTGGCGCGTTAACATAGTCCAGGAGGTCAGCATCAGGGTCGGAAGCGTACAAGTTAGCCGCTTTACAAGTATCCATCACGGAACCACCGCCGACTGCCACGTAACTGTCGAAATCATGTTCCTTCGCGAATGCTATCGCTTCTTTGAAACTGTTGAAGAAGGTGAGAAAGAAATAAGTTTGTAAAGAAGGCAGGAGTTTATAGCTATCTCAGGATTTGAAGGAATTTTTTTATAAGTAAAAAAAAATTGCTACTATTTTCTGGGATAAGATAGCATGCAAGTAGACATTGCCCGGGTCCACTGGTCCATTTAAATGGTATCCCAAGACCTACAAGGCTTTTTGTGATGTATGACATTGTGTTGGTTGTTTTACCAACTCAATGTCATACATGACAAAGTGCAAAGTTCGATTCCAACCATAATTTACTGTAAGCATTCTTATCACTAACAGTAAACACAGACTACGTATTGCTAAAGTTGTTAATTGAGTTAGCTAACCTAACTTACAAAGTTTTTAATTTATCTAAGATTTCGAATTCAACTATAAGATCCAACAAATCTAACTTTCCAGCAAAAAGCAGTCGAACCAGAGTTTTCCTATACATACTAAAGGATTACTGCTTTTCCAAACTATTTGCTACACTTTACAGATTAATAATATAATTAAAAGAAATAGCTTAAAATGTATTAACTTCTCAAGCTTACCTTGTATCAGTAGGCTCTACCCGGACCTTATCAAACACTTTGTAATTGACTCCGTTCCTTGTGAGAGAGTCAAGGGTTGCCTTCACAGGGTTCAAAGCAACGACGTTGGGATCAGTCATCACGCATACATTCTTTGAGTTCATGTTGACCAAGTCCTGACCAACTTCCCTTGTCACTCCCAATCCATATCGCACTGTAGAGCATTTTATCTACAAACGCATAAAAGTCAGAAAATATTTTGATTTTGCTTTTTCACATTCGGTAGTTTATCTATTTCTTATTTTCAAGGACAGACTGATCCAAGTAAAAAGGAATAAGCTAGACCTTGGAAGTATGCATTCAAAATAGTAGAAGGCCGTATATGATGTTATAAGAATTCCAGCATACAAAGTTAAATAAACATTACCTTTGGGGCAAAAGTCTCATACAGTTGACAACAAATCATGTGGTATGATAACAACTGATTAATGTATCATAACAAATCCACATACTGATAAGACAGAACATACAGTTTTACTTATTTGCCAGCATATTTTTTTCTTGAATATGGTTCGTCATCATCATTTCAGCCGAAAGACATCCACTGAGCTTAGGGAAGATGTCCAGACATAGGCCTTCCCTAAGCTCCGCCACTTCGACCGGTCTTGAGCTTCCCGCATCCAGCGGATTCCTGTGGCCTTCACAAGGTCATCGGTCCACCTTGTGGGAGGCCTTCCGCCTCCAGATCTTCCGTCACGCGTTCGCCACTCCAGTACCTTTCGGCCCTATCGACCCTCTGTTCAGTGAGCAATGTGCCATACCCACTGTCACTTAAGCATGGCAATTCTTCTGAATATAGATCTATAATAATAAATCTAATAGAGGGTCTTGTGGCTATGTAAGAACAGCCCCACGGGTCGATCAATCAAGTTAATCTATGCTTGCCGCAGTTGGTCCATGGATGGGTGACAATCTTTACATACAAAGACCTCTCTGTGCCTCAGAAAGAATGTTGAGCCATTGCTTCCAGCTGTAATTACTGGGTCTTATGTGTCTTACCAAGGGGTATTGTAGGGGTATTGTGGTAGGTCAGATAGGCAGCCGCTCCATGTAAAATACTGGTATTTCAGCTGTATCCAGTCAGACTGGAAGCCAACCACAATGTAGTTGGGAAAAAGCTAGGTAGATGATGAATTGTAGATCTAAGAATTGCAAATATTTCAAAGAATACCTACTTCAAAAGCATAGTCTTTCTGTGGAGTAGCATTTGAAACTTGAATGTTTCCCCGGTAGCCATGAGCTGGACACTGACACCTAGAAGAAAACAACAAATATTTACAGCAAAACAAATCCCATCATTAAAAATAATTAACTCTCATAAGCACTTACGACGCAACGTTGATTGTTCGTAGCAAATCAAAAACTCTTTTACGGTTGCCCATCTTCTCTTGTCCTTTGCGACTGGATCAAAAGTCTGACTTTTATCTCTGAGCTTATCACATGAAAACACTGTTCGCTTGTCAAGAAAGCCGTATCTTTGTAATTTTTCAATTAATCTGAGTGATGACTTGATATGTGGATAAAGTTATGGGTGCATGTTTTTAACATGTAAGAAGTGGCTTATCGATTATTATAACCAAATATTTACTTTTAACTTATACATATTTACATAACTTTACGTAATCATATAGAGTTAAAGATTGTAAAAATATATTTTGTAAACAAGTATTCAGTATTCCCGCACATTGACGCCTGTCACTGTCGCTGTCAAAAATGTGCAATTCGTTCAGAAATAATTTTTTTTTTTTTAATAAAAACAGTTCAAAAGATTGTAAAAATCACATTGACACTGTCGCTGTCAAAAATGTGCAATTCGTTCAGAAATAATGTTTTTTTTTTTAATAAAAACACTTCAGAAAATGTTGAATGCCAGAATAGTGGGGTTACCTCGGTTACCTTGCGAACTGAAAGCTCGTGATAAGTGGCAGCACTGCTGTTAGTCCAGAAACCACCACTGTTTTGTATATGTTTATTGTTGTGTCGATCACAAAATAAACGGAAATTAGATAAATATGAATCTATGCGACTTGGAGAGTCGCATTAAGCTAGGGAAGGCGAAAGTGTCTACCACTGGTAAGTGCAGCAGAAAAATAAATAAAATATGAACATTTTGTCAGTTATAGATTAATTTGTCTTTGTTAGCTTTAAGTTCATATTTTGGTGTACACACAAAGTCTGCAGGCCTGCGAAATTATTATTTTTTTTGTTTTTTGCCATTTGCAGGTCAGTACAGACGCCAGCACATCAAGCTACCTCAAACTGTAATTTTCCAATTGAACATGAACCTAGCTTACGTTATAAAGCTGAAAACCTAGTGTGCGTTACCCAGGCCAGATGTTGTCGAAAATGGTCATTTGAATCTAATAGATAATTAGTTTTGCGGCTTCTGTAATTGTTGCGCATATTTTTAAATTTGTTGCGCTTATAGTTTTTTAATTATTTCACAAAAACATTTCCTGCTGGGGTAGGTAACGTTATCCCAGCCAGACCTTTTTCTTTTTAATGGGAATATTTAAATAAATACTAGCTATAAAATTAGTTGTCTAGATGAAGTAAATGTTGTGCCTTATTTTGTATTTGTTCTTTCATCGGTTGCGAAGATAATCGAGATTTTGCTGGGGTAACGGTTTTGGTTTTGCTAGATCTTTGAAACGGTTAAGCGGATTCTTATCATATTTTGTACATGACTTCTTAGGAATTAGTTTAAATTTGTTCTGCAATAAAAAAACCAAAATAATGCATAGTTTAAAGATTATTTCATTAAATAGAAAAACACTTCAATTGGTTCCAGCACTCTCAATAAGAGGTCTAAAGACTTACTTTTAACGTTGTTTGGTATGGTAATTTTATTCTGGGTGCATCGTTTTCACACATAATCATATAATGAATGTAAATATTGTACTTGAAACATTTTAAAAGAGTAACGGTGGAGTTTCTTGCCCATTCTTCTCCATACGAAACTACATTTTGGAAGGGGCGACTAGAATCAATTCTATTTTAATGTAAATGTTGACGTTCAAAAGTGCCTTTTAAGTGCCTATTTGAAATAAATGCTTTGACTTTGACTATTTTAAAGCTTGTAAATGCCTTCTGGCTGGGATAACGTTACCCCAGCAGGAAATGTTTTTGTGAAATAATTAAAAAACTATAAGCGCAACAAATTTAAAAATGTGCGCAACAATTACAGAAGCCGCAAAACTAATTATCTATTAGATTCAAATGACCATTTTCGACAACATCTGGCTGGGGTAACGCACACGAAAACCTATCAAAGTTTGACAGATTGGGGTAGCTTATTGTGCTGGCGTCTGTACCAGGCTGTATGTTAACGAAATAGGGGGGTCTAGACTCAAGTGCTAACTCATGGCAAGAGTTTTCGCCTCGATATACCTGCCATCTTGTATTAGTAAAAGGGTGGATGATTTCAGGTATTTTTCAACTATCAGAATTCGATTGGAAACAATTTGTTAGTTTGGGGAAGTGGTTGGCAAGTTCTACACAAAATAAATAAAATCCAAAGTAGACATCCAAGAGATGTATTAATAAATTCATACAGATTTCGTTCACATAATACACAATAGAAAAAACTATTTCAACTACAACTCCATAAAGAATAAAACATCTTACACGCTATTAGCATCATTTGGTTACATAACTTTCAATAAGTAACGTACTGACAGGCTAAAATGGCATTAAAATATTTCATCACAATTAGATTTCACAATATATTATTAAATAAATACAATTTATACATTAGACGAAAGAACAAAAAACAAGTTTCAGCATTTACTTAAATAATATCTCGAAATAATTATATAACTTATAATTCTTTAACATATTTACGAACTAATAGGTAAAATATCTATTTACACGACTGTAGTGTTGTTATAGCTACATACGAAATTCATTCATGGCAACGATTTTAATCATCACTAAGATTTTTTCTTAGGAAAAAATCTTGATACCTACTTCGTATCATGTGATTGTAATGTGGGACTGTGCATGCAAAGATATGATCTCAAATATGATTTACGCTTCTAGAACTATTGCTAATATATGGGTAATCAAATGTATGTGTAGTACGCTCACTTTAGTTAATACTAGTGTATGGCAACGCGCGCGGTATGTAGGTAACTATATCGTTTATAGGTATTAGCAGTATCACTATTACTACCTATGAATATAAGTGATCGTTTAAGAACTTAATATACAGAAAAACTACGATTATAAATATGGGAATGTGAAGTTGTGAGTACATGGTATCTGCTCGAACGCAACGAAGAAGAAATAATGAGAATATAGTTAATTACATTTGTTTTCTTAAATTATCTTCCGTCGTCTTACAAACGCGAATACCTATTGCTATTATTACGATACTTTCGTCTATTAAAATGTGAAAATTGTTAAAATGTAACATGTAACAACAATTTTCAGTGTCCATCGTCACCTGGGAGACTATAGGCGAATATTATCCTCGTATAGCAACTATAAAGAATTTCTTTGGTCCATATTGAATAACTGGCAGCAGATGAATTAGCTTAAAAATACCGAATGGATCGTTTGATTATCAAACGACTATACACAATATAGTATAACTAAATTTTCCAGCCTATTGTCTCGCAGTAAGAACACGATATCTATAGACAGCATGCACCAACAATCTAAGACACCTCAATATCATCTACTAGAACAAACTAGACAACAAACAGTCACTGGTCCGATAGTTTGTCGCTGATATATACCTATCTCTTTCACTACTCATCACAATTACATATTTGGCAAATCTAACTGAGCTGTAAACACATATCTATCGCTTCATATACGCGAGGCGAAATAATGGTGTTACGAAACTAGCATTTTTATTAGCTTACAAACGAGGGCTAAATGTTCTCTAGAACATAATGTTATTATTGTTAATTTATACATCAAATTGAATAGTAGGTATCAACAAGGTAAGTAATGGTTATTCATTAATCAATAAACGTTGGAAACATTCGTTCAAGAAACAACCTGTTACTATTGCTGATAATCTTTGAAAAACTAATATTTTAATGTACGTGACACTAATGCTACGACTCGATTAAAATTTTATAAGCTAGGATATCACATTACAACAAGCTAAACGACCCCACGAAACGAATTTGGTAATTCGCGCAGTCGTTTGAGTTTCTTATATTGTAATTGAATAAAAACTAGCTACAATTCTACACGAACAAGTAGAATTACTCAATATACAACACCAATTTTCATTTTTACTAAGAAATATTTCAGAATTATTATTATAAAAGAGTGAGCACTCACTTGAGCTACGACTCTTCATACGTGTCTGATATCAACCAATGTTTAAGAAACTACCAAACTATAGAAGTCAATACAAATTACTGGAGTTTTTGAAAAGATTTATGAATGTATAAGTAAAAAATCCGCGTCGGGACGGACGGTCTACTGGCAATACTTACAATATTGGTGTTATAAATTCGTAGCGACGCTAAAGCAGTAACTAACACGTAGTGAAACTATTGTAACACTTCAATATAATGTTTAGATAGACGACTGTCCAAATGTGGAATGGTTAAAATGTTTGAGTATGAAAACCGTGTATAATAACAACTTCAAACAGTAGTATAAGTAATACTGAACAATCTATAGTGATGTGAACGTCGTAAAATTACGTAACGTTGTTCGTTTAGCTGCTCCAACATAACTAATAAACAACATTAACATGTGTTTATGCCGTGTACTGAACTGTGATAGTATAAAATACTAGAATAAATAAGCTCGTAGCCGTACAAACAAAATTCAAGCCTTAGGCCAGATATCCAAAGTAAAGTTTCACAGTTGAAATTCGTAACACTTCCAAGATCGCTTTACACTGGTGTTTTTTTTTTCATAATTTTGAACACATAATCCATTCAGTCAGACTCATCGACACATCCCAGCCCTATATAACCAGTATTTTTGGTTTCCATTATCATTAAAAGACGAATATACAATACAATAAGAATTTAATGTGTCGTAGACACGGAGCTCAATAGACATTTTGAATACAATCCCCAGACTGACTGGAACATTTGAACTTGTCAGTTTTATGGCCTTGGGTTCAGCTTGCTAAGCAGGAATACAATGTCAAGCTTGCATTTCTGCGTCTGCTGACGTAATACGTGGTTACTACCGATATAGATTTAACACAGGTTTTCTACGAACATTGGTGTTGACCTACGTTCCATGGCTGCCAGGTGTTTCGTCCCTGTCTCCCTTAGTCGGGTAGCATGTGTACGAACGAGACGGGGAACATGCCCCGCCGGATGGTGCCTTCCACCTGTCCTTCCATCCAGTTGTCATCTTCGGTGCGTTCGTTTATCACAACAATGACTTCTCCCTCGCGGAATGATAGCTCGTCTTCGTTGTCTGCTGAGCAGTCATACAGTGCGCGACACCGTCGCAGCCCTCCCATCTGGAATAATAAATAGATGTTATATGAAGCGGTCAGGCAAGCATCTATGTCGCAAATAATTTGGAAGAACTTTGGAAAACTACAAAATATAACTTTCAAAATGTCTCTTCAATAACTTACCATAGTGATAGACGCCGAGGGCGATCGCGAGTGTACGCTCGACGTGTCCGACACGTCGAGCGAGCGACTATCACTCCTTCGCGACCGTTCCCGCGACCGCGAGCTGTCGCACGACAGCGCTGACTGCAGCCGACTGTCGTCCAAACACGAATCCGTCATGTCGCACAGTTCCAATGACGAGTCTTGACTAGAACATTCCTGGAAAAATGTAAATCGTCTTAGTATAAGAACCTTACTTTCGAGAAAAATTACTATTAGCTAAGCTATGTAGAAAGTCCTAAAGAATTTAATGTTTGACTCTAAATTGCACTTAAAAACAGGGAACAATAGGCTCCAAACAAATACTTAATAAAAAATAAAATTTAAAAGCTCACGAGTATTCTATCGATGTTCTAGTTTCAAAACTAGGTTTTGTTTAAATAAAATAATAATGAAATACATTTAAAAATAAATAGATGATGCAATGTTATCCATGCTGAACAAATTCAAAAGTTATTGTTCCACACTTTTATTAGGAGAAAAAAAAAACTTAATAAACATTAAAAAAAATATATAACCACCCATTGGTTCCTAATAAATAAAACATCTACATAAAATACTTCTATGTATTCTATGAAGGAGGATCTAAAACGAAGGGGCATGTTTAATCAAATACAAAAAGCTGAAAGCTGTTAGATAAATACGGCATGCAGTGAGGACGAAATCAAAAACCCATAAAATACACATAATTGCAATAAAATGCATAGTTTATGGTGCAGGCATAGGAACTGATTGTCAAGAGTCTTGTGTTGCCAAATGTAATGATCCCTCAATTTGCCAACAGAGAGGAATCAAAGCCGTGAACAAAACGTATATATTGTATGTAACCGTGTTACAAAATCGTGTAGGCTATTGTCAAACGATTTATGACAAGTTTACACTTAGATATAAAAGCTAAAATTGCGTGCAAAATTTTGCGGATTACTCCGGTACTGTGTGGGAAGTTATTCGTAGTTTTTAGTGCTGCTCGTTATCGATTTTGTCGGTGTTCTCTTGACAATAAAATATAATTAAAACAATTATTAATAACAATGTAAGGGCGTAAATCAAACAAGGGTAAGCGAGTAAGTACACTAAGTTCTCTGTCTGTCGTTCGTTACCCTTTTCAGTTTCGCTTTCACAGCCTTTTCCAGATGCAATCTATTTTTCTTCTGTAGCAAAAACAAATATCACCCTGTACTATTTTCAATATTAGGTTAGTCGCTATCATTTGTATTAGTATTTTTTTTACCTTTCCAATCGTTTTGCAACATTAGCAGTTATTTATTTATGTACATTTTTTTACAAATCCGAAACAGTTATTTGATAACATGTTACGCTTCAGAAATACAATTCGTAGAAAACATTACATATCAAGTTTTTCAAAAGCGTCACAAATCCCAATCCTCATCCATCTCTTTTTATTGACTATGTGTGAGCGAGATAGTATAGCTCACAGGGGCTCCACTGCAAGTTTTTTAAGTAGTCGACGTTTAGCCTTCAAGCCTCCGGGCGTCCCAGCACCATAATTACGTAACGCACGATCAATCTGAATCATTTTGAAATAGATTGCTAATCCATTGCTTCATATGTTGGAAAAATGTGTCTGCTCAACAACGTTAATAACGCAATGAATATTGTTGAACTGTCAAAATGAAACAGATTATGATTGATCACGAGTTACCCAATTAGGGTGCTGGTTAGTGTTATTGGAACATACTCCTATGTAGTGAGTTAGTGATGGCCTGGACACAATTTACGTACAAAATAGATGCAATCAATATTTTTTCCCCTTCTTTACGGGACACTTAACCGACTGCCACGGAGCCCTGAAAGCTTGGGCCTCGATTTGTGTTTAGCTATACCCTCTTTTTACAGTATTTTTCTACAATTCATAAAGAAATACCCGGTTCCTGGAATGAAAATGATCGATATGTCAAAATTAAAGTCAACATAATTGAGTCGACCTACCACAGCAGTTGACATGCGCTTGTCAATTAGTTAACTAAGTTTTGTGCTGCTTGTCGTTCCAGAAACTAGGCGTCAGTCTCACTCAAGGCTGTTTAAACCTGACAGTGTGGACTACCGACATAACTTACACCCAAGATACAGCCGATCTATTCTGTAAAAGTCTCACTGTGTAAAATCAGGTGAAGTGAGTTTGAAGTGAGCTGTCACTCCGCCTCATGCTTAGGATAGTGTCACTATTCACTGTTATTTTGTCCCATTTTCACATAGAAACGTAACTCGACTTTGATCAATTTTGAGTCAAATACACCATGTATCTCAAAATAACAGGTTCTATTTAGGGCTGATTTTTCAATAGTCAGATTACTAAGAATAAATCTGGCAGCTTGGCATATTTTCTAGACAAAAGCTGTCAAACCTACATATTTATTCGTCAGGATAAAAGCTATCTGGCTATTGAAAAACCAGCTTTTAGTCACAAAGACATGTATTTCAATGACAATTAATTTCTAACATGGTGCTACACTAACGATTTGGCGACAATGTAGAAAAGTAAATGATAAATGATTTTATTTCTGTAAGTAGGTTTGTACAAACACTTTTACACGTCAATCATATTTTTTTTTTAAACTAGATGAGGTCGGCGTTTCCTATCTGACTACTCTGAGAAGAAAGGCCGAAACAAACTCAGAGGTCACAGCCTCTTTTAAAGTCCAGACATAATCTTGGTCATATCATGTGAAGACCATGTGGATTGGTGTCTGAAATGGTCTTTTGAGGAAAGAACCACACAGATTGAGTGGACCTGTCCAATCAGTGCACGCATTTATCAGTAATCATGCAGCTCAACTCAGAACTTGAGGAGCTCAAAGATTTGACGAACAATACCAAAGAAAGGACATTTGGGTAGGGGTAGTAGTAATTATATTCTCATTATTGTGTCGTGACCCGCGATTTTTATCTGTGTTAATCGTTTTCTCAAAATGGACAAAATCGAAATACGTTTTTATGTAACTGAGGGGACGAACTTCTTCTCTGTTTTCACGGCAATAGGTTTACAAAATAGATTGGCAACCTATCTCCCATCTCCCTTACGTATGAATCAAGAATGTGACCAATAAAGTAAGATAATGTACCTTCCGTGGAGGCGGCGTGGGCTCGTCCCGGTGCGCACCGTTGTGCAGTGCGGGCGGCGTGGGCGGGGGCTGCGCCGGCCGGGGCTTGCTCTGGGCACCGGCCACTACTGCGGAGAGGCGACAACCAGGTAAATAAATATTGCTTTTACAGCAGGGAGGGTCTCGTCGCTAAGTAATAATAGCAGCACGGGTCGATCGATTAGGTTAAGCTACGCTTCCCCCGGTCGGTCATGGATGGGTGACCATCTGTACATACCGACACCCCTCCGTGCCTCGGAAAGCACGACAAACGGACGGGACGTCAGAAGCCCGAAAGTCTGACAACCCTTAGGAGGTATTGGTGTGTTACGCAGTAAGAAGTGGAAGTCAGATAGGGAGTCGTTCCACGTAAAATACTGGTGTTCAGCTGCATCCGGGTACACTGGAAGCTGATGTCAAAAATAGTTGGGATAGGAGTAGGTAGATGATGATGATTGCTATTATAGTACTGATAATGTTACTATGTTATACGGGACGCATGGAAGAAGCCAGCACAGTCAATCTACAAACTAAAAGACACACAGATGTAAGACTGAATTATCTTTTCAATACAAGTTTACATTCTCAGTCGCTAAAAAACTCATTCTGTGTTCCTCAAGCTATTCAAACAAAATTATGATTTTAGAAATCCATCTAGAATTTTTTAAGCTAAGCTAAACCGCCTTGGGCACGCCACGATAGCGGCGGTAAGTCCCCTCTTTGAGGAGTGGCTTGAGAGGCGGCATGGCGTCCTCACCTTCCGCCTGACGCAGGTCCTCACCGGACACGGTTGTTTCGGGAGGTTCCTGTTTCGCATAAGGCGGGAGGAAACGCCCGGGTGTTTCCATTGCGAAGATCGCCCTGAGGACACGGTGGAGCATACGGTGGAGGTCTGCCCGGCTTGGGCGGAGCACCGCCGTGTCCTCGTGGAGGCGATCGGCGGCGGCGATCTCTCGCGTCCGACCCTGGTGCAGGCCATGGTACGGAGCGAGAGTGAATGGTTAGCCGTCACCTCTTTCTGCGAAGCAGTAATGCTCGCGAAGAGGGAGGCGGCGCACGTGAGGGAGAGGCAGTATATGCGCCCTCACGGCCGTAATCGCCGCGGGAGACGCCCTGGGCGTCGGGAATCCCAGGCTGATTCCCGGCCACCGTGGGCGCGGGCTTGCGGACGGCGAGTAATGGGTAGCTCGCTGTCCGGTAAGGACCAAGCCCGGGTCGACGGCGCGTTGTGTTCCACGCGCGCCTCAAAGAGATGTCAGCACCAAATGGGGGGGTCCGCAAGGGCCGATGCCTGCCAGGGGTGCGGGTTGTTCGAAAGAGATACCGCGGCCCCTGGCACACAGGCAACTGAGGGAACTCGGGTGGGTTTTAGTCAGTAAAAGTCTGACACGCCCTCCCGCTCCACCGGGGGAGAAGTTATTTTATGATTTCCCACCCAAAAAAAAAAAAAAGCTAAACCGCCTGTATTGGATTTTTTTCGCAATATATGAATAACATTCGTATTTTTTTTTATAGCGAGCCCGTATACTTCGCTTACCCCTTGACACTTTTTTTTAAAGTAGTGTGTTGACAATTGATTGAAATAAATTTAGTTAATAAAAACTTACAGTTTATGATATTGACGCAAGATAATTTGGAATTTCAAATACTGCGTGAATTAATTTTTAATTCAAATTGTTCTTGGAAATAAATCGTTTTACGAGTATTACTGTCCTTAACAAAAGACGCTATCATTTGTTTAAGATAACTCGTTATGATAGAATATAATCCATGACGTAGGTTTGAAAGTGCACGATCACCTTTGATAAGAATATCTGGTTATCAGTACTGCTGCACTTTTTTTATTTTTGTTCAATTCTTTGATAAATAAACAAGACAATGCGTATTATGACGCACAAGTATTAATCTTGAATTGGTTTTTGCGAAATTATATTTTACTTGTTTTTGCCAGCAGCATCGTCTGCGCGCAACTTTCATCCCCTATTTAACTCCCTTAGGGGTTGAATTTTGAAAAATCCTTATTCCTTGTCTACATTATAAAGGGAACCTCTGTGCAAAATTTCAGCTTTCTAGGTGTAAGGGTTTGAGCTGGGCGTTGATGAGTCAGTCAGTCAGTCAGTCAGGACTTTTCTTTTTATTTATATAGATGGCATACAAACAAATAAAACGTGTAGGGTCGGCAGCCCCCGTTGAAAACGATACCTATGATGATTGTTTTTTTTTCAGCCGCCATCTTGGTTTTTCATTTTTACTCATTATCGGCTTCAGCACCCTCGAAAACCTTGAAAACGACACCCATCGCGAAAAACTTTTTTTTTTCTCCGGATTATTTTGCCGGTTTCCAGCATCTACGTTATCAAGTATTACCTATTATCGTTTGAAGGAATTTATAGCTCGTTTTTCTGTAGTTAACGGTTTAGATATCGTACCGTGCAGAGAGCGAGCGCTGTCGGCCGAAGGCGAGGCCGTACCGCGCGCGTGTGGCGCGTGCGGGGCCTGCGCAAGCGACACTGCGGGCGGCAGAGGCGCCGCGCGTTTCTTCAGGCTGCCGATGTTGTCTGTAATATATCATGTAATTGTTCATACTTACTTATTAACGGATATACCACGCAATATGCTGTGAAAAAGAAGGCACAGACTAAATAAAGTGAGTATTTTACGTTACGTTTGGTACAAGGTAGATTGCGGGTCAGGGGGAGCTAGAAAAGTTTAGTGCAGATACTACACATTAGGGCGCTCTTACACGAATTTCGAACAGAAATGCGTGCAATGTGGGTACTACCTTATAGTTCAGCTGCATTGATTACTCACAGACGTTAGGTTTCCTAGGGAGCGTAGTGGGCGTGGGCGGCGCGTGGTGCAGCGAGTCGCACGTGGAGGAGCGCGAGCGCAGCACGGGGGAGTCGCCCGCGCCGCGCTCCGAGCTGGGCAGCGCGCCGCCCAGGTAGGACGGCGGGCGGGAGCGCGGGCACTTCTTCTCTGGAGTTAGGCTGCCGTTCTGCTGTTCATATTTCCAACAAGGCAAGTTACATAAACAGTCAATACGAGTATGGATGAAGCATATATGATGAAGAGGGTGAATATAATGTGAATGAAGGAAATGACGAAGACGATGATGTGGACGAAGGTCATGTATTTGAAAGAGAAGAGAATGTATCGGTATAAGTGAGTTCGTATATTTGGTGAGGTCTGTTTACAAGGGATGAAAAGACAGATGAAGATGTGGAAAAAGGAGTAAATTCGGGAAGTAAATTAAATGGTGCTATACATGCGATTGGACCCAACCAGTTAATAAAAAAAATGTTATTATTCTATTTATCGTTAGTTTTCTGTATACAAAATATTATTTAAATAAAAATTACTTTGGTTACGAAAATAAGAAAAGTATGAAGTTGTTCAATTGACACGCCGTGTGACGTAATAACATGACGGCTACTATTTCATGGTGTTGAAATACAGATTAAATAAACTGAAATCTTTGAATTGAATTTTAAAATTCATTTTGTTATTTCACTAACTAAAACTAACATTTTCCGACTGCATTTTGCCTAAGCTATCTCAATAACATATTTTAAGATTTTTTCTCATATAGAGTAAAATACCCTATTGAGGCATACGAATTGGTGTGGAGGAAGTAACATAACTAAAAAGAAAAAAAACAACAGACTTATATTCACGAAAACCTGTCATAAAATAACCCCAAATCTACTGTCCCGTTGCAAGCACCCATTAACCCGTAAAAGCGTCTGTTGAGCAAACGTTTTACGTTTACGAACATTTTTGCTCAGTTTGATGTACAGAATGCGTAGATAACGCTTATCGAATGGTTTTTTTTTACAACACTTATGTATACACAATCATAACGAGCTAAGGGTAAAACTATGTACTCATAGAAAAGACACAGAGAGAAAAATTAACTTCAAATACTGAGAAAGAACGAACATTGATCAGTATTGATTTTAAATAGTACAACTTACTCTTTCATCTATAACCGTGTCATCGTCAGAGAAATCTGTTGAGCCGTCATCGTGTGATAAATTCCAGCCTATGTTGATATTCTCGAATATACTCTTCTCTCGTTTATCGACGTTTTCCAACTGAAAAACAACACTTCCATTGAACCATACCGTTAAGGAGGAAGCGCCAGAATAGCCCGCGAAATTCAAATTTTATTAGGTTTTTTGCAATTTGCAAGTCAGTGTCAGGCAGGTTTTTTTTTGTGGGTGGGTAACCTTCAAATAACTTCTTCCACTCTGGGTGGAGCAGGAGGGCGTGTCTGACTTTTACTGACTAAAACCCACCCCTGTTCCTTCAGTTGCCTGTGTGCCAGGGGCGACGGTATCTCTTTCGAACAACCCGCCCTTGCGGACCCCACCAGTTGGTGCTGACATCTCTTTGAGGCGCGCGTGGAACACAACGCGCCGTCGACCCGGGTTTGGTCCTTACCGGACAGCGAGCTGCCCATTACTCGCCGTCCGCAAGCCCGCGCCTACGGTGGCCGGGAATCAGCCTGGGATTCCCGACGCCCAGGCCGTCTCCTGCGGCGACTAGGGCCATGAGGACGCATATACTGCTGTGTCAGGCAGGTATGTTGTGCAAAATATGATTCGCGATCGTAACACCCACGTTCCCACTGTTGGGACACAGGCCTCGTCTCTGTGAAAGGGAGTGGGCCGTAATACACCACGCAGACCCAGTGCGGTTTGGTAGATGTCACATGTCTTCGAACACTGAACTGCAAATTGCAACAAAAGGTACAAAAATTTGAATTTTGCTACCTTAGCGCATCCACCTAAACATAACCAAAGCACACAGGAATGAATAGGCTATCATTTGTAGGAGCGCATAAAGCGGCCAAGTACTGGTATATTTTACGAAAGTTGTAACAGACATACCAATTCTAAACACCCAAGGTGCCCATACTGCCTGGCGATCTGCAAAGCCGTTCTGCCACTCGCATCCTTTATAGTAGTGTCGGCACCCGCTTTGAGCAACAACTTCATAGGTTCAGTTCTGTCGGTGGCCGCGCACAAGTGTACAGCGGTCATGCCCTGTGAGTTGGGCTTGTCTAACAGAGTCGAGCCACCGTTTTGGACTAGAAAATCGACTATATGTAGAGAGGAACCGTCGCCTAGTTCCCGTGATATCGCTAAGTGGAGTGACGTTTCGCCAAGGTCCTGGAAATAGTTATATTTTTATCAGTTAAAAGCTATTATTAAAAGGTAAAGACATTCAGAATTTTAGATGCTGTGTTTTATGGATCTCATATTGCCATTTATTAACTTTCTATGTAGATTGTGGACCGTTTGTTTAGTGTAGTTTCCCAGTACACGGAACACTTGCGTCTGCGCAACGACATCCGTGAACCAAGCTTTATTTTATACTCAGAACCTTTTAATTGTGCCTTTGTACAGTAACTTAGTAGTTTAACTTTTAAAATTATATGCTATTAGTAGATAGGGTAGATTTTTATGTCAATAAAGTATCAACTGTGATATTTTATAAAAAGAAAAAAAAACTTTTTTTGTATATTTTTAAGCGTAAAATTTAACTTTGGTAAACAAAGGACCTAAAAACAGAAGAATATCTTTGCGCAGTTAGTACTTACCGAACCAGGCAACGCCGCAGCCAAATCAGCTCCTTCAGCATACGCCTGCAGTAAGTTCTGCAGATGTCCATTATTCACAGCGTGCTCCACTTCCGACAGTCGCTCCGCCGCGTCGCAACACGTCTGCGCCGCAAACGCTCGGTATACGTATTTGTCGCGGATAAACCGGAGACGGTCCTCCCTGGAAATTGATTGATTTATTTGTCAGTATAGAAACACCCTTTCGCATTAACCTTTTAACCGCTAGCGTCGGATTAATCCGACAAATATTTTCGGGTCCATTTCGCCAGGGTCGTATATTTACGACCAAAATACCACAGCTCGTTTAATCTGCTTTTTTATTTAATTACGCTGTATTCTATCAAAAAGATGTTTATATTAAGAAAATAGTTAAATAAGTAATCATTTACAATTTCATACACTTTAGTCTCTTAATTAGAAGTCTTAAGAAAAAGCTCTAGCACGTAGGATATGCGGGCTAGAAACTAACAAGAAAACAGTTTTCTTTTTCACAGATTACTAAAATTCTCCCTATATTAAATCTGAGACTCACATGGAACTCTCAGGCGTGAGCTTATCCCTGTCATCAAGCGTATTTTCCATAACCTCGTTGAACATCTGGTTGCCCATATGCCTTGCGAGCAACAGTTGCGACGTACTCAGTCGGTCCAGTGTCAGTGACTGTATGCGAGATATGTGCACGCCCAGCTCTCGGTGACTGCCAGAACACTCTATACAGACTATTACGCCAAAGTTTGTTGATAGCCAGGTGGGGTCTGGAATGTTAAAGACATATATATTAGTTAAGCACACATAATGGCTTTCAATTTGAAACGAATTAAGAAACTCGTCATCATCAAGCCTAGTGTCTTAACAATAAAAGACTTGAGTGTGGATCCACAATATCACCACATTAAGTACAATAGTAGTTCCGTGTAGTGCCGGACGTAAAGAATACCACCATTCTATTTCTTCCCGTGATCCCGCGCGTGATCTCTACAAACAAATTCAATAGAAAACGCGTTTCCGCGCGGGGCGTTTGGCTTTCTTTTCCGCGCCCCGTCGCGTGACGCGTTGTTATGCGAAATCCGCCAAATTTGAAGGTTACAGTACCTATCTATAGAGGACGGAAGTTCTCAATGTCCTTTAGTCAAGGAAGTATCGATATGATTGTGCTAAAATAATGTTCATATTTTGTGCACCGTAATTTAAAGCGAACGATAAAAATTACGCCGCCGAAATAATTATGCGGTTATGCCAAAATTATACTTTTAGCACTTCTTTGCATAGTGAGTGTTTACTCACTGCGTTTTATGGCTAAACAAATAATTATCTCATCATTCGGCGTTCCTACATAATAAGTCACAAGCATGTGGTATGTTTGACATGTACTTATACATTTATAGGCACAATGTTAATACACAATCTCTAAGGAATATAAGTACATATAAAATTCTTTATTGGCATAAAAAGAGGGAAGTACAAAGAAAGTGGAGCCCTGACTTCTGCGCTAGGTAAAAAACACCTGTGTTACAAGACCTAATGTCTTCTCCCAATCAGTAGGTTCTGGATTTTATGCAATATACAAGCAACAAAAATTAAAGGCTTATTAGGGTTCCGTACCCAAAGTGTGCACAACTGAACCCTAACATAACGGAACCCTCCGCTGTCCGTCGGTCTGTCTGTCAGCGAGCTGTTTCTCATGAATAGTAATAGGTACACAGTTAAAAACAGTTTGTTTTTCTATTGCCGCATAACAACAGAAAATTAAATAAAGTTTAAAATTAGGGGTAGTCCAACTCACACTTGGCCGGTTTTAATTAAAAATAATTATTTTAGTAACTACTGGTTAGTAACATTGGCTCCGAAAAAAAGAAAGGGACGCCTTTGCCTTGTAGTGGGACAACACAAACTGATTGTTATTATTAGTCATAACTAGTGATCTTCCAGATATCCGTATCCGTATCCGCGGATATCCGCCGGAGAAAAAAGATCCGAATCCGTATCCCTATCCGTTACATTTTTGACAAATCTTTTACCTTATTAATAATTCCAAATTGCACTACTAAACTTCTTTGTAGACATTTTTTGAACTCGTACTTACAAACACAAACGTTATCTATGCTGCCCAGTGTTACACTAAACTATAAGCAAAACAACAGAAAGACCAGCGCAACGCAAGTCGAAACATGTTCTGCCACGCAAAGCGTCAAGTGGCGTCAACTATCGTTTCAAGGTAACGCGCACCAACACCGATTGAGTAAGAAAGTTAAGATCCGTATCCGCGAATCTTGACGCCAATTTTCCGTATCAAAATCCGTAAGTATCTGCGGATCTACATTTTTAATGATCCCGGCACATCACTAGTCATAACAGAATAAAACCTACCATTTGTAGATCCGCAGTCAGCACAGACTTGGTTGCCGGGCATGGCCCTCACAGCCCGTATGATAGACCGCTGTAGATCCAGCAAGGAATGGCCGGAGTCATTGCTCTCGCCCGCCTGTTGGTGGAAGGCCCTCATTAGAGCGCCCTCCTTGCAGTTGACCAGGACTGATGTCCACGCTCGCTGCTCGTTCTCGTCTTCAGCTTGGAAATGGTATGTTCGGTTGTCTATAAATGAGAGAATAATAATAATGTAAATCATGTTGAGGTTGCGTCATGAAAGTTGCGAAGAGAAGCCAATAATTACTACCAATAATTGAATAAGATGTTGCATCATAAATATTAAATGAAAGTTGTCTAACTCGTTAAAGTTTTACCCCGTAAGGAATCGAAGCCTCAACTTTTAGTAATTGCACAAGTTTCTAAGTAGCTCGACCTAATAACGTTAATCTTAGTAGCAAAACTTCCATGATGAGAAAATGATTAAATACTCACATGAGACTAGATCAAATGCCCGTTTATCTTCTGCGGCGACTTTTATTTGGCATGTGAGGAGGTTGACCCTCGCCGGCGTCTTGTTCTCGTCTGCGTGGAAGATGTCGAGGAAACCTTCCGCAGTGACCCGGCACCGGCGCTTCTGCCACACGCGCCGCACCTTGCCCTCGGACTTCTTGAGCAAGTAGCCACTCCGGCTCACACCGTGCTGCTTGTCGCCTTGCATCTGGTGCAGAGAGTAGCCACCCACCGATGACACCACCTGGAATACGGACATACATACGCAAGTGTGAAAAACGAAATAAAATATACAAATCTAGCTGTTTTGAAAGCAACAGTATACTAATGCGCCGCGACTACAAATATCTGGCAACTCATCGTGATTTTCAAGAGACGAGCGAGTGCTAAATAATAAATTGTAAAATTCATTACCTCTCTGTCCTGAGGCGCAGCTGCTCGCAGCATGTTTCTGAGTTCTAATAACCTCCGCCTTTCGTCGTCTTGCTGCTGCCTGATCTTCTGCAGCTGTACACTCAAGTCTGCGACGTATACACCAAAATGTTCAATCGTCTTGAGACCGTCTTGAAAGTAATTTGTTTGTGCGTGATAGTACTCCACCAAATGTTGGAGCAGCTCGATCCCTTTCTTCGTCTTTATCTCGTTGAACTTTATCAGGTACTGGAACAATAACATTTAGTTAACTCAGGAACTAACACTTCAACAGGGCCCATCCAGTCACAACAACGTTCAAAAATGGAATGGAGCCAGTTCATTGGGCAGACAGAACGACGCCGAAAACATCGCGTGGGCACGAGCATGCTTATTACTTCATCAGAGACCGTGTCTAATGGGACGCGAGACAGACACGAGCGACATGCACCCGGGACTGTGGAAACGCACCGATATTACTACGTGCCCTTCCGCGAGTTAAAATTACACTTGATGACGCACGCGCACGCGCATTCGCGATATAGTGGATCCAGATTTGTCTTGTAGAGTTGTGTAATAATAATAAACCTCAGAGCGCGACCTTGCACAACTTTCTTGGCGTGTCGCCGGCTTTACTTGTATCTTTTGGTTTGTTGTAGTAACAAGTTTATCACCTACATTCCTAGAATGTACACTTCGCGGCTGTTAACTTGTTACAAAGCTGCGCAGTCGCTGCACGCCGTTGTTGTATTTAATATAGCTTAAGCGTTAACAACAGAGGTTAATGCGTGGGCTGTGGGTATGTTGTGGTTGTGGCCGAGGCGGTATTTGCACCGAGTGAGTCGTGGAACAAAGCGAGGGTCAGCGCGTCGTCGGCCCTGCGCGGCGCAAGGCCGGTCGACGACCTGACGCGCGCCTCCGTGGTACCGCACCGACCCTACCACCACAGGGCTACTAGGTTTCTTTTTTTAGCACTAAACAAAGAGACACGTTATCGATAACTTTGATTGCGTAAGTTCGCTAACGAACCTTCTTGAAGCTCATAAATCCATTAAATCTGTCATCAAAGTATGGTTAGAACAATTATAACTTTAGAGTTAAATCCTCATTAAAGTTGTGAAACACATCCCTTTCCAACTTTCGCATTTGTCAGACAGTCAGACTTTGAACAAACATCCTAACTAAACCAATGAAGTTGGGTCTCGGGGCCGAAAGTTCGTACGGCAGTACATAAGACCAATGATTGCTGTGGACAACAGCCAAATAGCAGCACTTTTAAATACCAAAATTTAATTGGACTTTCTCGATAAATTAACTAAACCGATTAACAAAGAAGGAATGCGCTACATAAATTGAATTGAAAACAAGTGCAAGCATTTTTAGGAAAAAAACAAGGTTTGCTACTTATTTATTTGTGTATGAGCGGTCTCTTCTTCTTAGTGTGTCGTTAAGAGTCTCTTGATCCTATTAATATTATCCGACTTAATATAATAATAAATATCTGGATGATATTTGTTTTTTTTTTGGCCCTTTTTTTCGACCTTTTCTAAAAATGAAACCTAGCTAGATTGATTTATCTCCCCCGAAACCTCCTGCATACTAAATTTCATGAAAATTGTTGGAGCCGTTTCCGAGATTCAGATTATATATCATTTTATACAAGAATTGCTCGTTTAAAGGTGCCTACTAGATATTATAAATGTGAAAGTTTGTGAAGATGTTTGGATGTTTGTTACTAAATCACGCAAACACGGCTGAACGGTTTTGAATGAAATTTAGCACACAGATAGTTTATAACCCGGATTAACGCATATGACAGTTTTCATCCTGGTAGTACGTTCCCGTGGGATAATTTTGAACCTCCACGCGGGCAAAGCCGCGGGCAACAGCTAGTAAATCAATATACTAAAGAAATGTCCGAAATCGTCCCAAGTTTAACCCGGAAAAACATTAATACAAAAATAAACTAATATCATACATATTCAATTGCTGATAGGTATTGAGTAGGATGTAGGTTTTTTCAGCTATGTATTTGCAGTTTCTTACTAACAATTGTAGGAAAATATTTTATTAAAGTTATGAAACGAGTATACAAATATTCCTACATTTTTTTTTCCACTTTATGTGCTTAGTGCTCAAACACAAATAGGATAGGAAAAACTCTTCATAAAGTTGGAATTTCCACAAACTTTTGGGTTATGTTTTACAGGTCATTACTCTTGCATTGAGCGTCCCCAACCAATGTTATCGAAACGTAAAATAACTCAATGGTATGAAAAATAAACCTAATAAAAGAACAAATGATTATCATTATGTTGTCTTGGTTTCGTTGGTAAATAAAAATATTGTCAGTCCTCCAAGCAGGTTTATTGGAGTTTAGCTCATCGGTAAGCTCGGAATAAGTCAGATTAAAGTTTTCAAAAGCTTGTGATCAAGCTTCTCCGGGGTGCTGAAAGGATGAATGGGCAAATAGATGCTGTACATAAATATTGTATCGTAATAATATCGTTGGGTCTCGAACTACATCTATACTCTAATTCTACGGGCTCTTCCGTAAGTAGTAGATCCTTCAAAACAAGTGTAAAATTACTAATTTCGGACGAGCAAAAACACACCGGGAGTTTACAGTCAAACGAGTGGGAGTTGACAATCTACTGTCAAATCGTATTGTCATTGATATTAAGTTCGGGCCACGAACTAATTTTATGTCCGTAGGTAATTGGGAGTAGGAAACTCCCGTAACTTCGGTCTTCGAGTCCTCTAGTAGGCCACTAGATTCGGTGCGAGCTGCTGCTATCACATAATGTTATGTATGTTGATTATCAATTCCTGACAAAGTGGCATTAGGCCTAATCGTGTTACTTACTGAAGTGGGCTATATTATGGTTAATTATGGATATAAATGAGCTGTAACGTGGCTACTACTGCTACGCAAAACTATAGTCCTGTAAGTTTCGCAAAGGTAAGAAGTGTAAGGAACCAAGGTAGAAAACCTAAGTAATCAAATGTATGAAATTCAAGATGAACACATTCAAAGATCTAATCATTTTATGATTAGATCAACAATCCTGACAACCCATCCTCCCAGAGACGGTGGGACGTGCCGCTCTGCAGTATTATACGGAATAACCTGTTAAATACGTCACCTAATACTGTTGAGCGTGCCCGTCTGCTGGCTGTGGGAGAATGGGAGTCAGGCTTGTGGCTTCAGGCGCTCCCGTCATCCACCATAGGCACTATGATGGATGACTCATCGTTTCGGCTCGCTACGTGTCTCCGCTTGGGCGCACCTTGTGTTGCTCCGCATCGGTGTCACTGCGGTGAAGCTGTCGACAGTCTCGGGCACCATGGCCTGTCCTGCTGCAGGAGCGCAGGTCGCATAGCACGCCACGCCAGCATCAACGATATTATTCGTCGAGCCCTTGTCACCGCCGGCGTACCAGCGGTATTAGAACCAAACGGCTTGGTACGTGACGATGGGAAGAGACCAGACGGCATGACGTTATTGCCTTGGAAGGTGGGAAGACCTCTGGTGTGGGACGCAACATGTGTCGACACCCTTGCGCCTTCCCATGTTCCTAGTACGGCGGGCTGTGCTGGCGCCGCTGCTGCTGTTGCTGAGACCCTCAAGCGGCGTAAATACTGTAACCTTATTGGTAACTACAGTTTTGAGCCGTTTGGGGTCGAAACGCTCGGGTCATGGGGCCCGAGTGCACGTCTCCTCTTTAAGGAAATTTCTCGCCGGCTGGTCGACACTTCACGTGACCAGAGGGCTGGTTCGTTCTTTGGCCAAAGAATTAGCATTGCCATTCAACGTGGCAATGCTGCCAGTCTTCTGGGCACGTTTCCTGATGACAGCGATGCGGAGGAATACTTCGACGCCTAAGTGTCCTTTTGTTTTTTGTATTTATTTTGTATATCGTAGTTTTAAAGTAATAATTATGCTTAGTATTAGCATTCTATGAATATAATATCATTTTATTTATAAGCCCTTTCTTTAGTACAAAATGTAGTTTCTAGAATAACTAGATCGAAATTCATCACAGTAACAAAATCATCATCATCATATCAGCCGAAAGACGTCCACTGCTGGACATAAGCCTCCCCCAAAAGGGGGGGATTTGCCATAATCGCCACGCTTGGCATGCGGGTTGGCGTTCGCAGTATGGTGGTCAAATGCATAGAGAACGCTGCTGCCCATTCTCTAGTAAAGTCCCTTAGTCGCCTTCTACGACACCCATGGGAAGAAATGGGATGGTGCTATTCTTTTACGTCCGGCACCACATGGTATAGTAACAGTAACGAAATGCGCCAACATTCCTAACACTTTAAATTAAATAACATTATTAAAATTGTTTTAGCGCCTTAGTCAGTCTAACCAATCATAGAGCCCGATTAACTGGCGTGATTTAACAATTCGCCCGTGAACCCTGTCTGGTGCCATTTGGCAAGTTTGTCACAAGCTCACAGCTAAAGATATTTACCGAGACATTTGGCATTGCATTCAGCATCGCAGATGGACGCGTATGTTATGTAACGCACAATTGGCACTCACTAACTGTTTTTAAGTCTTAACAGGGACTAAAGTTTGGCTAAAAAATATGTCCCTATTGTGAGTAAAATGTAGCAGTACAAATTGATAAAAGTAAAAACTTGTGGACCTAAGTGAATCAATGAGTACCTAATGCATTGTCTGTATTAATTTATTCAGTTAATGCATTCTGTAAATAGGTTAAAAAGTAAGTTCATAAACTAAAACCCGACTACTGGAAAATCACGCTTTAAAACATATGAAACAAGAAAATATTTTCATCTGAAAGCTTGGATGGCCATGTTCAATTTAAAGTGACGTCACATCCTACAGCCAGCGGACGATCAAGACGCTTTCAACGATACCCCATTTGTTAAATTATGATAATTAGTTTAGAAGTTATGAGTGAACTAATGAACATACATAAATACCCACATGTATACACATACCGTTCAAAATCATAACCCTCCCTTTTTCTTCGCCATATTTGGATAAAAAATACTTACAATTTTGCATAGGGAATATGTTAGTCCACCTCCATCTCATTCACATGAATAAATTAAAAGTTTACTTCTCATTCACATGAATAATTAAGTTCCCTTTTTCGTTAGGTTCAATTTAAATCAGAATGCTTATAATTTACGAACATCGATAACGATTATTTCATATGGAAGCGTGTAGCGTGCCAATATTTACTATCTTATCAAAAATATTATATCGTAAAACTGCAAACATTATGCGTTGCTCACTTACTAATAAAATTCGATATCCGTTGCTGAACAGAGGAAAGAAAGTGTAAATTCTACCTAGCAACAGCAATCAAATTTTCATGATTCCACTTGTAGAGAAATATTGAAGGGAACCTAAACTTTTACAACCCTTCAATATTTCTCTACAAGTGGTAGTCCAACTGCGACTAAGGGGTTTACTAGAGAATGGGCAGCAGCGTTCTGTATGCATTTGACCACCATACTGCGATCGCCAACCCGCCTGCCAAGCGTGGCTATTAAGGCAAATCCCCCCCTATTGGGGGTGCTTATGTCCAGCAGTGGACGTCTTTCGGCTGATATGATGGAAGTCCAACTAGTCCAACCAACCCAAATATAACAGTAGGTACGCTAAATACTTCACATTTAAATTATCACCTCAGAGATACTGGTGGCTAAGTAATACATTCACACGGGTCGATCAATCAGGTTAAGCTACGCTTAGCGCGGTTGGTCCGTTGATAGGTGATCAGTGATCATCTTTACATTCCTGAGAGCACGTGAAGCCTTTGATCCCGGCTATCATTCGTGGATTTTTGATAGTCGTTACCGGTCGAAACCCGAAAGACACAACCAGTTTTACCAAGGCGTATCGTATTACCTAGTATTAACTGGGTTGTGGAGGTTAGATGGGTAGTCGCTCCATGTAAAATACTGGTTTATAGCTGCATCCGGTTAGACTGGAAGCCAACCCCAATATAGTTGTAAAACGGCTAGGCAGATGAAATTCAATTAGCACTCCAAATAACCATGGTACTGTCCGATAAAAGATTTAGGGTAAATGTTTTGTTCTTCAACGTCATTTTACTGTCCCAAAGAAAGTGAATAGACCAAATGACTGAAATGTATCAAAATTGACACAAAAAATCCCATCATAGTGTTGAAATGTACAATTGAGCTAGAATTTTGGCAACGTACGTTTAATGTAACTGTACACCAGTGTCATTGCCAATGGACATACGACCTTATGCAGCCACAGGTTATGCGCATAACGGCACTATTGGTGTCCACAATGACATATTGCCACAGCTATTATATGAAGGCTAATGCTGCTACGCGGCTACGCTGCGTAGGTAAATGGCTGTCACGGACCAACATATTGTTAGTATTGTTACACACGCATTGTTAATTGCATTCTGGGACACAAGGCTTGCATAGATGTGCGTCTGCGACAGTTATTCTTTCGGTCATTACTCCTGTGCTACTCGAGAACAAAGGCTACCTTTCTTGAATCTCTTGACTTAACTGAAGCATTTGAGCTGAGCTTATCTCGCGAGCGATCCTGGCGTTTTAGCTGATAAAGCCAGTATCAATTTACTGGCTGGTTATATTCATTTGTGCAAATGAAATAATTAATCTTAGAGTCAAGAATGTTTATTAGAAAATATAGGTATCTGCAGCAACAGTCCTTCTATTAATTTTGGAAAAAGCTTTCGATAAAACTGGCCATATCAATGTATTATTGGATAAAACATCAAAGGCAATACTGGCAGTACAATAAATCAGCAATAAGTGCACGTGTGAGTGGCACGCTCATTAACAACTGTCACGCGATCCGTTTCATTAATTAACGTTGTATTCGTAACTGCGGACCGGACAAGCAAGAGCAATGGGTAAAGAATGGTGGGCAATATTGACATGGGTTATGTCGGTCATTCACATAGATGACGAGTACCAGTGTCAGCTGCAGCTTCCTGAAAGACAACAGGGTTTCTAATATTGATTATCAACTTCCAAAGCAAACTCACTGAACCGTGATGAAACGTACCGTACGGTACCTACATAATATAGAATAAATACATACATATAATATATACCTCGTTCAGTATTTTCCTAAAATGTATCTAACAAAGTACCACCATTAGTTACGAGCTGTTGGCCCCAGAGCGATCATTTACAAAATGTAATGAGAAGGCGTTGCTATACAGCGCAATATACGTATATGTACGAGAATAAAATGACTGTGGTAAGCAACCAACAGGTCCTGCCCACAGGGCGTGTGAAATGAAGCCACAAATTGCTCACCACCAATTATTAATTATCCACCTTTTGGCTTAGCTCGGCTACCGGCCAAATGTCAGTCGGTGTCAGACACAGTTCGTGGAACAGTATTTAAAAAAGGGATAATGTTCTTCAAAAATAAAAGCTTAAACAAACTTGATGTTTGAACCCCAATTTGTATGAATAATTGTTTGTTCCAAGAATCGGGTAACCAAGTCATTTATAATCCTTATACGTTCATGATAATCATCATAAAGTCCAAAATGGATTAGCATCGGAATGTCTTAAAACTGTGCAACGACGAACGTATTCGCAAAGATAGTGGTCGTATTTTATTTACAGCTATAAAAGCAGAACTAGGAGAACGGTATCATAAAAGGCATGGTTTATTTCTGCTAATGAATAGTTAACGCATTGGCTTTGCATGGCCAAGTATTTTTTCAGACTTAATAGGAGACAAGTACAAGACACTTTTATATTAGATGCTATCTTTTGTTGGAAAATAACGGAAGATAAATAAATTGGAATCGATACTACATTTTCTTACGGCACATCCGTAAAAGCACTAAGACGTAATAAAGCTGCCACGTAAAACAAATAAAAGGCATGAAGTTATATAAACAAACGGTGAGTTTTATTTATATTCAAAGCCCCTGAAGACTAAATACTTCGAGTTGTTTGCGTCGTTTTTAAACACTTTAAAGTTTACAGTAGGAGTTTTTATGGTACTTCTATGGATGTTTACGATGCATACACAATTGCACATATTTCAGACGACTTACCTCACACATTTGCAACTGAAACAGCCTCCTCTCTTTCTCCATCTCATCCGCTATCTCAGCTGGTGTCACTTCACTTCGGATGAGACCGGCTTCCTTCGCCTGCGATTTCTTTTCCTTCTCAATTTTCAGGTACTTGGACTCGTAATCTTTGGAGGCTTTATCGAACGGCCTTTTTAGATCCCCCTTCACTCCCCGCAGGTCGCCTTTGAGAAGACTATCGACCGGAAACATGACGATGTTGTTTATATTCTGCATCTGAAACAAGACATTATGTAATGTAATATTTGTGTGTTAAAGCAGAGATCCATTCGTTCGAAACCCATTTGCTTCGTCTGTATCGTTGGGTTCATTGAAAGTTTCAACAAGACCTGTGACAACCATCAAAGTGAGGTCTCGTCTAAAATTGCGCACGTTATACAAGCTGCATTACGTTGCACAACTTGCATTCCTAGAGTCATTTACCCGCGATGTGTTGCCACAGTTGCTTCACTAGCGCAGTTTTGACAGACAAAACACACCACGGGCCTGCAAATGTATCGCCCGAATAGGCGCCAAACGTCGCGTCGTGAACTGAATAATGATGCCAGGTTGAGACACCCTAATATGCATTTGGATATGAGTAAGCATCATTGGCAGAAGAATATTGAACGTTACCCTTGACCTCAAAATGAAAAGTAATTGCTAGCATTCTTATTTAAAACTATCAATAACTATATTTTATTGTAATCAGTTACATCATAACTACCGTTTAGTATAAAACATAACGAAGCATGCTACATCATTAAGAACGTCAGTCACAATAATGAGTGGAGCAGATAAAGTAATTAAACAGATGAGAACAAAAAGTCAACACGCTATATGGAAGGGGTTCATGGAGGGTCGATTATCGAATCAATGAAGCGAATGCTCCGACAGACGAGACTCGGGAGGCAATGAGGGACAAAGGGTTGATGTACACAATGAAACCCTTCCTGAAAACTGTTGCTGGCCATTGAATGTTCCGCTAATTATAACGTCACATCACAGGGAAACTGTAGACATGACTATATACTCTAATTAAACTTACGTTTTAAAATTTTTCTAATGGGTTAACGTTTACCAAGTTCCAAAACGTGAACTATTATACAGGGTGATTGGAAAATGGGTGCAAAGCTTTAAGGCGAAGATAGTACAGACAATTTAGAACCATTTAAGCCATGGTTGTCTTAGACGAAGTCTTAACAAATATTTTTAACCAAATTTTTAAGTTTTTTTTCGGAAATTCTCAAAATTTAATGTAAACTGCATAATTATGGCCAAATTGAATGATAAATGAATTCATTTTTTATTTATTTAATTAAAGTAATGTGTAAGCAATCAAGCAAAACATGTTTTAGGCTTCTGTGTCATTAGACATTTTTTTTACAGACATTTAAAGCTCAGAGAAAATTAAAAATTTGTACAATACGTCTTTTAAACCTTATTAAAAAAAAAAATTGGTAAGACTTCGTCTAAGACAACCATGGCTTAAATGGTTCTAAATTGTCTATACTATCTTCACCTTAAAGCTTTGCACCCATCTTCCAATCACCCTGTATAACGTAAGACTTGTCACTTAATAATATGACTCTGTTTAGGTAACAGCGTAGCAAAAATGTGGAGGGTTTGACTGCAGGTCATAGATGTATGAAGTTGGAAGCGGTTTGTTTTAATAGTAGCACTAGGAATACTACTCCCCGATTAAGGGAGAAAACCGTAACGACCGGTAATACTACTATTGGTAATTTATGATGCAATGAATGTAACACATTTAAGTACACTTGACAAACTATTAATAGAAGAAGTACTTATGAAGTCGGTATTTACAAACAAACAACCTATTTTTAACTTAACAAATGATAGTTACTGATGCTCAAAGGACAATTGGTATTATTACCAAGAGTTCATATTACAAAACAAGGCGGCCATCAAACATTCCAAGCACTTATTCGACTTTCAACCACAAATAGCTTTAGTGTCTAAAGTGGAATTACGGGATAGGACATCGCTGGATAACACAAAATCGATTACCGCGATAAATTCATTTTCGACAAGGTTAATCAATTCAGCGAATGTGTCGCACATAGCTGCGGGCTAGAAGTGCAATCTGGCGCAATCTCGATAACAGCTCGATACTCGGACACAATGTTATCCGCACGCGATACTCCCATCGCGGCACGTCACAAACACGCTCGATTAATCGCGAAACGCTTATCTGAACGCAGAATTGAATTACCAACCATGTATCGCTTTCCGCGTTCTGTGAAGTTGCACTAGTGCCACGGGATCAAATTCTAAGGGCAGCGTGAGAAATGTCAATGAAATTGAGGCCGATAAGGCAGTCCTAATCCTAACATTAGACTAAGAAAACGAAACAGATTAATTATGTAATTCAATTCTCTTTTGACATAATATATTGATAAAGCGTGAAGATTGAATGATTAATTTCATTGATACACTGAACATTATCTCACAGATAATTCTGAATCGATTCCGGTATGTCAACATTTGTGCATCAGCTATTGTTTTATGAATGGAAAACATCACTTAATTCAAGTCGATATTTAGGAATTCCACTTTAAAGCACTGATCTTGAAATCGTTAACTGAACTGAACTAAAAGAGGAATCAATACGTTCAAATTATAATATCTTCGATTACAATTTGCAATTATTGTATTGCAACGATATGAATCAATGAATGTCTTTATTTGCCAGAAACACGGTACATAAAGGATATTATTTAAATATTTGGTTCAGCAAGTTGCGCCGACACAGCGGCATGAAAATTCAGTCTAAAATATTAATAATACGAACAATTAAAATAAAGAATGGACACAATACAAACCATTTTATACAATTAATAATAATAGGTCTTTACCTATGAAATTGCCGTTTTGTATGAAAAAATTTAAACGAATTTTTTTCATGTATTTTTTATTTGTATTAATCGAAGTAATCACCCATGCAATCAATGCATCTTTGCCATCGCAGTGGCAGTTTATTGATGCCCTTCTTAAAGAAATCAGCTGGACGGGAGGCAACAAATTCTTCAAAGGCAATTTGTACTGCCTCTCGGGTATTGATTTTTTTTCCCGCCAAGAAGTTATCCAAATTCTGGAAAAAGTAGTAGTCTGTAGGCGCAAGGTCTGGTGAGTAGGGCGGATGACGGAGAGCTTCCAACCCCAGTTCTTGCAACTTGGAGACCGTCTGCTGTGCAGTATGAGGTCGCGCGTTGTCGTGCAGGAGCAGCGGAGACGAGCGATTGACCAATGCTGGTTAGAGATGTGCCAGCTTCTCCATCATTGTGTTCAGTTCTTCACAGTACACATCTGCAGTAATGCTCACCCCGTTTGGTAAGAAGCTGTGATGAATCACACCGGCGCTAGACCACCAAACAGTGACCATCACTTTTCTAGGGGTAAGTTTTCGTTTAGGGCATTGTTTAGGTGCTGAACCAGGATCCAACCAACTTGCTGAGCGCTTGCGGTTATCAAACAGAATCCATTTTTCATCGCAGGTAACAATGCGGTTCAAAATTCCTTCATTTGTGTGTCTGTTGAGCAGTGCAAGGCACGTCTCGACGCGTACTTCGCGCTGACGATCATTGAGTTCGTGGGGCACCCATTTGTCAAGCTTTTTTACCTTGCCAATTTGACGCAAATGGACCAATATTGTTTTGACGCTAACGTCGAAAGCTGCTGCTAATTCAGCCGTAGATTGTGTATCATCAGCTTCCACAATCGCCTTTAATTCGTCATTGTCGACCAAAGTCTTCGGACGACCGCGAGGTTCATTTTTCAGGTCGAAATTTCCAGAACGGAAGCGAGCAAACCAATAACAGGTGGTGCGTTGGTTTGTAGTGTTAGCTCCGTAAACGTCGTTGATGTTGCGTGCCGCTTGTGCCGCGTTGCTGCCACGACGGTACTCATATTCCATAATTACTCGAATTTTTAACGTATCCATGATGACGAAAAAGATTGAAATGCGATGAAAATGTAACACTAATCAATAAACAAATGACTACTTTTGGAAAAAAAAAACCATGTTTTTAAAATAAAATTAATTTGAAATTAGAATTCTTACCCAAACAAAAATTATTTTGATTTGAAATGGCCAGTACTGCAAAACGGCAATTTCATAGGTAAAGACCTAATAATAAATCAGTGTCTATACTTTGATGCAAGGACATAAGTATAAAATTTACAAGAATTTTTATGAAAGAACTCATCAAGAGAATAATAACATTCATACAACAACCACTTTCTTAATTCAGTACAAAAAATGTTAAAGGGCAGTTGCGTAATAGCTTTAGGCAAAGCATTGTATATTAATGGTGCCATGTAGATGCAACTTCGCCGATAAAGTTGTAACTTAGGCACAGGCATTTCAAAGTCCATGTGCGTAGCTTTTATTTTGTGTTATCTTTCCGTTCAAAAAGTGTAGGATTTGACCTCAAAAACTTAGCTGATTCGTAAATGTAAAGACAGGGCACCGTTAAAAGATTATGCGTTTTGAATATCGGTCTGCATGAATCGGACCAATTGCTCGCAAACAATTTTTTTATGCAATAAAGACTCTTGAAACTTCAGAAGAAGTTCCCTACACTACTATACCATATCGAATCACAGAACAAATGTAGGCATGATTACCATTAGGGCAGTTTGCCTTGACGTTACATCCTTCACCTTTCTTAGAGCATATATAAAATGGTGTATTTTTTTTACAAAGAATGTCATTGTGGTTCTTTCATGTCAAATGCTCATCAACCGTAACACCTAGAAACCGGGTACTGTATACCTTAATAGTTTAACTCAATACTCTAATTGGGGTGTATGAGATATTGCGTTAATTATGTTACTCGTTGTATAGTAAAAACAGTATTGGTCCTAAAATTCTCGGTTCAGAATCAAAATTTTCTAGTTTGTTTTCTAATGCGTTGAATTTTGTTATTCTCTTTATCTGCTTCCTGTTACTTAAATATGAATGAAACCATTCCTTGGTTGGACCTCTGATACCGTATTATTCCATTTTTTCTAAAGTATATCATGATCGACTAGGTCAAACCTAAAAACTCAAATCTAAAAACAATGCACAAGACCGTATGCTACTGTTTTTACGTACTAAATTATAAATTGCTAAGGTGGTTGATTTATTTTGCCTGAAGCCATATTGTTGATTTACAAGAATGTTATATTTATCTAAGAATTTTAAAAATCGTTTATACATGACCTACTTTTAAATATTTTTGAGATTACGGGAGTTATGCTATGGTTCTATAATTATCAATATTTGATTTTGAGCCTTTCTTGTTTTCAACCTATCAGGAAAGTAACCTTGTTCGAAAAGAAGCTCTGTGGTGATATTATCATAACCAGCGGATTTGGTATTTCTCAATGTGTTTATTTTGCCAAAAATTTCCGATTCTGTGGTAGGTTCCATGAAAATGCTATTGTCAAGTCATCATCATCATCATTTCAGCCGAAGACGTCCACTGCTGGACATAGGCCTCCTCCAAACGGGGAGGGGATTGCCATAATCGCCACGCTTGGCAGGCGGGCTGGCGATCGCAGTATGGTGGTAAAATGCATAGAGAACGCAGCTGCCCATTCTCTGGTAAGCCCGTAGTCGCCTTCTACAACACCCACACGGGAAGAATTAGAATGGTGCTATTATTTTACGTCCGGCACCACGCGGTCATTGTCAAGTGCTTTTATATTATGTTTGCCAGAAATATTATTAAAATTATTTGATGAAGTACTCGTATTACTAGCAACGTCTATGAAGTGGTTATTAAATTTATTTGCTATATCTGATCCAGAAGTGAGTGTTATATTGCTGTCCACAATTTTGCTGTTATGTATGGGTACTTGGCTCGTTTCCCTTATTACGTTTTACAACATCCCAAATTGCTTTAACTTTATTATGAGAGTATGCAATATGCCTTCGGTTTCATAAAACTTGTAGATCATTTATACACTTCCTCAATAATTTATTATATGATTTATATTTGTATTTATTTTCATTATTTCTATTTAAATAATATTTGATAGCAGTCAAGTAGTTTTTAATCCAAACCATTTTCGGTATCATTGCTTCAAAATAAATTGACCTACGTCAATTTATTTTGAAGCAATGATACCGAAAACGTACGTCTACACGTATAACCTAAAGAAGGTGTTAACATAGGTCGTTACATCATTAATTAAGCTCCATAACAAACGTCTGAATTAATTAAAATAACACGAACGTTTTTGCTGTACCAGTTACGTCGTGTAACAATGATCATTGTTCGAATTGAGAGCACCGAGCGCACGTGCGATCCGTACGCTTAACTATATTGTATGGTAATTCAAAGTCACACGCTAAAACACCGGTAATGTATGTTACTCATACTAGTAATGTTTGTAGTAGTTTTTTCCCCCATGGTGAGGTAATCCAGGGCGTACCGGGACCGATGAACGATGAACAAAAGCAGTACCTTTTGTCGATCAGTCAAATAAGGAATTGTTCATTGATATTAAAAAGTTAAAAAACTCAAACAAAATCCTCTAATAAGTAAAAAAAATATATTTATTGGCCTTTTAAGTAGTAGGTAATATTTTGATCAAAGCATTGTTACGTAGGGGGACGGCTAATGAAAATGTTATCCTTTCTACAATAGAATAGATTATTTTAATTATTGCGGGTAATCGTCTGTTTGGCATTTTCATTGACCCCGACGTTACAATGCTTATTTCCTGGTTTTAAAACTTAATATAGTAATAGTAAACTCGCTACGATCAGCACATATCACGCTTAAATCTGCGCAGCTTTGCGTATGTTTCCTACAGTGAAGTTTGTTTGTAATTTATCTTCATTCCTCGTCCTGATCACCATTTTTCTAAAATCTATTCATTGAGAACTTTTCAATTAGCCCAAACACGATAGTTCTGCTGTTTGTTTGTGAGTAACTTGGGTATTCTGGAAATTCCAGATGATGCTCCAGCATCAGTTCAAGGTTACTTTGTTCGTCTAATATCATTGAACTAATAGAATACCAAATTTCGACTCGAACAGACCCGTGGGAGATGCTCAAATCCCATCATCAGCCAGAAAAGAGCTGATAATCTTCAAACGGCTGAACCGATTTTGATTAAACTTGTCTAAGAACCACCTCTAGAAAACCTACTTTTAAATTAAAACTTAAACTAGCTTCAACTTTCCAACTGGTCGACTTTTTGACAATTCAAAAGTGCCTGTAAATGGTTTAATTTAAATAAATGCTTTGAGTTTGAGTTTGAAAAAACCGCTCCTAAATCGGTTCACTCGTTTAAGAGCTACGGGGTGCCACAGACAGAAACACAGACACACACACACACACATAGCGGTCAAACTTATAACACCCCTCATTATGTGTCGGGGTTAAAAACTACTTATCACCGTTTTCAACCCGAAAAATGTGAGTCAATTGTGCAGTTGTGCAACCCTGAATGTACGGTTTTGTTACCACGTCCTTAATAACTAAGCAATACGTAGTAAGAGTATAAATACTTTTTTATAGGAGGCACTCCTTGTTTTACCAAATGTTCCTGTACAAAAGTAATTGCACAACCCGTCTGTCATTTGTTTTTATTAACCGACTTAAAAAAGGAGGAGGTTCTCAATTCCTTTTTTTTTGTTTCGATATCATTTGATATCAAAAAGTATTTTTGCCTGCAGCCGCAGCAGGTATTCAAAAATTACCAGAAACGACTAGGGTTGCCTGATGTACTCTAAAATAGAGTATTGTACTCTTTTTCTTATGGGTGTACTCTATAATCTATAACACTAATAGAGTACGCCAAAATACTCTTTTGTGTTATGACGAAAATTATTAGAAAAACTAAATCACTTGCCTCAAAAAAGTGAGTTTATACTCACTTTTTTGAAGCAAGTGATTTCGTTTTTCTGCGGTTTTTCTACATTTTCCACTGTGAGACTTGGCTATTTGTCGGTCATAAACGTAAAGTGACGAGAAGAGAGGAACAGGGCTCCATAAGTATTGATTAAAATGAGATTCCTTTTTTACTCTCTGTGAAATCAGAAATACTCTACTTCCTCTAGAAAAAGTTGGCAACCCTAGAAACGACTAACAAGTTTTTTATTACAAACCTTTTGCTTAAGCATCGGATTGTTTAGCGAATGAGCCAAATAAAATGAATTTGGGAGTTTTGGACCTCAAAATTCTCTTAGGAGTTATATTTTGTCCACAAATACAAAATTAAAATATTTATGCTTGTACCAAAATAAAACAACATAATATATAATTAGATATATATTATAGAGCAGAAAAACAAATCAAAACGTTACCGGAAGAGACAGAGGAGTTCCGCAAATTAATCTCGTGAATATGAAGAATTAATTTCAACTATGGCGCGTCATTTGAGCAACTTCCCAGTTGGTTCAACTTTCGTTGATTGCTTTTATGGCTTTGAAATTTTACGAAAATTAAATGAACTGCCAACAATCCCACATTTCATTTAACTCCACTAGTTGATAGGGAACTCGATGGTATTATATATTTACAATACTTTAATATTAACACTCGAGAAAGCATAAACTTGCATTATGTAGAGTGCATCGCCGTTTACGCTTGCGCGCGATAGGTAGAATACTCTAAGACCATTTTAGTATAAAAGCAATAAAGTTAGTAACAGTAACTTATTCCGCTTGCGAATGTATGAAAAGACGAAAAAGCGAATGTCGTAGTCTACATATTTGATCACACACTTTTGTCGAAAATAATTAATAGCCTAATTCCCAACAGTATAACGAGGTGTAAGGACTTAAAAGCCGTTACTAAGGTCTCGTAAATAAATTAAAAATTAAGAGGACTCCGAGAGCGTTTACGCGATCAATTATTTAAACACAGAGTTACAACAAACGAATTAAACATTAGAAATGAATGATCGTCTAAGCGAGGCAAATGGACAAAATTTGTAATTAAACTTATAATCCATAAAAACTTTTTCCAAAAACAAAACAACCGACTTCCAAAAAAACACTACAAAGTGAAAAATTACTTTAATTTCGGAAGTCGGTGTCTTTGGAGCTGTATTTTAATTTTTTGTCACCGCCTTCCGAAATTAAAGTTATTTTTCACTTTGTAGGGTTTTTTTGGAAGTCAGTTGATTTTTTTTTGGAAAATGTTTTTATTTTTCATTTTTTTGTGGTTCACATGTGCTTACCCCTTCACAGCGTACCGGCGTGATTTTATGTTTTGAACTGGTGTAAACAATAGACAGATATGAAATTTCAGCAATCCCAGCCCAGTCCATTTGCTATCATTATTGAGGAGTTCCGTTGCCTATCTCCGAAGTTCTTTATCAGATCTTCACCAAATTGAAATGGGACCACTCCGAGAAAGTACTCTTCTAAAAAATACCTAAATCGCTTCAAGTGTGCCTATAAAATTTGAAGAGTTCTCTCTATTTCTCCAGGATCACATCATCAGATTCTGACTTAATGATCATAGGACCACCTGGGAAGTATACCCTTTCAAACAAAAAAAAAATCCAAATCGGTCCCACCATCTTCGAGTAATCGGTAAATAAACATACATAAAAAAATTAAAAAGGTTCCTACGAATTGAGAACCTCCTCCTTTTTGAAGTCGATTAAAAATACAAAGAACTGACTTTGGGATTGATTTTATAAATCAGCAAAATTGCGTTGATCAGGTTCAGTATTAAAGATGAACTACGCCATACGCTCGGAAAATCATCTGGAAATTTTGGGGCTTGTAAAATTGTAATCAACCACTCCGGAATGCCTGATTACAGAACCGTGATGCACCACATCCATACATGTAGACCGATAAGTCATAAGAAAGGAATCCACATCAAACGGTATTTGTGTTAATGTTTGATGAATGGATCATAACATGATATGAATACTGCGCAAAGCACGAAATTGTTGTTACAAAAGTTGATTGTTCAGACAAGTATGCGAATAGACCAGACGAATAGCACAGCTAAGGTAACTTTAGTCATACAGTATTATGATTACTGTAGCAGACACAATTCGGAGTGGTAAACGGAGCGGAGAGCGGCAATCTCCTCATGCGAAACGCGACAAGTTGTCGAGTCATCGGTGAGTAATTCCGGACAAGTTTTACTTTGAAACGATGCAGTTTCATATAACCCATAAAAAGTATCACGTAAAAACAAATAAGCTTACGAGAAAAAAATTATCCGCTCTCAGGTGTTGGTACACTTACAAAATCGATGAGATATACAGAGCGTATACGCATTCATATCGTTTGAAGCCGTATATGAATATAGTGCGTGTGTAGGATAAACAGTGACAAGTTGTTATCCTATTGTCTTCGGATTGGACACTAGGTGTGTCCAATCCGCAGAATTTGTTTTTGTTCTAAGAATGTCTGCCGTGCCTTGCCATGGTTTATCCCTACGAACTAATACAAAGACTCAAAAAGCCGAGTAACCCTCCATGCCGAAATCAATGAATATCTCCAAATACAATCAATAGCAACGGAGGCCTTTCCAATTCTAATCCTGTTTGCAAGCGTTTGAGAAAAGATTCCCTTAATAATTCAGAATGAGATTCCAATATTTCTGGGACATTGCTTTTAGATCTTTCTCGGAAAGCATTAGATGAGAGTATCATCAATTTAAGGAATCTAATTACTTGAAACGAAGATTGCTTACTCTGTTTCATAAATGTTCACAGTAAAATATTACTTTACACATGATCAGGGAGCTATGAGGAAGGACAAAGGAGCAACATGTCAAGGGCAGGTCGAGGATTCTGCGCAATAGAGTTGGGGGTTCGGCACGTAATACAAGAACTGCAGAAATGGAGCGAGGTTGGACCCTTGTTGAAAATTGTTAGTTAACTCAGAAACTATCAAGGTGGTATGGAAAATTCTCACACCTTATACGTATTCCTTTGGAGAATGGATGAGCTTTTTCAAACTATGAAGGAAGTCCATGGATAGGTACTATGGATTTTCCGGATACATCTAGCGTACAAAGGATTTTTACTTTGTTTGGTTTTTGGCAAATTGCAAAAAGGTTTGAAACAAGGTGTGTCTTCTAAATTATCAGGGATTGAGTAAATGTTATATAGATATAGGGGCTCGCGGCTAAGTAACAATCGATCAGGTTAAGCTACACCTGCCGAGGTTGGTCCGATGGGTGTCTATCTTTATATAACGAGACCGAAGGGGTCGTTATGAAACCACGTTTAGCCGTTTAGTCCCAGCAGTCATTCATAGATCTTTGAAAGTCGTTACGGGTCGTCAAAAGTTCGAATGTCTCACAGCCAGTCTTACTAAGGAAAGCGGAGGGGATCGTATTACCCAGTAACTGGGTTGTGGAGGTTAGACAGGCAGTCGCTAGTATTCAGCTGCGACCGGTTAGACTGGATGCCGACCACAAAACAGTTGAGAAAAGGCTAGGCAGACGATGATGAGAGTAAACCTTATAAGATATTGGAGTACGATGGAATACTTTCTTAACAAAACTGTAAAGGCTTGTTAAGAAGTCAAAGTCAAAGCATTTATTTCAAATAGGCACTTAAAAGGCACTTTTGAACGTCAACAGAAATACAGGCACATTACTTACGGAAAGTTTTTTTATGAAAATTAGATCCGTATCTAAAAGTTTACCATCCCTATTTAGGTTAGTAGCTAGAACGAATGTAAAAATGCTTATTAGTAAAGTAATTACAACCACGAACTAAACCGTAAACGTTTTACAAAACAGGATTTGGTTTACGAATTTTACGATGCAACATCCAACTGTATTTATTTGCTGGCTAGCAACATAAGCCTGGTCGTGTCATCACCCTGACCCATTTACAGGCAAATCTGCTGTGCGCCTACGCACCGGTCTCTACGTCAACCGTCAGTTATCGCATGTTTCAAACTCAGCATTTAATAGCCTCGCCTTCCAAGAAGGACGATTCGTTAAAATGCTAACATGAAGATCTAATTACACTATTTATAGTATGAGGTAATACTGTGGCATGTTTTGAAGCACATTATAAAATATTACTCATTGCATACGAGCGGCATTCAAACTTGTTAACCTGGGTTGATTATGACTTTCGCCAAGATGAACGGTAAGATACAGCCCCTTTTAGCTCACAAATAGTCTATTGAGAACAGTGATCTTATGGCGATAAGGTTGCCCCAGCTGGCGAAGTTTATTTCTGTACGCTACTAAATAGACGGGCTATCCATCCAATATATTGAAGGACACAACATCAATTACGGGAGAAGATTGATTAATGCCAGCCTGATAATAGATGGAATACAATGCTCTATTATTGAAACGATAACGATGTACAATTAATTTCATACGTGCAGTAAATTGCAAGGAAGAAACTGACGACAACACAAGCTATGAGACGTGTAATGAAAAACGTATCTTTCAAACTTTATTATAGCTAGTAAAAATACCATCCAAGGAACCATCAGAAGAAATATCAAATTGCAAGGAGAAATTACTTTAGCGAAGGCGTCATCGAGATGCAATAAATCAGTAATGAAAATGTCACCGTTTTTCAATTAATTTCGAGTTATGACGTCTTAACGAGCCTATTCCGTCTGCAGCCGTTTCGTCGGATCGCTCCGTCTCCACAACGAGATGTTCGCGAGACATCCGCCGCAGGCTCCCCAATAGTATAATTTCCGCTTGCTGTTGCGACGGATTCTGATTACATTGAGATCGAGGGTTGATGAGCGACTTGTTACTCTTGTATACATTCGCACTTTGTCAAGTTAGACGTTTTCTCGATAACTATTATTGATCGAAGGTCGATAAGAAAAAACACTCACCACAAAACGGTACGAAACAAAGCAACCACTTCGTTATACATTTAGTTAGTCGTAATAAGAGGGAATTGCAATTAAAATAATCGTGCTCTCCAATACATTGTGGTGGTTATATGATTTCTTTCAACCATTACTACATGAGGGTAATAATGGGTTTTTCTTTTAACAGAAAATACTCTCTATTTTATTTCCAAACAAGAAAGCCATGGAACTTTATGAAACGTGCGACATTTTAACTTTCTAAAGAAAACCGCAAGTTCAATGTTCCAAGTCACGTAAGTATGTGTGTTCACCATCATAGGTTCCGATTTACACCAAGTTGTGGTTTGTTTTCTTATTATCTACCTTGATAACCTGTCTACGCAGCTACGAGAGATTAAAAGTGAAAGCTTAGACATAGTCATCACCACTTTCACTGCCAAGGATATGTTTATCAATAATGATTACTACGTCCATGTTTAAAAATTTATATGATTTGAGGTTATCTGCGTGGCATGTAAAACATTCTAACTCGTAATTATATGTATGATGTCGGTCGATGACCGTATTAGCTACCGTTTCGTGCAAACACATGCAATCTGGGACACTGTTTGTGAACTGGATATTATTTTAACTTCAAAATCAAATCTGTTCAAGTATTGCGTTCGAATATGGAAATTGATTTCAGCACCAGAATTTTCCATTTGTTTTGATTACTTCACGTACACTTCCAATTAAATAAAAATCAGTGTATAAAATTGCTATCACAACTTTTTTTTTTTTTTTCAAATTGAATTCCCAAAATCATCTTCAGTTAAACCAGCGACATGAGGACATGTTAAATGCATTGAAGCAAGTATCTAATGATTAGAAAACGAAATTATTTCTTGAAGTACTGTAAATATGCAGTATTTTCTCTTGGACTGGTTATTCATTTCTAAAAGAAAGTAAATTTATAAAGTCTGCATTTATATTACTTATATATATTTATATTATTATATTTTTGACCTTGATTAGATTCTCAACCATTTTTGTTCGTGATAAATTGCTATGAAAAGTGGAGCATAGTTTTACGATAACATCTCTTTCAAACATTAAGTTCGATTCGTTAGCAGCTCCTTGGTATTCTATTCCACCGCACCGTCCTGAAAAACTTCCTCTTCAGAAACCTAATGAACCACTGCAGTGAAAAGCTTTTAAGGAATTCACGCCATATTAGGCTAGCTAAGTTTCCGTTTACCATTTTGTCGTAAGTCACTACAAAGCAAGATACAAAGGGAGTTGACAGCAGTTCGGTCAGTGTGTATTTGCAACATACCAGTGTCTTCATGAGTGCAGACAGTTCTTTGGTGACGACAGCGAACTTGAAGAATGCGGCGCCGATGTCTGGCTCCGAGTCTTTACTGAGGGCGTTCCCTCCCAGCCGCTCCAGCGCCCGGGAGAGGTACATCTCGTTGTCCACGTGAGCTTCATACAAAAATTGAGGATTAGGACATATATTATAACGTAATACGCTACCAGAATAGTTCAGTATGCCAACTGATACTTTATAAACAATCTAAGCTGACACGTGTACGTTTCCAATATTTCAAACATACTTAATCTCAATATTATAGGTAAGTAATTGGATAAAAAATCACAATGAGCCAAATGCGTCTGACTCAAACCAAGAAGTGGATAAACAAAGGATGAGGATAAAGAATATAATGTAGCCAATTAATTAATTAATCGCACAACGCCAGCACAATTTTCTTCCAATGAAAAATTCTGTTTCACAAAGTTCTAGGTTGTTCGACAAAGACTCGTTTTATCTTCCTTGAGCCGACGGACATTTAATTAGTTTCCCAGTCGGATTTACTCGGTCGCTATAAAGATCAGCGCCAGTAAAGTTAGCTGCGCTTAACTGCAGCTTGTTACTGGTCCACTGCCGTAAGTGCTCAGTATTTAATTGTAAGACTTTTATTTTTTTAACAAACCTTTAAGTCAACTGTATTTATATACGCTTCGTTCTAAGGTGAATATTTTCCCGAAGCGGGATAAGTGCTCCATAAAATAACATTTTTAAAGGGGATATCCGCTAATGAGTTGGGATTTAAATATAGCCGCTGCTGACTTGTTGCTACGTTTGAAATGGATTCTTGGGATTGGAATAGCAACTAATCAAGGGTCCGGTTAAAAATAAACATACAAATAAAGGTCATGAACTGATGAGTCTCGGAGATCCGTGTCGCGGCCCACATTGGCCTAGCTCAATCCCACGGACGCTTTTTGAATATTAAAGCGCAGACCTCACGCCAACCTTTCTCCGTGGAGCTCTTCTTTAACCTTCCACTTAATATGATGTTTACATAGCCTCGGGCCGGGTTTTCGTCAAACTGGTCCCCCAAATTGCCAATAACAAGGGATTTAAACATAAAATGAAAGTGATGTCGTGACTTGTAACAGTAAAATGTAACTGCTAGGAGGTGAATGTGAACTAGGTAATTGAAAAATGCTAACGTCAGTATTGGATAGACACAAAGTTTTTAACAGTGTGGAAACATGGAAAGAAAGCAACAAAATGCTTACCAAAACACTAACGCCTGTGTTTAGTTGGATACGTTCCAAGAACGCGTCCTTCCATCCATTAAAGGTTTTACAATAAGTAGGTGCCTACTTGGAACTGTGAACATTGTAGTAGGTATTAGGAAAAGATAAATGTACCTGTCTTTTTCATTGTTTCGAGAAATAAAATAAAGATTGAGAAACATCTTTACATGATGACCTGACTGATTCATCAGCGCTGACTACGCGCTCTACAAGTCGCTTAGCCTAAACCACTGAAGCTGTAATATTATCTTTGAGATATTATGTATTTTGACAGTAGGTTCCTTGTTTGCTGTAGGTCTGTATCTACTAAGAAAGCATTCCACCCCAATCAATGAAAATTGGTGTTTGGGCTGTTGGTTGAAAATGATCAAACACGACTTTCATGATTTTTGGAAATTTCTCCCTAAAAGGGTAAAATAGGGAACTAAAATTTGCATGGGAAAGAAAGTCAGAAATATACGCGGACGAAGTCGCTAGCAACGTGCTAGTATTCCCTAAACCTAAACACTGCATCATTGTGTAGGAATGTTGGTGTTATTGATTGGTTGTTTTTGCGAGCGCGTGCTCGCGGAGCGCACGACCTTGCCAGCTGCGCCAGCGCACAATCCGAACTCGCACGACGTGTTCCGAGCGTTTGGCTTGACGCGGCCTGTGGCACAGGCGCTAAACGCGACCACAATAAACAAACCCTAGCACACGATGGAATTGCACTCAATAAACCTGTACCTACTTACAACTTATAAAAAACTAAAACGTACTACCTATTTATAAAACACGGCAGCGGCAGCGTGTAAAGAATAGAGCAGTCGAGCATTTAAGTGGATTTAATCTCATTCAGGTTATTTAAACAGACCTGCGTCGAGGGAATGCATAACATTGTAGTTAATCATCATAAAAGTAAACAGACATCCTAGATGTAAGTTATGTGTGAGTAAAGAAGATTTATCTTATCATACAGAGTGCAGTAAATACAGCTTTAAATTGAGGAAACACTGCATCGTGTGGAATGCAAATGTTGCAGACGCGAAATAGCTAGCGCGTGCGCTAACTCCCATATAAATCACGATTCACACTACACGTTATAACAGGAAGCTAGAGCAGGTGCGGGGTGTTCCCCGATGGTATATCTCGAGTTCGAAACAATAATCTAATAGGTATGTCCGAAGCAGTTACACCGTAGCCAGCGAAACCAGACGTTTGACCTACTTTCCTTGACAAGTCGCACATGAAGGGAAATTCATTCGTGACTGGCCACCGCGACTCGAATCGGGTTATATTTCAATTTGTATTTGTTCAAATGCAGAAACCGTACTTGACGATATAAAAGGAGAATTAAAATGATTTACATTAACTCGAGTCTTTTCATTCAATGCAGGACTGGTTCTCTGTTCTTTCATAAATTGTTAGCTTAGTTAAATCGTGAACTGCTCGGGTTATAAAAATCTGCTTAGGTACAAACAATTTTGCACTCAGATCAGCTGCACAATATTGCAGACATTTCAATATCTTTAACCGGCGCTCTTTTTTATGATTTAGTTGCTTGACTGTAGTTTATAACGCTAATGAAAGGAATTCGTCGTAACAGGAAGGAAAGTTATTACTTAAATACTTACGAACATTATAAAATATAAATCAATCCGAAATTATATAACAAGTGAATGGAAGTGTTTACAAATAATGCATTAATGTCTGTCTGCAAGCACTATTTGTTGCGATATTTGGGTCATTCTAGTTCAGCGGGTTGAACGGCCTTTCGTCCTAGCAAGCCGGTTCTGAGCTAGGCCTAAGCTATGCGTTAGTAGTTGCTATAGTTTTGAATATTGAGTACCTAGTCGTTTGCACTTTTATGCCTCAATGTGACAGGTACTTCGTTAAATGGCACATTAGAATGGTTTCACGAATCGCAAAAATATCGCATCCGGATATACCTACCTACCTGAACCAGCGATGCAGGTCGATCTTTAAATTAAATGTGTTCCACTGAAAGGGGTTTATATTATGTAAAACTTACGAGAAGGTACATCCTTTTCATCACTTCAGGCATCGAAGACACCTTATTCGTTTCGTATTCTCCGAACTCATTCCGCGGCAAGTTTAATTTTAAAGTATCGAAATGGAATTTATTTTTGAAGTTACCAAACATGCATCGGATATCTCAGCTATTCCAGTCTGCTATTCATACCGTATACTTCCTCTATTTCTATTTTTAATCGAGTCTCGTTCTCGTGTCGCCTGTAAAACGCGCCACTAGAGACGGGAATACAAATAAACCCGTCAGAAAGTATATTGTCCGGTTGCCGTCTGTTCCGCACTAAAAGTATATTCCGCACTAAAAGTATATTGTCCGGTTGCCGTCTGTTCCGCACTAAAAGAGGACTAGAGGCCATTATTGGCTTTTCTATTAGGCTTAAAAAGTAGACGGGTATTTCGAATGCCCGGCAAGATATACTGGGGCTTATAATAATATTCGGACCACTTTTGTAAACCATTTCATTTCAATAGTTTAAGGTAGTTGCGTCAATTAAAATTGGAGCAAAATTACCTAATACGGTACTGCACAGAAAAACAATATACGCCCGAGTTTCCTTTTGTTTCTTCTGGCAGAGACTTGAGGCGAACTTTGTTTATTCTGTGATCTGTGTTTACTTAGGTGTTATAACGACGGTATACTACTAAGTACTCACCATTTCCAGAGTTATGTATTGCCTTTATCGCCTTTTTCAACTTTGTTAGGCCATCTCGGTCGAAATCCAACGTCTGAAACAAGATAAAGAAATCATCAAACATGCTCTGTGACGTCAATATGGCGGTGAAATTTTAAAATCAAATATTTTTATCGGCAGAAACGTCCGTTGCGATTGCGAGTTGCGACATTGGATTCGCTCAAAACTTTTTTACGTGGACAAGCTGTCACCGGCATAAAGACTCGTTTACAATAGGCCCACGAGCCATTCAACTCGGTTTGGGAGCACTGCGAACATCTGTCGCCCCAGCCGGCAATTAATCAATGGGCCCCCTGAATTAAGCAATCGGCCCGTACCAAAATAAAACTCGCAACGATTCGGTGCACCTTGACTTCGGTTTGGCTCAAGTGTTCATTTGCAGTCGGCCTGAGGGACTCTCTGATTGATGTTGATACACTGCGATAAGGAAAAATTATCGAATTTTGTGTCAATGACCTTTTAAGTTTTAAATAAAACCAAACCCAATCTGTTATTTTTAATGCAAAAAGGAATGCGAGGCGAGCGAAACGGTGTTATTATTGCCATTTGTAACAAAACAATATTTTTCAGTCCCAATTGGATACGGACACGTCAATTATACTTATCATTGCCCATTATTTAAATAACACCTGTTTATTGGCGAACCATATTATTATTATTATTATTAAAAGCCTGTGATGTCCCACTGCAGGGCAAAGGCCTCTCTACCCTCCTTCCACTTCTCTCGGTTTAATCCTGCTAGTGACCAGTTCTTGTTGAAGGAGTCCAGCTCATCCCGCCATCTCCGTCTGGGCCTACCGCAACGTCGCTTGCCATTAGGAGGGACCCATTGGGTCGTAAGTTTGGCCCATTGGTCGTCTGACATGCGGCAGATGTGTCCAGCCCAATTCCATTTTAGTGTGGCAGCTTTCCAAGTGACATCAGTTATCTTTGTCATTGAACGGATGGTCGTATTCCTAACCCGGTCTGTTAGTTTAATGCCCAGAATACTTCGTTCCATAGCCCTCTGGCAAACCTCGAGCGTGGACCTCTGTTGATTTGTCAAAGACCATGTTTGACCACCATATGTGAGGATGGGAAGTATGCACACGTCAATGAGTCTTCTCTTAAGGGACAAAGGAAGATCACCCTTCATTAGTTCTTTCATGGCCCAATAGCTCTTCCAGGCATTCTCGGTGCGTCTTGCAACTTCTTTGTTTTGTCTTGCCTGGAAAGAGACTATTTGACCAAGATATACATACTCATCAACGTATTCAACCTCCCCATCTGCCACAGTGATCCTGCGATGCACGCTATTCGTCATCAACTTGGTCTTTGACATATTCATCTGAAGTCCGACCTCTAGGCTTGCCGTGCTAAGATCGTCTAGCATCTGAGTCAACTCGGAGGCTGAAGATGAAAAGAGGACAATATCGTCGGCAAAACGGAGATTAGATAATCTCTTATGGCCGACCATAATGCCCCTTTCTGTCCAGCCCGCTGCCAACCTTCGGAAGACTTCCTCCAGCACAGCCGTGAATAGTTTCGGAGACAGCGGGTCGCCTTGCTTAACTCCTTTCTCAATCTGGAAGGACGGTCCTGTCATGGATATTAGGAAATAATTATTAGGAAGATCGATTGAAAAGTTAAAATAGATAGTACATAGTTACCTAAATCTATTACAAGGTGCATTATAAGATAAAATATACATGATGATGAGCGAAATAACACACGTAAGTACGTACCTATTAGCCATAAAGGGTTAAACGACATTAATTGGCAATTAGAACAATCTAATGAGGTGGTAACTACTATAGTGTAACGGATCTTACAACCCTTGTAGTTAAATTATTATAGCGCCAAACGTAGCGTGACGAATTAACTTTACCCGCCGGCAAACATTACCCTGGAAATGACGTTGTTAAAAAACAGTTCACTGAAATAACCAACTTTGTGCTAAGCACTGGCATTATGCAATGCGGTTTTATAATTTATTTCCGACTTTCCGTAATATTATTTGCTTTAACTAAGTTTTTTAAGCATACATATAAGCTATTACAATGTCATCGTCCACGATGTCTACTATTAAGTCCATTGGAACGTCCATTACATCACCCAACTTACATAATCCGCATTTGTCCAAACATAAAGATGATAAGCCTGAGATAACAGAACAGAACACAATGCAATTCGCTTTCTTGCTCGTGACCACCGACGCATGAGAAGTTGCGTAAACCACGCCATCAGACGCACAAAACAAACGTAAGTCTTCGTAATCTCTATTACGATAATAACTAATAATAAAGGCTCTAATCTGCATTGTCACAATTATCTACATAGAGAAATGTCATATCGATTACGTCAAGTATTGTTGTCTTTTTCGTTTCCTTGCAGTGAAGGTAGTATTGATAGCAAAGCTGTGCGGCACCTGCATTATAATAACGGATAAGATAGCATCTAAAATGGCAGCGAGGCTTGTATACTTAACATATGACGACATAGTACAGCTATTTTTGAACTACATGCATTTGTTCCCCGCCTACCACCTGCAACCACTGCAGTAACTAACCTACTTCCTTCACTCAACCTGAACATACATTTTGAACAGTGTTGCAGAAGTTGTTTAAAGAAAGAAGCGCCAGTACCAGTACATGCGTCTTTTATTAAAGCACTATTCATGTGCCATGTAATCCAGTGATCCTCGCTAAAAGCTTTCTATTGGAGTAAAGTAAACGGCCCTTACGCAGGTATAATCGGCCTTACACATTGGGTCGTCAGGCCTATTTTAACGGGCCAAGAGATTTGATCCAATTAACCATTTTACTAAGACGTTTAGCATACATGAACAATGTAGCCGGCGCGGCAGGGCTAGAGCCAGGCCACGCTCACAATAGTTGTTGTTCAAGCCATAGACAAACGGCCCCTTTGTTCTGTCTTCAAACGGATCGAACTATCACCTCTCAGTTCTGCACGCGCTCTGCATAGGATTTCTCAATATGGGTCACGTCTCTTTACAGCAACTGCTGATCTCCGCTGACTGTTTATTACCGGCTATTCTTTTTGAAATAAATACCCAATTCTATAAATCATAACGTTTATCGGAATTAGCATAGACACCCAATGATATTATAAGTAAAAAGTGGTTAGGTTATAGGCGCTCCGCAAGTGACACGTCATAACCTGACTAAGTAGCCAAGTTTTCTTCGTCTAATCTCTTTTTTGCTCCCGATAATTACGACGTGACGTCCTGTTTCTAATTACCATGTGTCTTTTAATAAATTCTAGGGACATTGTGCTGTTTATGAAGATCAAATGTTGGGTAGGTAACTTATCTACTTAACTCTTTTTACTTAAACATAATTGAATTGCTTACGCCCCTAAAATTGGATCCTCCCAGTTGTAAACCCGCGTTTTAGTAACTGAAGGGTTAACAAGGTGTAACATTTCCAAAATTTATTGACCAATAAAATAAACAGCTGTTCCAAATAGGTCGAGTAATTAAAACGTCAGTCGCATTCGCATCTGTGTCTATCTAGAGTTGTGATAGTAATAGCAACACACTGATTGCTATAGCACAAAGCGTTGCTTTTCAGCACAATGCTGGTGGAAGTGACTCATCTGTGTTGTTACTTCATTTAACGTGCTTTGTAACCGGTAACCACAGTTATGCGCCATATGTTGTATATGTATAAATGTTTCTTTAAGATATTTTCGCATCGACAAGCATTGTATTTTTACACTCCAATACCCTGTAAGATACCTGCTTGAATTTGAATGGACGTGGTAATTTAATTTGCAATACAACAGCGGAAATTATACGGCCAGACAAACTCATGGGGTATTTCGAGGAGAAAAAGACTCGTTAGAATCGTCAGCTGCAAAAGGGTCGCCCATGGTAAGTGGGTTCCTACAGCGAAAGCGGTTGACCTTGCGTATTTGTCCTCCGGCTGACACCGAACGATCGAGAAGATTTGCCCAAATTGAAGCACATTATGGCCGAATTCTAAATGTAGAATCTGTGGCAGTTGTTGTGATTTAACGTACAATATTATTCCGAGTTTACCAGGGGCGCGCTTACCCGAAGGTCCGATTGCCCTTTATATAATTTTAATACAGTTGTATCATAAACATAAGTTACGTTTAAAATGTAATTGAATAACGTGATGTTTTAAAACATAATCGTCGAATATTGCATTTGAAGAGTAATTCAAAATCGAGAAACTCACAATCTATTTTGCGCTAGCACCATTTGTACCAAAGCTCTATCTCGGATAAAAACTTTCTCTAGTAAAATGCCCCAAGGGGCTCTGTGAATCTGACGCCGTTTTCCGATTTAGAATATAACAAGAGTTTTATTCTGTATATAAATATGGTGGTAACAGAGCACCTCGTCTACTGCAATAGCTACAAATAATTGTTTTTTTTTTTTTTTAAATAGGTAATCATTGTGAGTAAGTCGAGCACACTTTTATCACACCGACAAAGTAGTAGGATCCTGTTTACGCTATCGGATTACCAAAACATGAACGCTGATCTTTAAACGTGTTCGTTTATCCAGGGATGTTGTTTGTAAACATGTTGAGTTTGATTCTAATCTAATTAACACATTAACATGTTGGGCGCCATTTATGCTACATTTACTTATTAACCTATTAAGTTTTCAGTTAAAAGGTCAGATGATGCTTCAGCTGGATATAATTATTGATAACAAATGAGTAAATCCCAAAACATAACAAAGAATAACTTAATTCATAAGTTACTAGATTAAATAATAAAAATTATTGATTGTAAAACTTATTTAAATATACAGCAGAAGTTTCGTTGCCAACGGCAGCAGGTGTAAGTTCAACTTTGGCACTGGCACAGACTTTATCTGCACATTTATTGTGAGGCAAGCGAGCTATGGAGAGTATTGTAAGGAATAGAATATTATGTCATTGACTACACCTAAATTCTACGGGTACAATACAAGTGGTTATCAAGATAGAGACAGAGTACTAGTCACAGGGAACCTGTTCGTCAGTGGGTCAAAAATGGCAAGGCTCAGGCACATCTCTGTTCACATTACTTTTTGTAAGTATTACGTTTCATTGCGGTGTTACTCATTCTTGACGGTGACTATATCATGCTAATCATCTAACCAGTTATACCTACACTCATGTAAAACAAACATAATTCAGCTAGTGGCGTAGTGTTTAAATCCTCTTGTGACCTGACAAATTGACTCATTGTTGAATTTTCCTAGCACACAAATCTGATAGTTAATTCGTGGGTTTTATTAGAATTTTTTATTTAATGCATCCGGTAAATAATTATTGTTTTATGCTATACGCAACATTATTTAAGCCCAGATAAACTAAGCCCTAACATCTCTAGCGAATTCAGTAAATTATTTACATTACGTATTATCATCCGTAAGTTCATCATCACAATCATCCTGACCACTGGTGGCCCAGTGGTAACGGCCGCGACTTACGAATTGTAGGTCATAGGTTCGAACCCAGACAAGCACCTTACTTTGTGTAAATTATTTCCTTACCGCTGCTCTCAAAACGGTGAAGAAAAACATCGTGAGGAAATCTAGAACCAAAAATTCGAAGACTTGTGAAATCTACCAACCCGCACTGGCCCCGCGTGGTGGATTACGGCCCACTCCCTCTCATCGAGAGGTCTGTGTCACAGCAGTGGGATCATTATAGGCTGATTATGTTTGTATCCGTAGGTTCTTAAGTACAGAAAAATTAATTAAATATTTACATATTGATTACAGCAATCGATCATAAACAAAATTTGAGTGTACACAGCACACCCACACTCATTTAAAGAGAAAGTTCATTACAAAATGTACCAACACGGCGAGTAACCACAAGCAGGTACTTTCGCTTTATCACATCTGATCAAGGAACACCACATGTTATTTTACTGTTCGATAGACACGAGTATTTTATCTTTTTAGTACGAATGAATGCCTTCGCCTCTGGGCTACTGGATGTTATTTATTATGAAACAATGAAAGTTGATGCTGGGAATGCGAAAGATCTAAAAATGAATATATAAATTCATACAGAAATGATAACCGAGGATATTTATCAAGTCAGATACAAATAGTATGGTAAAACCCATGCTCTGCAGGTTCTACGCATACATTACAATCCTCATGATAGTCATAAAGGAAATGAGAAAGCTGAGTTGACGACATACTTATTCTATTATGTCACGTCAGTCTATCTGCAGAGTTCACGATGTCAAAATTAAAACCTTCATGAAAGGAGAACAAATTCTGCAGCCCAACTTCCGATTAACTTCAAAGCGAACAAAATGCAAAAAGTTTTATCATCTTCATTGATTTTGTCTTTTAAATTGCTTCGTTCAAAGAGACGTAGAAACATGTTAACTTCCTATAGGTCTTGATCAATAACGTATTGCAATTGGTTTCCCCTAATTTGTTTTGCCTGATGTTTTTCTCAAACATTTCTAATTCTATGTCGACGGGTGTCAATATAAAATATGTTTTTGTTTATCGCTTTCTGTTCCTTGCTGATGGGCGTTTACGGGCTATTCGTATAGTATTGCATTGAATAGGTACTTAATGTAACTAGAGTTAGGTATACGGCCAACTCAAACTCGACGCATTTATTTCAAATATTCCAATTACAGGTGCTTTTGAATTGCCAAAGGGTCGGCCAGACAGAAAGATGAAGCTAGTTGCCCATTCAAAAGCCTACCTATACCTGGTACCTATGGAAAAGATACCATACTCTGCTACTACTGTTTCATGATCATGATTGTCTTCTTCCATTATTTTATTACGTTACGTTTTATTGATGGCTTGGTTTCGTTGAAGTCCCAATAGAGTTGAACCTGATATTCAGCGAAATAATATTTAATATCCCAAAGCGAAAGCAAGATAACATAAATTAAATGAATATGTAAGAAGTAACAAGTTCCGATTTTATTGCCAGCAAGCAAACGATCAATCATTACAAAGATAAAGAACCGATTGGACATAATACAGCATGCGTTATTGCATTGTTTTACAATATGCTGGTATGTCGTGACAACAATATGGAAATATGTATGTGCCAAATATGTTTAGCTTGTAAAATTGATCAAACTAGAGACGATGCATGTTTCTTTTGCTTTCTTTCTTTGAGCCATCTTTTGTCGTATCTCTGATGGCTTTGCCTTTTTACTTTTATGCTAGTCAACTTTTTCTAATTATTATTTTGTGATAAGTACAAGTTTTTAACTTTGTTTGAATCATCAACATAATTTTGAAGTTTGTTAATATTGTCACCACGTTCTGCAGATTCAATGCTTGCCAACGCAGACCACTTGATATTCAAAACGCCCTATACAAAATCTGAAATTAGTCCGCTCTTCAATGGCACCCCAGGCAGCTCTACTCTCTACTGAGTAGCTTGTTCATAACATATGGATACCTACTTATTCTACACAGCTCTTTGGTAGAAGGGTTAAAAGCACTACCTTCTCATAGAAACTTTAAAGTATAGTAACCTGCCGTGCTCAAGTGCCCGTAACTCTATCGCAGAGGGCCTGAAGGGGACGAGTCTAATGCATGCCGCTCTACCGGCATGCATAATCGTGTCTGCATTGCCGTGGATTAAACCACGCCATTATTGCTAGGAATACTTCGAGTATTATATCTTTGTAAAGAAAATTTTCTTCAAATACTGAATAGGTGCGGTGTGACTGTGTTCTATGAAATCACCATAAGTCAAATGAAGGACAAATTCATAAAATACGGCGGTAATAAGCACGCAATGAGAAAATTTCGCCCAACAAGTCACTGAAAGTTTACTTTAGCATGACTAGGCCCAATATAACCATGTTTTACTTAACATACATATTTAAGGGAATATATTTATTGATTGTCATTAATCAAACAAGGATAAAAATGTCTTAGTTCAACTCTAAACTCATGTTATAAACAAACACCGTACAGATGAGTCACACATGATTTTTATCGCCTACCGCATCTGAGGTGCTTACTTAGTCGAAGTCTTCGCTATGCACCGCGAGATAGTGGCATTGATGATGACTCATTGGCTGTTGACCTTTTAAGGCCTATTCATACAACGCCCTATAACGACGAAACCGATAGCACGGCGGTAAATGGGTTAACATTATTCATATTCATCTTGGGTTTGAGATTCAATACACTGTTTATTTAGAAATAAAAATAGAAAGAGTAGTGTATTTTAAGTAAAATTAAGACCGTAGACGGTTCATATTAATTTCATTTTCAAACTGCATTCGATATTTTAAGTATTTCATGTTAAATCGGAACTAATAGTAACTAAAAAAGTTTCTTCCTTTAGGAAAGGACACATTCAGTCGGTTTTGGACTCCGTGTAAAACGAAGTAAAACTAAATTCATCTATGCATCCTTCGTGCAAGTCCATGCTAGACCTTCAGTAAATTATGTACATGGACCTATGTATTATGTAGGTAGGTCCTTTTCCATTGTCGGTTTCTTTTTTCTCGGAACTCACCGACTATCCGACAGTGATTAGGTACCGATTCGTTTATTCAATTTGTACCCAGTTCTTGCTGGCTATAAGCCAAACGTTTTAAAGGCACGCAGTGAAATGGTATACGACGCTGAAATTACATAAATTAGTTGTTACTTTAAGACTAGAATTTTTGTTTTAAGTATTTACTTTTAAAATCAAAAAAATTCGTAATGTGTAATTTTAACCTATTCTTTACGTTGCCTAGCGGGAAAGTGTAAAATAATTTCGGATCTCCCTGTAATGGGCAGTTGTTGGTGTCCTCGATTACAGTGGGCTGGCCATACAATCATTTCCCAATCGTCTAAGTATCTAAGCGTCCCTGTCGTCAAAATGTCATCAGCATTCACTGTGCGTCATAAACTCGACACTTCTAAGCAGCAGATAATTCACTTTTGTCGTGTTGTGGGCTACACTGCAATTTATCTCACTGCACGGTTTTAAGCCTACATTAGATTATTTGCATACGACAGTGCAGCTTGTGGATAGATTGATATGCAAAGGACGCTTCTAAGGGTCAATTCTCACCGAGACGCGGCGCGACGCGCACTTTTTAAGATCACGATACAAAATAGATCTTATTTACTTCACAATAAGGTATACGGGCTGCACAACGCGGTGCACCTTAGCGTTCTTCGACACGCTTTCGCGCTCGTAGTGAAATTATACCTTTTCGTGTTGTAAATAAGTTAGATATTCTGTTGCTATCTTAAAAAGTGCGCGTCGCGCCGCGTCTCGATGAGAATTGACCCTAATATAGTATATGTATTCTGCATTACTTTATTCCTCTTCATCTAACGCAAAATAAAACAGGATTTATTATGACAGAGAATTATTGATATTTTAGACTTTATTCGACAGCTTCTAGCAGACAAGAATTAGTAATGGCTCCAATAAAAGTTTTAATGTACCTACTTGTTAATGACTCGACTTTCCAATACATGATGATTTTTAAATTGATAATTTCCATAAGAACGCCTAGCGACCCAGTGACCTACGTTCGCTCGTAGAGCTACCACCTTTCTATCCGAGTTTGTTTTACTTGTTGGCGGAAACGTGTTCAGATATAACGACCAGTGGCCAGTTAGTCCGCTCACGCAGGAAATTGGAAACTACCACTTGTATTTAGTTTGATAACAGAAAATAACTTGTATCCAGTTACAATTTACACTTTTATTTGATAAGGATATCGGGCGCGGTCTATTGTGTGAACTTTTGAAGGATATTGTAATGAGTAGCGTAAACAGTGTAGTCACATGGTGTAACCTTATGTGTATGTGAAAATTTCTGATAGAGTGAATTTTGATTCCATGTAAATATGAGGTCACATTTACTCACAGGTTTTTTTTATGCCGGGGCCACACCAACGGGAAACGCCGTTGATTATCGCGATGATGGACGTTAACCGTAGGTGTAGCCACAACTTATCGCGATAGTTTTACAACGGCATTCACATTGCCATTATTTTGACGTTAGGCGATAACTATCGCCAATGATGAGCATTGACATTGACCGTTCAAGTGTGGCAACTGAATTTATCGCTTTAATTATCGGAATCTTTACCGCGTTGTTTATCGCGAAAATGGGCATTGACGTTGACCTTAGTGTGGCCCCAGCATTAGGAGCTTCCGAAAACAACGCAATATCAATACCATTTTGTATTGTATTGATCATGAAATGCGTGTTAGAAGAGCATGTTCTAACAATGAAAATAAAATACTAACTTCCGCAGCCTGAAACTTGTTTGTCGATCAGTCGACCAACCGGTCAAGGTTTCCTTTTGCAATGTAGTCGGCGAGATATCAATGTCGAACTTTCTCTAAACTCGTAATCCCAGTTCTGGTGTTCATTATGCGGAATATGTTAATTCTTTGTTTCGTCTAGTATTACGACTAAAATAAAAGTTTTGTTAGCGACCGAGGCTTGCAAATTCAATATGGAACCATTTTGTTTTATGTTCAAGAAGGTAGGCAGGATAAAATCGCAAGGTGAACAACCGAGGCAGTGTTTACTGACAATAAATACTTAACGAGGACAGTAGAGGTTCCACCAGCGATGTACACACAGCTTCACTAATTGGTTACCCCTCCGAAAGACATGTGCGTTCAAATCCCTGCTAGGCCCAAGTTACTTTTTGTATTTTGCAAAAACATTTTATTATGATTACTGCATTGTTTTAGTGAATATGGTTGACATTTACAAGGAGTTATTCTTCTTCTAATTTTAGACTGGAGGTTACAAGACCGCTTGCCGTGCATAAGATTGGAGGTTCGAATCCTGGGCACGAAAGCATTTTTTTTATATATTTTAAGTATTTTTATATTTTGTTTTAGTAATATTTATAAAGAATTCACATAAAATCAAGAAAAAAAATACTTTTATAATTATTTCATCATATATTTAATATTGCTATTATTTAACAAAACTTTAATCTTATTTTACTACAAAGATTTGATTTGATAATTTACTGATTTCTTAATATTATACATATTTTGCTAACTGACACAAACAGGTCCCTAGATAAGTGACACGATATAAATATATTATAGACAAAATTAAATAAACTAACGAAATGTCACGTGATCTGTCATGTCGTCTCTGCAATCTGCAGACGTTTTAAAGTTTTAAGTGAACGTCTAATCAAACGTTGTAGTTTTAACTTGAGGGTAGGGATTCATTTTATAAAGAAAACGTAAGTAAGTTAAATTAGTGGATACCTACCCTCAACTAACACAGTCTACCGATTAGTCAGGGATAAAGAGACTCGGACGATAGTGGATAACAATTTCATCACATTTCACATGGGCTCGCTGGCTAGTTCGTCAAACTGCCGTCCGGCAAGCTGTATGAGTATGATGTCGTTCGGTGATGCGATGGTTCCAATCCAAATCGAAACAAAAAACACTTTTTTAAGTATTCTGTAGATTATTCGTAACGAATTCAATGTTGTAGCAGTGTAAAATTTTAAAACTGGAGGTTTTTTTTTTGTTTTTGAGGGGGGTAATCGTCAATCATCTGGGTGGAGCAGGAGGGCGTGTCAGACTTTTACTTACTAAAATCCACCCGTGTTCCTTCAGTTGCCTGTGTGCCAAGGGCCACGGTATCTCTTTGGAACAACCCGCACCCCTGGCAGGAAACTTGAGGGGTTAGCACATATTGACACAGTGTGTACTAAGAGTAAAGAAAAGTTCAGTCTGGTAGCCAATATTCCTTTTAGAGTGTAGACTATTGCAGTCCTTCTAATCTTATACATATTATGTACTTCATCTTGAAGTAGAAATTGAAGAATCAAAATGTATTATGTGAAATGTCTAGACAGCTATACCTACTTATTGCAGGGGGAAGGGAACCGAGATCGCGACAAATTCCACGTCTGTGACTCGACATTTCTATGAACCGCTAAGTTATCAATTTCGCTGATGCTACGATCCCTCGTCATGTATATTTGACTATACATAATCGTAAATTTTGAAGCGTCTACACGAAAGTATTATTCGTTTATTACTGTTTAGTGGTGCCTGCAAACATTAAGCAGGACGATTCCTGCAATGAATAATATTTTCGATGAAAAGGCATACCTAGTTATGGAAACGGTGCCTAAAATTTCCTTACCTTACGTATCGATTGGTCATTTGTCAGCAAACAATTTTAATTACTGATGGATGAATGATGAGGAAAAATCAGGAAAATGATTACATTGAGGAAACCGCAAACCGTACATGGAATGAAAAGGTAATGTTCAGGTAAAATCTACCAAAATGTTGATGTAACCACTATTTTAACGATTACGTGACCCGTTCGTGAATAACCGTTTCAATTATTGTTATCGAGGGGAAAGAAAAGCATCACAATTTGCTGTCGTATTCAGGAATACAGCTCTCGACATCAAACACTTGACTCGGCCTATCAAGAGCCTCTTATGGCGTTTATCGAGGCTCAAGCCACTAGGCAGTTGACCATCACGATTAGTTGAAAATGATTGCCTGCCACATCCTACATTTGACACGTCAACAGTCGTATACTAGTCTTCATGGCCCTGTTACTTATTGTCATGAGGTAGGTATGCGAGATTGTAATGACATGAAACGGAAATCATCGTGTGGTCGCCCGAGATCAGTTTCCAACGTTTTTTTAACCGACTTCAAAAAGAAGGAGGTTCTCAATTCGAAATATTTATATTTTTTTATGTATGTTCGGGCATAACTCCGACATAATATAGACGGATTTGCAAAATGTTTTGTTCGAATTGGGTTTATAACCGAAATGGTCCCATTTAAATTTCATATAGATCTGATGATGCGTTTCTGATGATGCGTTTCGGAGACAGACAACGGAACTCTTTCAAAAAATTACGGCATATCAACCGCGATTGCTGCAATTGCATAAATAAATATGCATTGTTTTGACCCCAAGGATGACGAAATTTTGAATTGGTGTGGGGTAGGTACAATAACTAAAAAGTGAAAAATAAAAAACTCGGTTGTTTTTTTATGGGAAAATGTTTTTTTCTACATAATATCCTGTTTCTTAAAGCAGCTTCAGGCAATCTTAGTTTCTTGAATACGTTTATAGCCTCGACTAGTGGCGATACAGCGATACTTAAATGTGCGTCCGGCACACCCTAAGCCAACTGCCGCACTACCACCTCGCTTTTTTTTGAGGGTGGGTAATCATCAAATAACTTCTCCCGCTCTGGGTGGAGCAGGAGGGCGTGTCAGACTTTCACTGACTAAAACCCACCCGTGTTCCTTCAGTTGCCTGTGTGCTAGGGGCCACGGTATCTCTTTCGAACAACTCGCACCCCTGGCAGGTATCGGCCCTTGCGGACCCCGCCAGTTGGTGCTGACATCTCTTTGAGGCGCGCGTGGAACACATCGCGCCGTCGACCCGGGCTTGGTCCTTGCCGGACAGCGAGCTGACTGGCTAATATTTTTACTACGGCATGAGTTTCTAGTTTGGGTCGAATTGCCGATACAAGAGCAGGAGAGGTTTACGTTTCAAAAAGTCTAAAATTTGCCTTTAATGCCAAGAAAACAGCCGGAAGCCAGGACTCACCTGAACATTGGAATTCTCGGCAGATGTCAAGCGTGTCGTCCCCTAATAAGGGTTTCCGGTGGTTAGTCATGATATAGGTAACTTCCTTCGTGGGTAATTGCGGAGACAATACCTTCGGTTCTTCGTAAGATTTTATTGTAATGGTAATGGTATCCGACTCCCCAGGTCCCGAGTATTCTTATGTCCGATAGGTATGGCCAAGGTAAAGCAGAGCTAGTATCAATGCGACCCCAGCTTTATTGTTACTTGCTAAAGACTTTGCTTACACCTGACAAGTGTTCCTGAATTATTTTTGAATGACAACTCATACTGGGTACGACAATTTTATCAATGAGCATTGTGTTCTATTACTCCCATTCATTCAAAGAAGTTACTCGAAGGGAATTATGTATCTAAATTATTAGGTATCTAGAATTTTAGACAAAGGAAATGTTACTTGTTTGTTGTTGGCTGGCCCGCAAACCACAATAAAAGCCCGAAATGGAGGCTTAAAACTATTTGAGCGTTGTGTGCTGTTACGGGGGCAAACGATGCGTTTAGGAATTCCGCCCATGCGTCCCCAGACTTTGGAGAGACTTCCTTAAAACGCAAACACACACGTTATTGCTGTTTTTTTTTTTTTGTGTGTGATAGGTAAGTAGATTTTTATTTAACATTCAACCTAACATTCACGCCACCATTTGTCGACACGCCAATAGCTGAATAACAAGAATTGCATCGGGTTTTGTTTTGGTAGAAGTTTTGGTTCATTTGTTTCCGATTCCGAGGATTGATTTATTATTAGAAGTTCACCGGATAGAAGAAACAATTGCAAAACAAATTTTCATTGACGATGAATGAACTGAAATAAAATTATCGGAAATTCAAACCTTGAGTCGCTTTTCAAGTTCCCTGCATTTCATCGATATTGCACATGACGATAGGCGTTCGTAATAAAATTGCAAAAGTACGTCGGCAATTTATTGTTCTTGCGTGGGCCCAATCTAACAGGGTGTGTATGTGTAATATTTTTTCCACATTAATTACGGGGGCGTTTCCAAGGTCGAGGCGCGCCTACGTGGTATTATCTTGTGAGTCCTGAATACAACACTATATTTCATCAAAACAAATAAACATGACAAATTATATTAAGAACAGGTTTATCAAATAAAAAAACAGATGTGTTTCAACATGTTTGTCTTTTTTCAAGTAAAAGTAAATGCGGATTTCATATTTGCAATGAAAACAAATATTAGGACGTAAGTGGTGATTGCATCTACCTACCCATCCTAGCGACCGTGGTTAGTGACTAAGCCTTTTGTTTATTCTGGTTTCGGTTTGTGGTTATAATTGTTCGTATTGATACCTTGTTTTTTTTTTCTGAAAATAATCTTTTCTTATCTTGTCAACTGCTTGACTCAGATTTGCTGGTAATTTATCGAATTATAATGGTTGTTATTACCTCTTCCAAAGCGCTGATCGTCTGACGACATTGTGGCATGCGGGAAACGAACGTAGAAGTAGTAGGTGAACTGTAATCCTCTCTAGTTTCCTCAATGAATTCACCGATACCAATAAGACCCGGCATGGTGGCCAAACACGAAGTTCCACTAGTTCAAGTCCAAAACTTCACATTCGTTTATGGTTAACAAATCACACAAAACTAACAAACATCGAAATGCAAATTGAACACATTATCACCTGCAAAACACTTCTGCGCAAATAAAAACAATATCGCATCTAAACACGTCAACTCACGAACCGCCCATTCTCAACAAAGCTGAATGAAGTTACTAAATTGATTGAAGAACGACGTATGGTATACAGGAGAATACGGACCGAATGTAATACATTTAGACTGAAAACCGCCGAAAACGACACTGGCTAAAACTTTCTTTAGGTTGTACACTTTGTTTCCGGTGCCTACGTACTTAATTCGTTCGGATATTTCTCTTGTTGTTTTTTATACAGCATTTTTGGCCGAAACTTGAATGAAAACCGAAACTGAATTTGCGGTCGAACACTAAACATATAGCTAAGAAGGCATAAAAACGCATCTGAGGTTATATGCATGGTTTTTTAGATAAATATTAATCAATAAGTTTTGGTTGATCTCACTTATAAATAATCATGAATTTACATGATTGTATGGCAATGAAAAATAATTTAGGTTTCTAAATAATTTCCTTTGATTTCTTAGTGATATATCCGAACATAGGACGGAAGTCATACGTGTTGAAACCACTGTCTGTCAAAACATTGAACGATTTCAATGAACTGAACGATAAAAATATAATGACGGAGCTGTCACGCGGTATGTGTGTCCTACTTTCGTATTTTATAATTCTAAGATTATGTTTACCCCCGGTTTTTTGTGAGTCTATAACATGTATACAGACAAAATAACACACCATTAAGTTTTTAGGCCATAAATTGTTGCAAAAAAGAAAACATTTTGTTTATAATTTACATGTAAATAAGTACGTAAGAAAAAAATACTATTTTTTGCCAGTTTTACGATTGATTTGAGATACAACTTATTGCTTTTAAACTTCATGTAAATTGAACTGTTGCTGCAATAGTAATTCAACTTGAGAGGAAACTGTTAATCAGCCATTCTCATTGCTTGCATTGCCGATAACTTTACATGGAGTCCATGACCTTTACAGTTTATTTCATTACAGAAATTGGAGAAATCTGGTCAAGATTATTTGACCATCGTCCGTTTCTAAATGGTGAAATAAAGTTTATGCTGAAAGAGTTTGAGGTATGTAATTCATTGGCATATTCTAACTTAGTTAACTCTACATAAAGTAATATTGATAATTGTGAATAAATTGTTCATTTGTAGGAGAAACGCGGAGATCGGGAAGTTGAAAATTTATTTGCCATACTTGAAAAATTAACAGACGTAAAAGACTGCCAGGCCGAAAAGATTAGAAAGACTGGTGAAACAGGGCTTCCAGTGTTGAAAGAGAAGTTAGATCAAGCATTGCAGCTCAGTGAAGAGGTTGAAAAGGATTATCTTGAATCACACAAGGTTCTTATGTTTATTTAATAATTGTTTCGGTTTTGGGCTAGTTTTAACCAAAAAGTGGCTGAATCTTTACCTCAAACGAAACTGGCGCACGTGAGCTGTTGGTTTTGCCAGTGCGACTTAGTAAAGGGGTCTAGTTTTCACCTTTTTTTGTACAAAGCTCAAACATTCGGTCTCTGAACAAAATGACAATTTAATTAACTTATTCTTAACTTCATAAGTTTTGTTTTCGGCGAAACTAAATGAGGACTCGACTGGTTGGTTATGCACCCGGTTTCGGGTGAAAATCAAATTTCGGTCTGACACTTAACACTTTGTCATTTCTGATGTGTCAGTAGATATTACAATACAATGATAAAAGTTTTATTAACTTTATAAAATAATCTGACTGTAAATATTGAAGAAAACATATTTTTAGCTTTTAATAAATAACTGGTTTTTTACTGATTTTCTCTTTCAGGTGCATGAACAACGCCGACAAGAACTAAAAGAAAAAAGGCAAAAAGAATGGGATCAATTCATTGATGATATGAACTTCAAATGTCAAAGAGTAGACAACACATTTGAAGAAAAAGAAGAAGAACTAAGGGATTTGTATACTGATCTTAACCATAAACTAAATATTGCTAAATAAACAATGGATTCCATAGGATCACTTGTTGATACGAACCTCAGGATCTTCCCATCTAAGTATTTAACAGATTACCTCAAAACTATACCTATTGATGATATTGTACCTTTAAATATAGCAAAACTGGTTGAAGGAGAAAGTTATGAAGCTAAACATAAAGCACCCAAAGAAGATACAAAGACAATACATCTTAATAGCAATGATATTGAAAATTTAAATAAAATCAAAGCTCTTATGAAGGTAGAAATTGAAGAAGTTACAGAAGAAGTAGAACAACCTGATGTTGAGGAGGCTTCTATAGAGAAAAGTATAGAGAAAGCTGAAAATATTGAAGAATCTGCCCAAGCAGACTCCGATAAGAAATCAATAGCTAAAAAAGACCTAAATAGAGATGATACTGAGGAAGAAGACAAATTGCATTTAACAACTGCCGATATAGACTGGCTTTACACATATTTGCAACAACAAAGAAATACAAAAGGAAATGGAGACAAAAGTGTTCCATATTTACATGTCCTATTAGAGGGAGCATCCATTGAAACACCAGAAAACCAAGTATTTAAAAGAGATCCTGTTCTAGAGGCCAGATGTGTAAAATTGAGGTCACAACAGGAGGCTAGGGAATATCGGAAAATGACGAAATCTGTAGACAATGTTAGAATGAGGTTTCCAGAAGATAGTATCTCTTATCAATGTAAGTACGCAAAATACATACAGTTTTCATTTTAACTGGTTATCATTCTCCTGCCCTTATGCCAATTTATTTGCGGCTGGCGCAACATGTCCCTCTTTTCTATACTTCCGTATTACTCGTCATCGCATTTTAAGCTATATAATAATATTTAACTACAGTCTGTAGAACTAATTCAAATACAGGAATGTTGTGAAACAATCAGTTTCAGTGTGAACAGTGTTACGGTGTATGTTATTGTAAGTAATATTGTTGAAATAATAATTAATATACTTTTGTGTTTTCAGTGAAACAAATGAATCGTCAGTTGATTGCAATTGGACAGTTCATCCTTTCGATATTCGCTGGATTCCTATTTGGATTTAGAGGCGTTGAATGGATGGTGGGCAATATAGATTTTGGATTTAGGCTATTACTAGGCGTAATGTGTGCCTTAGTAATCGCCCTTGCAGAAATATACTTCTTAGCCAAAAAGTTGAATGAAGAATTAAATGTTCCGGAAACTGTACAATTAGGTGGTCCTGCGAAGTTTGCAGAAAGCTCACCATATTACGTGCCGCCAATAACCAACAACTCTAATAATGATAAAGAACACCAGGACTAGATTATGATTTGTTTTAAGTACAATATATTTGTTATTATTTTGTCATTCAGTACCTAAACATACTTCTAGGATTATGAAAAACGTGTTATAAAACTTTTTATTTATTACAACTGTTTTTGATTTTATTTGACTGTGTTTGTATCATAGAATTAGTAGCTATGTAAAGTTGACATAAAAAACAAAAATATTGCGTAAAAGTATGATAGTATTCCAGAACGATTTCGTCACAATATTAATCATCTATATGTTAACATGACCAAGTGTTTTATTGTCTAAACATGTGTAATATGCAAATGAACTAACTTAACTCATGAATGGTAATTTATGCCGAATCAGAAATATGTCCACGTCGTCTGTCGAAAACGCCTAATCAGTTTGGGCAAAGCTGGTGTCCGTTTCAATCGCGCGACCACGACGATATTTAAAAAAAAACTAGGTACTAAGAATTTGTGAAAAATTGTAAAAGTGATTCCCAAAACCTTAGATTTGTCAAAGTCATGGTTAAAAAGTTTTTTAAAGGGTTTAAACGCGGCCGCGCCATTGAAACACGGAGAACCGCGCGGCCACGGGGATCTTTAAAACTAAGCGCTGCAGAACTTGCAGAGACCTGAAATTTAGGTAAATGATAGATTGAATTTGTAAAAATATAGAAAAAAATCTAGGTTTATATTTTAGGAGCTGTAAGACTATAACCACATGGCCGCGCCATTGAAACGGTGAAAAACACGTTATCGCCGATATCTCGTTGAAAAAGCATCGCAGAGGTCTGAAGTTTTTTGTAAAACCCAGATTTGGATTTGTCAAAATTATTAAAAATACCTACACAAAAAAATCCTTGGTTTATATTTCAGGAGCTGTAGCGTCCTTATCGGACAGCGAGCTACCCTTAACTCGCCGTCCGCAAGCCCGCGCCTACGGTGGCCGGGAATCAGCCTGGGATTTCCGACACCCAGGGCGTCTTCTGCAAAGACCAGGGCCATGAGGGATTTTTAATAATTTTGACAACTTCAAATCTGGCTCTTACAAAAAACTTCCGACCTCTGCGATGCTTTTTCAGCGAGTTATCGGCGATAACGTGTTCTTCACCGCCATGTGGTTATAGTCTTACAGCTCCTAAAAAATAAACCTACGTTTTTTTCGAACGTTTTACAATTTCAATCTATCATCTACCTAAATTTCACCAGGCTTAGCATGACGCTTTTTATTTCTACTCTACCGTTGAATAGAAATCGCTTCTTTACATTTCTCGGTACCAAACTGTCAACTGTCTACACGGAAACGTCATTTTTGTCTACTCTTCCGTCGATAAAACGCTTGTTTACGGTTCTCGTGCTAAGCCTGCAGGTCTCTGCAACGCTTACTTTTTAAGATCTCCGTGGCCGCGCGGTCTCTTGAGTAAGTATAATTATGTATTCTGTGCGCGCGGTTCTCCGCGTTTCAATGTCGCGGCCAGTGGCCACGTTCAAACCCATAGAACTTTTTAACCATAACTTTGACAAATGCAAATGTATGGTTTTGGGAATCAACTTTAAACAATTTTTTACAAAATGTTGGTACCTACTTAGATTTTTTTTAATATCGCCGTGGCCGTGCCATTGAAACGGAAACAAAGACCATAACACAACTGCGGGAGATGTCCTTCCGCAGTTGTGTCCGCACTGTCTATGTTGACCGTGGCGAATATGGTATGACAATCTAGATAGATTTGCAGGAAGAAGAGAAAACTGGCTTTGCCAAGCAGTGAACTTATGAGTTTGTAAACCACTGGCAAAGTCCCTTCCTACAAACAAAGAATTTGCTTCCAGATAAAATCGCTTGCCAGATTCAAACTCGTAGCGCTTGAGAAGCAGGTAGTGAGGTAGGTATGGGTAAGTATCCTCAGAACTATAAAGTATGTAATTAGATATACATGAACAGCGGACCTTAGCATCCCAGCCACAGAAAATAACCGTGTGGTTTCCCGTTTCGTAACAAGAGAAAATGAATTATGCTTTAGTTCGATGAATGAAATGATGAATGAATTATCTTGATGATGTACCTACAGGATTTGCGTTAGAGTTCGATTCGCATAGGCAAAACTACAAACGGTTCCGGGAAACGGGAGGAATCAAACTCAGGGATTTTTAGTCAGTAATACGTACGGTCTTAGAAAATGCAAACTAAAAAAGAGCAAAGAAGAAAAGCAGATAATGGTTTTCATTTCGTATTAGCCTGGGCTGGACAACAGTGAAGTGGCTGAATTTATCAACTGGTACTTCATTAGCATTCACACATAATCCTTTTATTAGAAAAAGTCATGACAAGCCAGCAAGCCTTTTTTGGAAGATATGATACCCATGACATAGCTAAAATATTTTTTCTTTAACCATCACATAGCTAAATTATTTTTTCTTTACCCGCTCAAAACTCTCTTTATTTAGGTCTCGGCAAAACAATTTAAAAATACTGCTTGAAAAGGAGTCCGTACGTTCGTTCCATACAGTTTTTATTTAAATATTTCGCATATGTGGTCTGCTATCACATGCGTGTTACTATAGGAAAGATGAAGAAAAAAAATATTTGGAAGCTAAAGATGTAAGAAATCATTATATGGAATGTCAACGATGACTTTTTGTTTTGACAGCTCTATTGCACAACAAAATATTGTTTTTCTCAACTGTTCTATTTGATGATTCATATTATTTTGAAGCCATAAAAACCGTATGCGTCGTTTAACAACATTCATTCACCTCGAAACTTTATCACGAGTGCGACGTATTACCGTGTCAGTGTTTATTTACTACCCGTAATTTCCAAGTTTACCAAGTTTGAACAGCAGGTGAGTTCCTAAATACATAAATAATTATGTTTAGTGAGGTATTTACAGCTTTTGGCAGTTAAATAACGCTTGAATATAGGATTGAGCTTTGTCGCATAATGAACATCCTAAAATAAGCTATCTAAAGTGGACTGTGTGTGGCAGTCAAACAAAATGGCTTCTAGATAAACAAAATGGTTTTTAACTTTTTAGAAAACATTGTGGATTTTATTTTATGATTGAAATAACACAAGTACTTACTAGCTCCAAATACAAAAGTAAATGTAAAATTTTGAATGTGGTACTGAAATGAATAATTACGTATCCTTGGATAAAGTTTTTGGTAGTTTTGTTTTTTTTTTAATTAAAATTAAAGTTGGTATGTACTTGTAGGCTCAGTTGGTAGGAGATATTTTTTCATCTCATTTCTCATTCTATACATCTACATTTGAAAAATACCTCAATTTCATATTCTTTTCACTTACTTCCACATAAATGGTAGTATTGCATCATTTATTAGACAGCACTAAATGACCGAATATTATTATTGAAAGACTTTATAAGTTCCATTAATGCTCATTTTATATCATACATACCTATTTTGTTTTTTCAAAACAAAAACTTAAAACATATTTATTTCAGCTATGGAAGACCAAGTTCCATTCAAAGTTTATACATTCTGGAGGGAGAGTGACAAGCCAGAAGTCAGAAGATTTGGTGTGGAAAAGAGTGTGGTTACCAGCTTCCACTACTTGAATGCTAAGCTGCAGGATGTGTACCCTGGACTCAAGGGGAAGACCTACTCTGTAGCCTGGAAAGGTAGTTAGCTGTGTGCATTATTTACTAGGTGCTGTTTTATCACCAGGTAAACCTATCTGGTTGGCAATTACACGCATTCCATTTTTAATTTGAAAATAATGGGAGACAACAAAAAAAAAACTCTTAGTCTTCTCTTTGTCTGAGTGTGTCAGACCTGAATTGTGTTAATTTAGAAGGAGAAATCATGACACGTGATGGTATAATTTACCACCTCATGTCATTACGCCTGAAACTTAATAGAACCACAGAATAATTATATATTTGAAAGAAAAAAAAATGGTGACCTCTGAATCATGAATTAAGTAGCATTTATTTACTCAATTAAATTCTTTAATGCTTCATAATATGTACTCTTCCAACAAGGGCCAGTGATTTTTGTAGGGCTTAGCCATTTAACATTTTGCACAATATTTATTGACCAATAAAAGGACTTTGCTCTTGTTAGAGTTTTAAGTTTAATCTGTAGAATATAATGTTCATTTCACTTTGTCCTATTCAGATGAGGATGGAGATGATGTAGTGGTATCATCCGATGATGAGGTGATGACTGCCCTGCAAGCATTGAATGGAGATGTTATCAAACTCTTTGTATACTGCAAGGGAAATGATGTAAAAGATGATAATTGCGACATTGTCTTTACTGCTGTAGCTGGCAATCCTAATGGTAAGTTTTTATTATTAGTAAGTTGAATTTTAGGACTGATGATATACTTGAAAAAGTGATGCAACAACACTCTTTATGGGTGCTATATAATTTTCCTAGTTGACATATTAATGTCCACTTGAAGCAATTACTACACATAAATCTTCTACCATCCTTGCATACTCCTTTTGCTTTGTGTATTTTCATACATCTGGTCATACACGCATTCTGGTTACAAGTACCTATGCACCTGACCTTTCTGCAGTACCTCACCAATACTGTCACTATAAATTAGTGATGTACTGACTAGTCGGAAAAGCTGATAGTCGGCCATATTTGTAGTCGGCGACTAGTCGGTGACTGGTCAGCTAAAACCGCCGACTAGTGGGCCCATTTTTTACTCGTATTAATATGCTTAAAAATTTAGAAGATGGTGATTGAAATGAAATTGAAATCTTTACTGTTATAAGTTTTATTACATAGAATCAATTTTACAGTTTACTTTCAGTGCAATTTAGAATAGGATAGGAAGGAAATTAGGATAGGATGAAATAGGAACAATTCGTTTGGTCCATTAATTAATTGGACTTAGATCCAGAAATTAAAAAAAAGTAAAATTAATTAATACTTCTAACAAAAAAAAAACTATAGCAAACAATTGCCAATAAGTAGGTTTGCCATTTTGAACATTGCCGAGGTCACGCAAACTCAACCGAAATCAATGATCGGCTTGGCCGACTAGTCGGCCCATCTCTACTATAAATATAGAAATATAGTTTCCCAGCGTTTTCACTCAGATCGGCCTTGTTTGTCACCCAGTAGTCCACTCTCCCTCTCAACATGACCAAACCATTTTTGTCACTACTTAGGTACATCTTTTAAACCTCGCCATACGAACCATATGAATGATCAGCCACTAGCACTAAGGCCATTACCTTATCACATCATTCCTCAGCTGATAATTCATAGTTACTTTGCAAGAACAAGAAGAGTTTCAGAAGAATATGATTTATATGTATTAGATAACTACTTTGTATGTTGGGATCCAACATTGTTATTATTTCATTTACACATACATTGTTGGGTTTTCAAATGCACTTATCAATTCAATAACTTTCACTGTGTGTGTTTTTTGTTACACTGACTTGTGTGTATGACATGATTATGCATACGTGACGCTTTATATTTAAAGGTCTTATAATGTACAAAAGACTTCATTAATTAGAACTGGAATTAAATTATCATATTTTAATAAAACAATGATTTGTAGAAGTTGCGGGCACACCGGCGGTGCACTTCGGTGTGATGTGCGACTCTTGCGATGGTTCCATCATCGGGTTCCGTTACAAGTGCTCCGTCTGCGATGACTTCGATCTGTGCTCACGATGCGAGGCTGCCGGGTGTCACCCGGAACATTGCATGGTGCGAGTGCCCACGCCGACAATGCCTGTAAGTACCACAGGATGCGCATATCCGCTTCGTATCAACGCGATTAATAATTTTTCATAACTCTTCTGATAACTGATTATTCATGTAAGTATTTTACGTTTACAGCGCACGGTTATTAAAGCTGCGATCAAGAGGTCCCGCCATTTCTTGAAGTCCGTCGCCACTGCTATGGGTGATGATTGTCCCTACAAGAAGCACCGCAACGAGAGGGGTGGTGAGAGGAAGAGCCGCGGGCCCCCCGGCCACCACGGGCCGCACGGAGCAGAGCACGGCCCCCACGGGCCGCACGGCGAGCACCACCGCCGTCGCCAGCGCGTCAGCTGGCTCGACACCTTCTCCACTTACATGAACGAGTTCGCCAACCTCGCTGGAGATATTGACCTGACCGGAGATGACGGAACAGCAAAGGCTCCAGAAACCAAAACACCAGCACCAGGCCAGACTGCCGAAACGCAGGCGCAAAACTCACAGGAGACCCAAGAGAAGACACAGACTGGCGCCGAATCCACTCAAGCTCCCAAACCGGAGGCAAGCACCTCTGCAAATGCTCAGACTCAATGTCCGTTCAATCCCCCTAAGACAATTAATGTCCTTCAAATCCCGAAACTTCTGGAAGAGTTCCTCCTTGGGAATTATATGCCTGTGCCACCTCAGCCTCAGGCTCCGACTCCAGCTGCGAATGCTGCTACACCGACACCGGCTTCAACTAACGATGTGGAGATGGGACAAGGAGACAGGAAGTCGCCTGAGAATGATGACGTCGCGCTCAAGGCCAACACTTCCTCATCATCAAGCGTGAATGACTTTGGCACAGATGCTTCCCCTGACAAAGCTGATGACTGGACCGTGATTAACAAGGAAAAAGGTATCTTTTGTTTGATTTTACTTTGTAACCACATGATAAGATAAAATATCCCAAGAATTTTTAGTAACTATGTAAAATGTTTTAGACTTACTCGACACAGCCAGTGCTCTCCCTGGAGCTGCTGCTCCGATCGGTTTCAACTTGCCTGAAGAGTTCCAAGAGCGTGTCCAGATCTGCGCAGGAGGTCTGTACCCACCCCTGAATACCTCGACTGCTGGTAATTATTAATCTTAACTTTTGTGCTGTTGACTATTTGTTTTGTGATGTGAAATTTCATTTTCTGTCTCATTTCCCATGCTTTTAGAAGTTAAACTTACAAAATAATAGACTGTCTATTTAGTTTTCCGAGATGGAATATAACAGCGTGATCTAATTTCAACTGTGACAAATTTTTAGTCTGATATAGATAGAATGTATAGTATACCAGCATGTTAGGTCATGATCCATCACTATTGACGTATGCTGATCGTTTAGTGTTGAATCCTAAAGAGCCCGAAGTGCTGAAGCCTGCCCAGCCCACCGCGCCGCCCGCACCCGCCGCGGCTGCTCCCAAACCGCAGGAGAAGCCGGCTGCTGCCAAACCGCAGCCTCAACCTCAACCCAGGCAACGCCACCCACGTAAGTTGTTTTTAAATATTTTCTCTTAGGAAAGACAAAATAGGGCTTATGTTGAGTTGCCATAACGAGAAGGTAAGGATGTATCCACATCCTCATTAAAATCAAGCTTTACAATAATTATACCTACTTAATTGTGCCTAGCCAAAATACAGCATTATCACTTTGAGTAGCCCCACTTAGTGAGATGATACTGGTTAAACGTAGAGTCGGAACTATTTCAAAACATACGTGTTAACAAGTTAGTGCGAGTATCTGTCGGTGACCTAACGTCAGTAAACTTGCACGTCACGGCCAATGAATGAGTTGGGCAAGAGACTATTGAACTCAACATTCACAAAATAAGTTGTTTGAAATCTTAGCTGTTTCCTTTTTTTTAGTCCACTATTTAGTTATTTAGTAAAGCAGTCAGCCTAATAGTGTGACTCGAGGGTTTTTATAACTATAAATCAATGATGGAATGTAATCGCATGTTTAGGGTTATTTATTATCTTTACCCTGATTAAAAATAAAATGCGTTTATGATAAATTTTTCGTATATAAGTAGAAGAAAATCATGTTATTTCCCTCATATAAATATCATATCGCGGAACAAGGCTACTTATCCTTCTATAGATATGAAAGTAGGCAGATATCATTATGAATCATTTCTGTATTGTTTTGGTTCAATTGATTAGCTTGAATTTAGTCATCATTGATTTTGTACTTACAAAAATGCTGCGACGTAGGTATGAAAATGACGCTTAAAATAACCTTGATATGCTGTTCCAATTCATTTAAGAGGCCGTATACGAAATTTTTCCGATTTCGCTGATTTACGTGATTTTATATAAGTGATTTTAAAGTTAAAATACTATGTACATATTTGCATTAGTTTTAATGCACCACATGAAATATAACTTCAATTATTATCAAAAGACTCGGCTAATTTTTTTTATTTTATTATGTGACCTCAAACTGGCGTTACACATTATTATTAACGTCTACATGGTATGAAAAAATTACAATGTATTGTTGTGTAAGTCATCTATACATACAATGTATGAATCACATTCAACAACTTGAATTGGCAGTAAGGGTCAGTTCGAACCAAGACGCGACGCGACGCTGCGCGCACTTTTTAAGATCACGATACAAAATAGATCTTATTTACTTCACAATAAGGTATACGCGCTGCACAACACGGTGCATCTCAGCGTTCTTCGACACGCTTTCGCGCTCGTAGTGAAATTATACCTTTTCGTGTTGTAAATAAGTTACATATTCAGTTGCTATCTTAAAATAATCTTTCATAACAACCTAAATCTCGCATTATAATTTTCGACAAAAATAAAAAAGGAGCTCATTCATTTGAATTGAAACGATCGTTCGTGTTGTGCATTAAAACTTATGGAAAAGAAACATTTTAACTGTAAAAGAACGTCTTAAAAATCAAGTAAATCTGCGAAACCAACAAAATTTCTTATACATCACATTTTCTCTTTTAGAGACACTATCTAAACACAGTACATACACAACCATACAAGCATAATAAACAATAAAAATTAAATATTTGATTAAGTGAGGGCTAACTCTCAGATTTAAGTGTACCTACAAAGTAGGTCACAGTAAACGATATCGAGGGTCACAATCGCTAGTTTGTTGTTGCACAAGTTTACTTACAAACTATGACACATAGGAACGGTGTTTATTGATATTTATATTTTATAGAATTTTCTCTGCACGTTTAGGGCCCTTGCTAATCGATTGGTTTCCACTCAATGGTTCCTGGACAAGTATTCGAGTGTTTTTATATTGTTCGAGTGTACAAGTCCTATAGTCGCTACAGCTATAGGATTTCTCCCGACATTTGAAATAAATGTTAAAGAATGTTGGAAATCATTTGTACCACTTTAAAGGTTTTCAATTGTTTTGTTTTGGTTCTTTCCACAGAAGCTCATATCGATGCGGCGATCCAGCACATGCTTGCAATGGGCTTTACCAACGAGGGTGGTTGGTTGACCCAACTGCTGGAGAGCAAGGACGGCAACATCGCTGCTGTGTTGGATCTGCTTACTCCCGTCAACCCCAAGAAGTAGACGAGGCTTGCTCTAGCCACGAAAGGCCTAAATATTATTAGTTATTATTCTTGATTTTATTATTTAGGATAACGATGTTAATCCACATTTATTGGCAAATATTAAACAAATATTATTATGTGATGGTCTCCAAGGAGGCATACGATAATGGTTATCCACTGTAGATGTGATAGGGAATAAGATGGATATGGAATAATAACTTGCTAATTTAGACATGTAAGCCCTATAAATATAAAAATGGGTGCAGGGATTAAGATTATAAATACAATATTATCCATAGATTTAGTAGTTCTATTTTCTCTTCTCTCTATCCATTTAAGTATTTACAGATCTTGCCTTTCATAGATGTAGCTTATTAATGTGATGGTAAAATTATACAATAAGACCTGAACATAAATATGTATCCATGTACTGCATTATTATTATTATACTAACCACACACCTGTAAACAACTAATATGTATTCTTACCAGTGTGACATGATTGTTCTTATTTTGTTTCTTGAAATGATTTCATTCTGTAATAAAATTCCAAAATACAAATATTATGTTGTTGTTATATTCCAGTGTGGATAATTCAAAACGAATGTGATATTTAGTTATCGAGTTATGACTGAATTTATAGTAGTATCATATATTTAATGACATTATTAGGTATATTAAACTATAGTTCTATGTGTAATACATAAGAATTGTATGTATTATTATAATAAATTAAATGGTAATATTAATAAAGGATTTAAAGGGAAACTAGAGTTTTAATACACATATTTTATTTTAAGAATCCATAAGCTTTTTTTTTTGTTTTCACATTTTCTTGCCTCTCATTTAGCAAGGCTTTAGCTAATGCTTTGTCGAGTAACTTTGCCGCGACTCTGAAAAGAAAAAGCAGAAAATTAAACTCGAATTTCAAGTCAATCCTGGTGGTAGTCATTCAACATCCTGGGTCAGATACCTATTAGTAGTTTGTCTGTGAGAATTATTCTAAGCCTCAGGTAATTCTCTTCAACGATTACTATTGTAAATATGCATGTAAGTCAATCAAATTATTTAAATAAACTTACATTCCCTGGTTTATAGCATCTTTCAAGGTTTTAGGTGCAACACTGCCTGGCCCGTTCATATCAATTGTGCTGAATTTTCCCCCAATTTCTGTTAAGTTTTCTTGATCACTGTAGCAGCTGGGGCTCCCAGTGATCCCTACAATGAGTGATACAACACTGCAGCTTTCTTCTTCAGCCGATGGATCTACTACACATTTGTCGCCGATCTTACATAGTGTGACCTGAAAAATGTATATAACATTTGAAATAACCATTTCTGCATTAAAAAAGTTGCTATCAAGACTATTTTAAAATAAATCCCTGGGCATAAATCATTTAAGACTTGTTGGCTATTCTGCCTATACTAGTAAAAGAGTTTATAGCAAATGGAAACAGGCCAATAGTAATATTATTGTTTTTCAAAAAAGCAGCAATTAAATTCTTGTTGCATAATTTTGTGCAGTCTATATGAAAATAAAAATGAGAGAATTTTATAGGTACTTGTAAGGAGAGAAAGACTAAATCATATTATAATTTACCATACCAATAATGGAGCAGTTCCTACATCCAACAGTTTACTGTCATAGGGGTCATCAGACAACTGCAAGTCTACATCCCCTCCATCCATGAGTATTGCCTTCACACAAGGTATCCTCGTGTTGAATAGGGCAGCCTTCACAGCCAAAGATACAGCGTCACAAAGATTGCCTCCACATTCCAATATCTGAAATGAATCAAAAGGATACATCAATAACCAATTTACTGACAGGATTATAATATACTAGCTGTTGCCTGTGGCTTCACCCTCGTGTATGTTGGAAATTATTCCACGGGAAAATTGTACTGGGACAAAAATTATGTTACATTACTACCTTTGTTACTCCTTGTAGTATCAGCTATTTGCCATTGAAAGTCCCGTCAAAATTGGTCCAGCTGTTTCAGAGATTAGCCAGGACAAACAGACAGACAAATGTAAACAATTTTTTTAAATGTTTTATGTGCTGTACTATATTAATATACTTTCATATGAATTTAGTAAAAAGCTGTTAGTTTGACATTACAAACAGACACTTCAATTTTATTTATTTGTATGTACTAGTACTAGAGTAAAGAGTAGAGAGAGGGGGGGGGGGTAGGGGGTGTGAGTAGAGTACTAGAGTAAAGATGTATAAATTGTATGCAGGTAAGTTTTGCCGCTGGAATCCGCTGGATGTGGGAAGCACAAGACCGGTCGAAGTGGAGAAGCCTGGGGGAGGCCTATGTCCAGCAGTGGACGTCTTTCGGCTGAAATGATGATGACGAAGTTTTGTAGAATTAATAAGTACAGTACAGTTAGATAATGCACAGCTGCTTACCAATATATCAACAAAAAGTTTCCAGCACTGCTTGCCCTCAAATATACACAGTTGCTTTAAATTGAAAGCCTGCGACGATTGGTATGCTCCTTGCATCAAGTTAGCTATACCTATGGCTAACTGCTCACCACCCCTGCCTTCAAACTGTGGAGTAGCATTTGCTGAACTGTGAACAATTTTAGGGCACATTAGAAAGGTTTCTTTGTATTGAATTATGTAATTATGCTATTTTAAACATGACTAAAATATGTTTATAATGTTTTTTAAACTAAACAATTATAGAAATACACTTAAATGCTCTATTAACTCACCAGTCAACATTAAATTCAATCTTGCCCAAGTCAGGGTTTTCAGGAGTTGGGGTTTCTATTTCAGTTTTGACTGCTACGAGTAAATCCGTGTTAGCAAGTCGAAGCCTTGCTGATCCCGTAGCAGTGTCAACGAGGTCTGTTTCAAGCTCCATTGGCCGGTAATCAATGTTTGATCGTCCATCGGATCGATAATCATCCTACGCACAAAATAAGATATTGAATGGGTATGATTCTTTTAAAATTATAGCATATAGTTTTTGAGACGTTATTATTTCATTTTATGCAAGCAATTGAATAATTAGAAGCTAAAATAGTACCTTACTAAGATGGTTATTTTAGGTTATGTTTAAACTTACTTGTACACCGTGAACGATGAATAATTTTTCTGATGGGCTAAGTAAGAGTCCTGCCATTTAGACGGCAAGGCGAGTCTTCGAGGAATAAGTATCAAAGCCCAAGAAATAATAATATTATGAAAAAGTTGTTTTGATTTCAGCGACTGTTCACAACACAAATACCTTCAGTGTTACCAGGTTTACTTACTCGCAATTCACCCCAGAATCACTATTAATCCCTCAGATTTTTCTTACTTTACAAATAAACCAACGAGTTCTTTTTTCTGCTCTCACATCACAAATGTGTCCTCTGCATCGACTGCATAGTTAACTTTGTTCATGTAAATACCTACTATTGTTAAATTTATGTATGATTGTTTTGACGGTGTGAAGTTATACTCTTTAAAATGGCCAAAGATTCCTAGCCTATTACATACAGAGCTCGGTCTTGATGACTGGTTTTTTTTATTAATTTGTATATAGTATTTTGGTTAAGATTATTAATAAAAAATGAAAAAATTGCGCGCGTCATTTAATCTTAAAATCAATATTTTCAGTAACGAGAAATTACTCTAGATGTCATGATGTGCCGGTAGGTCAATAAATGAATATGATTAGCTGGATTGGGTTATCTCAGGATCTATACTTGTAAATGCAAAAGCCCTTAGATAACGTCTAAAAATAAAAAGCCCCTAAAAAGTCCCATCCCACTTATTTACCCCCTAAATTTGGGGGGAAACCCCCAAGTTGGGAACCCTGAATAACTTTAAGTTTGACAATGACATGACTTGACATGAGTACATGAGTGACACTTGACGCTGACATAATAGCAGTCACAGACATTAAAATCCGACAGACTGACCAAGTCACGTTTAGTTAGGTGATCAGTTTGTGATATTTTCGAAAACAAGAATAAAGATTTTATAAAAACAGGAGTAAAGAATGTGGCCATATATACTTAACTTACTTTTGTTAATTCAGTATGTTAAACATACTGAATTAACAAACTTTAGTTTAAATAGAATACCTGTATTCCAATTGTTATTTCACACTATGATTGCACGTTAAGTACGATAACACACATGAAGCCCATTAAGGCATGAAAACGAAACGTTGCGGTTTCGCACGAAAAACTTCGGGAAAGTGGCGGGAAAGCCAAAACTTGGCCCACCAAATAAACTTGGAAATGTTAGCATTTAAAACTCAATTAAATGTAAGTATATAAAACTGTTTACCCATTTATCGTGCAAGCATCTATTTATTTATGATAGAAGTAGTAGTTACTATCTCGTTTCTAAGGTTTGCAAAGTAAAGAAGATATGCCACGGCAATTAGCATGAGTTAAACTGGATTTTTATGTTATGATAGCACAGTCAGTCTGTGTGGCGGTTTTTTGTAACTAACCAAAGCCAAAGTCCAGTACTCAGATAATTTGAAGTTTCTCTGAGTTTGCCCAAAGCCAAAGTCCAGTACTCAGGTAGTTTTGAAGTTTCTCTGAGTTTGCCGTAGGTATGCAACTTAGGTATGCAACAACACTTCTCTATCAGTTGCAGTTCTTTTTAAATCTATCTGCCGAATGCATTAGTACGTTAGATGAAGTCACGCAGTAAATTTTCAGCTTTGCGTTCCTTTTTCATTGGTACCTGGCTATAGCTAGTAGTTCCTTTAAGTTAAGGAATCGGAGAGCATTTAAATTTCCTCCTTCACGAATGGTAGGTACATCAGGCGCACCCTCGACAGCAGCCATCTCAACCAGCTGGCTGACTTATTTTAATATTTATAACCGGACATGGGCTATTTTTTGGTAAGTATTAACTTCGTGCCTATACGAGTGGTCAGCGGAGGAAGCGTTTATGGTGATGTCCAACCTACATGTTTTTAAGTACAAGTAGTCAGTTCCCGATCCACTCCTAGCTACCGTTGGGGGGCGATCTCGCAACATCCTCTTTTAAATTGCGAGTTATCGTAATTGTTTCATTGTAACAGATTGAGCTTACGTCTCGACGGACTCATGCATTTGAATGTTGGGTGCCTTTAGCGCTACGCATATCGATATGATACGGGCTATCAATTTCAACAATAAAAACCCTTGACCTGAACTAAAAAAGTTGCGTTGAAACGAAAGTCTGTTCAAGGAATACACGGAAAGATTTAAATTCTATGTGATTTCTTATCGAAGGGAGAGTTTCCAACCCTTGGCACAATGGGGGAAATGCTTGGGGAAGTTTTGGAACTAACGCATCTAATGCAGAGGTTTTCATGGGTGGATTATGTTGTGTTCGTGTTTATGTTGGCTATTAGTGCTGTTGTGGGAGTGTACTGGGGTTTTATGAAGAAACAGACCACGCAAGCTGATTATCTCCTCGGCGGAAGAAATATGAAAGTGATTCCTGTTTCTATGTCCCTTGTGGCAAGGTAAGTTCTGGTGGAGTTCAAAGTGGCTTCCTACAGTTGTACGACTACGGGCCTTGGATTTTTCTCAAGCAATGTTGCGGTATAATTTTAAGAAAATGTTTATAACCAGTAAACAAATGCTAAATACACTTAATCAACCAACGTTGTTGTTATATAGTTTTAGGGACAAATGCACCACTTGCCGTGTAAAGATAACTGTCAAGGTAAAATCTTTATAATTATGTTTTACATGTTCCGCCTTCAATGCCACCATCTTTTACAGTTTCTATAAAAAAATCAGGCAAATTCACAGACGAAAACGGAATTTTGGATGTATCAAATAAATGCGCTGCTAAGCTGTTAAATATAATATGTGAATACTAAGAAAAGAATCGAAATTCGATCTTCTATGGATGACCGATGGGTAATCATAAGACACTTGAGCATTTTGCAACCAACAATGGAATGTTTATTGTAATACCAATAGTTAAATACGTAAATGTCACTATATATTTATGCTTTCAGCTTTATAATGTAGGTATGTACTTATAGGTAATTATTTTGTTTCCTGCCTGCCAAAATTAGCTATCTGAATTCGCGCTCGAACGTTCACACTCGAGTACTTATTGATTTTGAGGGCGACATCACTTCTGACTTCACTTCTGCAAGTTGGTAGGATGTGGCCCGTTCGCAGGTATGCATTTAGGCACATCAGCGATTCAAGTAGCCTTGGTGCTTGAAGAAATTTGAATCCACTTTCTTTCTACATCTCGAGCGCCTTCGCCTGTTAGAGGTGCGTCACCTGTGTGGGTCACAGAGTACTACACTAGAAGGGTGGAGTGATTGTAAATGCATTTCCTTTCCCCAGTTTCGTGTCGGGTATAACCCTGTTGGGGTCACCGACAGAGGTCTACATGCACGGGACCCAGTACGCGTATATCATAGGAGCAATTTTCTTGATGTCCTTCATCATGACCCAGATTTATCTACCCGTGTTCCATGACCTCAAAATAACTTCCAATTACGAGGTAAGGTGTTAAGAGGACAAGTTTAGCTAGTCAAAGGTATTAATAAATTCATCTACAAAGGGGCTAGCTTATCCATAATAATTTTTATTTGCTATTTTCAGTACTTATCAATAAGATTCGACAATAGAGTGCGATTGTTTGGATCGATTTTATTCGCTTTTACGTTGGTAAGTGCTCTAAAAAAAACATAATGATTATTTAAATACATTAGGGCACATGACTAAGGTTGTTTTTAATTTTCCAGATAGGCTGGTTACCCATTGTGATTTATGTTCCAGCACTAGCATTTAACCAAGGTGAGGTCATTATATTTTATTATTTTCAGCTTTACGAAGTTTCACCTACTATACTTAATTTATCAATAATTATTTCAAATCAGTTTTACGATCGAGATTAGATTTGGTATAATAAATTAAATTATTTGTATTTATGGCTTTAGGAGTCCCACAGGGTAGTTTTTTAGGACCACCGTAGTATGACCTACAGTAGATACCCACTACCTGTAACTACTCAGTTACTGCTCAATTTAAGGATACTCATAAACATTAAAGTGTTATGTTTGTACCTATTTGTGTCCTGGAACCACATCATTATTTCTTTGTGGATGAATCTTCAACTTCACAACCTTTTAATTATATTCTTTCAGTAACGGGTGTTAACATACACATAATTACTCCAATAGTCTGTTTGGTCTGCATATTCTATACAAGTGCGGTAAGTTCTTTGTATAAGTGCATTGTCGTTCTCATGTTTGTAATTCCATGTGATTGTTGAATCAAACGAGTGATTCATACACATTCATTGTATCCAGGGTGGATTACAAGCGGTAGTTTGGACGGACGTGATCCAAATTACGGCAATGTTTGGCGCGATGGCCTTGGTCGCAATAAAAGGGACCATTGACGTGGGCGGTATAGGAGTTGTCTGGCAGAGGAACATGGACAGCGGAAGGATTGAACTGCCAAAGTAAGAACTAACATAACAACAAACGATAAACAAAATACTGGTATTCAGTAGGTACTGATGGTACGGTTGATAGTATTTTATTCGATTTAAAAAATCCTTTGCATAAAATGCAGGAAGTGATACTAAAGTTGAACATCCATATTTGCATTAATTTAATGCAACAACATACAAATCTAAGGACCTACTCAGAGCAAGTTTTGTTGGGTTATTCCAGTTACCCGCCTCAAAAAATCCACCATGAAGTGGGTACACAAAAACGCATGTCCAAGAACCCACTCTAAGCCTAGTTGGAAAAACAGATTTTATAGGCTATTTAGATATCCTATGAATTCTTTACTTCCAGCCTCCATTTTTGCTTCCTCTCAGAGACACGTTTCCGCTTATCCACCTAAGGGTGGATTTTTTGGATGAAAACGGAATGACTCACCTTGATTAAAATATGGTTAGCAAAATAAAATATTGGTTTGTTATGGTCTGTTAGAATTGAAGTAGGTTCTGTGTAGGGTAATTTTAACATTCCTATCGTAGGACATATATTCCAATTATTTATATACATATTGGTCTCTTCCTGGTATCTTTGTAGCATAATTCAACGTGATTGCTTTGTGTACTAGACACCCACAGTGACTGCTCTGATTGGAAGGAAACATTTATCGAGAAGAATTGCACCTCGCTGACATACCTACTCGTATCAGTCGTAACTGCAATATTTATGGCTGAGAATAAACACATGGAAAATAACGTTGTCAACGAGCATTAGGAATGTAGATAAAAGTGGCTTAAAGTTTTGATTCGCGTTTGTTCAGACAATCTCATCGATTGATCAAGCCTCTTTCGTGGTCTTTATTTGTTACTTCAATTTAATTTCTTCTTTTCCTTTACTACTTAGCTATGGCTTTTTTCGATGCAGCACTTTTCAGTTTTTCTCTTGTGCTTCAAGGTAAATTTTTAGATTTGTTCACTTTTCATAACCGATTAACTAACATATTCTATGTTAAAACGAAAATTTGATTTTATTAGTTGGGATCCAAATCCTCTGACGCGGCACACGATATGGAGCCTTGTGATAGGTGGTACGATCTACTGGCTCCAAGCTAACGCCGTTAACCAGACCATGGTGCAAAGATACCTTGCTTTGCCAACACTGCGTGGAGCTCAATGGTAAGTCAGACAAATCGCAAGATGTTTTATTGGTTCAGAAAATGGAAGTAGTATCAAAAATTGGCGTTGTTAAAAAAATAGTGGACTCCACATTATTTACAAAATTAATTTAAATATTGTAGCAAAAAATTCAATTAAAAGCTTACAATCATTACAATTACTGTTTTCAAATATAAGTAGGTAAAGTTTCTGATTTTTGTCCACAGGGCAGTATTCCTATTTTGCATCGGTATCTCCTTCCTATATTGCTTTTGCCTTTACTGCGGGCTGTTGATATACGCAAGATTTTACGACTGCGATCCTTTACAAACCAAGGTGAGACCTAGTCATGTTTAACTAAATATTCATTTGGGTCTTAGGCTACGTCACAAAATATGATGGATACGTTGGTAACCTACTAATACCAATGACTCACATCCCGCAATTGACTCCTCATTGAACGGGATTGAGAACAGTGTGGAACCAATTTTGCAATTTAAAAATGCATATTTTGAGCCACCCTATATCATGTGTAGCAAGAAGTGCGAAAGCTTTGATTGAAAGATTGTTTCATCATCTCTAAACATAGGAGGACTATCTCGATATAATTGGTGGTTATGAAAAAGCCTTGTTGCCAAGAAGCTACTTGTCTGCAGTTGCCTTTTTTTTTATTAAACCTTTAAGTACTCACATCGTCATTCAAAACATTCTTAATAAATAATTACGTGATAATATTTATATTATTTCCAGTTGGCAAAGGCGAAGGATCAACTTCTCCCACTTCTGGTCATGGACGTTCTTGGAGAAATCCCTGGCTTGCCAGGAGTCTTTATTGCTGGCATTTTTAGTGCAGCGTTGAGGTAAACCTTTGATTTTGGCATGATCTGAATGCGTCTTTGTGACTTATACGAGCGAATTCACGTATCAAAATCGTTTAATCGAGACGGTAAATCTATAAAACAGTTGCTTATTAGATGGAGAAGACGATGATAATGATATAGATACGAATGATTTGGTTTTTATTAACAGCAACGAATGACAATCATTTATTCCAGTTCACTATCAACAAGTCTAAATTCGATGTCAGCAGTGGTGTTAGAAGATTTCTACAAGCCGTTCTTCAAGAAGACGTTAACAGAGAGGCAAGCCAGTTGGCTCATGAGGGGCGTCGTCATTATTCTGGGCACACTCTGCGTAGGTAAACACTTTGTGCAACAATTATGGAACTATTTTAATACATAAAATGGTGGATGTATGCAGTAATTTTGTTTTTGGGACGACAATAAAATGATCTCTGCAACCGTTCAGGAATTTGTTTTAAGTTAACTAGTTTATGTAACCGATGTATTTTGTTTGAGTTCATCTGAGAGAACGCCCTGGGTAGTCGTTATTTTATAGCACCATGACAATCTACATAATTATTAACAAGAATTTAAAGTTTGATTATTGTTAAGTCCTTCTTAAATGACGATTAAATTAGGTTTTCTTCAATTTCAGGGTTAGTATTCATAGTAGAGAAGATGGGAACCATCTTACAGCTGACAATGACATTGGAGTCTATGACGATGGGGCCACAGCTAGGAGTCTTCACAATGGGCATCCTTATGCCATGGGTAGATGCTACGGTAAGTTGAAATACAAGTAGACGTGGTTACAACCCTGTATATTTGCTTCGTGACACAGCCCAAAAATAGCAAAAGAGAACATTCGTTCTGCAACAAGTATATGAATAACTTTCCACAAAACATCAAAATTGCCCCAGTCTAAACCTTAGTATCAAAGGAAATATTATGTAGATATAGACTTATACAAAACCGAACTTGTTGCGTGATTTCATGAATCTAGCATTATAATAGCAATTCAGTTATGATAGTTAGTTTTACTCCAAGCAAAGCTACTTCTAGTTTAAACTTTTATGTATTTATCCATCAGGGGGCACTAGTTGGAGGTATGAGTGGTCTAGCAATAATGGCTTGGTGGTGTCTGACGTCACAACTCGCCATAGCCAGAGGTCAAATAGTGCACGCACACAAATCTCTATCTACTGAAGGATGCACGTACAACTTCACTACAGTTGCGAATGTTGTTGAAGAGTCAGTGTTTAGGTAAGTCAATGCTTACTGAAGTTGCTACGGTCTACTTTCTATCAAGAATTTTAAGGTACCTACAACTTTAGTAGCAGCAGCAGGGATGTTTCGGTGATGTCCGATGACATTTATTTTGTTATCGTGTAGTGCGCCTGCGCACTACTTTTATTTACCTTTAGATCATAAACACAAATTAGAAAGTTACGTCATTTAGGTTGCAGGCGTTACAATCAGTGAAGGAGCGAATTTTATAACTTCCAGATACTTAGCAGCATATCGCTTGTGGTGCCAAAGTTTAAGCTCAATTTTTTTAACAAATTTCTCTATTAGCTATCCTTTAAGTGGTTGAAGAGTATTTTCAGCAGTTGTTTTTTTTCTAGACACAGGTGCTTTCATAAATCAGACTCCTACCCTGAGAAGGAACTCTACATATCTGCAATATTGACACATTTGTATTCTCTAGTGAGGATATAAACCCAGTCCTCCGAGTGTCCTACATGTGGTACACGATGGCCGGCATGATTGTGAGCATATGCGTGGGCGCCATCGTGTCGCGCATCAACCGCGCGCGCGGTACGCCGCACGTGCCGCCCGCGCCCCGCCTGCTCGCGCCGCAGCTCAGGAGGTTCTACAAGGAACCTCCACATCCTACCGACGAGCCGTATATTAGTGCTTATGGACAAAATAAGGTTGGTAAAGGAGCTTTTGTTGACCGATTTAATTTTAATGTAGTGCATGTTCTTTTTCTTTGGTATCGGCACGAACCTTATGACAATAGCTCATATTGTGTTAAAAATATTAGCTAGTCAGTGAAGGCTGACTGTTCAATGCTCAGGGTTACATAATTATTTCCCAATCGTGGACGAGATTTGTACTGTATGAGTAAGAAAAAAGTCAAAAATGATATAAGCCAATACGAAAGTATCAACGTAATCATCAACGTCAAAGTCTTCTGAACTATTGTAACCAGATTCGTGTATGACATATCACTGTAATCTTTTATACCTGCTCAAATAATTATAATTTTGTCACAGGAAGCCTGCCACATCAACTCTACCTCAATAAATATGAAACCAATCACCGAAACCGAAGAAATTAGCTAATCATATACTTAGTTTAAGCCTTATTGATTTTATATTTGTGTAATAAATCGTTTGAGCAAAAATTACTTTGTAATTACTGTACTAAAACTGTCCTACACTGTCAAAATTTATAATATTAAATTAGTTTTAACTTTTGGGCACTTGTAACCAAACAATATGAAACTGTAGGCCATGCCTCCAGTTTCACATTGTTTAATAACTATATTTAAGTTACCTGTAAGCTTCCCGAATATAATAAAATAAAATGAAATAATTAAAATACATATTATCCTATAGAAATATTGTACAGCTCAGTATACTTTTTTATATGGACACGTTCACACAACGCAATGCTAAGCTATGCTGGTACGTGATTAGCTTGAGCGATTCTCAGAGCTATATCGTACGATTTTCGAAGCCTCCGTTGTTTTTTTTTTCCAAACTATTATTAAGCTGGAAGCATATTCAATATCATCGTCACTGTTTGAAGTACTTTCCACGCTTGTGAGTACCAAATCCATTGTATGTGCAGTTAATGACGGATTACCGTCATAAAACTAGCTACACATAGTAGAGCAGCTTGCGATATAGCGTACGTATAGTGTGAACATATGGTTGTTCACACTATACATACGCTATATTAATTTAAAGCATGGGCTTTACATTAATAACTTGTGACGCTACATAGCGAAATAGTACAGAAGGAACTCTAGATACTCTGCCATTTATTCTGCCCTATTGACGCATTTGTATTCTCCAGTGAGGAATAAACCCACGAATTGGTCTTTACCTATTTCCTGTCAGGAAGAAAATTATTTCCTGCCAAACCTTTCTGAACCACGTCAACTGACTCAAATGACATTGGTTCAATCCTATTTGGACTAACTTTTTAAGTATTACATAAAACCTTTTTAGCACGATGCGGGACTATCTTCAGATAGTTACTGGCCATTTTAGGCCAAAATAATAAAAGGATGCCATTACATTTTAGTTTTATGAATTTATTTTTCTTCAGTAAATGGTTTTGTTTAATTTTTCACCCGAAATGGCATGTACCTTTTTAGGTTCTTCATAATAAAAACCATATTGGTTTGGTATAAATGTAAATAAATAATTTTATCAGTGCCTTCAAAAATATTCACGCGCCTTTAATTACTGTTTTGTACATAACATAGGTACATAAAATAACCATAAATGAATAGCTACGAACAACACTTATGTATATCGTCTGACCTAAGACGTAACAGTGTCCTTTGAAGATACAAGTCTATTTCAGACAAACACAGGAAATGGTCAATTGGTACAAAAATAGCCCCTGACCATCGAGGAAAATCGCGGGCGTCAATTGTAAAATTGCTTTAGCATTCATTCACACTTTGACACTGAGATGTGCCTTAGCCGACTGTGAATTTCGTTATGTATTTGATATGAATAAATAAAGTTAAAATTAATTCGGACCTAAAAAACCCGAAAAAACAACCAATATGTCTGAAGAAAAGTTACACGTTTCTGCCGTTAGACAATCTCTGCAACATTTTGCGTGGTTTGATTATGTATTGTTTATTTTTATGTTAACAATATGTGGTGGAATCGGAGTTTATTTCGGATTTGTGAAAAAACAGAGTTCGACTCAAGATTATTTAATGGGTGGAAGAAATATGAAGTTACTGCCAGTCTGCTTCTCATTAGTAGCAAGGTAAATACATATATTGAAAATAAAATACTTCGGTGTGATTGATAATTTTTGCTAAATAAAAACCCCTGGTAGTGTCGGTAATCCTGATATGTTTTTTCTTAAATGTATGTTTTATTAAATCTAACCTATAATTTTTTTTTTCAGTTTTATTTCAGGGATATCCCTTTTAGGCATTCCTACAGAGTTGTACATTTATGGGACAGCATATGTGTTCACTTTGATCGGGACTCTTTTGATGTCAATAATAGTTGCATTTACGTTTTTACCAGTACTCCATGAATTGAAACTCACTTCAGCCTATGAGGTAAGAAGTTTTTCTTTAAGAGAGAATATAAATTAACTAGGTAATTGTAATGCTCGTAAAACCTTTTTCTCTTAAATACTGTAATAATGGCAACATAAGAAAAATTGTTAAAAAAAACAGTGAGTATTTGACAGTTCCAAAATCAAATAGGTCGGATCTAGGCGCCAAAACGAAAAAGATTTTTCGTTTGTTTTAATTTTAGAACTAAGATTGAATTAAGGAAAAAATATGATTAGTAAAATGGAAGAATTGTTTTTGTTTTCGATTAATTGATCATGGGAAAAATGTGATTTGTAGAATGGAATAATTGTTTTTGTTTAAAATTCGAAATACCTACCTATCTCGTCGATTAGTAAGTTTTATCATAACGGATTGCGATTTTTCATGTTTTCTCTCCTATTATCTTTTTATAAGCATTGATTTTCATATTAATCACTCAGAAAGTATTGCGAAAAAAAGTTTTTATGTAGGTATGAGAAACTGGCCAGTAATAATCTATTTTGAAAGTAAAAATAGGTACGTTCCAATTTCAAAATTTCCCTCCACATTGTTTGCGAGCTAATGTAAATTATCGTGTCTCATAAAAAAATGGATCTGCGCCGGGAACATTTTCGCGCTATGATTTTTTACGATTTCAAGTGTCGCCTGAAACCGGAAAAATCGTACGATAGATTTCAAATGGCATTCATGGATGAAGACTCTTCTAAGACGACCGTGAATCGTTGATATAACGCATTCAAGCACGGTCGACTAACTTTAGGGGATGAAGAAAGAAGTGGTCGCCCTTTGACGGCTGATAAGGAAGAAAATGTGCTAGCAGTGAAAAATTTAATTCATGACAATAGGCGAGTTACGTATCAAGAGATTCAGAACATGCTGCAGGTTGGACCGGGAGGCCTTCACGAAATTCTACACGTGCATCTTCGCGTGAGGAGGATAGGTTCACGCTGGGTGCCACGCAACCTCACCGATGCTCAGAAGCTGCAAACGAGGTGTCTGCGGCGGACTGGAAAAAGTGTTTCGAAAACTGGTTCAGACGCATGAAACTTTGTATAGAGGCTAGTGGAGAGTACTTTCAAATGATTTTTTAATAGTTACCTACGGAACATTTTTATTTATTTTCGCAAAACTTTCTGAGTGTCCCACGTACGTAGAGGTACCTATAAGTTGAAATGATACCGGGGATGAAATAAATGTGTCTTCACGATACTTCAAATTTCTTGTGTTGTTTCAGTACTTAGAACTTCGATATGATAAACGTATGAGACTTTTCGGATCTATACTTTTCAGCGTTTATTTGGTACGTATTTAAACAAACTGAAATATTTTACAATCTTGTCACTATATATAAATTAATTTTAGTAAATTATTTATAAAATTACTTTTCAGATGGCGTGGTTGCCCATTGTAATTTACGTGCCAGCTTTAGCGTTTAATCAAGGTAATAGATAGATATGTATGGATAAAATACTCTTTATTTTGTACACCATAAAAATTACAGATGTGTAACAGTATTATACATAATTCGGTCCTACTATGTACAGACGCCAGCGCATCAAGCTACCCCAATCTGTAAAATTTATTTGATAGAAATGACATGAACCTTATGCTTTTTTTTTTTTTTTTGGGTGGGAAATCATCAAATAACTTCTCCCGCTCTGGGTGGAGCGGGAGGGCGTGTCAGACTTTTACTGACTAAAACCCACCCGTGTTCCCTCAGTTGCCTGTGTGCCAGGGGCCGCGGTATCTCTTTCGAACAACCCGCACCCCTGGCAGATGAACCTTATGCTATGTGCATAAGCACATAAGCATAAGGTTCATGTTCAACTGGGAAAATTTGACAGTCTGGGGTAGCTTAATGAGCTGGCGTCTGTACAGTTAGATTATTGACATCGCGGACAAAACCTGGATAAGGCTGGCACAGGACCGTGGGGATTGGTACAAGAGAAGAGAGGCTTCTGCCTCTCTTCTCTTGTATATGGGCATATGCTCAGCAGTGGGCGATGTCGGGCTGTAGATGATGATGATGATGATGAACAGAACTCGTGGTTAATGTGGCACATCGTGTTTTATATATGAATTTAGATAAAAACTTTTTCCAAAAAAAAAAAACAACCGACTCCCGAAAAAACACTACAAAGTGAAAAATTACTTTAATTTTGGAAGTCGTTGTCTTTCATTTTAATTTTTGCCACCGCCTTCCGAAATTAAAGTTATTTTTCATTTTGTAGTGTTTTTTTTCCGAAGGCGGTTGTTATTTTTTTTGGAAAAAGGTTTTATTTTTCAGTTTTTAGTACCTACCTACCCCACACCAATTCGAAATTTCATCGTCCTTGGGGTATTCTCAAAGTCAATCAAATCAAAACAATGCATATTTATGCGATAGCAGCAGTCGCGGTTGATTTACTGTAATTTTTTTAAGATTTCCTTTGCCTGTGTCCGAAACTCATCATCAGAACTATACATACTTACCTAAGAAATTTAAATGGAACCGTTTCGGTATAAAAAAAATATTTTGCAAATCCGTCTATACTTATATGATAGTTATGCCCGAACATACATAAAAAAATATACACATACCGAATTGATAACCTCCTCCTTTTCGAAGTCGGTTAAAAATACTGTCATACGCCACACCACTATGGTAGGAGTCCCTATATTATAAAGGCAAACTTTGTCTAAACTACAGGACTTCTAAAATTTGTACTTTATTTTACAGTGACTGGGGTCAATATTCATATTACTACCTCGATTGTATGCATTGTATGCATATTCTATACATCTTTGGTAAGTACCTCATTGTATTTTAGAACACTAAAGACCTGCACTCTAATTGCGTAACATACGATTAATCATAATCTGTTTCATTTTGACAGTTCAACAATATTCATTGCGTATTAACATTGTTGAGTATACACATTTTTCGAACATATGAAGCAATGGTTTAGCAGTCTGTTTCAAAACGTAACAGATTATGATTAATCGTGAGTTACGCAATTAGGGTGCTGGTTCACATTTCAATGCCCAGACAGACATTATGTATACTCAGATAAATAAAAATAAACATATTTTGTATGAAACGACACGGTGAACCGGGCCATCATTTTCAGTTTAAATTACGTAAGTAATTGGCTTACCTAGTGAGTTACAGCACCCTATTTTTCTTCTTTTCAGGGTGGCCTAAAAGCCGTGGTATGGACTGATGTAATTCAGACAATTGTGATGATAGGTGCTATGATTATCGTGGTTGTTAAAGGCACAATCATCGCTGGCGGTTTCAAAGAAGTGTTCCGAGAAAACTGGAATACAGGACGACTGGAAATACCACCGTAATTATTATTTTTCTAACGAATGACAATTTGTGCATTACGTACACGAATGAGGTCCATAATATTATGTGCAAGATTAGATTTATAGAATGTCTACTCTTTATTGTAAACCATAACCGACCCACCCTTTAGCATAGGTGTTAGTGGTATAGTCGCCAGCACATCGAGCTACCCCAAACTGTCAAATTTTCCCAATTGAACATGAACCTTATGATTGTGGTATAAAGTTGAAAATCTATCAAATAAATTTGACAGATTGGGGTAGCTTGATGTGCAGGCGTCTGTACCTAGAGATTAACTACGAAAACATGCACCCCTTCATATTACTATTTCAATGTGTGTAGTCACATCCTTACGAAAGAGTTTGTGTGTAGTTGATTTATTTTTGTTTGACAGCCGTCTCAATACATAAATGCGTTGTAAGTTGTAAGTCTTGGTGACGCTTTGTAAATACTTTAAAACGTTTTGAATTTTGGAGGGGCACGCAATATTGTCGTACTTGGTCTCACCTATCAACTTATCTGGAAGATCATAAAGTAACTCTGCTATTGTAAGTTAGTTTAGTAGCAATAAAATCAAAGATACTGATTTCTACTCACACCACACTTCACCGATTTTGTCATTTAGTATTTCTAGTAGTTTTATCGAGAACATTATTTGTTGTTTTTTTATCAGTCTGTTTGTTAACATACAACATTACGCTAATTCTAGTGTGAGTCCAGATCTAACCGAGCGCCATACGATTTGGTCTGTATCCATTGGCTCTACATTTTACTGGATCGGCAACGTGGCTGTGAATCAATCTATGATGCAAAGATTCCTGGCATTGCCCGAACTGAAATCCTCAAAAAGGTTAGTTTATTAAAATTGTTGTAGTAATTTTGTTCCCCAATGAAATCTCTAATTTCCTTCCTTTTTTCATAGCACACTCTAGTCTGGTTTAGCTATTGCTGTCATTTTAACACAAAATCAATGTACAATACAATACTCTATTGCCATCTGCGGAGACTTATAAAAAAATAAAAATAAAATAAAATAAAAACTTTTTATTTCGGACTGAAAAATAATCCATAGATGTTAGTAGAGTACAACTTATGAAACTAGGGTTATACATGGCTTGTCGTGAATTACCTCACTACTACTTTTATATTGTTAGCTGTACTCAAACACTATAAAATAAATAATTAAGTAGTTTTAATTTTTATGACAATCTGAAGTTTTCTTGGTAAACTCGAATTTCCTTTCATTTTTCACTAGCAATTTGTAGCATCTGGTTTGATTATTGCCATTGCTGCGATAACCAACGATATTTATACAGTACTAGCTTTTTCAGCGGCTTCGTCCACGTGGAGGTCGGTGACATATAAACCTTCCTCTTGAATTACTCTGTCTATTAATGAAAACCGCATTAAAATCCGTTGCGTAGTTTAAAAGATCTGAGCGTGCAGACCCGAAAAGCGACTTTGTTTTATACTATGTAGAGACTAGCAGGATAAACACTGTATTTTCTTTTTTCAGGGCCATCTGGGGTTTCCTAGGTGGGGTCGTATTCATAGTCCTCATATGTGGGTATAGTGGTTTGTTGGCGTATGCTAAATACCACGACTGTGATCCGTTGGACTCGCGCTTGGCTTTGGCAAAGGATCAGCTACTGCCTCTACTGGTCATGGATGTGTTGGGAGACTGGCCTGGTATGCCTGGGATATTTGTGGCTGGAGTGTTTAGTGCGTCTTTAAGGTAAGTCCTATAAAAAGAACCAGTGTTTAAAACGAGCTTGTCACTTAACTTAGGTTAGGTTAGGTTAGGTTAGGACTAATGTTAGGTCCCCCCCGGTGGGTTCCCGCATTGTCGTTGCGGGGGGGCTCAGTAGCCGTAGTTTTCCCCACCCACGGTGAAGCGAAGAGGAACCCGAGGAGGGGCCGCTCGTCAGGGCTTTGTCCGCTAAGCCGACGACGTAGCGGCCAACCAGTTGCGGTGCCGCGGGGCGGCATAGCAACTGGTGCTGGGGGTAGTGGGCCGCGGCGGGAGAGGAGTGGTGTATGGAGATCGCCACTTTCCTCACCTTCCGCGGTCTGGACGGAGCTGCCATCGTCAGATGGCGGACGCGGTGGGGCCGCAGGGGAGGAGGAGTGTCGGTATTGCGTAGGCCGCTCTCCCTATCCCCTGCGGCCGAAAAGTGGTAGGCGGCGGGGCCACTATCCCGACCCGCTGCAGGGGGACCAAGGGTGCCATACACGGGGTCGTTTGGCACCCATGCGCTGTCTGGTGCCCGGGTTGGTCCGGCGTGCCGTGTGTTCTGGTGTGCGCCGGTGATGGGGGTCATTCCCCTAAGAGGAGGGTCCGGTGACGGACAGCCGCGGCGGGTTCGCGGATGGCTTTCGCGTTCCCGTGTTCCCGCCATAAGCGGCACTGGAGGACACCGTGGAGTTTTAGTGGGTTAGAGTCCCACATAACTGCGCTATCTCCCCGTGGTAGCGCAGTATGCATGAGCATTTCTCCACGATAAAAAAAAAAAAAAAAGGACTAATGTTAGGTTCCTCTATACAAAAACGGATCGTTTGTTTCCAATGGTAGAATTTTGTATTTCCAAACTGGATAAATTAATAGTTTCGTAAACTAATTTTACCTGTGAAAGCTACTTCCAAATAGGGGGGCTAATATGCAAAGGTATTATGTCTTTGCTTCATTATTACGAGTCTTCATTTTAACCTACAACTGTCCGTAATATAGGAATCGGTAATTAACCATTGACTAGAGACTACTCGTCTTTGATGTAGAAAGTCTGACATGTTTTTTGCACAATTTGCTACATGCTTTAGTTTGTGGTCATTATTCAACCCTATGTTATGCGGGTTAGGTAGGTACAAATTGTAATAATTTTACTTAGCTCATCTTTCGTTTTGGTATGCTAGTTGGGCGAGTAACCTCAAAAATAAGCGTCAAAGTTTCAAACTGCTAAAGAAGTTATGTTTATGATACCATGAAATATCCCCGTTAACCTTTTTCACGCATTATTAAACCGCTATACCTCTAGCCATGATGTAAACCTGAAAACTTTTTTAGTTCCCTTTCTACTGGCCTAAACTCAATGGCTGCAGTTGTGTTAGAAGACTTCTGGAAACCATTCTTCAAAGAGTTGACACACAGGCAAACGCAAATTATGATTCGATCTGTGGTTGTTATACTTGGAGTCATTTGTGTTGGTACGTATTTTTTGCATTCTGCCTACAAAATAAATATATTGGTTTATTCTTTTTGCTAACAACAGCCTAAATTCAACATACAAAGTTACAATTTACTTACAAAGTTACAATTATGTTTTCTTTTGACACCCAATTTTAATAGCCCTTTCCACACCTTTCTAGCACCTTTTCCGTAATTCTATGATCCGCGTAATAGCTTTTTTATTACTTTGTAAAAGCTTTTGGAATAACTTGATTTGAACTTCAAACGATTGATCCTGAATTGATTTTCCTTTGAGATATTAAATTAGCACTCTTCGAAGCCTGTTGCCTTCACTATCACAATTATACGAATGATTTATTGCCAGGTTTAGTGTATGTGGTTGAAATGCTGGGATCAGTTCTACAGCTGACAATGAGCCTGTCTTCAGCGTCGATGGGACCTTTGGCTGGAGTGTTCCTCATGGGAATCTTCCTGCCCTTCATAGACTCTACGGTTAGTGGTTTTCTTTTAGTTACTTTCAAATTTTTAGTGCACGAAAAACAGTTGCAGAGAGAACCTTGAAAATCGAAACAAAAGCATGAATGTAAATGGAGATGCAAGTGAGTTGCTTATTAACTATTTAAGTATGTTTCGTTATTATTTGTGTGTTAAAATAAAACTTTGCTTGTAAAATTTATTTTTAATTCTTTAAGTTTGTTCTTATTCTTAAAAAAAAAACGTAATTTTCATAAAATCAACATTTTCTCATTTTAGAGTGCACTAAGCGGAGGCATCATAGGATTATTATCGGCGTGGTGGATAGCTGCGCAGTCGCAACTAGCTCAGGCGAGGGGACTGATGCCGACCAATGAGAAACCCAGATTCACGCAGAACTGTACTTATGTCTTCGACGCATTTGTTCCTAATGTGGTTGATCCTGAAAGGTTTGTACCTTGACTAGAGTTCCCTCTCTCTTAGATATCAAATTCAGTAATGGAATATAGTTTAGGCTAGTTATGTTTGAAATTATGGATATCTACTGTATGTTTTTAATTCCAGTTTCAATGTAGTTAGGGTTAAATACAAATACTAGGATCACCTGCCTAGCCTTTTCCTAAAAACCCGCTTCCAGTATAACCGGATGCAGTAGATTACCAGTATTTTGCGTGGAGCGACATACCACCAAAATCCGGTTAATGGGTAACAGTTTACGCCTGTGTAAGACTAGTTATCAGACTTTCGGGTATCTGCTAACCCGTAACGACTGTCAAAGATTCAGGAGTGACAGCCGGTACCAAGGTGGTTTTCGTAGCGAGGAGGGGTCGCGGTATGTACAGATGGTCGCCCAACCGACCGCGGCAAACGAAACTTAACCAGGGCCTCAAGTCTGCTATTACAATAGTGTCAGAATAGTCTATCATTGATTTCATAATTGTTGATATTGACAAGTTTGGTAATCTACTAATAAAATGGCGTCATTATGACTTTCCAATGGTCAGCCACTGACACTCCATTGAAAGAAATGGCATATATTGGTAATCTCGTACATCATGGCAAATGAATGACTGACTTAATTTACGAACTTCCTACTACTTTAGATTGCATAAAACACTAATAAATAATTTATAAAAATATATATAAATTAAATCTGGCATGAATAAATGTTGAAATTTAGTAGTAGTTTTTCGAAAAATATTTCTACTAACGAGTTTTATAATAATGGCAATACGAAAATGCCATTATGACACAATTCCATTACGAGACCATTGACTGACCAATGATCGACCATTATGAATTTAGCAGATTACGAACTTTTAGCAAAATGATAAATGAATGACAATGGGATCGTGTTGGAATGACGAATTTATAAAAATAGCAGACTAAGGCCCCTGATCGATTGAACCGTGCAGCTGTATAATGGGTAGCTCGCTGTCCGGTAAGGACCAAACCCGGGTCGACGGCGCGTTGTGTTCCACGCGCGCCTCAAAGAGATGTCAGCATCAACTGGTGGGGTCCGCATGGGCCGATACCTGCCAGGGATGCCGGTTGTTCGAAAGAGATACCGTGGCCCCTGGCACACAGGCAACTGAAGGAATACGGATGCGTTTAGTCAGTAAAAGTCTTACTCGCCATGAAATTATTTGATGATTTCCCAACCTCAAAAAAAAAGAAACTCGTGTAGCTGTTATTACTTACTTATTGGAGACACTAAAATAGAAAAGGTAGGATAAAGGTACATGTCCTGAAAGTAGTTTGTATAGAACTGACTACTGAATCCATTTCAGTAACTTTGATATGGGTATTATAAAAAAATGTACTTCACCATACTTATGCCGCCGCGCCGATTAGGCCAAAGAAAATTCAATCTTATTTTAAGGCCTAAATAGGATATAATTTTAAATGCATTCAGTTTAGTAATGCTAGGGTCAACACGATTAAAAAACTTGGGGGTGGATGAGGTCTTGCGTTAATTAAGTTACATGTTGTATAACTGGATTAGGTTTGTACTTTTACCTACACTAAGTACTATTTCTTATTAGCATAGTTTTGTTGAAATTCTTTTTAAAACTGTTGTTTATCTTGGAGTTTTGCTGCGTGTTGCTTTGTATCATTGAAAGTCTACAATGTTTTTTTTTCAGTAAATTGCCATACTTATACCGGATCTCATTCATGTGGTTCACTGCGTTCGGTTGTATGGTGACCGTCGTCATCGCCTGCATCGTAAACTTGAGACGAACCTCTAAAGTGCACCACGACCATCGCTTGTTTGCACCATTCATACGAAAGTGGTTGGCGAAGGATAAGGTAAAATCGACATTAGTTCTATTTCTCAAATTTGCTAATGTTTAAGCTAGAGTGGGCTTTCAGAACTGTTTCAGGATTTTGTGGAAATTGATACTTTGTCTTATTGCATTATGATAATGATCAGTTACTTACCCAAAAATATACAAGTGCATATAGAATGGCAAAACTTCACTCCGCAATATTCAAGAAAATAAGGTTTTGCAAAGTTAGGAAGGATGCTGCTTCGGTCTGCGTGTCTACCTGAATTCCTAAGTCACCATGACCTCTTGCGCCACCCACGGAAGAGAAGATTCGTGGCTGACGAGAGCGAAATATTTCTGCATAGCTTTTCACTGTCATTCGATACGCTTCCGTACCGTTTCGAACATCAATCAATATTACTGTAGGAGTCTTATAAACGCTGTTCACAAATATCAACCGAAACCAAATATCAACCCGACAATTTAGTCAGTTTCAACCAAATCATCAAATAGACCACTATTCTTCCGACAGATGTTTGCTGTCGGGGGCAAAGCATTCAGAGGGGCAATTCTCGTAATTTTAAAGAACATTCACAGTCTGATCTCAGTCTCAATCTGTCAAAAATACATTGAGTTTCCCTACATTTTTGACAACTTCTTGACGTTTGATTGTCGCTGAGATGAGACTGCGACTAGATTGTTTTTAATTACGAGAATTGGCTTTCAGGTGTCATTTTCGATACGATAGCCTGACGAATAGTTGTGAATAGCTATGCTGTTCTAATTTTTCCTTTAAGCATTTCTCAGAATTTTACTTTATTATCTGTGTAGAGTATATTACCTTTACTTGGTACGTGGTCTTGATAAAAATCCTTAATAGCTATCTACCTACCTATCTAAATCACACCTACCACTGTGACTTAGATTAAATATCAATTAAGTAGTTCGGACGTCATGTTCTCATCAATTGTTTGTCGCATGATTTTATCTGCACGACTTGATATTTTCCGCTAGATAATGTTACAATTCTTACAAATGAATATTCTCCATTTGGTCTAAGAAGTTCATTTTTTTACGTAGACCAGTAATCAACGCAGAATAAGGTTGAAAAACTATGGGTAGACCTTTGCCCAGCAGTTGGACAACACAGGTTGATAAAAAATACCAATATTTTTAAGTATGTGCGGCAAATCTGGCTAAAAGCCAAATTATAATTTTGCTAGAACATCTTGTCTATCCAACTAGCGGAATAGTGTTGAGTCGACTTTCTATGCCATTGCTAATTCTTTCGGTTATTTTGGTTGATGCTTATTCCCAAGGGAAGATTGCCTGAGTTTATGTAGTACCTACCTATTCTTGTAAGGTCTGCTTAGGTATGATTCGGGCATGAACGAGCTCAAAAGTGCCTATGTGAGATGTTTAAAAAATAACTTTTGTTACAGATAAACCAAATACGATTAAAAAATATTCAGAAGTGAATGAAAATGTGAAGTACAATGAAGAAGATAAAGGATTACAATATTTCTTCATTTTATAATTAAGGACAACTGAAGGATAAAGACAGTTGAGTTGAAGAAGAAGCGAGAAATATATCTAATCAAATTAAAAAAAAACATATACGTCATGTAGTAGAATGTGTATGATATGAGGTGTATGTGATGCAAAAGGAAAATGGGAAAAATTACGGGTTGCCAAGGCATCTCTATGTTAGTTATAAAATTAATAGCGATATTACAGTGTTTTTCTTTCATAAAAACAATAATTTGACCCACTATTATATAGTACGTATTTATAAAGTATGACAGAGCATATTGCGTCAAACAGTAAGAATATTTTTTTTTAAATAATTTAAATGTCATGTATTCAAACTTATAAACGTAAATATCAGATTAAAACAGCGTACGAAATTTTTAAACGATATTTATTATTCAAAACATAATTTTATTTTCATTTTAGGCATACAGTTTAATAATCATTTTATTGAGTGAATATATAAATAAAGTTAAAAACAACTTCTAAAAAGTATTGGCTAACCCCAGGCATTGAATATAATTTAATTCATCTTGCCTTTGTTCCATTCAGAATGGATAGTTCCTTGCTGTGTTGACTCTGAATATACCAGCTCTGTAAAACAGAAAACAATAACTTTAGAATATATTGATAACTGGCAAATGATTCATCATGTGCTGGTGTAACAAAATCTACTACTTATTAACTATATTAAAATTTTACACTTACCGTGACTTGTTGATATCGCTATTTCCCATAGGGTTCAGGGTGCCCGTGCATCTGTTACGAGTAGCATCCCTGAGACTTGCGCATTCGTTAGCCTGAAGCCGGTTGTACTTTACGGTACTAGCCATGTACTCGTAGGAACGGCTGTGGGAACATCCGACAGCCAAGCATCCTGGCATGTTGGAACCTCCATTAGGGTAGAAGTCAGCATCACCGCACAGGTCGCTGTATCCAAGAACTGTAGTTTCAGTGTGGATCACTTCGACGTATCGAGCATCAGTCCGCACTATGCGGTTACGGTCTGAGTTCCATAGAGGTCCAGCAGGGTCCAAAGCTATAACAGAATAGTCATAGTTACAGTAACTTTGATCTTTGATCTTTATTTTGTTTAAATAATTACGAGAGTTTATTTTAAACTTTACCTGTGATTCTGTGAACCCTGGACCCTGTTTCCCTGCCAGCATTTCCAACTAGATGACCACCAAGACTGAAACCTACTAAGTGTACTCTTTCATATGACACTCCTAATGAAACGAGCCAGTTCACAAATTGACCAAGTCCTCTGCCAACTGCGGCAGTTCCGCCTTTTGCTGTAGTGTAAGATCTGTTGGCGAGAGCTCTCCAATCGAGGACAATAACGTTGACATCAGCATTCTGGAGAAAAGCTGAAACATAAAAAAAAATCATATCTACTTTTTTAACAGGTTGCTGATGCGTTATGTATAATGATGATGTGATGTAATTATTATACAGTGCTGGTGACTTAGCGGAGGTTTTCCTATGACAGCTATTATTATTGTAACTGGTATCAGCCGGGTAATTGCGTAACACTCTAACAGTAGATATAGCTTTAATGTTGACAGTTCATTCATATAAAACAATAGATCAGCGATACCCTTCAAAATGATTCAAATCATGATTGATCTTGAGTTACGCAATTAAGGTGCTGGAGGATTCGTTTTACAGATAATATTACATAGCAATTAGTGTTACCTTCAACGAGCATTTTATTCATACTGTTTCCGCCGTTACCATTCCACCCATGAGCGAGGATTACGGTGATTTTTGAGGCCCTAAAGTTCGAGTTTGTCACGGAACCAGAATTACCATGCACTAAGACTTGAGCTGAATTGGGATTAGCCCTGGAAGTTTAACACAAAATTATTGTAATTAGCCGAAATTTTCTGTAAAAGTCTCACCTTGAAAACTTATGTGAAGTGAGCTTGAAGTGGGCTGTCAATATAGTGTCCATAACTTGTATCAGCACACCAATTCCCGTAATTAAAAACATTTATTTAGTCGCAATCTCATCTCAGCGACAATCAATGTCAAAACCTTGTGAAAAATGTAGGAAAATTGGAGGTCTTTTGGGCAGATTGAAGAGACTGAGATAGAGTGTGAAATTCCGTAAAAAAACAAGAATTGCCCCTCAGGTAGAACGACAGCTCACTTCACTTAAGATTCCACCGTCTGATTTTTACAGAATAATACTAATAAAGTAATAAAAACCTTTCATTTCCTCCACCACACAAAAAATTGAATAGACCGGCTGGAGTCAATACGTCGCAATATTTTAAAGTAAAGCATAGGTTATTTAAATATTAATAACTGAAATCCAGTCTAAATTAAAACAAATGTTTAGCACATTTTTGCAGGTACTTACTAGAAAGACAGGGATATTTCAAATCAAAATGTACCTGGTATAAAGCCAATAAGCATTATTTGCCGGATTTCTGGTATATTCTTCAATAAATGCTAAATCTGCTGGCTCCTCAGCATCAACGAGGTGCAGGGTATTGTCGCCATCTCCCGGGAAGTAGAAGTACCTGTCACCTTCCTTGTAACCCTGAACAGGGTCTCTGAGGATGCTAGCAGCACATGCTGTGGATCAGTGACCATTTTTTTAATCAGATTTACTAGGATATTTCCGATCCCTTAGGAGTTGCGTGTGTCAGAAAGTTGAAAGTAAATTAAAATTTAGAATTAGGTACCGTATGCTTTTTCTATTCTTCCGGAACCTTGATCAAAGAAAAACCTAGGTACTGCAAGTTATATTGTGGACAGCAAAACGTTTCAAGCAAATAAAGTTTGCAACTTTAAGATCTATCACACTCTCGAAATAAATAACAAAACTTATGTAGTTACATATTTTGACAAAGACCGGTGGCTTATTAGATAATAAAAGAGTGGTTTTTACTCTTTTCAGCTCCTAGAAAACTTTTTACAGAGCACAATATACGTAGATACCTAGATAAGTTCTTACCTGCTATAACGACGAATAAAAGTAACAAGCACTTCATGACGCACAAGAGTAGCACTATCTAGACAAATTCATTATGATTTGATTGTTTTTATATGAGATACTTATCGTGTTTTTACATTTATCGTGTTTAGAGAATACATTCCGAAAGGTTTACGTGTATAATACATTCATATTGAACAAACATCATAACTCCCAACCTTTTGAAGAAACAAGACATGATGTTGTGTTAAAAATATTATTAAAAAAATCTTGGATGTTTTGTCACGTTGTAAAGACGGTACGGCGAAGAAGGGGCGGGTCGCTAATAAGAAATAATTAAGGCCCATAGTATCCTCATCTCCCGTCTGAATGCTAAAGCACGACTGCCGCCCGCGCCCGCGCAAGGCACCTCTGAGCCTTTATCTCAAAATGCGGATACTCCTTGGCAAATGTTGATTAATTTACAATTATGCTCTAGCGATTCTGTGGTACCTCTAACTATCTATTTTTCAGTGTATTTTTTTTCCAAATAACGAAGGCGTTTAGTAGGAGTATGGAATAGAAGTCAAAATATTGCGTGTTGGAAAATATTTTTTTACAGTAAAAGTATTAACCATACAAAAAAAGTACCCTCGGCAAAATGATCTATATGAATCAAAATCATATACTTTTCAAAATTTCAAGACAAGCCGTTAATGAGCAGTACGGTTCATAAAGTGACCGTGTTACGCTACCAAACGGGACTTAGGCCCTTAAGAGATTCTTTTAAATGTAGTGGATGTATATATATATTTAAGATGGTGATATATAGGTACGTATAGGATAATTATAAAATATTATACAAGTAAACACAAAATTAAACGTAGGTACCTAAGGTTATTTTCTCTCAATAATAATAGATAACTAACTTAATGACACTTATTTGTACGCCAGACCCGAGGGCATCAAACAGTATCTTTCCTTCACTTAAAATGGATAGGTCCGTCCTGTGTTAACTCTAAATATACCCCATCTGAAAACAAAAAAAAAATCTAGTCTACATTTGATTCCAGCTTCATCGTGCCGCAGTTTAATTTAATATTTAATTTCTGAATATTATGTATGATTCTGTCCTTACCGTGTCTTGTTGATATGGCTATTGCCCATGGGGTTAAGGCTGCCCCTGCATCTGTTATTATTAGATTCTGCTATGGTTGCGCATTCGTTGGCCAGCAGATGGTTGTATTTCACGGAACTAGCCATATACGCGATAGCACGGGCGTGGGAACATCCGTAAGCGGAGCAGCCAGCATGTTGGCCCCTCCATTAGGGTAAAAGTCAGCGTGACCTAACCGGACTATACAGGTTGAAATTGAAATCATGCGACAAACTGAAATGGGAGACTGTACTCATCATTATGAACAACTTTTACTAAGAGACCAATGATGCAATCGCGAAAAAAAAAACATCTGTTCCCTACATTTATGTTCGCATAACTCGTCAAAATGTAGGGAACAGCTGTTTTTTTTTTGCGATTGCATCTTTGGTCCCTCAGTAAAAGTTGTTCGTAATGATGAGTACAATCTCCCATTACGGTTCGTCGCATGTTTTCAATTTCACCCTGTATAATATCCGGATATCCAAGGACTGTATTCTCTGTGTGGATCACTTCCACGTATCTAGCACCCCTTCTGGATAAGCAATTGCCGTCAAAACTCCAAAGAGGACCAGCAGGGTCCAGACCTAGAACAGAATAATTAATTAAAGTCAAAGTAACTTTTTATAGGGTATTTAGATCGTACCTTATTATTAATCTTTACCTGTAACTCTACCGACTTGACATCTCGCTGCCCTGCCAGCATTTCCAACTAGATGACCACCAAGGCTGAAACCTACTAAATGAAATCTATTGTATGACAATCCATTTGACGTCACGAGCCAGTTAATATATTGCGCGAGGCCTCTACCAACTGCAGCAGTTCCGCGTTTCGCAGTAGAGTAAGATTTGCTGGCTAGTCTACTCCAATCGAGCATAATGACGTTGACATCGTCTTTCTCCAGAAAAGCTAGAAAAAAAAACATAAGTAAGTACCTAAAAACAGTTTCTTTATCTTTTGACCAGGGTACCTAATTGTAAAAGCAAAATATCTTTTGCTGAACATAAATCACAACCGCTGTTATAACTTTTAATGGAATAATAAAAAATATAGGTACAGTAAAATAATGAAAAAACCGTTTCGTAGCGAAACTGATAATAGGTAATACTTTCCTTTTTGAACATAATTATGTACGCTTATGCCGTTGAAATTGAATTGGGAGATTTACTAAGAAAGCAGGAGTTTACCTTTACCTACAAAATATTATTTCGGTATCATAGTATAATACATTAATAGTAAAAATAATACCATTAATGAGCATTCTATTAAAATTGTCTCTGCCGTTTCCACCCCATCCGTGAGCCAGAAATAGGTACAGTGATTCTTGAGGGGTTGAAGTTCGAGGTTATCGTGGAGTTGACAATATTAAGCAATAAGACTTGATGTGTAGTAGGATTGAGCCTGAAATTTAAACAAAAATGTAGTGTTGAGGATTGCGCACTGCGCAATTATTAAACAAATATCTGCGCGTGTTTAAATTTTAACCTTCTATCTTCTCTCAGCTCTCACCATTTTTTTTTTCATTCCGTGGCCACGTTTGGAATCACTATTAATTTTTTCCAAAATGCTTGGAAATTTGAGCATTTTTTTTGACAGCCATAAATCGAAAATGCTGTAGGTACTGCTCTATTACGGTTCATAAGATACAGTCCGCTGACGGAAATAATAGGCTCCCGTTGGCGCCTTTTGGATACGAGACCATCAATGACGGGACTTTTCTGTCATGTTTAGCGGCCGAATGAAAACTCATATCTATCGTGTGCTTTAGAAATGGAAGGAATTTTTTTATTGGAAACATGGCAACCAAGGAGTTAAACTTTAAATAAATATATTGTTTTATTTGGTACTTGCGTGCATTTTTCCTTTTACTTTGGGTTATCATTCTTAGTAGGTGTGTAATTAATTATGCATAAATATAGGTATTATGTATGTCACACTTAAGTCGTCTATATTTTTTACAGACTTATTTATTAGAGGGGAAGGTATAAGGATTTTTATCATCATGTTACATGAAGTATCTTTTTGATGGTTTACTATCAAAAAGATACATATCAACTGTAATTAAGAGATCGCAAAGATAACTTTGTCGCTCATTAGCGTAATTTTTAAGAAAAGAGATATTTTTAAGGAAAAAGTTTATCAAATTAATGCATTGAGATAAATTAGGAAGTGGGCAGAATAAATATTAGGTAAAAGTAATACTATAAGTATTTTAAGATGTTTAGTGGGTTGAGTACAAAATAAAAGCAGGGAAGTACATATACTCATATTAGGCATTTTATTGTGTTATTGTTCTTACAAACGAATTCACTTCATTCTCTAAAAGGAGATACCTAGATTACATAGTATTGATTATGTGAGCAAATAAGTATGCCATTTAGTATGGATATCTTCTGTCTGTGTTCACTCTAAATATACCCGATCTGTAAAAAAATACAATCTTGTTAAAAAACCTCATGTGATTAGTTTTATTGTAATCAGATGTTGGTGAATCAGTACTACTGCATGTATATTCAAGGATACTGTTAATAATATTAAAAAAAATGTTATCTATACTTTTTAAATACTACCTAAAGGAGTAGGTAGTAAGGTAGTTAACTCATTGCTATTTTATCATTATTAAACCTAATTGTATGTAGTAGAGATCACTTCATTATCTTACCTTGATTTAGATAGGTCACTGTTACCCATAGGGTTAAGTTCACCAGTGCATCTATTACGTGTAGCCTCCCTAAGAGTTGCGCATTCATTGGCGAGGAGGTGATTATACTTCATGGAGCTGGCCATGTACTCATAGGAACGGCTATGGGAGCATGAGTTTGAGAAGCACCCAGGCATTCCAGAGCCTCCGTTGGGGTAGAAATCGGCATCACCACAAGGGTCAGTATATCCAAGGAAGTCAGTGTTCGTGTGGATTACTTCTACGTATTGGGCATCAGTAGCGACCACACGGTTACTGTCTCTGCCCCATAGAGGACCAGCAGGGTCTAAAGCTGGAAGCATAATTATTTATTTAATTGATTGTTTTAACTTCCTGTCATGTAATGCTTCAAATATTTGGTGTATGTAGGATTCGAAATTTAAAGAAATGGTCATTACCTGTGACCCTCTTCACCAAACCTCCCGTTTCCCTGCCAGCGTTTCCGACTAGATGGCCACCAAGACTGAAACCTACTAGGTGTACTCTTTCATATGACAGTCCTAATGAAACGAGCCAGTTCACAAATTGACCAAGTCCTCTGCCAACTGCGGCAGTTCCGCCTTTTGCTGTAGTGTAAGATCTGTTGGCGAGAGCTCTCCAATCGAGGACAATAACGTTGACATCGTCATTCTCCAGAAAAGCTGAAACAAAGTGTACATTATTTGAAATAAGGCAAATTAAACAGTACTGAATACTATCACTTTAAAAGTACAGATATAATGGTACTTGTTTACAAGATGATGTTTCCCAGTTCTAACGAGTTTCAGCAGAAAAGGTTTTTTTTTAGTTATAAAATTGTGTCTGAGCAGTCAGCCTTGCTACCATCTTGCTGACTGGCATATGTTTTAACAATGGTTGCATCAAGGGCTTACCTACGTACGGGATGACACGAGAGATGAAGACTGAGAACTACTGCATTGAGGCATCAGTTCAATTGCCTACATACTACACTTCAGCTTGCGTCTGGGTAGTATTTTATATAATTTCGACTGTACCTACTTTTTTATGTGGTTCAAAGCAAATAGCAAGTTTTTATTGTAGTCTAATAAATGTAGGTTACCTTCACTCAGAATTCTGTTCATTGAGTTGCCACCATCACCATTCCACCCATGAGCGAAAAATACGGTGTCCTTTGAAAAGTCAAAGTTTGACTCTGCTACGGAGCGTTCATCACCAAAAGTAATTATTTGAGCTGTTGTAGGATTGTCTCTGAAAATTACATAATTACAAAAATGTGATAGAAGAATGCGTTTTTTCCGTCGAAGAAATGTCATATATTCAAATATGAAGAAAACCAAATGTAATACCTGCCTAGGTATTACATTTGTTTCAGTAGTAAGGCAGCAATAAGGCGCGACGCGACAATGTGACGCAGCGACCCGAATTTAGTAGAACAATTTCAATAAAATCTTCATGGAAATAGTTCTGACAGAACGCGTCATACCGTCGCGTCATACCTATCTGTGGGAGCCTTTGTAAAGTATTAACGGGCTCTTTTCACATAAAGCAAAAGTAACTAATAAAAACTACTACTATTAAATTGTAAATCTGTAATTGGCTGTAAGATTAGTTTATTTATCCTAAGTGAAATTGTTAAAGAGCTGTGAATTTTGTGAATAAATAAATAAATAAACTAATGTAAGAAGTTACGTGTATTTTTACCTAGTAAAGAGCCAATATGCGTTATTCGCTGGATTTCTGGTAAATTGTTCAATGAATTCTAAATCTGCTGGTTCCTCAGCGTCAACAAGGTGAAGTGTATCGTCGCCATCTCCTGGGAAGTAGAAGTACCTGTCACCTTCCTTGTAACCCTGAACAGGGTCTTTGAGGACGCTTGCAGCACATGCTGGAATAAAACAATACACTTTAATTACAAAAATTGGTAAGTTAGGATTTTGGATAATAGGTCTTTACCTATGAAATTGCCGTTTTGTATGAAAAAATTTAAACGAATTTTTTTCATGTATTTTTTATTTGTATTAATCGAAGTAATCACCCATGCAATCAATGCATCTTTGCCATCGCAGTGGCAGTTTATTGATGCCCTTCTTAAAGAAATCAGCTGGACGGGAGGCAACAAATTCTTCAAAGGCATTTTGTACTGCCTCTCGGGTATTGAATTTTTTTCCCGCCAAGAAGTTATCCAAATTCTGGAAAAAGTAGTAGTCTGTAGGCGCAAGGTCTGGTGAGTAGGGCGGATGACGGAGAGCTTCCAACCCCAGTTCTTGCAACTTGGAGACCGTCTGCTGTGCAGTATGAGGTCGCGCGTTGTCGTGCAGGAGCAGCGGAGACGAGCGATTGACCAATGCTGGTTGGAGATGTGCCAGCTTCTCCATCATTGTGTTCAGTTCTTCACAGTACACATCTGCAGTAATGCTCACCCCGTTTGGTAAGAAGCTGTGATGAATCACACCGGCGCTAGACCACCAAACAGTGACCATCACTTTTCTAGGGGTAAGTTTTCGTTTAGGGCATTGTTTAGGTGCTGAACCAGGATCCAACCAACTTGCTGAGCGCTTGCGGTTATCAAACAGAATCCATTTTTCATCGCAGGTAACAATGCGGTTCAAAATTCCTTCATTTGTGTGTCTGTTGAGCAGTGCAAGGCACGTCTCGACGCGTACTTCGCGCTGACGATCATTGAGTTCGTGGGGCACCCATTTGTCAAGCTTTTTTACCTTGCCAATTTGACGCAAATGGACCAATATTGTTTTGACGCTAACGTCGAAAGCTGCTGCTAATTCAGCCGTAGATTGTGTATCATCAGCTTCCACAATCGCCTTTAATTCGTCATTGTCGACCAAAGTCTTCGGACGACCGCGAGGTTCATTTTTCAGGTCGAAATTTCCAGAACGGAAGCGAGCAAACCAATAACAGGTGGTGCGTTGGTTTGTAGTGTTAGCTCCGTAAACGTCGTTGATGTTGCGTGCCGCTTGTGCCGCGTTGCTGCCACGACGGTACTCATATTCCATAATTACTCGAATTTTTAACGTATCCATGATGACGAAAAAGATTGAAATGCGATGAAAATGTAACACTAATCAATAAACAAATGACTACTTTTGGAAAAAAAAATCCATGTTTTTAAAATAAAATTAATTTGAAATTAGAATTCTTACCCAAACAAAAATTATTTTGATTTGAAATGGCCAGTACTGCAAAACGGCAATTTCATAGGTAAAGACCTAATATTTGCCGTGTGCCTATTATGTAAGTGTAGCGTTTTGCTCGGTTTATAATTTCAACTGAAACTTGTGTAAAATTATAATTTAGAATACTTGACAGACTATAGCGTTTATAAACCTTTAATTATAAGTTCCATTGCTTGTGGTAGGTACTACTGGTATCTCAGTAAAATAAACAATGTTTATATTTAGAATAAACAAAAAAATACAGGCTGTATTCAAAATATGATTCATGACCTCTCTCTATTTTTGGATAAATAAAATATACTAAATATGTATAGTATCTTCCCTTCTATATAGTAAACTAATGTGGAGTAATAATTATTACTTATACATAACAATTCTACATAATTATCAGTCAAAAATGATCAGTCTTGAAATTATATTTTTTTTGTTTTCTAATTTCAACATTTATTTTCTCGATTTTAATTCTTAGCCTGTTACACGTAGTTTTTTTATTTTTTATTATGTATTTTGCCTTATCTACCACTGATTGAGCCAAAGAAAATTCAATCTTAAACAATAAGAAATAAGACTCAACTTTAAATGCATAAAGTAATGCTTGGGTCGACACGTTTTTCTTAATAATATCAGTTAGCTTTAAAAAAAAATAGTTGTGGTCATCGTATTATGCTTTTAACTCAATACTCTAATTGGGGTGTATGAGGTCTTGCGTTAATTATGTTACTCGTTGTATAATATTTGTTTTAAGTTGTTCCACATACGTTATCAGCCAACAATTGCTGGAACATAGGCCTCCTCTCAGCGAGAGGGAGTGGGCCTTAATCCACCACGCGAACCGAGTGCGGGTTGGCAGATGTCACATGTCTTCGAATTTTGTTGAATGTTTTTCTTCACCGTAAGTAAAGTTTAAGTTATTTATTTTATATTCATTATAACAATATTTAGACCAAAATTACCTGCTATAGCGACGGATAACAGTAACAAGCACTTCATAATACTCAAGAGACACACTATCGGCTAGTACAAATAATTATGAAGTAAGTAATTGTATTTATTTGATACAGCGTGTTTTATATGTGATTAAATCCATTTATCGTGATAAGATCATAATAATAATTTATTATGTTTTATCGTGTATCGAACTGTTATCAATTTTCCTAGTTTTGATCTCAGTAGATCAAATCAAAACATTGGTACCTATCTATATCTATACATATAATAAAATCGTAGCGAAGTCAAAACTGTACATTGAATATTTTTTTTGTTGTATTTTTTTCAAGATCTGGAAACGATTCTAATGCCGAAAATATATTTTTTATAATTTTTGTCTGTTTGTCTGAATGTATGTTCCAACATCACGCCAAAACTACTGAATAGATTTTGTTCATACTTTGCATAAATATTCCCAATATGTCTGCGCAGACTGTAGGATATAAATTATTGCTTTGTTATGGGGGATTTGCAGTATTGAAATGTATTCGTATTCTTCTATAATTTACCGCAAATTATAAAAAGATGGGCCAAAAGGTTAGAAAATGGCGAAGAGTAATAGATTTAATGTTTTAAATGATTATCATCACACTTTTCCATTATGCAGCTAAGCAGCAGTGATGGACATCACAACATATACAGGTTGGATCGGGCAATAAGGGTAGGTAATTAAACCGTTGTCGCTACATAAAGCCGGTCCTAGGGGACTGTTATTATTCGCATTCACAAAAAAAAAATGTACAGTTACCAAAAAAATGGCAATTTTCACAACAATTTTTCCTGCTACTTCTAAGAATCAAAAAACTCTATGGGACCACAGCGGTGTGAGTATTACAAATGTCGGAAATCGCAAAGAAGCTTGCCATCATTTTACGTAGGAAATGAAACTAGATGAGAACGAACACAAATACCAATGTATGATAACATTGATAACAGTGGAATTATTCCATTACTTCACTGGGCTACTAGGAAACAAAGCAGACGGTTATAATAGGTAGGTATAATTAACATCCCGCTATACCTTTCAAGAACTAAGCAGTCAATCATGACAGAGTAAAAGAACGGCTATTTAGCTAACTTTCTATAAACCAAAATAACTAAGCATTTGGACGATTCCTTTACGAACCAGTAGTTGTCATTTTGATTCCCAAGTATTGGTATTTTTTAGAAGTTGCGGGAGGCTATGTATAATCGAGTCGCGAGTCAAGAATAGTTTTCTAAGATACCAATTAGAATTTACATAATTAGATGTTTATGCTTCAATTCACTCTCATTTTAAAATCAAATAAGAGTGATTAAAGTAAGTTTAAGGGTTTTAATAATAAGGTATTTTGTATATTATAAGGATAGTCGTATAATTACGTAACTTTTAAAATGTAATTTTTTGGATTCCGCAACCGTTCTCCTAAGACCGATTCGCCATTGTACTGTTCGTCGACGGGATGATTCATTTATTTCCGTTCCCCCAGCAGAGTCTTTCACCTACGGACATTTCGCCGGCAGAACCTTTCATATGAATCAGTTTCGACGACACGACGATAAACCTATAACTCTTTTAACTACAGACCTTTACATCTACGACGGAAAATGTAGGTAAATATTTTTGTAATTTCAGTTACAAATAGTAGTTCTTTATGTTTAAAACGGACACACCAGTTGTAATCATGTAAGTCAGACCACTGGTTTGAGTGAAGGGGTAAATGTACTAAACTACACTTTTAAGAATTTTTGTTCTACACATTTTTTGTTCGTGTTTATATGTTAAAGGTTTGTATTTTATATGATAAAGAGATACATGAAGGAAGGTTACTTAAAAAAAAATGTTATTAAAATAAAGGCTCCAAAATTACAAGTAAAAATGGGTTAAAAAAACGCGAAACTCTGTGAGGTAAGGTAGGCCCGTAAAAACGGCGTGCCATTTGTCGACGCTTCGTTGACTCTCCTGTAAAGCACTCCAATACTCTGATATTTCCCAACGACCCTAAAAGCTCTTCCAGGAGAGTAGCAATTCCACCAGCACGCTCAAAATACATGAATGCAGACCGCTGTCGTTCCGTCTTCGCCGCCGGCGCCTGCTGCGATCTCCCAATCCTGCCCATTTATTGATTCAGCCACAAGCAAGTCCACAAAGATAACCTACGAGATGCCAACTCGCAACACAATCGCCGAAGAGGCAACAACTAGCAAAAACTGAAATTTGCGAACAAAATTCAAGCAATAAAATTATCTGACGCGAAAAGGTCGACGTTGGGGACGCCCCAATTTGAAAACATGGGCTCTGAGGCCTGGGGCCTGGAGCAACAGGAGCCCATCTGGCTGGCCTGTTCAAAGATAAGCGGTCGGCTAAGCCGTTGTAACACTTTTAAAACTCCCCGGGAGGTAAACCGCTGACAGAGTAATATCCAGCTAATCTGCTAACTTCGTAATTTTGCAAGTTAGGTTCAAAGGCACTAGGGACTCACTCATTCCAAATGTGTGACCAAAATTGCTGTCACATTGAACTAGAATATGTACTCTCAGGACTGGCTTTTTGGCTGCTTATTACTGCGTTTATGGCAAACATCTCTCCAAGCTCGAGTGCCATTTTTTCTGTTTTGGTCAAGTTCCTGACAAGAGTCGGATACAATACAATATTCTTTATAATGCACCTTATGAATTACAAATATGAAGTTTACAATATTTTACAAAGGGTGGCACAATGAGTGATCTTATTACTAAAAGACATCCTTTAAATGTATAGGGTAGCCCGTTCATGTGGACTCCTTACCCTTCCTCCACTGCATGTGTGGACAAGAAGTGCGTTTCCTTACTCATGTGTAGAGGAACTGAGCTATGGTTTATCAATAGCCTGTAGCTACCACATTAATTATGGCCAGCCAGTAGAGCAACCTTTTTGTATTTGTCTTGGTCTGCCCTTCTCAAATACTTTTGAGACTATAAGCATTCCCTTACAAGGATTGCAAAAATTATATATGGAACACCTAAATGTAATGCGCTTTGAACTTGATTCAGGGAAAAAGTCTTTTTTTTGGAGTGTTGATATTATCATCTTCCTTTCCACCTTGCCTGCACACAGGGTCTGATAATAAGTATCAATGTTCCAAGGAAGGCTTACATGTTCTAACTACTGATGGATATTTAGAATTAACTTAGGAAATTAATTTGTCACCTAAGCTTTGTTAGGACTTACCGTCTCCGAGACAGAAATCATAAACTGAGTTTTCCTAGTGAGCCAGCTCAAAACAACCTGAACTACATTAACAAGAATGCGGATACCACAGGCTCGCAAATTCTCTGCCACTCAGTTGGCTGATTATCCAGAGAACCCAAAAAAAGCCAAAAAGGTGTGCTGTCAATTACCAAATTGTGTGTATGTTAGTATTAGTACCTACGACGTTCCTAGTATAGCAAAAACGAGCCCTTTACCTACCTACAATAATAATGATTCAGTCTCTACTACTTCGACTGAAATTCGCAACTTTGACGACCACCAGTAAGTTCTGGTTCATTCCGCTGATATCTTGTAGCGATGATCATTTCATTTCTAGAAATACAATTAATACTCCTAATCTCTATATTACGATCTTCTTCGTTTTTCTACATACCTACCTACCCCAAACACACTAGCTTCATTTGTGAATCTAATCAACGAACTGATCTAATCAATAGTAGTATTATTAAGAATCAATCATTCAAGGAAACTTAATTTTTCTACATAAGCATATGAATGTACCTATGACGATGTTGTGTTAAGGCTAGCACACATTGTGGCGGGTCGCGCCGCAACGCAACGCTACAATTCTCCTCTCTCTCTCCACAACGTAACTTCCACACATTTTGGTATGAAACTACAATCACAGCTCAGTTGGAAAACGTGCTAGAGGCGTCAGACGGGCCACACTATTTTCTTTTTTTTTCCGTGGGCCTTCTTCATAGATTAGAACAAACGGATGTTTATGTCGGCCATACCCTGGCCGCTGGTCGCAGCTCGTTTATAGACGGAACGCTCGCCACTATTAATCTTTGAAGGGTGTTTAAAGCATGAAACATCCTTTCGGGTTCCGTACCTCAAAAAGAAAAAACGAAGACTTATGGGTTCACTTCCTAGCCAAGACCTTTTGTTTCAAGAATACGTCGAGGTATCAAGTTGAAATAAATATGAAATAGATCTACGGTCCCATAATATCCACGGGCTCATAAAAAATAAATACGCAATAAAAGCTACGGTCATATATGCGACATATATTTTTGATGTTCACAAATAAATAATGCATGTAGGGCACTTTTTAGGGAAATTTGTTAAGAGGCCTCACAGCACAATTAAAGGAATAAGTTTGATCATCATAAATTTATGGTTTTATCACATTTTTTTTGCGACTACAAAATTAATTTTGCATGTATGGAAGTGCATTTTTTCAACTACAGAGTTAATTTTGTTCTTGGGATAAATTCATCCCCACTACGGGCCCCCGAATTGTGCGTAGTTCGACACGTACCACGACGAAGCTCGTAGTGTAATTTCACGCAGTTTTGCAATTCGATGCGCTGTGGCCTGATGCGCCTATAATCTGTACTTGCCTTTAAGTTTCATATCCCACACCAAGTGGCAGATTTTTCAATCCGATTACTTTTATCTTAAAATCAAAGCCGTCATTAATCATGCCATAAAATAATTTATTTTCATTGCTATCATTTTGCGCTATCAATCAATTAAAACGCAACCAATGCGCGCGATAGAGAAATACTATCTTTGTAAGATTCCTAACATCAGACTTTATTGAGTCAGATTCAATTGATCATTCTGCCCTTGATAAAGGCTAAATACTTGGATTTTTGTGACCTCCTCCCACCTACTCACACATCTACTGACAAATTAATTTCCTAAGTCAATTCTAAATCTCCATCAGGAGTTAGAACATGTAAGCCTTCCTTGGAACGTTGATACTTATTATAAGACCCTGTGTGCAGGCAACGTGGAAAGGAAGATGATAATATCAACACTCCAAAAAAAAGAGACTTTGTTCCCTGAATCAAGTTCAAACCGTATTACATTTAGGTGTTCCATATATATTTTTTGTAATCCTTGTAAGGGAATGAGTATAGTGTCAAAAGTATTTGCGAAGGGCAGACCAAGACAAATAGAAAAAGGTTGCTCTACTGGCTGGCCATAATTAATGTGGTAGCTAGAGGCTATTGATAAACCATAGCTCAGTTCCTCTACACATGAGTAAGGAAACGCACTTCTTGTCCACACATGCAGTGGAGGAAGGGTAAGGAGTCCACATGAACGGGCTACCCTATACATTCAAATGATGTCTTTAAAAGATCGCTTTTAGTGATAAAATCACTGAGTGTGCCACCCTTTGTAATTCATAAGGTGTATTATAAAGAATATTGTATTGTATCCTACTCTTGTCAGGAACTTGACCAAAACAGAAAAAATGGCTCTCGAGCTTGGAGAGATGTTTGCCATAAACGCAGTAATAAGCAGCCAAAAAGCCAGTCTCGAGAGTACATATTCTAGTTCAATTCGACAGCAACATTTGTCACACATTTGGAATAAGTGAGGGATTCGTTTCCCTAATGCCCTTGAACCTAACTTGCAAAATTACGAAGTTAGCAGATTAGCTGGATATTACTCTGTCAGCGGTTTACCTCCTGGGGAGTTTAAAAGTGTTATAACGGCTTAGCCGACCGCTTATCTTTGAACAGGCCAGCCAGATGGGCTCCTGTTGCTCCAGGACCCAGGCCTCGGAGGCCATATTTTCAAAGTGGGGCGTCCCCAACGTCGACCTTTTCGCGTCAGATAATTCGGCCGTTGTGTGACAGAACGTCACATGGGACTCAAATGAAGGCTTGGCAAGCTTCTGCGACGCTTTCAGTTAGAGGTGACAGCAATGATTAGTATGGGTTTTCTCTTCGCCCAATTTAAAACCGAGCGTTCAGTTATCTGACCTCGGAGATGGGTCAGGTGCTTTATCTATATAAATAAAAAGAAAAGTCCTGACTGACTGACTGACTCATCAACGCACAGCCCAAACCCTTGGACCTAGAAAGCTGAAATTTTGCACTGAGATTCCCTTTATAAAGTAGACAAGGAATAAGGAAGGATTTTTCAAAATTCAACCCTTAAGGGAGTTACATTAGGGGATGAAAGATCCGCGCGGGCGAAGCCGCTGGCAAAAGCTAGTTATGTATAAATGGCCCCATACTGGCTCCCGTACTTGGAGACGAGATGTCTCGGAGAGCCAGTACCTATACGAGACCTATGTAAGAACCTCTTAGACCTGACAAGCTGCAACTCCTACCCTGAAAATTTAAGGCGGTCAGGTTGCAAGAGGCAGTGGTTGGTAGTATAGTTGGAGATAATCCACACTTATTCCTTTTAAGCTCCTATTCAGAGGTGAATGTCATGGTGTAGATTGCATGGCATTAGTCCTAAATAACCTAATCCCAATTAACTTATTTATTTTCATAAAGCAAATACTGTTCCAACAGATATGATGTTAGATCTAAAAAACATCTTGTCCATTTAGTAAGTGACAGAAGCATTAGCCTTAGCTAAACCACTTCCAAGAAAGTAACCCATGTGAGATAGATAATTTTCCCTCTTGATTGGCAGATATTTACATGTAAGATATCTTACAACTTTTAAATGTTGAATAACAGTGCAGCCATTGTGGCTAATAGAAATTGATAATCAAGTTGTTTACTTAAAATCTACCATAGTCTTTGTTGGCTTTGGTTAACAATGACAGGTATGGCAAAACTTGCTCAAAAGATTTTTGAACAAACTACAGTAGAGGAGCCTCCAAAAAGTATAACGCTGCGGTAGCCTTCGGGAGGCTGACTACTGATTAGCACAACAGTTGAAATTAAAATGGTAGAGCCACTAGACTTACAGAATGATAATTTTGAAAAGTAGTAAAATAAATGGCTTCCTCAAGAAAAGTTGTCTCAATCCTATAATGTTCCCACTGATGGGACAAAAGTCTCCTCTCTATGACAGGGAAGGAAGATTTATCATATGAGAATTTTTAATTCCCTATGAAATTATTTTAAAATTTTTGGGTACATTTTGTAAGTCAATTTAATTGACAAATGAAGGGACTTGAATACCCCTTCTTAGATCATTCATATGCGAAGATGAATGAATTTGACCATTATAGTAAAAAGGTCCTGAATAAATTTCAGTTTCAGTGGAATTTTATTTATTTATTTATTTGCTCTCATGCACATTACACATTTTACAATTCTGTCGGTTTTTGTACATGAACCCTGTCAGGGCACTGCAAAGCAAAATGTCGGTTTGCTGTTGAGTTTCAATTGAATTAACATAAATTTTAATTATTAACTAACACAATACAATACATGTCGGTAATCAAAATAAAATAAAATAAAAGTCATTAGGATGTCCAATTAACAGTAATAAATAACATACAATAACACACATAAAGTCACATAAAGTCTTAAGTAGTCAGATTGTAGTACTACGAGTGGGTAGGTAGTTTTAACTTTGTCGTGTATGACAAAATTGTTTTCCTACATCTTTATAAAAGTATGTATGAGATCCAGAAATATTGATCTCATATGTTTCAAGTATAGGTATTACCTAACTTGTATTAATTATGGATATGAATGAGTGATCCAATTATCCTTTAGAAAGGAGATGATTATTTTGATTCAGTTTGTATAATTGATTTAAAATAATCATTATAGCTTTATATAAAAATTTCGTGCTGATGTTTTATAAGGCAAATAGATTTTCCATTTTTCTTTAATCGTTTATGGAAGATGTTTTCATTTCTGTATTTTCATAGATTTAATAGATTGAAAACTCTTAATATTAGGTTTTAAAAGTTAATTAATTCAAACCAAAATATTCAAATGCAAAGTGCTTACGGTCCGGCAAACATTCATTCTCAACAATTTATTACAACAACACACACAAACTCCTTTTGCACTACCTCAATCCTCACTTAGGTGAAAGGACGAAATTTGCGGTGGCGAGGTGGAAAGTGGCAAATTAGGGCTTGCAATAAATAGGCAGAAAACCAAGCTCATGGTGATAGATCGTGCGGGAAAACTATCGGGCGCTTTGAACATCCAAGGTATCGATACTGTGGATTGTTTCATTTATCTGGGCTCTATTATTAATAATGATGGCAGCTGCGCCCAGCAGTAAAATAGTTTAAAATACTAAAAAACACGCTTTAAAAATCAAACTAAAAAAGGAGAAAATAATTTAATTCAATTAAAAAGCGTGGGGTGCTTTTTGAGGTATTTTTATAATCAATTAATGTCAAGCATCCCACGCTTTTTAATAGAATTAAATTATTTTCTCCTTTTTTAGTTTGGTTTTGAAAGCGTGTTTTTTAGTTTTTTTAAACTATTATTTATTTTCTATTTTTTAGTTCTGCTAACTACAAAACGTGTTTTTTTTCTCAATTTTTATTAAAATTATTAAATTGTCATCGGTCTTCGACAAGTTTACAAAGTTTCAATGAAATCTGACCGTTTAAAGTGGGTCAAAATCGCGCTCAAAGATTCCGTTACATACATACATACAGCCCGAGCTAATATAAAGCGTGTAAAAAGACGTATAGCCATGGCTAAAGATGCTATGACACGCCTCCAGAACATCTGGAAACACCGTGGTATAAGCTACAAAACCAAAGCCCAATTGATCAGGGCACTAGTTTTCCCGATTCGAAATACGCTTGCGCATAAAGGCACTTTTGCGGATCTACTTGCGCGATAGGACAGTTGCGTGAAAAAGTTGCGGAACTTAGATTTCTTCATAAAATCACGCCTGTGTTCTGTCAAATGTTTGGGCAGGGGTGTAAAGTACACCCACAATTTTACAGTGATGTTCAACTTGCAAACAGACTGGAAGTAAACAGTCTAATTAGACGGCAATAGTGATCGTTGTAGTTTTTTGATTGCACCTTTTTATTTTCTTTATATTATTTCGTCACGTGGTCATAATCATGGGTTTCAAGGGTGGCAGGCACATTACTTTGTGCAATTTTATTATCACCACCGCTCTCAAAATCGGAGAAGGAAAACATCGTGAAGAAACCAACATGTCCTAGAACCAAAAATTCGAAGAATGATGGAGGTTTTTGGATAAATATGTAGTATACAGAAAATTTAACAATGTCTCTAACATGCAAATTTATACAGAAACGTGGATAAATAGTACATGAAAATATCCTCAGAGATACTAAGTATAGCGACAAGAACCCCTGAAAACACTAAACCTAATGGCGAACAACTTTAGCGCAAACGTATTGCAGTTGACCCTCTCGGAGGGTGAACTTACAATATGGCGGCCGGTATGCGATAAAAAGTGGGTGGAATCGAAATTCTATAATAATCAATAATTCTATAATTCTATTCTATAATATAATTATTTCGTTGTTATATTTGAATATTTTTTGTCGATGTATATTGTGGTACCTAAGTACACGAGATTTTAACGAAAATGTTTCATGTGGTAGGTACATGTATTGAAGGTTATTTACGTATGAAAGAATGATGCTTGTCACTTTCTTGTTAAGCTAGTTAGGAACATTTCAAAATGGGTCACCAATTGACGTCACAGGATAATTCGAAACAAAACAACGCAATATCAATAAATAAAGCTTTAATCATTATAATACTTCATCGTGATCATCGTGTTCTTTAGAAGGGCCAGTTAGCACCAGTGCTGAGACCGTAGATACCGTTGCTGTAATCAAAAGAGCCTAATATTAGAAAAATCGATCAATATTTTTAACCTTATCCCAAATTGCGATAGTTAACATAGGATCGTATTTTAGTATAAAACAAATGAGGCACCGTTTCGATTAGACATTTGAATGCCCAAGAAAAAACTGGTACATTTATGCACATTAATGGAAGCTGTTCTCAGTTGCACGGAGAGTTACTAATATACTAGAACAAATAACCCACTCTAGTACTAGAAACCTTGCAGATCGATATTGCTAATTTACGAAGGAGTTAGATAACTCAATTGAGGAACTACTGGTTCTTATATATAATGTTATCCATACAATGTCGAGTTAAAATTTTGCTATTTAATTACTTACCCTCGTTTTGAAATGACGCCGTTACCCATGTTGAGGGTACCGCCAGTGCACTGATTATTCTGGGCTTGTTGGATGTTGGAGCATAATCTGCCCACAAAGTGGTTGGTGCGGACACTGGACGCGAAGAGCTCGGGCGCCCTGCTGTGAGAGCAGGTACTGATCCAGCAACCAGGCTGAGGATTCCTGCCTCCGTTGGGGTAGAAGTCACCGTTAGCAATTCGGTCGAAGATACCGAGGAGACCACCATCAGTGTGTATAGCTTCTACATATTGGCCGGCATTGCCATTCAAAGCATTGGAGTTTCCACCCCAGTTGGGTCCGGCTGGGTCCAAACCTGGAAATTACAATTTGTGATTACTCAACTATTGACGCATGCCATAGAGTTAGTAAAATTATGAAGATGTATAGTTTAAATAAGTTACCTGTAACTCGAGCGGGACGACCGCCTGCCTGACGCCCAGCACTACCAACGACGTGAGCACCCAAACTGAAGCCGACCAAGTGGACGTTGTTCCAGTTGCCACCGGCGGTGTTGATGAGCCACACGAGGAAGTTGCCGAGGAACTGACCAACGCCGGGAACACCATTGGTAGCAGTTAAGTAGTTGGAGTTAGCTAGAGCGCGCCAGTCAACTACGATGACATTTACATCCTGAACTGCGAGGAAAGCAGATGTAATTAGGGGGTTCATTGCGGAGTTCCCATTGCTGTTCCATCCGTGGACGATGACTTTTAAGCCACGATTGGCGTTGTAATTGGAGTTCCAGATAGAGTTAGCATTGCCATTGACGATAACTTGAGCACTGTTGGGGTTTTGTCTGTAAAACAAATAATATATTGAAGTAAGTAATGCATCCAGAGCAGTGGTGTCAAAATACAAATTAAAAACGAACACTCCTATGTTTTAAGAACTCTTTAGTTTTGGACCTTTTATATTATTAATTGAAAAATGTTTGTATTGTGATCATTATTTTGACAACCTTCTCTGAGAAAAGTCGACTCTCCGCGCTACTTGAATAGGCGCCACCCAAGTTGTATGGAATTTCATTGCTGGTGAGTTTTAGCCGCCAGCAATTTCGAGTTTTGTTTAACCTGACGTGAAGTCAGGTTCGAAAATATGTTATTTAGAACTAGCTTTTGCCGCCCGCGTGGATGTCGGTTATCGCGTTAAAAAGTAACATATGTCCTTTTCCATATCCCAGGCTATATAATATCTCTGCCAAATTTCATGACGATCGGTTCAGCGGTTTAGGCGTGAAAGCGTAACAGATAGATAGAGTTACTTTCGCATTTATAATTTATATGTAGTAGGGATACAGCAGATATAGTAGGGAATTTTAGTAGGGATAAGGCGGCTTACGCGGTACAGGCAGTACAATCATCATAGGTGAATAAAAAAAAATAGCGCGGGGAAGCAACATAAGCGCGGCGCGGTGAAATTTTTTGCAATTTTCCTTATTATTTTCCATCATTTTTCATACTAAACTTAAAGTACTCGCATTATTTGAGTAGACCACTACAAGACTTAGTCCACAAAGATTGCGTTGCTGGCCACGTTATGATGGCCTCAAGCTTAGCTTAGCTACGCTCTCGGCTTTCAAGCTTTTTCATCATTTGCTGCCCGCGCTATAAAGGCCTCGACCTTTTTTCAATGAGAATGTCGGTTTAGGAGCGTGACAAATAATATAACAATTAGTAGTTACTTACCTAGTGAAAAGCCAGTATTGGTTATTGGCGCCATTTCTGCTCAGAACTGCCTCATCCACAGGTTCTTCCAGGTCCACTAACTGAGGAACGCCATCACCATCAGGCATCCAGAAGTAGCGACTCTCGCCTTCCACATAGTGGCTGTTATCCCCGGGAATAAGAGGGATCGCGCCACCAGCGCACACTGAAAAATAATAATAGATTTTGGATTCTTTTTTTCGGCAGCATGAATGCGAGTTTAAGAGAAATATTTGCAAACTCATGTAAATACTGAATGAGTAGTTGATTTCTTTTCTAAAAGTCTGGTATCCTAATCCTTACTTCCTTACTTAATATTATAAATGCGAAAGTAATTCTGTCTGTCTGTCGCGCTTTCACGCCAAAACTACTGAACCGATTTAAATTAAATTTGGTATACAGATAGTCTAGAGCCTGAGAAAGGACATAGATTACTTTTTAATGCGAAAAAAGGGTTGAAAGTGGGGGATGAAAAGTTGTATGGAAGTATCGTATTTTTTACAGCTGGAAACTTATTTTCTAGGCTGTTGATTCGATATAAATAAATATGACATTCAAAGTTTGTAAAAGTTTTACCCTCAAGAGTGGAAAATAACAATAGGGAATAGGGGATGAAAGTTTGTATGGAAATATGTAAGGTTTATGTGAATGTTTTATAAGTTTGCGACAAGAGAGAAAGACCCAAAGACACTATTCCACGAGGACGAAGTCGCGGGCACAGCTAGTTAAGAATAATAACAATTCGTATTTCCAGACGCATGAATATTAAGATGGTTTTTTTTTTACTCAAAGATCTCTCGAAAACTGTTGGGAATCGCTAATATAACCATACGTTTAATTCCTATAAGTAACTACGTTATGTATATGTCAATACAAATTAAGGTAAATAAACTTACATGCAACCAAAGCAGCCAACACTACTAGAAACTTCATTGCTTTCAGTAGAATTAAATCAGGTGAAGAGGAAATAGTATTTATAAGCGTTTTAATCTTGCCTAATCATCAACACATCTTGGGTAAAATTTTCAATGTGTGATAATAACTAATGACGACTGCGATAGGCTGTGTTGATTGATACTCTAACTCTTTATACACGGATAAAGAGAAAAACTTTGTGAGTTTGTTTGTCAGGTAATTTTCTAATACCACCGATGAAATGAAAAAATAAACATCGAAATTCGTCGTATTAATTTCAAGGTTAGAATAGTAGATTGTATGACAAGTTAGCAAAATAATATTTTTACGGCGAGGGATTCTAAAATAGAATCCTGAGCGTAGCGAGGGATTCAAAGTACATCGCTTGACGGAAAAATATTTTTGCTCTCGAGTCTACTTTTCATCTCCTTCTATGAGAAAATAAATAAGAAACACTTTTAAGTAATTAATGAATAAGTTTAATAAAAAAAAATGACAAAGGTTGTTTAGTTTTGGCTAATTCTTGAAAATAGGCCAAAAATACACTTTCCGAAAATGTCTTCGCTCCTTTTCTATTTTTCCATAGTATGAAATTGTCATAGGCCTTTAAATATTTCTCCCGGGATTTCGTAGGTATTAAGTTTTGTATGACCTTATTAGCTTCTATTTATATTGTTTTGAGGAGTTGATGCACTATCACTTTCAGATCTCGACGTAGAACTCATTTTTTGCAAAATACAATAAAGTCCGTACCGATTACAAGAACAGGGAAGTAAATCGCACGCCTTTGAATTTTTTTTTAGTTGCCGCGCCTCCCCGCATCGTACAGCCAACACTTACAGCCAGTAATTTATTCAATTTACGTTCGATTTCAATGAACGATTCATGTTCCAAATTCAAATCTCATTACTGCCCGCTAAAAAGTCTAGTGGAGAAAAAAGCTACTTTGCTCCCGCTTATAGAGGAACAAAACAACACTTTTCGAATAAAAGGGATGAAAAAAGTATAACAGAACAATTAGGAAAACTTTATAAATCTATAATTTTGTTTGCATATTTTGCGTATGTTTACAAATATTAGAAATCCGTAGGTACAAAAAGAAAATAAGAGAAAAATCCTATCTAACATTGAGTTTATTAGAAATCTAAACAAAAGCTTAGCACTCCATTGTGTTGATTAAACTGATAAAGTTGATTTATTCGGCTTAGTACGTTATCACAAATTGGTACTATACATACGTGAGCAGATAAGATTTTTGCTACTTATATCCAATCCACATACCTATAAGTAATCAGAAATAAAGAGTATTTCTGGTACTCTCCCTTCAAGAAGAATATACTTTGGAAAAGACTAACCGATTCTAGGGACTTGAAGAATCGAACCTAAGTAGATACCAATCAGCTAAACGAACTGGTATGCAAGGCTATAACTAAAGCTACGCAAGACACCTTAGCAAAATGCGCAAAATAAAAGGAAACTGACACCTGAAACCTTGGCAGAGAAGATCCATGCAACAGCACACACTTCAAGATCAACGAGCAATAACATAACACAACAATCATCAAAAAAACAATAAAGTATCGAAAATCTTCGGGAGAAAAATACATACAAGTGCACAACAAATCCTTAAACTATGAACAGAAGAGGGAACACGGGTGGGTTTTAGTCAGTAAAAGTCTGACACGCCCTCCCGCTCCACCCAGAGTGGGAGAAGTTATTTGATGATTTCCTACACAAAAACAAAAAAAAGTATTAAATATTGTGGAGACGTTCTACGAAGAACTTTATGCCTCCAAATTGGAACAGCTGGTGAGGACGGTATCACGGTTGATCTACCGCGTGACCTCTTGCCTTCTACTTGCCCCTGGACAGCAAGCCGTTTCATGGAGCGTTCATTTCGAACAATGTGGCCGAAGTATTTGAGGATTCGAATCTGTACAGTCGATGATAACCTCTCCTTGATTCGTAGTTCCTCCACGATTGAGACATTGGTCCGAAATGCCGTCCAAGTGATCCGCAGCAGTCGCCGCCAGCACCACATTTCGAGTGCATCGATTTTAGACCCCCTTTAGTAATTAATATTTTTTAATTCTGACTATTCTCTTGGCGGACTAGTAGGAGTAGGACACGCCGTAGGTCAGTAGCGTGTTTTTAGCGTTTTTTATAATCATACGCGTGTCAGTGACGTGAATGTCACTAATCGCTTGTTTGGACACCGAATAATTATAATCATTACTAGCTATCATAATTATTGATACACATCAGTGATACGTTAACAATTACGCACTTACCTACTCGTATACCTATATTGTGGTATCTACACCCGATTTTAAGCAAAATTGTTCATGCTGTATGTACGTGTATTAAAAATAATGGTGTGTACTTAAATCAGTCTGTGGCCTGTATAAGTGTGCAGATGAGTTCTTCTGCAAAACCTCGTCACTTTCTTGTTTGGCTAATTATGACATCTATTGACAATTCGACATACATATGTCAAAATGGTTCACCACTTGACATCAAAAGGGTAATTCGAAACGAAACAATGTAATCTCAATAAATAAACATTTAATCGTTATAATACTTCATCGTGATCATCGTATCGTTTAGAAGGGCCAGTTGGAGCCAGTCCTGAGACC